>JARHVA010001746.1:1752500-2467500 GCA_037957365.1 Torreya grandis
TAGAAATGATTTCCAAATGAGTCAATAATTGAAAATAGAATTGATCATCTTAGGATGTACTATTTAATCATCAAAATGCCCTTGAAAAGCTTCCCAAATGAGTCTGTTTCTATTTTATTAGAATGAAATTTGTTAAATTATATAGATCTACATTTAGATACAATCTATAAATGAAAAGTCTATATATAGAAATACTATATATAGTAAGTGTTCTGAGGTAGCCAAAAATGGCATTGATCATATTGGTATGTACTAGTGAATAGTCAAAATTCCCTTGAAACATTCCTAAGAGATATAATTAAATATTGTGTTTCATCAATAATATAATTTCTATAGTTTAGATAAATAAAGTTTTTGTGATTCTTGTATTGAAATATTTTTTTCAAGCTGAGTAAAGTTACTTGGCTTACAGTTTCCTATTTAAATCTAATTGATTTTACATGGATGTGATTTGGGCATGTATTTTCGACCCCAATATTGGGCTTCAAAGTTGAAATACTTATGTTGTTGGCCAAAACATTTAACCCTGACTCAACATTGAGATATCACACCTTGTTGTAATAAATGAAAAATTAATATTTATAGATTGGTATGGTGTAGACTGCTTATGCCCTCACATAACCATAATTTAGATAACCCCACAAAATCATTTCCCAATTCTAGATCTTTGAGTTACTAGGTACGATTTTGTCTCACTTATTTTAATTACCATTTTGGGGTTAAATTCATCTCCAAATATTAGTTCGTAAATTCAATAAAGACAATTCACTCTCACAAGCATTTGAATTGGTGAATTAAATTATCTCAAAGGTATTCTATGGGGGCTAAAAATTAAGGAATCAAATCCCTATTAGACAATTTAATCATGTAATTAAATGAACAAATATAAATAATCTTTTTTAATAAGAATAATTATAATAAACAATAAAAATTTGTAAATATTTTTATATTAAAAAACTATCTGAGTTTATAATTTATTTTTATTTATGTTTAAATATTTAAATATTTTTATTAAATTATGTATGTTTAATATGTTTAAATATATAAATATTTTTTTTAAATAATTTTATATGTTACAAATTTTTGTAAAAATTATTAAATTATTTTAGAATTAAAAATTTCCACGCGTTTCAAAATTAGGGATAAGTTTATCTTTTTATCTTTCCATTATTTTATCTTTCAATTTTTCTCTCTCCCTTTAGAAGGCCGAAAACCATTCTTTTATTGACTTTTAGGCTAACTGTGGTGTTAGTGGTGGAACCATTGACCCCATTTTTCACTTTCATTTTTGTAGGTCTTTCTTGTCAGGTATATACTCTATTTAATATATTATTTTATTGTATCTAAAATGTGTGATTTGTTTGGCTTGACATGACCCTTTTATTCATTATTTACCACTTTAATTTATGAAATCACTGAGATTCAAATAGATCAAGATTTTTATTATGAAATGGTAGAGATTAGGATTATTTAGTGCTTACTTATATTGAATAGGGACCAAAATGGTGAATGTGAGGGGAAAGCAAATATTTTTATTAATTGTAAGCAAATAATCATAGTAAACTAGTATCATGATGTGAGAGGGTTTCAATGGTTCCACCCTATCTTTATCTCCTCGTATTGTTCATCTATTGGCTTTGTTCAGGATACTATAAATTATTTACATTTTAGACTGAGTTGAATAGTCATTTTTTGGCCTATTCCAAGTTATTATTTTATTTTAATTATTTCCATTATAGACTAAGTTGAAAAGTAATTTTTGGGGTAGTGATCTTTTCCCTCATGTTGCATCATAACTTTTAATGAATGAATGAATAACGCCTAGCATTATTATTTGGGGTGGTGAAATTTTCCCTCATGCTTCGATATTCTTGGGTAGAGGGTTCCATACATCATTATATATTAAAAAAATTGCATATAAAATATTTTCACTTTAAAAATAGGAGCAACTACTATTTATGGAGAAGTTTTTGAGGGGTGGGAAGCAACAGGGGCTTGAAGATTTATATGGCTACTCCTTTTTTTGGTTTCCAACTATCATTTGCATCTAATTAATTTTTTTTTCAAACAAAATTTTTGTATTAAAATGCTCCTAATTTCTCTTAGCATCATGTATTACACAACATTTAAAAAATAATGATAACACTAATAAGGAAAAAAACTCATTAACCTATTATTTCAATTATCATTTTGGACTATGCCATTCTCCTAAACCATTCATTGAAATTTTGTCTTGTATATGAAATTTATACACCTACCTCAATCAAATTATTTAGGAAAAAAGTGGAGAGGTTCACATTTTCAAATTTTACAGTTTAGAGCTCTCAGTGACAAATCAACCTGCACAATGCTTTTTAGGAGCAATTTCATATGGCTAAATCATGCTCATTTCTATCCAAAAATTATATGATGGTAGCCAAGTGTTAGGGGAATACAATGGTTAAGGTGGTTTCATAGAATCATTCTTCACTTTAAAATATCATAGTCATGAAAATTTCCCAATATGTAGATTTTTATGTGTTAAATCAACGTGTAAAACACTTTTCAAACACCATTGTGCAAGATCAAATCAAGTCCAATCACCTTCAAATTTCACATTATGGTATCCAAATGTGAGAATAATTTAAGGTTAAAAAAAAATTCAAAAATTATCTCTTACATACAAAATGCACAGCTATAAAAATTGGCTTCTAAGTTGACTTTTACTTGCTCCATTTTCTATATTTCTAATTTTTAGATCTAACCAATCTACATGTTTCAAACTCATTTTTGTAGCAGTAAAAGAGGTCAAATATTGTTAAAATTTCTCACGGTTATATTTAAATGTCATTATAGTTAAATGGTAAATATATCACACATATATTATATATAATTTGTGTAATGCATAACTATGTAAATCAACTTTTGTGTTGATTTTTACCTAGTCATTTTCTACATCTCCCAATTACTAAACCTACCCAATGAAAACTTTTGAATCCCATTTATGTAAGATAAAATGGAGTTTGAATTACATGAATTTTTTTTATGATTTTACCTTAATAGTATGATAAGGTAATGTATTTTTTTTAACAACTACATGAGATTCTAGTGAAAAGTTATGATGGTGCAATGCAACCCTTCTGGGAAGATTCATCACTCAGTGGGAAGGCTGTAGGGGTTATTTTGATCTTTTCAAAAAACTAAAAAAATACCCTTTTAAGTATATTTTCAATATATTATTGGAAATATAATATATGATGGGTTTTTTTCATATATTACTCTGTGATTTTTCATTTTTGCATGTTATGAAGGTGTTGATGCGACTGTGTGTGATTGCATGTTGTTTTTTTAGATATATATTTTGATTCATAGCTCATTTTTTGATATTGTTTATTATGTTATAAAGATGAATTCTCAATATTTGAAATTATGATTTCAAATCAGATAAATCTATGATTAAAATTGGTTAATATCATAGTTACTATGTTGTGTTGATTTGACAAGCCTTCACAAAGTGTCTAGAGGCTTCTAGAAGACCAAGTGGGAGATGTGATGAATTTGGAAAGTGGTAGAGGTTAAGTGGAAAGAGGAGGAAACTAAAATAATTTAAACTCCTTCTATAATAATTAAAAAAATTTCCATGTAGGATGACATCGCTTAAGTCATCATCCATTTCCCCCTCTTCTCTATTCTATTTTCTTCTATGTATCTCTAATTTTTGTCATTGCAAGAGATTACTTCTTCTTATGATAAAGCTTATCCCTACCTATTTTGTAATGAAAACACCTATTTTAGAAATACAAGAGTTAATTTACCTTTCTATATGATTTCATCTTGTGTTTAGTTGAGTTTTTGCATGAATACTTTGTGAAAGATCTCTATTTCTTGGTGGTTGTCCTCTTTCTCTTGACTCTATGCAAGATAGTTTTACGTTTGGCGGTCATAGGATGTGCTATATAAAACATGATGTGAAGATAGATATGGATATGATCATCCCTTCCTAATTTATATTATTTCCTTGAGCCTTATTAAAAAACATGTGTACAATGAGTTGGTTATGGAGTTTGTGTGATTGTATGAGTTCTTGTCTATCATATGTGTGTATCTCAGAGTAATGAAGAGTGTCAAATATTGGTGTATCACCCTATTTGTTTTTAGTCATACCTTCTCCTATTTCTACCCATTTTCTTAGAAAATTAATAGTTTAGATTATTTTAGTAAGAGCCTAATTGATACACCTAGGATAGATAGCCCATAACCCAGAGGTTCACCTCCATTACATGATACCCACAGCCTATAGGTGTTTATATTTTGTGGATAGGTTGGAGATCACTTGAAGAAACCTCTCCAAGGGGAGAAAATTTATGCGACAATAGTTATGAAGTAAAATTGCTTTTGTATTTTTGTAATATGTACCCAAACTTTAAATGAATAAGTGGATATTTATAGTGAGCATTAATCTAAAGTGATTCATGTTAAAAATGTTTAAAATGGAAAGCAGGGTAGAGCTTAAAATAAAGTTTTTTTTTGCAAACATAAAGACCAATAGATATCCTTTGGTTCCTTATAAATATAGTGAAAATAAAACTAACATCTATAGGATCTTAGTGCTAGACTCAAAATATCATAAATGCAGTATAGATTCTAGGGTAGATACAATGCATATATCTAAAAAGTATGCTATAAAATAGCTACCTAAAAAAAATTACTTTTAGCACATTCATTACTACAATAGAAGGAAAATAGAGCATACATAAAAAACTTTGTTAGAATAGATAAAAGAAAAAACTAACAAGATACATTCGAATAAATACTATCAAACTTAACCATTGAAGAAATGAAATCATTTTTTATTAACAAAGCTTGAGAAATAAAAACATATGAAAACAATGAAACAATGAGCAAACAGTAATAATTCTTCCTTCTCTTTACATTATTTCCATAAAATTCTATTTTGAGGTACAATGAAGGAGGAGGGCCCCTATATATAGGCATTTGAATACCTAAAATAGTTACAAGAGAAGCAAATATATGACACATGTTAGTGGACAAATTTCCTAGTGTCTTGAAACTTAGAGAATAATTTATACACACCTAGATTGAAGAAATATTTGGTGGACTAAGTCCACACAGGGGAGTACCTCTAGATTGGATTTGGACTTATGTAATCCTACAAACTTGAGTACCAATAAATTCAACCTATCTTCTGCATCACTGAAGGCTTCCACATCATCACTAGCTCTATCTACAGTCTTTTCCACATGGTATAATATAAATTTATAATGCATGTCTTTAGTGGCTAGTGCAATAAAATTGAATAACCTTATATATATGGTTTTTTAATGTATATATGGTTCTTATATAAAATACTTATATAATATATATATATATATATATATATATATATATAAATCACCTTATATATATTTAGCACCTTATATATATAAATAAGTAACCTTATACATATGGTGTTTTTTGTATATATTTATAGCCAATTACATTTGATTAAACCTTGTCTTGTTTGAAGAACCACTTGAGGGATCTATTGATGGAGGAAATGGTTGAGCTAGAGTTAGACCTTAGAAGGTAGATGTATAGGAGGAAACAGTGGTCATGACCAATATAAACATAAAACTAGGGGATAAAGAAGCACTAGTGTTAGTTGAAGAACTAGCAGAGAATAAATGAACTTACAAGATGACAATAGTGGGCCTCTTCTTAAGAAATTATGGACTAGGTCTATGCATAGATTCAAGCATGACTAGGGGAAAATTAGACATTAAAAAACTCTAGAGGTGGATGATATGTTGAAGGGGGTGATAGTGGGCAATGGCATACTCGTAGGCCTAATTATAGTTCTGGTGAGAGGCCTATAAGGTAGGAGGTTGACATGGCCTGAAGTTAGTGGTTAGCTAAATAAGCTCAAGGGTTATTTATAGAGGAAGGAGGGAGGTAAGTAAATATGTTCTTGACCTATAATACTCGACCATTCTCTTATATGAGGAAAGGGAGGAAATGGATGACTTGAAGTTACTAGTGTAGGAGTTACTATCACCTCCAGTAAAGGTGTTTTGTGTGTAGAGGTGGAACCTTGTATTTGGGATAGGTTACCAGATGAGACCCTTGAGGTGGAAGCCTAATCAACTTGTTCCCCTAAACCACATCCTCCCTTCTCTAAAGTGGGAGATAATTCCTAGAGTATTATTTGACTGAGTTGTGGGTCCATTAGTATTTTTTTCTCCAATACTAATAGTATGGACTAGAGATCCTGATGCTCCATCCTAAGTATCTTATTATTTGGACACCAAAAAAAAATTTCACCATCCAATCTACATTTCATCCATGTGATATGCATAGCCCTCAGCCTTTGCTTGACTTTTGTATCATTAGTTACATTAAAGTAGAACTGATCTCCTTCCTTGGGGCTCATGATGGTATACAATGTTGAGAGCTACCATGTGTCTAACACAGTGATTGAATGTCAAGTGTGGAGGGACCCATTAATTGTCAATATCCTTTTCCAAACTAAATGTGGACTTATGTTTGGTATCATCCATGATTAAATACCAAGTCTCAACTTGAAATCAATCGATGTTGGTTAATTGGGCATGGATCGGTCCCTTCTTATTTTTACACAGTCCATCTACTCCTATGAGTAGTTAGAAGGCAATATCCTACTCAGCTAGCTTGTCTAGAACTATGATGAACAACCTAAATAGGGTTGTTCTGATTCCATCAACTCTTATTATAGTGTAGTTAGGGTAGTACCAGTAGGATCCTAATGTGCTAAGTGTTTCCCTAATCTCTTCTGACAACCTAGGCATAGCCTTTTATGGATGGCCCTATATACATTTAAGTAGAACTTCTTTCCAATGGCCTACATCTCCTGTCTATACTTATAAATTCTAACCTTTGTGAAAGCATGGGGCATAGTGTATTTCAAGTTTGGATCCCAATTAGTAAACTTAGGGGAAATTTAGTGTGGCACAAATGGCATCAACCAAGTAGGACATCATATAGAAATTATTTCCTTGGTTGGCCATGGTCTTCTTGATTTGGGTAGCTAAATTGTAAGAAATTATTTCCCCAAGAGGGGGAGTGGTGGATTAATCTATGATCATGGATAGGAGTGGAACCCCCTTCTCATCCATATCGCCAATGTCTTCTACTCCATGTAACCTATTCATCATGGCAATCCCCATCCTCACCCCCTTCCTGAATTAGGTGATGGGTATTTGATTGATTTTGGACTTGCATATGAACCTCCCTAGGTTTTTATCTAGTTTCTAAAGACTTATATGATGTTATTAGATTTGAACCATTAGGTTAAGGTTTCTTAATTATAAACAATTTGAGGCTTGGGTAAATCATAGTAGGTGTGAAAGGACAACCTAGATATAAAGGCAATATTATTACCCAAATTTATATATTTGATCATGTTATCTATACATTGAGAATGGATGAATATTTGGTGGACTAAATACATATATGGGAGTACTTTTGGGTTGGATGTAGATTTTTGCAATACCATAGACTTGAGTGATAAGATGTCAAACCTTTCTTATGTAACACTTGCTTCTTCCTCATCATCACTGTCCTACTCTACCATCCTCTACACATGGTAGAATAATTCATTATAGTGTTTGTCATTCATGGCCAATGAAATGTTATTGAAACTAGTGTCTTGGAAGACTATGTTTATCCCATATGAATAGAGAAATGGGACCTATTCAACTTGGTGGTTCCAAACATTCTTACTTCAGCCATGGATTTCAAATTTTGATTAATGGGCTCTTATATTATTTTATTGATGGATGAATGCACAAAATTCCTTTATAAAATAACACAAACCATTTTAGAGTTCTTTAATAGATAGCAATTGAAAGTGAATACAAAGCTTTGAGATTTCAATCTTAAACTCTAGATTTTCTAGAATTTTGAACTATAAAATATGAGCCATAAATGACAATTATGATTTAGTTTCTTTGACTTAAAACTAGGGTGGTTCTTCAAATTTGTTCTAATAGCTTCAAAAATCCACTTTTGGGAACTAGCCAATCACTACTCTCAGTTTGTCCATGCATCTTCCCATCATAGGATTAACTTTTACCTTGAGATGAGTTGGTTTTATAACCATTAAAATGATTCCTATCATAATTCAATTCATACCAAAAACATGCATTTGAAACTTGGAATTACCTCTATGTACCTTATCCTTTTATTTAGAGAAGTTACCCGAGTGTGCTCTACAATATTTTACCAAGTGGCACCCTTTAATTAGAATGTGCTTTGCTAGGTTGAGTATCTCCATTTTATCATGTATTACCAATAGGTATTGGTTATATGTGTCATCAGCCTATTAGTTGTATCTACTAGGTAGCTTCCTAATAGTCTCCAATTATTCAAGATTGGGTGACTGAGTGACAAGTGTCACCTTGTTGTGCACTCGTGGTGTTGTCATAATGTGGTTGGATAGCTTTATCATGGAAATTTCTTTGACTTAAATCCTAGGTGGCTCTTTATTTTTATTCTAACTTCTAATAAATTACGAGATAGGGGTCCACATGTCCTCAACCTATTTATTCCAACTATTAGGTGGTTCCACATAGTATCCAACTATCCAAGATTTAAGTGACTAGATACTAGGTGTCATTTTTTCATGTGATAATAATATTGAGATATTGATTATTGAACCTTATTTGTGGGGGTGTGAAGGGAATGAATGAGTATCAAGTGGCATGAATCTATTGGATCATTTTATCATGAGAATTTGGAAAATAATTGAGACCTTAGAAGGTTGTGATTAGGTGCAACGTGACATGCTCTAGTTGGGTTATAAATCCTTTGTGCATTAGAATGAAGCTATTAAATGATAAGTGTTTTTAGAACCAATGTTTTTTAATGGTAACTCTTCCTTAGACTTGAAATATTGTGAGTGGGTGCCAAGTGGCATGATGCAATAGGGTCATAGGGTTGTGAGACTTTAAAAAATAATAGGATACTTTGAAGGCTCAAATTAGGTGCCAAGTGATAGACTTTCATTAGGTCATTAGGTCATGAGAATTAAAGGCTAAAAGATGCACGATAAAGCTCAAAAATTTATGGCTGAGTGACCAGTGCATGTGACACTTTCACATGTCAATTGAGGCTAAGTTGGCATTAGGTTCCTTATAAAGAAAAAAGTGTGAAAGTAATAACTTCATGGGTAACTTGAAGGTATCTCTTAGGATATACATTAAATGGTAAATCCACTCATGTGCATGTTTGAAAGGTATATCCTAGGAGATGCCTTGAAGGGGAAATCCACCCTTGTGTCTTTTTGAAAGGTATCTCCTAGGAGATACCTTGAAGGGGAGTCTAATCTTGTGCATGTTTGAAAGGTATCTCCTAAGAGATACCTTGAAGGTGAAATCTACTTTTGTTCTTTTTTGAAAGGTATTTCCTAGGAGATACCTTGAAGGAGAAATACAATCTTGTTCCTATTTAAAAGGTATCTCTTAGGAGATACTTGAAGGGAACATACACTATTGTGCCTATTTGAAAGGTATCTCCTAGGAGATACCTTGAAGTGGAAATCCACTCTTGTGCCTATTTGAAAGGTATTTCCTAGGAGATACCTTAAAGGGGAAATCCACTCTTGTGTCTATTTGAAAGGTATCTCCTATGAGATACCTTGAAGGGGAAATCCACTCTTGTGCCTATTTAAAAGGTATCTCCTAAGTGATACCTTGAAGGGGAAATATACTCTTGTGCCTATTTGAAGTGTATCTCCTAGGATATATCTTAAAGGGAAAATCCACTCTTGTACTTATTTGAATGGTATCTCCAAGGGGCCTTCAAAATATCACCTAGTAGTGCCTTCCACATAAATGAAAATACCATTTGTTCATGTTGAAGGTATATATTATGAGATACTTTAAATATTACCTTAAATATATGAGAACACCCTTATAAGTATCTCCTAGGAGATTCTATCAGCAGCCTTGTAATTAATTCAAGTTTCCCGTAAAGGTATTACAAGGCCCTTGAAGTAATCTTATAGTAAATATCTTGAAGGGTGTTGTCATACATTCAAGGGGGATACTAAAGGTATCACCTAGGAGACTTTATACATAATATTTAATGTATTGATAACTAACTTCTTTGATTGAAACACCTATTTACTCATTGAATCCCTTATACTACTCAATAATGCTCGACAAGCTCAACCTCAAGGTATTTATGAGGATATTAATTTAAGGGCCTTCCAGTGCTTTAATGGATACCTTGAAGGAGAAATCCACTTTTTTACATGTTTGAAAGGTATCTCCTAGGAGATACCTTGAAAGTATTACAAGGTCCTTTAAGGAAAATTACAATCATGTGCATGTTGAAGGTGTCTCCTAAGAGATACTTTCAACATTCCCTTCAATGTATGACAATGCCCTTTAAAGTATTCCATAGTAGATTATTTTTAAGGGCATTGTAATTCCTTGAAGGTATGGTAATGCTCTTGAGTGTATCAACATTCCCTTCAATGTATGATAATGCCCTTTGAAGTACCGCCTAGGAGATTCCTTTCAAGGACCTTGTAATTCTTTGAAGGTATGGAAATCATCTTGAGTGTAATTCTTGTTCAATAAAAAATGATGCAATGAAGGATTAAATGATCTTATGGTCTACAATTTTGATGGTTTTCACATTGAATCTTGGAATTAAGACAGCTAGACCCCTCGTTAAGATCTATATAAAACCTTATACATAATAATCAATGTATTATTAACTACCTTTTTAAATTGAAACACCTATTTACTCTTTGAATCCTTTATACACCAAAATAATGGTGGGTAAATTAAAACTTGAGGTATCTACTAGGATATTCCTTCAAGGACCTTGTAATACTTTAATGGGTGACTTGAAATTATCTCTTTGAGGGTAATATGAAGGTAACTTAATAGATGACATGAAATTATCTCCTTCAAAAAGTTTCACTCTAGGAAGTTTCCAAAATGAGGGAAAGGGTAGAGAAGAAAAGAAGGACTCTATGGTCTCAATATTTACCTTTTAAGCTCAATCCTCCATGGATAAGTGTTTTTAGAACCAATGTTTGTTGCGAGTAGTTATTGCACACACACAGACAAACGTAGTCAAGCAGTCTAGGAAAATTTGATATATGAAACTCAAAGATCTGGGCCAAAGGTTTCTCATAGGAGATACCTTAAAGGATAAATTAACTCTTTTGACTATTTGAAAGTTATCTCCTAAGAGATACCTTGAAGGGCAAATATATTCTTGTGAAGAGTGTTGATGTGGTTTTTATGCACACCGGATCATAATGAGGTAGCCTATAATGTTTTAGGATCTTAATGGAGGTAAAATCCACTCTAGGGCAAGATTTGCATGTGTGTGGTTTTAACAACCATATGATGGAATATTAGGTAGGGTACTTAGGTTGTTAACCAATGTTATGAAAATATGAATGGTATCTAAAATAAAGTTAAAATATAGGTGAGTTAGTGGCATGATGGTAACTAATCTAGAGTGGGTAGGTATCAGAAATAAACTCAAAAAAGAGGGAAAGGTAAGGTAAAAAATAAGGATTCTATGGCTTTAAGAATCACCTCTCAGGTTGGATTCTAATTATACAAGTTCTTTCAAAACCAATTTCTATTGCTATCATCTATTGTACACACACAAATAGGCATGGTCAAATAGTTTAGGATAATTTTTATATATGAAACAAAAAGGCCTTAGTCAAAGGTTGATCCTTTTAGATCAGTTATTGCACACCTTTACTTAATAGATTATGGCTCAAACCAGGGAGGTATCTGAGACAATGGTTGCACATACATAGAAAACTATATAAATAAAAACACCTCTACACACTTAGAACATGAAACAATCAACTTACTTGCCAATGATAAATATAATATACTAATCACTCAATAGTTATTACACATCTAAAACAACTTACAAGATTTGCATGTGTGTGGTTTTAACAACCATATGATGGAATATTAGGTAGGGTACGTAGGTTGTTAACCAATGTTATGAAAATATGAATGGTATCTAAAATAAAGTTAAAATATAGCTGAGTTAGTGGCATGATGGTAACTAATCTAGAGTGGGTAGGTATCAGAAATAAACTCAAAAAAGAGGGAAAGGTAAGGTAAAAATAAGGATTCTATGGCTTTAAGAATCACCTCTCAGGTTGGATTCTAATTAGACAAGTTCTTTCAAAACCAACTTCTATTGCTATCATCTATTGTACACACACAAATAGGCATGGTCAAATAGTTTAGGATAATTTTTATATATGAAACAAAAAGGCCTTAGTCAAAGGTTGATCCTTTTAGATCAGTTATTGCACACCCTTACTTAAGAGATTATGGCTCAAACCAGGGAGGTATCTGAGACAATGGTTGCACATACATAGAAAACTATATAAATAAAAACACCTCTACACACTTAGAACATGAAACAATCAACTTACTTGCCAATGATAAATATAATATACTAATCACTCAATAGTTATTACACATCTAAAACTAAAATATCAATCATAACAGGAAATAATTCCTTGTAGTTGTTTCACAATAATAATTATTGAATCATACAACCAAAAAAATATTCCTAATTACATAGAGATTGGAGAGAAAATACACAAACATATTTACTAACAATCAAAATTGATTTTGCTTTTATATTGAATTTTTTTGACCCTTTACAAATGTGGGTTACATATATTCAAATAGACTTAGGGAGGGGTATCCTCATCCTCTAAGTACATGCAAAAATTGACTAAATGGCATAGTTAGAACCTAAGTTCTAACTGTACTGTCAAAATCGTATGTAATGTATACATAGAGTTAGATTACATTCATCAAGAATTAAAGACAAAATTTACAATATCATGTAATGTGTGAATGTTTAAAAAATAAATAGACAAATTTTACATTAAGATAGAATCATAAGATAACTACAAGTACAAAATTGATGCTACTATATTGAATTTACATGCACAAAACTAGCCCTTAAGGCTGAGTGGACATCTTCATGGATGCATTAACCTTAGTAGGAGTCATAATTTTAGACAATGGTGTTGAACTAGAGGTAACAGCCTTAGCCTTTTTATTCTTCACCTCTATCTTAAGAAATCACTTGTGACTCACATCATGTTGTTGCCTTATAATGTCTAAGTTTAATAGCGAGGGTTGGTGTACCCTGTCAACTTGTTCTAATAGTTTTGCATGTTTTACCTTTGTATTTTAAAAGTTTATCTTGAAAATATCAACTTTAGTTACCTTCCTTAAAAAACTCAATTTTGATTCAATATCTTCTAGTTTTAACCCCCATAAACTCTACTTAAAGTTATTAGATGCTTCTTGAATGAGTTGATCAAAATTAATTCTGCTTATTAGCTTCCCTGTAGTATCTATTGCCTTGGATAATTTTAAATTATCCTAAATTTGTAAAATAATCACCTCATGCTCTTGATATTTGGAAATTAATTCCCAAGTTGTTGTCACCCATTATTTGTCTTCTAATCTTCTAATGACCACCAAATTTAGGGCATTATATGCCTTCAATGGTGTCATTAGGTCTAGATGGTTGTATGCCTTATTAGTTTTGTACAAGATAAATAACTTTAATTTATTTTCATCTCATTTTAAAGAATTAAATAATTGATGTGTTTTAACTATATGAGGGGCTAATTCAACCTTCATTACTTCAAATTCCTCTAGAGCATTAAAAACTTGGAAGCAACTTATTACACTTCAACTTCAATTCCTAATGGAATATGAATGGTCTATTTTTATTCCTTGATTTGTTTTAGTTCTTGTTCCAGCTCTTGACTTTCCATCTCCACTCCCTCTTGCTATTATACCATATCATATTTATGGGATTCATGATAGGGACCTAAAATATTCAATGTATGGGGACTACCCTAGCTATCTATTATGCCTTTTAGACAAGGCATAGACCTCCTATCTCTCTTTAAGAGTAATTTCCCTTCCAACTTCATCTTCTAGTTTTATTTTTATAAAACTTTGAATGATCCTTGAGGGATTATAAAATAGGGTTGTTATTTATGGGAGCTCTATAATTTTGAAATTAGGCATTTGGTAATCCTTTACTCTCAATTCGATTGCCCATATGGGAATCACTATCTCGATAAGGTTTATTTTTTGTTCATTTTTAGTTGTAGCCTCCACCTCAATATTTTGTGTTGATTGTTTCTCTTTTAATCCTTTGAGGGTTGTGTTGGTAAGGGAAGGCCAAATGATCTTGGACCAATCCACACCTCCATGTTGAGGGAGTGGATGGACTAGGATATTCCTTCAAGTGCCTTGTAATACCTTAATGGGTGACTAGAAATTATTTCCTTAAGGGTAACATGAAGGTATCTTAATGGGTGAATTGAAATTATCTCCTTCAAAAAGTTTTAATCTAAGAAGTTTCCAAAATAGGGGGAAGGGCAGAGCAAAAATGAAAGGCTCTATGGTCTCAAGATTTACCTTTGAAGATGGATTCTTTATGGATAATTGTTTTTAGAACTACTGTTCGTTGTGAGTATCTATTGCACACATAAAGACAAATATAGTCAAGCAGTTTGGGAAAGTCTAATATAGAAAACCTAGAGATCCAGGCCAATGGTTATTCCTAAGAGATATCTTGAAGGAGAAATCCACTCTTGTGCCTGTTTGAAATATGTCTCACTAGAGATACCTTAAAGGGGAAATATACTCTTGTGAAGAGTGTTGATGTAGTTTTTATGCACACCAGCTCATAATGAGGTAGCTTCTAAAATTTTAGGATCTTAATGGAGGTAAACTCCACTCCATGACATGAGTTACAAGTATGCATTTTTAACAACCAGGTGATGCAATAGTAGGCATGGCATGTAAGTTATTCACTAGGGTTATCAATGGATGAATGGTCTCTAAAAAATATTTAAAATCTAGGTGAGTTGGTGGATGGATAATAGCTAATATAGAGTGGGTAGGTCTCAGAAATGAAATAAAAAAAGAGGGAAATGTAGGGCAGAAAATAAGGCTTCTATATCTTCACTAATCACCTCTCAGGATGGATTATAAGTGGACAAGTGCTTTAAAACCCATTGTCTATTACTAGCAACTGTTGAACACATAAAGACAAACATGGTCAAGCATTCTAGGATAATTTTGATATAGGAAACTCAAAGGCCTTAGTCAAAGGTTTATATTTTTAGAGTATCTAAGAAACTAATGCACACCCTTACTTAGGAGATTGTGACTCAGACTAAGGAGGTATCTGAGATAGTTATTACACATACACATAAAACTATATTAATGATAACACCTATACACACTTATAACAATGAAAAAATAAACCTACTTGCCAATGATAAATATACTTTGCTAATCACTCAATAGCTATTGCATATCTAAAACTAAAATATCAATCATAACAAGAAAGAATTCCTCAGAACTATTGCACGCCAAGAAATATTGAATAATAAAACCAAAAAGACTAATCCTAATTACATAGATCTTGGAGAGAAAATACACAAAAAAATTCACTAACAATCAAAATTGATTCTAAGTCTATATTGAAATTTTCTAGTTGTCTATTTTCCCCTTTAGATAAGGCATATACCTCTTGTCTCTCTTCAAGAATAATTTCCCTTCCATCTTCATCCTCCAATTTTTTGTTTATAACCATTTTAATACTCCCTAAGGGATTATAAAATAGGGTTGTAATTCATGGGAGCTCTGTAATTTTAAAATTGGGTATTTTTGAAGCCTTTGCTCTCAGTTCAATTGCTCATGGGGGAGTCACTAGCTAGGTAGGGTCTATTTGTTGTGCATCATTAGCTGTAACCTTCACCTCAAGATTTTTTGTTGATTATTATTTATTTTGATCCTTTGAGGACTATGTTGGTAAGGGAGGTCCAAATTATCTTGGACTAATTCACACATCCTTATTAGGGATGTGAATGGATGGTAATGACTTGCTTACCCTTTTACCCTTTCCTAAAGATGTAATGGTAGTCTCTTTGGAGGAACTTATGGAAGGTATTGGCAAACTAATAGATGTGGAAGAAACATGAAGTTGGGAAGTGGCCAATGATGTTTCAAATTTCATAGTGGCCCTTTTTTTCTTCATGGTTTTGACTATGGTAGTCCTATAGGGAAAATAAGTAGCAATGGTAATAATGGATCTAAATGGCATTATGGGTGAGAATTAAGAAATGGTTGTAAAAGAATACTTCTCTATCTTAGGAGTGAGGATACGGATTTGGAATATGGAAGAAGAGGAAAATGAAACATCGAGGGTGGGGGTGACATATTCCACCTTGGGAATTCTCAAAATAGCACCAATTATGATTAAACCAAAAATAGGAACATATGAATAAACAAGGGAAGTAAGATCTGAAGTATGAGCCTTCTTATCTATTATGTCATTTGTGCTTGGTGCTTTCCCTTTATCAGCCATTATACCTTCATGGATAATTTGAAGGTATCTCATAGGAGACACCTTTAAGGATAAATCCACTCTTATACATGTTTTAAAGGTATCTCTTCGGAGATACCTTGAAATTATTACAAGTTCCTTTAAGTTATCACCCAATAGTGCCTTCAAGGTCAAGGAAACTTCCACTTGTGTTCATGTTGAAGGTGTCTCATAGGAGATACTTTCAATGTTCCATTCAATGTATAATAATTCCCTTTGAAATATATCCTAGGACAATCCTTTCAAGGTCCTTGTATTTACTTGAAGGTATGTAAATGACCTTGAGTATAATTTTTGTTCAATAGAAAATGATGTAATGATGGATTTTCCTTCAACTCTCTCATGATGATCTTATGAGATCAACAATTTTTATGGGTTTCACATTAAATATTGTAATTAAGACACCTTAAACCCTTGATAAGATCTATATAAGACCTTATACACAATAATTAATGTATTTTTAACTATCTTCTTTAATTGAAATAGTTATTTACTCATTGAATCCTTTATACACCATAATAATGGTGGGCAAGTTCAACCTCAAGGTATCTGCTAGGAGATTCCTTTAAGGGATTTGTAATACCTTAATGGGTGACTTGAAATTATATTCTTGAGGGTAACATGAAGGTATATTAATGGGTGACTTTAAATTATCTCCTTTGAAAAGTTTCACTTTTTGAAGTTTCTAAAATAGGAGGAAGGGTAGAGTAGAAAAGAAAGTCTCTATGGTCTCAATATTTATGTTTAAAGATGGATTCTTCATGGACAAGTGTTTTCAGAATCAATGTTTATTATGAGTAGCTATTACACACACATATACAAACACAGTCAATCAGTCAAGGAAATTTTGATATAGGAAACTCAAAGATCTATGCCAAAGGTTACCATAGGAGATACCTTGAAGGAGAAATCCACTCTTGTGCCTGTTTGAAAGGTATTTCTTAGGAGATACCTTAAAGGGTAAATTTACTCTTGTGAGGAGTGTTAATGTAATTTTTATGCACACCAAATCATAACAAGGTATCCTATAATGTTTTAGTATCCCATCGAAGGTAAACTCCACTCCTAGGAATGAGTTATAGGTATGCAATTTTAACAAGTAGGTGATGGAATAATAGGCATGGCATGTATGTTGTTCACTAGGGTTATGAATAGATGAATGGTCTCTAAAATAAATTTAAAATCTAGACAAGTTGATGGCTAGATGGTAGCTAATCTAGAGTGGGTAGGTCTTAAAAATAAACACAAGAAAGAGAGAAAATTAGGTTAGAAAAGAAGCATTATATGGACTTAGGAATCACCTCTCAAGCTGAATTCTAAGTGGAAAAGTTCTTTCAAAACCAGTGTCTATTGCTAGTAGCTATTATACACACATAGACAAACATGTTCAAGTAGTCTAGGATAATTTTGATATAGGAAACTCAAAGGTCTCAGTCAAAGGTTGTTTCTTTTAAAGTAGTTGTTGCATAATTCACACCCTTATTAAAGAGATTATGACTCAAACTAGGGAGGTATCTAAGATAACTGTTACATATACATAGAAAACTATATCAATGAAATAATCAACTTACTTTCTAATGATCAATATAATCTACTGATCATTCAATAGCTATTTGACATATAAAACTAGAATATAAATCATAACAAGAAATAATTCCTTGTAGTTGTTGCACACTAAGATTATTTAATCTTACAACCAAAAAGATTAATCATAATTACATAGAGATTGGAGAGAAAATACATAAACACATTCATTGACAATCTTAATTATCAAATTCCATGCAAGGACCTTTGAAATTAACATGAAATGTATTCAAAGTCCCTTCCTAAGAGATACCTTGAAAGAAAATTCCAATCAGTTGCATGTTCAAGGTATCTCTTAAGAGATATTTTGAAAGAAAATTACAATCACGCGCATGTTCAATATATCTCCTAGGAGATACCTCAAAATAAAAATTATAATCATGTATATGTTGAAGGTATCTCTTAGGAAGTAACTTGAAATAAAATTACAATTGTGTGCATATTAATGGTATCTATGAGGAGACCCTTTGAAATTACTACAAGGCCCTTCAACATAATTGCCTAGAAGATACTTTGAAAGAAAATTTCAATCATTTGCATGTTTAAGGTATCCACTAGGATAACCCTTGAAGGTATTAAAAATCCCTTTAAGGTATCTCATATAAGATACCTTGAAGGGATTAAAAATCCCTTTAAGGTATCTCATATAAGATGCCTTGAAGGGAATTGTAGTACCTTTAAGGCTACCTTGAAGGTATCTCCTAAGAGATACATTTAAAACATGCATAAAGGTATCCTTAAGGGTATTACAAGTCCCTCTAAGGTATATATATCTACTAGGAGAACCCTTGAAGTTACTAAAATATCCTTAAAGGTATCTCCTAGAAGACACCTTTAAGGGCATTATATTACCTTCAAGGCTACCTTGAAGGTATCGCTTAAAGCTAAGCTAGCATTGTGGTTCTTTTCAAATAAAAAGTTGCCACGGTTATATCAAATCCCTTGCGAAGGACCTTTGAAATCAACATAGAAGGTATTCCAAGGCCCTTCGGGGTATATTTAGGAGATACTTTGAAATAAAATTCTGATCATGTGCATGCTTAAGGTATCTCCTAGGAGATACCTTGAAAGAAAATTCCAGTCATGTGCATGTTCAATGTATCTCCTAGGAAATACAACAAAATAAAAATTCCAATCATGTGTATGTTCAAGGTATATCTTAGGAAGTACCTTGAAATAAAATTGTAATTGTGTGCATGTTCAAGGTATCCATAAGGAGACCCTTTGAAATTACTACAAGGCCCTTCAAATTAATCCCCTAGGAGATACTTTGATAGAAAATTCCACTCATGTGCATGTTTAAGGTATCTACTAGGATAACTCTTGAAGGTACTAAAAGACCCTTCATGGTATCTCCTATAAGATACCTTGAATGGCATTGTAGTAACTTCAAGGCTACTTTGAAGGTTTCTCCTAAGAGATACATTTCAAATAGATAATTTTAATTACACAAATATTAGAAACAAAATACATAAACACATAAGATAACAATAAAAAATTGCTTATGCTCCTATATATTGAAAATCTTTTGACCCTTTACTATTATGGATTACATGTGTTCAAATAGACTTGGGGAGAATCCACCTCATCCTCCAAGTACATGCAAAATTGGTTACATGGTTTAGTTAGAACTTTAATTCTAATTATGGTCTCAAACCCATATAAAGTTATCTTACACTTGTCAATAGTTAACATCAACCTTTACAAAGTCATAAAACATTTGCATGTTTAAAAAATGAATAGGAAACTTTTTACAATAAGTTCAAATCATAAGAAAATTATAAATACAAAATTGATACCACTATTAGAATGTACATGTGCAAAACTAGCCATTAAGGTTGATTAGACATCTACATAGTTGTGTTAACCTTAGTGGGAGTTGTGAATATAGCTGTCGATGTTAAACTAGATGTAGGCACTTTAGTTTGCTTCTTTTTTGCTTCTAACTCAAGAAAATACTTATGCACCACATCATGATATTTTTGTCTAATATACAAGTTTATAAGTGAGGGTCTATGTACCCTAGCAACCTGCCCTAGCAATTTTGCATGTTCTACTTTTGTCATCTAAAGTTTGATTATGAGAATTTCTACTTAAGTTACCCTTTTCCTTACAAAGCTTAGTTCTTATTAAATATTCTCTAATGGAATCCCTTGTAAACTCTACTTGAAATTATCTAAATCTTATTGAATAAGTTATTCAAAATTTATTTTGCTTATCAGCTTTCTTATAACATCCTTCTCTTTTGACAACTTCAAGTCATTCAAAATTTGGAAGATAAGTGCCTCATGTGCTTCATACTTGGAGTAAATGCCCCAACTATTTTTACCCATTTTTTGGCTTCATTTTTTCTAATGACCACCAAATTGAGTGCATTAGATGCCTCTTATGGTGTCATTAGGTCTAAGTGGTTGTATGCCTTATTGGTTGTGTACAAAATCAATAATTTCAATTTATTCTCATCTACCTTCAAAGAATTAAACAATTTATGTGTTTGGGCAATATGAGGTGCTAATTTAGCCTACATTGCCTCTATTGCCTCTAAATAATTATATGATTTTGAGGAAACCTCCTATGCCTTAACATCAATAACCATTAGGATGTGAATTATTTGTTGTTATTCTTTGATCTATTCCAATTCTGGTTCCATCTCTTGTCTTTCTAGTTATATTCCTTTATGTATTACCACCATGGCATATTTGTGTACTTCAACTAGGGATCAAAAGTATTCATTTTAGGGGGCCTTCCCCAATTATCTATTTTGCCTTTTAGATAAGGCATATACTTATTTACTTTATTTAAGAATCATTTCTCTACCAGCTTCATCCTCTAGATTTCTCTTTCTCACCCTTTGAAGGCTCCTAGAGGGTTTATCAAATAGGGTTATAACTGGTTAGAACTCTATGATTTTAAAATTGGACATTTGAGTAGCCTTGGTTCTCAAATAAATTTCTCATGGATGAATCAATATATAATTAGGGCCTATTTCTTGTGTGACCTTAGCTACATCCTCCTTCTCAATATCTTTTACTGACTATTATTTTTTAGATGCCTTAAGGATTGTATTAGGAAAGGAGGGAAAAATGATCTTATATCAATCCAAACCTCCATATTAGGGGAATGGATGGACTATAATGACTTGTTTTCCCCTTTTTCCCTTGCTTGGGCTTATGATGATGGTCTCTTAGGCTAAACTAGTGGATGGAATTAGAAAAGTGATTTGTGTAGATGATACATGAAGCTAGGAAGTGGCCAAGGATATATTAATTTTCTTTTCTACCTTTTCTTATTCAAAGTTATTAAATATGTAAGTCCCATAGGGAATACTAGTAGAAATTGGGAACAATGGATGTGGATGGTATGGTGGGGGGAGATGGAGCAATGGTGGTGCAAGAATCCTTCTCCAACTTAGGAGTGAGCAAAGGAATGTGCAAGAGAGAAGAGGATGTCAATGAAACATCAGGTGTGGAGGTGGAATCCTCCACCCTAAGAGTCCTCAAAACAAATAAAAGTGGGATTGAACCAAAAATAAGAACATAGGAAGAAACTAGGGAAGTGGTGTCTGAAGACTGAGCCTTCTTACCTATTGGATCATCTATAGTTGGTACCTTCCATTTATCAGCTATGATGCTCAATACCATGGCTCTCTCCAAGTATTCTTATTCATCAAATCCTTGTTCTTCTTCCTCCTATTATTGACGAATTAAATTTAGGTTCTATGATTGATCAAATATTGGACTACCTATGAGGGGAGTCCTTGGTTTCCTTCTATAGAAAATAGTGGTCTTATCCTCTAAAAAGGAGCCTCATTGAGTTGAGCTAGTATTTTCCTCTATGGCTATCCATAGGACTATAGATTGTTATAGTTATGGGTAGTTTTAGGTGTTTGTAATGTAGTAGTAGTTGGATGCTATGTATCTTCTTCATTTGAGGACTACAGGTCAATTAGATCCCCTATATATCCTCTAAGATTATTATTAGTTAATCCAAGATCCTTCTTGATAGCTTTCAACTTAAAGGGAAGTTCTTATGAAGTCTCGCCTTGTACCTCTATCTATTTTGGTGGTTAGCTATTCTAAAAAATTGAAGTTGTCCACCATATATCAAGTGGAAGCCTGTTATGCATTTCCTTCATTAAAATTGAAGGCTCTAGTTGGATTATCCTTAAATTATCTTCCTTGAGGCTTGTAACTTGTTTTCTTTCCAATTCTTGAGCATCATCCTTTGCATTCAAAAATAGGAAGCCATAGTCATAAGGGACATGTTGATATGGGATACCAAAACCTTGAATGTGTCTTTGTATGTGAGCATGGGGATCCCACTCCTTGTGTGTCATAATAGGCAAGTGATAACTTTTTATTTTGTTTCTAACCTCTCTAAAGTGCTTCCTCTACATGTAACACATTATACCAATGACCATATTCAATCCATAATATGTGATTTTCTTGTTTTTGATCAAGTCTTACTCAACACTCCACCATAATCAATAATAAATTTCTTGCTCTACTAACTTGTCTAGTACATATTTGGGGAGGTATAGGGGATGGACCTTATGACCAATAATCATAATTACAATATAATTGGAGTACAACTAGTAGTCACCCATTCTAGTTACTAGTGTTTTTACTATGCTTTCTCCAACTCTAGGAATTATAGTCCATGGATTGACTACCATACTTAAGGATAAACATCCTTGGTAATTCAAACCATGTTATTCATATATTCATGAGCTAGTAATAATCACAAATGCAATTCTTGACATAATCTATAGCTAGGATCCAAAGCTTGATAAGGACCTTATAGATCATGTCCATTATGGAATCTAGGAGATATGACATCATGTAGAAGTGGCCTGCTAGAGTGGGCCTCTTACTCTTGTGCAATACTTGCACTCTCAAATGGAAGGTGATGATTTATCCCAAAGCAAAGGTTGCATCATTGGTCATCATCAAATGTAGTAGACGTACCCAATCCAAATTAATAAAATGGATGTTGTGCATGCCATACATTCTATTTAGTAATTCCATCCTAAGCTACACTTCTATTCTAAATTTGTTTATTAGGGTGGGATTATTTCCTTTATAAGTCATTGTCTCCCCAAGGAAAAGCCATGAGTTCAGTACCTTGTCCAATAAATTCTATTGATTCCATGACACCAATTTATGTTATTGCATCTGGAACTAATAGGGATAAATACCTTTGAAAGTTAGCCTTGGTGATGTAGGCTAAAACTATTTAGTTGTCCATATAGTGTATAAATGCATCCTATGTAATCTTACTTACAAATAATAAATCTCATAAAAGTTTGATGCAGGGCATCACCTTGGGCTTAGTTGTCACTAAGTGCAATGATTATTTCTTGAGTGAGATCAAGTCTATAATGAATTATTTTTCTATGGAAGATAGATTTTTATCCAAAAAAAATACATTGATAGAATCTACAATATCCCATAATTTAGAATAGTTTCCATAATGATTATCTAAAATAGTTACATCAAACACCATATCTATAAATAAATTTGCATCCTTGATGGAGAATGATGATCATGTAAATGATCCTTTGAAACTCTTGGATGATGAAACCATTGCAATTTTTTGGTGTGATCATATTATATTTTACGTGTATCAAGAAAAACTCTTTTCCACTAGTCTCTTGTTCACTTATAATGGATTCATAGGTAGCTAGAGATTTCACTCATAGAATAACAATTGAGTTCAAATTTGTTTATGAGCAATGAATATGTTGAAATTATAATAAGGGCCTTTAAAATATCACCCACTAGTACCTTCCACATAAAGGAAAATTCTATTCAATAAGGCCATCCCAATATGTACCCCCATCTAAATTTGTTGATGGGGCTAAGAGACTTTCCTTTCAAAACCATTGTTTCTTCGAGAAGAAGCCATGAACTCAAAACTTTGTCAATTGTATTCTATTTTTTCAGTTTCCTAGACTATGAAAACTCCTTTTCACTAGTTGATTCTTTGTAGTTGGTATGTAGGTGGTTAGGGATTTGTTCACATAGTATCAATAGAGCTTATAATTTTCTTGTGATCAATTAACATGTCAATAAATGTAAATCATTAATATAGCCTTTTTCATTCAATTATAATTCATATGATTTTAATGCCCGACATTCATACTATGCTTTACCATCACAATTCAAACCTTCTTAGTTTAGTTGGTAGGGAAGCCACATCTTTATGTTCTTTGGCTAAGTCTAGCAGGCTTTGTTGGCTAAGTCTAGTAGGCTTTCGACAGTCAAGAGTCATGTTTTATGCTGGGTCTGATCCAAAAAATTTCATGAATCGAAGATTCCAAACATAAACCCTAAACAAAATGTCTGAAGACCAAATCCCTTAGAACTATGTTTGAATAAAATGTCGGAATAGATCCTCTAGATCAAAATTTCCAATACCAAAATCCTAAAAAAACCAAATCCTTCAGAACAATGTTTGAATCAAATGTCTGATGAAAAAATCCCAAACAAAAACCTTGAAACATAAAGTTTTTGAAAAAAAAAATTGAGAAAAAACCCTGAATTGTAAAGTTTCCAAAAAAGAGGTTCCAAGAAAAAGGTTTGATAAATAAATCCTAAACACTTTCACCAATGAACAAAACTCTGAACTTAATGTCTAAATGAAATCTTGAACAAAATAGTTCCAAATAAAACCAAGTTCCAAAACCTAGATAGTACAATACTCCAAAAAATAATTTAATAAGTTAGTATAAAATGTAAAATACCATTGTCTATACTTGTCAATGAAGGAGACTAAGGAGCAATCTGGTAAAAAACATATCCATAGAATGGAGAGGAAAAATTAATATAGGGGAATGTTGGGTACAATAGTGTTATTTGAGGTATTTCTAGTATGGTAAATTATGTACCATTGTGCCACCCCCATCTTATAATTTGTGTAATATTTTTTCATTATATGCCTCAATGAGACTAAAAAAGTATTGAAAGACCCAAACCAATACCTCTTCATGTGGTAGTTTGGGAAAAACATCATAGGGTTGCTTCATCTGTAACTTTTTAGGAATTCAATTCTAATAAAATGATAATGGAAAGTGTTGAGCATTAAGCTCCCTGGAATGAATTTGGAAGGAGGTCTCCCTAGTGGCTTCAAGAACTATGGTAGAATTTCTTACTTGGATGTCTCTAGTAATAGTTTTTAGGGAAAATCCTAAAGGATCTTTGCAAATATCTTCCATTTCTTGTGTAATTAGATCTTACTAACAACCAATTCATTGGACCCATTCCAAACTAGCTCAACTAATTGCACCTATCTTAATATCCTTCATCTCAATGGAAACCAACTTGGTGGCTCAATGCCATGGGAATTAACATGGCTCAAGCATAACTTCAATTTTGTAAACAATCTGCTTATAGGAAAAATACCCACTAAGTGGGCCTTTAATAACATTGACCTTTTTCATAATAACATGCTAAGGAGACCTTATTCATAATAATCAATGTGTTGATAATTACATTTTTTATTGAAACACCTATTTAATCCCTTATTCACCTTAATAACACTAGGCAAGTTCAACCTCAAAGTATCCACTAGGAGATTCCTTCATGGGTAAATTGAAGGTATCTCTTAGGATATACCTTAAAGATATTACAAACCTCAATAACACTGGGTAAGTTAAACCTTGGGGTAACCAATAAGAGATTCCTTCAAGGGCGTTATAATAATTTCATGGGTAAATTGAAGGTATCTCCTAAGAGATACCTTGAAGATATTATAAGGACCTTCAAGATAAAGGAAAATTTCACTCATATAATAAGGTAATTATTCAGATCTAAAACTATTAATGTAATAGGGAAATTTTTAAATTGAATTGAGGTGGAAAGTGCATGTGTGCAAGAGGACCTAACAATCACACTCTTATGTTTACCCTATAATCATCAATGCACTCTCTCCCAAGTATTAGAAGTCCCTTCAAGTTGTTATTACCTAGTAATTATTTCAAGGTGAAGGAAATTTATACATGGGTATTAGGGCCTCAATGCATGCTAGTTTAAACACTTAGTGGATTTCATAGGAATATTGAAGTCACTATATGGCATAACAATGACATTGGTGACCTGGAACAAACCTTTATGTCACAATACATTATGTTAATGAAAAGTATATAATTATTTTCATAAAACTAAAGTCACCAACATACAATAGTGATAAACTATATGGAAATAATCAAAAACTAAGAAGATAAGCAACATCATTTCTATTAACTCAAATTTTGTCAACATAAATTACATCTTATATAAATAGAGCATGCACTCAACAAAGTCCTACTACAATCCCAATAGCTCAAAGGCAAGCTTGGATAATATAAGGTGATTTTTTAAGGTATTCATGGTGGGATTTAATCCAAAAAACATGTATAAACCTATAACTAATCTTATAGAGCTTCACTACATTAATGTCACCTCCTTCTCTTCAGGTTCAATCCTCCTTTTATAGGTAAAGGGACATCTTCATGCTAGGTCAACTGGGCACATGCTAAGTGTTGAGTTATCATTGGGGGTTGATATCCCACTAGCTCCACTACTCTACCTAGGTTGGATGAGCACACGTTGGATGTTGAGTTATGACTGGGGGTCACTATCCAACTAGCTCTACTACTCTGATACCTACACTCTCTAGTCACCATGTGTAAGTACCTACAAGGATGTCCCTCAAAACCCAATGCTAGGAAACTACCTACTAGCTAGTGTGAGATCTCCAAAGATTCCTCTAGTTGGTACCAAAAGTACCAAAAGAGAAACCAATCACACTGATTGCCTTGAAATGAGATGTGTTGAGTTATTATGGTCCACATAATTGGCTTAGAAGGGGGCCCAACAAATGTTCCTTCAATTTCCTTGAGATACATTTGTAATACCATCATGGTTAACTAGAATGCATCTCCTATGAGATGCCTTGTAATAAAAATTCACTCCTATGCATGATTGAAAGGTATATCCTATGAGAGACCTTAAAGGTACTTGTTGATGGGAATTTTGACACATATTATAAACATACTTCCCCCTCATATTTATCCTTTGAAAGAAATGTTTGTGGATTCTTTTACCCATTAGATTATATTCCCTAGTACACATATAATTTATTTTTTATTTGGTGATACATTATTAGTTTAAGTATGAGTTAATGTATATATTATGAAGATTTAATATGTATTTTGTATTGTGTTTTAGAATTATCATTTGTTTATATACAAATAATCACAAAAAAAATCATGAGTTGATGCAATATGTAACTTGTATTTTAAAAAAGTTCAATATTTAAATCATTTCAATTGCTTTGCAGAATGTCTTCAGGTGATAAAAGATTTCCCAAACTTAAAATTTAGAAGAAGGCCTCACTCTAAGAGAATTTTGATATAGTACCATTTAAACTAGCAAAAACTAAAATTAAATCTACGTCACCATCTTCCATTTCATGGTGGTGACAAAATTCCTCTTGCTGATTGGTAGTTTGAGTTGTTTAGTCTACCAAACATGCATGCAAATATATACTTATTTAGCACTACATCAGGAAAATAATCTTCTCAAATTTGAATAATCCTTACCTATGGTAAGGATGAAATTAAAGATGATCTTCAATTCTAATTGGAATTATGGAATGGATAAGAGGGAATTCTCTGTTGAGCTATAATTAATTTCAATAAATTTACACCTAGTAAAATAGAATTGGCAAAAAATAATTTTTTTCTTCTTGTGAAACATTTGGGTTTCATTTGAATAACATGACAACCTTCAAATGTCTGGGTTGATAGATAAAAATAATTTGGTCATTATAATACAAAATATGTTAAAATAAATAAATGAACAAGGGGCAACACCTTATTCTAATTGCAACCATGTAAACATGTATTTAAGATACCCTAAAGTCATGATAGAGAAAAACATTGAATAAAACAAGATAAGCAAGGGTAACATATTTCTATGTATATTTTAAAGAGGCTATACAATTACTCATACCAATGGAGAAAATAAGATCGAACAAAATGTTGATACACTTTTGTTGACAAAAACTTCTAATCAAACACAATGAATTCTCTACATGGTATATTTCCTCTATAAATTATGTCTTGAACATTTCATTAGAACTATGTGAATTGGGGGATGCTAATAGCAAATAATAATTATGAATGAAAGAGGGATGAACACTACAATTCATTCATTTGTAAAATATAATGAGATTCCAATGAAGGATGCTTTGTTAATTCTTTTTTATCTAAGTAACCCTTAATGTATTATCGAATAAAAATAAGTCATAGAAGATATGATGGAGAAAAAAACCATAAGGTTCAAAATTACAGATGACCAACACACAATTACAAAAAGATAGATAATTCTTTTAGAGGAGGAATATAATTCACTATCATTAAGAAACAAATGTTCTATTAGAAGGACAAGATTTATGAAAACATGTAATCCATTCCATATTATGCACAAAATATGTAACTAATATAATTAAGCCAATGAAATAATTTATAAGGCTTCATTTATAGAAAGAGTTCGATTTGCATGTGACCTTATCCAACTAAAGGGTTGAAAAAATCTTGAAACAAGAAAAAAATATGGAAGAAATACATGAATAAGATAGACACTTGTTCACACAAATGAATTGTTTAGCACAACAATTGTAGGAGAGAAAATGCCTTATTTTCATGGAATAACCCATTTGGGATTGTTTGGATAAGGTGTTTTATTTGTTTGAAAGTGGTACTTTACCTGGTTTAAATAAAAAATATTTAATATAATTAGTATAATAGTACTTAGAAGTATTCAAGGGCTTTTAGACAAATAAAAAATAGAACTAGTAGATTTATTGGAAAAAGGGTCTATTTCCTTCTTGAAATCCCTTGGGTACAACAACATAGATACTTGGTGCAAAAAGTTGAATCTAGAAAGTAACATATTATCAAAAATTGTAGATTATTTCAACAACCATGATTTGACACTACCACCAGATAAAAGAATCACACCTAAAGAGGTAATGGAGCATTATATAATTTCTATGATAAAGGTTTGACAATTTGTGTGTCCTGAATGAAGGTATTTCAAAAAATAAAGAAGGTTGTGAAATATTATCTCTAGATTCAATAATCATATTGAAAAAATATCTATATAGGGATAGAGGTTAGCTTCCTAGGATAAATACATAAATATTTAGCTATCATTATAGGCACCCATGTCTTTGGCCATCCATTTTAGAAGATTTCAATGAAATGTTCATTATTGGTGTGAATGCCAATTTGATCATTATTGATCTTTTAAATCTCATCAAATTTTTCAAGGATAAACTTTTTTTCCTATTTCTTCAGGCATTGATTAATAAATTTATTATCAGGTATTTCTATGTCATCCACAAACTAGAACAATTTTATGGCATTCAGACCTCTCTCAAGAATATATGTGTTGGTGATTACCATTGCATGAAAAAAATGGGTGTCATACTATGAGGTCCAAACAGTGATGGAATCAATTGGAATCATGTTATAAGTATCAATTTTTCTTAGGATCCCACTAATTTTTAGTTTCAATATTTTATCCTCCATTCATAACAAAGTAAATTAGAGGAAGGTTTTGACATTAACAAAGATGTACCAACATTTCAAATGATTGGTTCACATAAAACAAGAAGGCCATTCAAAAATGAACTAGATACCTTATTTTGGGAGACACCTATCTTTACTTTCAATAACTTGGATACATGTGAAGTGTTAGGGGTATATATAAGAGTTGGATTGGTGCATGTTTGTACACAATTACAAATAAATTTATCTTGAATTATAGAAACTAAATCAAAAATAATTTTTAATGTTTAATTTCAAATGTTTTTGACAAATTTAGAGCAACCAATACAAGAACAACTTATTTGATTAGTATTAGGTGCATAGTTTTTTTAATTTATTTTATAATCATGCGTCATTTTCCAAATATAACATCTTAACAATATTTCGGTGTGTATGATTTATTTTTCAGACCTAAAATCTTTGCAATCTTTCATTGTGTAGCATTAATGGCATTGCATACAAGTGAAGAAACAACAATAACATAAAATAACATTAATGAACATGACACATTACAAGTTGAAGAAGGTAAGATAAGATCATGAATAATTTTTCAATTAAATATTTTTTTTATTTATCAACTATTTATAATACTGACAAAATATTTCTTCATCTGTTTATGTCTCAATTAAAATAGTTGACAACACAGCTCTGCATCTTTGTGTCTCCAACACAACCATCCATGACATAGCTCTATAAGTTATTGCCTACACAAAAACAACACAAGGTAAAACTCTACAACAAGACACATTTTTAAAACACAAATATCAAATCAAATGATGATGAGAATTTTTAGTCACTACATTATATAATACCTTGTAGGAAATAAAAAGCCAATGGTTCAATGAAAGAGTGCACCCATACAAACTATAAAAATTCAAAATAAAAGTGAAAACCACTTTCAATAAATGTGTAATTATACAATTTCATAAACTATAATATATTAATTATCTTTATTTATTTAAACATATTACAATTGAATTTTTATTCATGGATAAGAGATTGTAGAAGATAATAAAGTATAGACTTGCATCAACTTGAGATTTAGAAGTGTGGGTTCATTTTATTGTTGTGTAGACTTGATTGTGGTTGTATTTACACATTAAAATGTTGTTTACATGTTTAATTTACCCAATTTAAAATAACATAATATGTGCTATATTATGTCTTCAATAAAATAATTTTTGATGTAGAATATCCATTTGATCTTTATCAATAAAAAACCAATAAAGTATATTGTGCTAGAAACAATTACATTACTATTGATTTAAACAATTTTTAATTTGATGTGTCTTATTGGAAGTATATGAAGGGGGTTAAACTATATGTGTATATTCATTTGAAATTAGTGATAGTGAACATTAACTTAGAAGAGTAAATCCTATTTTATTTGTTGTGATGGGTTATATAAGCATATAAATATGTATTAATATGCATAAGAATAACTGATATTTTCATTACTATAAGAATATAGATGTTGGTTGATCAATGTTAAATAATTATCAATGTCTATGGAAAATGAGTTATGGAAAAATGAGATTGTTTCAAAATGTGATCAAGTTTTAAAGATTCAATGTGAACATTTATATGCATATGTATGTTACAAAATCGGCAATAGAAATGGTGCATCCATGTATAATGAGTATAATTACATGTGTCTGAGCATGTATTTATTTTTATATATGTTTATATTAATATTTATAAGATTTAAGGAAATGCAAATAAAAAATGAATCAAATAAAATGCATTATGTTTATATGTTACAATATGAAATGCAAATGAAAATCACATCAATGATCAATCTAGTAACATGTAAAACATTTTCTTAGAAACTTTCCATATTATATTTATTATAATATAATATTGTTAAAAAATGATTCATTTTTAAAAAACAAATTTCAAACATTTCAAAGGAAGAGCTAAAACTAAATTTGAAAAAACTATTGATTTTGGGATTGGATGACTTATTATTTATTGTGCACAAAAAAAAGATATGCAAATGAATGATACAAGGAAAAAATAAGATTATAAAATAGAAAATATGTTGAGATCATTCCAAAGAAATTTTGAAGGTGGTACTACAGTCTTTTTATCATGTTGGCATGGTCAATGATAGAGGACAATAATTTGAGGTTACTCATTCAAGCCATGGGTTACATAAGTTCAAATTTCTTGTTTGTTTGGAGGAAAATATAATCTAATCCCTTCAATATAAACATAAATAAATTTGATGAAGTTATTTTTAAAGGGACCATTGGAGATGATTTTTTAATTTCAAACATGTTCATTGATTATAATTCTCAAAATTGTGTTACAAATCAAAAATTGAAAATGAGTTATGTTATATCAAGTATATTTATTGGAAATGGAAGTTGAAAAGATAAAAAGGATTAGAGAATCAAAATGATGTCTATCAACACATTCTTAGGAGAGAAAAAAATCCATGCCAATAGATGTGAAATAGTGTTTAGAAGGATGTAACTTCACCATATTATGATTCTTTCAAGTGTATTTATTGATTATAAACTATAATTATATTAATAAACATTATCATAAATTTCATACAAATAAATTCTAAATTGTTTCAAATGTAGTTCAATTTATTTCAAATTAATTGATTCTAATTTAGAAATACTTCGATCTCGTTAAGTGAAATTTGATTTATAATTGGATATTCTTTGAAAGTATTGAATCAGGTCTAAGTTTCAAAGACAATCCCCTTACAAGTGGATACTCCATTGGTTTATCTTGAAATTACCCAAATTGATCTATTAGTATATTGACACCTACTCATGAAGATCTTCCAAATGAACAACAAACAATTCTTAAGATATTTTATTAAGTAGATGAACTAATTGCTTATTATGTTTTCAAATATAATTTGTCCATTCAAATGGTGCCATGTGTTCCAGCAATGGAAGCTACTTCAAAGGATTAATGATTAGTCTAAAGGCCCAAGAGGGTGCCATGAGTTCAAAATAGTCCAATCTATTCAAAATGATCTGTTCCCAAATGGTTTGAAATAATTCAATTTATTTGGAATATAAAAAAAACATATTTATGGAGAAAATATTCTCCACTCCACTTTATTGGGTGTAAGTCAAAATTATTTAAAATATCCCAATTTAATCAAAATGATCTATGCTCAAATGGTTTGAAATAGTCCAATTTATTTGGAATATAAAAAATTTATTTTTGGAAAAAATCTTCTTCACTCCACTTTAGTAGGTATAAGTCTAAATTATTCAAAACAACCCAATTTAGTCAAAATGATCTATACCCAACTTTTTTGAAACAATCCAATTTATTTGGAATATAAAACATTTTTTTGGAGAAAATTCTCTCCACTAAACTTTAGTGGGTATAAGACCACACTATTTGAAATAACCCAATTTATTCAAAATGATCTATATGCCCAAATGATTTGAAATAGTCCAATTTATTTGGAATATAGAAAAAATATTTTTAGAAAAAAAATTCTCCACTCCACTATAATGGGTATAAGGCCAAATTATTTAAAATAGTCCAATTAATTTGAAACGATTTATGCCCAAATAGTTTGAAATAGTTTGATATATTTGGAATATAAGAAAATTATTTTTGGAGAAAATTTTATCCACTCTACTTTAGTGGGTATAAGTCCAAATTATTTGAAATAGTCTTTATAGCATGATCCTAAGAGTTTATTCAAAAAATAATGGTGTGCCATGTGAATGCACCATCTATACCCTATGATTAAGAGGAATAATGCTAAAATTAAGAATGATATAAGATAAAATGCATTAAGATGAATGGAAAGACTAAAATAAAGAAGAATGTTAATGAAGGATCTCAACATCTTGAGCTTGAACAAGACATCTGATAAATGGGTCATCTAAAGTATAACCATCATCATATTTAGGTGTATTAAGATTAATTTTGCAAGTAGGTATGACCTTCTCATTAGAGGTGGCATGATAATTAGAGTGTCAAGTCTAGTTAAGACTATGGGTATATATTCACTAGGTGGTTGATGGGAATGTGACTTCAAATATGGTGGAAGTTGGGAAATGAGATGGGGAGAAAGATTAGAAGTGTTTATCTTGAGGTTTATCTCATTGAGCTTATTGTCATCAGAATATAATAGGTTAGGTGGTGTATTCATATTGAGTTCACGGTGACCATGGTAATCTCACATAAAGTTGATAGGGAAATTAAAATGATAATATTCTCAAAATATAATACTCAACAAGGTTTCAAGGGTTGGAATTTTGAATACACCATGGTATTTGAATTATTAAAAATTATAAGGGTTAGTGTCACCTTAAACTTTATAGATTAAACCATTGTGAGGGAACTTAACACATTGGCAAGTAGAAGATGCACCAACCCTCATATAATGAGTCCATGGCCCTCAAATTAAGATATTATAGTAAAGGGGGAATTAAATATCATAACCTTCACTTGAATAGTGATAGGTGGGATGTTAAAAGGGAGCCACACATAACCTAATAGAGGCATTTATCTTTGGTCATAACCTTAACATGTGCTATGTGTGGACTTAATATTACACTCGACATATCCAAGGGTTTTAATGACATAAAGAGAGGCAACCCAAGTACCTAAACCCTCATCAATCAAGGCATGATTTACTTAGATGTCATTGAGTTAGACACTTATAAAGAGGGGAAGATCATCCACACAAAGCATAATTTCATCTAGAATCATATAAACAATAGGTAATTTGAGATAGAGAAGTGTTCATTATTTTGTCAGTGTGTATATACATATATTCACATTATTGTAATATGCTATCTTATGACCCAAATAATGTGGATTCAAATCCTAATAGGTGAGGCTGGGGGATGTTCATTTCAAATAGGATTTGCATGAGGAGGTTTTGATGACATGAAGAATTTTGTATGAGTTCAAAAAAGGGAATCTAAGATGGGATATTCATAAGCTCTATGATAGTGTCCCATTCATCATAAACCATGAGTGGACTACTAGATAGAGGTGCATAATGTTGGAGGAGCTCTTCAAAAGGAGGATTAGAAGTGCATGTAAATTTATGTTGATAGGATATAGGAGGTTTAATTGGGGGATAAATTAGTTGATTATCATGAGAGGATGAGGAAGTTGATTTAGGTTTATGTTGTGATAGATTTGAGGAAGTGGTATTATAAGGTTTAATATTATTGGCGATGGGTAAAAGGGTTGGTGAAATTGTATAAATGGTATGAGAGGTGATATACAATGAAGGTTTTAGAATTTATTCATTGAAAGATAAGGTCCTCTTACCCTAACTCTATTAGGTGAGTCAGGGAAGAATATTGGATAACATAAAAAGGGTGAGATGATTGGTCTATGTGGGTAGGATGAGAATCAATGAAATCAACTTTTTTTTATATATTAGTCATATTCACTACATTATCTTATGGAGTTGGGACTAGAAGACTTTAAAAGTTATTTTTGGAAGGAGTAGACTTATCATTATTATCTTGATGGTTAGGAAGAGAATATTTATAAATGGATATTTAAGCATTAACCTGGTTCAAAACTAGATTTTTACTTTGAATTTCATGAGCTTTGAAGGTAATGTAATAGGCTTATTAACATTTATGAATGAGGGAATCATGATAAAAATTTAGACCAAGGAGTAACTCCATAGCTAGGTTATACAATTGCCTAAAAGTCTCATTAGAGTGATCCAAAATCATATGAAATCAACAAAATTTATTTGGATCATACCATGATTTCATAGGGCTAGTGCGATCAAGCTCTCATGCAAGAGGCCTTGGTAGATGGTTTTGGATTTATGCCAAGGATAATGGATTATGAACATTGATTTTATTTATTGGATAAAATTTAAGATTAGGGGTGTGGTTTAAAGGGAAATCTTATTATGGAGTAGGATTAGGATCAATCAATTGAATAATATGAATGGGATCATACGAATTAGTGACACCATCATTAGTAGCATGATTATTTTTATTTTTGATGAGCATACAGGTGCCAATAAGAGGTTAACATATCTCAAACTAATGCATGATAAAATCTTGGCACTTGGATTGGTTGAGATCCTCTTCCAAAGTTTGTGGAGAGAGAGTCCTAAGTTGATATGAAAACTTAGGATAGAGAGAATTAGTGATAGATGAAAGAGGTTATCATCCAACATGTTATGTTCACACTTATTAGACAAGGTATTCTACCATTTGATGAAAGCTTTTGCAATTTCTATCTAAAGTTGCTTGTAATTAATAAAATGAGCCAAAGTATTTTCAGGGAGGTCACTAGTTTGAAACTCTTGTACTAGAGCATTAACTAGAGCTTTCAAACTAGTGATGGAATGAGACTTGAGTTGGTTGTACCAATCTAAGGCATCTTAGGAGAGATTTTTCACTATGAGTTTGGTAGTTGTAAAAGTATATAACTTGACCCAATCATTGTATAGATTTCCATATGTTTTTAAGTGTAAGGTAGGATCAATTGTACCATTTTAACTTATGGTAGGAGTGATACCTCCTATATCTATTTTAGAAATTTGAGGTGTAAGAGGTTCATTTTGAATATGTTTAATAATTTTGTTAATAAGAGGTGGTTGGGGAATAAGGTTTCCATGGGAATCTGTAAGGTGGTGGGGAGGGGGGGTGATGGGATATTTTGGTTGTGTGCTCCCCATGGAACTTGTCGAGGGTGATTTGGAGATAAATAAGGTGATTTTGCATTTATATCATTTGGTTGGCATTATTAATTTGGAAATCATTCATTTGGTTTAAAAAAATTAATAAAATTTAATGGGTTTGAGTGGATTTTTTTATTAGTGTACATAGTATGTGAGGCATTGGCATTAACATTAGTGGTTTGGGTACCAATGTGAGTAGTCGCATGCATGACACTAGTGGCTCAAAAGGTGTGGGTAAAAATAGGCACTAGTGACATAATTAGCATATGTTCTGAAAGATTCACTAGTAGATGGGTTAAAATAAAAAGCACTAGTGGCATTATTACCATTGATATAAAATTATACATTAGTGGAGGTATTAAGAAGAGTGGGTTTTTGAAAAGGCTCACTAGATGTTGAACCTACCGTGTTGGTAGAGATACTTGGCATAGACGTAGAAGAAATCAAGGAAGAAGAGGTCATAGTATGAGAAGGGGTCAAAAGAGAAGGAAGAGGTTGAGAAGAAAAGAAGCTATTACCCCCAAATCCATGTGAGAATGTGGGGGAAGGTGAATGGGGTTATTATTCCTAACCACTTACCATAAGGTTGTAAATAGTGGAAGGGTCTTTCCTCAATATTGAGGAAATTCATTAATGAAGAAAAGAAGTTTCAAAGTATACTCTAATTTAGGATGATCTTCTTAGGAGAACATAGGGTTATGAATTGAATATTCATGAGGAAGAGTCCTATAATTGGTAGTGAGATTTGATAAATGCACGTTGCTTTCATCTAGAGTGGAAGCCACAAGCTATTTATGATGAAACCTATTAGGATTGTTAAATTTCATCATATCTATTGAGTTCAACTCTATGTTTTCCTCAAATATAAAGTTCATGATGAGGTAAAAATGCTACTAAGGATGATGATGATGTAAATATAAAGACATAAAATAGGATATAGAGTCAAATTAGTTGACTATGTTTTATAACCTAATAGATAGATAAAAACACATAATTGTTCAAGTTGACTATGTATTCTAGAAAAGAAATCTAAACAAGCTAATAAGGATACATAGTCATGAAGATATATTTTTTACTACTAAATAGATAATTTAATAGGAGGGTAATAATACATAGTTGTTTATGTTGATTGTGTATTAATATAAAGAAGGTAAAATATAGTTTGTAAGAGACTTTATCGACCAAGATGACAGTTTTCCAAAATAGGGGGAAATTTTTGCAAGATAGTTTGAAGAAAGAATGAAATCAAACACACAAACAAATGGATAAATGTGATTGATCAAATTGGAGAACATAACACAAACATTGCAACAATACTGGCCAATGTAAGTTTTACAATACAACAAGCAATAATCAAAGAGAAAGTAATCAATAAAAAAGTGAAAGCTAACTAGTTGGTCACCCTTAGTGTTATTACATTATTATAAAATTTTGATTTTAATTTGATAGGAAATTTGGTTGAAATATGGAACTATAAATTATTCTAAATTTGGTTTAAGGACATTTGGGATGAAATGGATATGTATTGACAATAGTACTAGCTTGGTATTGGAGACTACCCCCTCACTTCTCAATCCCATAGTGATAAGGGTGTTAGGTGCTTTGCCAATATATACCATCAACTATATATTTATACTTGAATAGAAAACCAAGTCAACTTTCCCCCTAGTGATGAAATCTAAGTAGGTAGGCCTTGGGAAGATAAATTCTTAAATGCATTTTTAATGTTAAGTGATTTGGTAGTGTGTGTAAAAGAGTAAAATAGTGTAACTAAAATGGTAATTTTGAAAAACCACTTATTTATCCTATGTGAGTTAATTTAAGCATGAAAATAGCTACAAAGTAAATGTGAATTAATTACTAACAAATAGATGTTAATTTTTTTGATTAAAAATAGTATAGAGTCAGTTCAAGTGACACTGTATGTAAACAATATAGAACATAGTCGACTGGGTGACTACTATTCTATGAAAGTAAAGTCTTTAAGAACAAATCCAAACATGTCAATTATGTCTCTCAGATAGAAGAAATACTATAGAACTAGTTCAACTAAGTTGACTTAATTAGCTGTAAGTTTATAGTTTTGAAGACTACCAACTTGTGAAAAATAAAACTAGAGGAAAAACTGAAATGATATAGAGAGATGAGAAAGGAAACTTTGTGGGCTTGAATATGATTTAGATCTCAATTTTGTATGATGTAATGTTTTAGTTACTAATTTTAAATTATACAAATTGGATCAACCAAATCTTAAAAAACCCTATATGCTAAAGAAAAATAATGAATAGGGTCGACCTGTTTGATAATGTTTATTGCCCTATATATTAGCTAAAGAATTAAAAAATATAGTCAACCTATTCAATAATATACACTAAATTAGAACTGATAATAATATTGTGTTCAATTGTTGATCTAGTATTTATGTATTTGATGAATACCTACACAAATAAAATAGAGTCATTTTGAAGTGACTCTATGTTAAACATGCACACATAAAAGTTAGAACTATATCATATATTTTGATATAGTACTATAAATATGGAAAAACATAATAAAATGATAAAAGTTATGGTGTGAAATAAAAAATACAAGGGTTAGATTCACGTTGGGTTCACTAAAATGTATGCAAAGGTAAATGTAATTGATTAATAAATCAATCCTAACTCAGAGAAGATAAATCCTTCTTACAATTTTGATTGTCAATACATTAGATATTTAGGTTCATGACTAAGATGGATCCACTATAAATATCCAATGGATATATTACCACAATAATATCACTAGGGAGGGTTACAAATCCTCCATTCAATTAAAACTATGCAATAACCCTAACTAGGTCCTATGTTTTCATATTCACTAAACTAATAACAAGTAAAGTCTAATGTAGTGCTCACCAAATATTATTCTCACAAAGTGGGGTTAATCAACATAAAAATTAAATATGCATAGAATACATATAATCACATAAATGTACATGGAATCCTAATGCATTGAGATAAGTAAAAATTCATATCTATCTACTCTTACAAAGGAGGAACAAAGTTAAGAATACTTACCTTTGAAGATGAACCTGTCAAGCCTCAATCTCTCCCTTGGCTAAGGTGCTTCACAATAGTTTTTTTTGTATGTAAGGATGAAAAGTAAAAATCATCTCAAGGTTAAAAAACCTATCAATACATCAAAAATATTCCTCCATAAGATAAGATCTGTATCTCACAACAAAGAATGAAACCCTAAGTTATGATCCTCAAGTAGAATGGTGGATAAGCAAATGTGCAATATATATATCTTCTTCTTATATTATCTTAGAAATTAAAAAATGGATGTGTTTTTTTTTTCACTTTTATTTTCACCCTTTGAGGAGATGTCTCAGCTCTCCTCATCCAAGTGGCACAATTAAAACACCTCTAGGCTTGTGGGTAGCCTATGAATGAGGTGAATCTCTAGATAGGGTTATCTCCCTTGATGTAACACTTTGGATAACTATTACACCTAAAATTTGTGAGGGAAAAGGGAGAGATAAAAATTAAAAAAAACTATTCTAAGGAAGGTGATACATCAAATAATTTGATGACTTCCAACTAGTTGCATGTTACACATGAGAACAAAGGACAAACCAAACAACCCTTTTTCAATTTGAATCGTATCACATCAATGTTTCATTATGAGGTTATGTATGAATCTTTAAGCTATTAGGGATATAAAATAGGCCTTGAATTTCACTATTGAATAGGTTAACTCACTTAACCTTGATACTTCCTAGAACACTTCACATGACCTACAAGAAGAAGCTACAAATAGGTGAGAGAATGAGACAACATGCTAAGGAAACAAGAGTTATTTCTAAGCAAGATAAATCATCAAATTAAAACAAACTTTGAAAAATTATGAAATAGGTAAAAATTAGTAATCTTATTGATCAAATGGTATGAAAATGAGCAGGGCTTCACCATACTCAGGTGGAACATAATTTACAAAGGCCAAAATGGCTAGTTTTTATAGAACTTGAGAGAGAGAGAGGAGAAGAGAGAAATACAAAGGTCATAAGGAAAATTTTAAAGATAATAAAATGAGTTATATTTTCATGAGAAGAGTTTTTTAAATGGATCATGTGAGGTTAAGAAGCATAAGTGTCCATACAAGGCATGAAACCCATGAAAAGTGGCATGAAACTCCTTGTGTTATCTTAGAAAATTGTTTTCATCATCCACACCTATTTAAACATCCTAAAACTAACCAGGGATAGGTCTTATGATTTTAATTAGAGGGAAGGATTTGATACATGCCTCTCCATGCATTGGTTGTAGTCTTGGTCATCTGAAATCATCTAGAAATGAACTATCACTAGCTACACTAAAAAAAAATTCTCTTTTAGTCACTACTCACACTTGGACTAAAAATTGGATTTAATTTTACATTAAAATATATGGTATTGAGTGTATGACACTTATAAATACTCTCTATGGCCTTAGAGGCATCAATATCACCTTAAAAATCCACCCACTTGAGGCTTTCACACTTCTCACTATCTTGCTCACTATGCCAATTTTGAATAGCTAAGATGAGAGCTATTGTTTGAAAAATTAGGTGATTTTTAAAATAATTATATGGACATATTGAGTTATTAAAAGTCTTAATATTCCTCCCAAATTTTATTTCATCTCTTGAATGTTTCTAGAATATGCACAATGCATAAAATAATCAAAAGAACCCATTTTATACCCTGTCCATACAGATTTTTTATAATAAATATTGATGCTAGGGAGCCTTGATTATTATTCGACAACCTATAATTAATTTCATGGTAAAAATTTTCCATTTGGATGCATCTCCAACCTTGTTTTCCTAATTGGGTCCTTTTAGGGTTTAACAAAGGTTTAGAGTAGTTTTGACCTTTAGTGATGTTTCATAAAAGTATAGCATTGAAGATGAAAAAATTATTATTAGAGAAGATTTCATGACCCCTTATAATCCCTCTAAACTTCTTTGACCTCCATGCACAGCCTCATGAAATATGTGAGCAATCAAACCTCTCCTATCGAGCTTGTTTCTCCACTTTGCATAGGTCTGATGTAGCCCTGAGCCAAAGTAGATTTCCTTGTGTTTTTTCATGCACTCCAAAAGATTAACACATCCAAATTAATCCTATAAACATGTTACAACTTATTATTAATATTATCTCATGTTATAATTTAAAGTGACCTCTCATTTAGGCATTAGGCCAAACCATGCCTAATAGCCTATCTACACCTTAAATCCTAAAATTACTTTTTGATGGATTTACATATATAATAATAAATTATATACCTATATTTTTATCCCAAAAACATGCTATAATCAGTTGGAAATATCACTTAGAGATAAAAGTTAAATTGGTCTCACATTTGGTCTTTAGGCTTGAACATGCCTAATAGGCATAACTATAACCCTTATAGGTTTGGACCTCCTTGTTGAGATTTCTCTTCAATTTATTGATTTAACATGTTTTTATAGGTTTTTTAAAACTTATCTTACATCCCTTCAAGGTTTAACTAGCTCCTAGAGAGTCCTATCTCTACATCCCAAAACTATAGGGTTCTCATACAAAGTGAAGTACCCTCTGTCTGAGACAAAATACAGGGTACTTCTATTTAATTATAAAATTGAAAATTTTGAGGGGATTTTATAGGTTATAAATACCTCATATATAAAATTTAATCCATTTTTAAAACCATTTGACCCTCCAAAAACTTAAAAACCCAAGAAAGACATGTTAGGCAAAGATTGTGTACAGGATTTTCATATGGATTGTGCCTTGCTTGTTTAGATATCCATTTTTGCATAATTAAAAATTTTCAAGAGATTTTATATACCTTTATTGTAATGATTAATATTTTATATGTTTTTTAAAAACTTCAACTCTTTTTAAACCTCTTTCTATACATTGGACTCTTAAGGTTGCATGTACCAATTCATGACTGTGTTTTCTATCTTAGAGTGGCACCTGTAGGTGTGTGTGTATGTATTAGGCTTTGATATTAATGATTAAAGACCATAATTGAATATTTTACGTAATTTAGAATTTTTTTTGACATTTTAATTCATGTTTTACTCTATTTACTTCAAGAAACTCAAACCTTCTACTCTCTACCCCTCACAATCAACTATAGTTGACTGTGTGGGGTCCTATAGGTGTCCTTGCATAGTTTAGCTTGAGTTAAATGATTATAAGTCCATTTATAATATACAAACATAATTTAAATTGGTTTTAACCTATTTTATCATCCTTACACACTCTTAATCACCAAACTTACTCACTATCTGACTCAGTTACAATAGACTATGTTTTTTGCCTTGGTGGGGGTCATGTGTAGGAAACTTTGCATGGATTTGGCTTTGAGAATGTTGCATGAGCCTAGTTTACACCTTATGGACCATTTATTATTTATTTTAATTCATACTCACCATAATTTGTATATACCATCACTTAGACAATGTTTTTAGCTCACTACCTACTTACCCAATTGTAGGTGAGCATTTTCTTATGAAGGGACACTTATAGGTGTGAGTTGAACTCAACACCTTGTTCATAAATTATTGTTGAAAATATTTTATAAAAATGTCCTATTAAATCATTTTAAACCATTCACACATGTTTTCAAGGTCTACTTTTAAACTTAGAGAAGTAAAATGTCTCCTTTGGACTCAGGACTGTAGGTGATCACTGCCTGAGTTTAATACATGACAACACAACTTTAGGTCTCTCAAAAACTATCTTTCACCAAATTTATTGAATAAAAAAAATTTAAATCCCTTATCCCATGTATATAATACAATAAATTATCATATAAATTCTTCAAAAGTCATTACAACCATGTTATATGACCTCCACCAAACTACAAGGTGCTCTGTTTTCATATTTTGGGGACTAAATCCCAGAACTTGATCATTTCCTCTTGATCATGTTTTTCACTCTAATTTTTAAAAAATAAAACTTAAACCATGAATTAAATAATATATAAAACATATTAATTCTCCAAATAATGTTTCAATGTGTCAAAATTCCTCAATTGAGAGTTTTTTGTCCTTTACTAAGCTGCCTGTAGGTGGTTATTCCATAGTGTAGGCAGTAGACAAAGTTTAGCTAGTGTGCACTGTTTGACATTTATGAGTTGTATATCCATATAAAAACCTAAAAATATAATCTTCACACATCAAATATATTGATACCACCACAAATATTCTCATCATATCAAGACATCATCATGATATACCTGTGTGTGCACCTTGAAATGTATGCAGGCAGTATATGCAAGTGTGTAAAATGAGTTTTATTTAGCCATAAATGAGTTTTAATCCAATTAAAATACCTAAAAATTTATGTTCAAAACCTTTTAATGGATCCAAAGAGCTATTTTCCTAGTTTTCACATGGTTTTCTTCTTCCAAGCACCTATAGATGAACATTTTCATGATAGACTATGTGGGTGAATGTGTAGACTGTTATAGTCATTATTATAATAAGTGAAAAGGGTTACTTGATTTATCCTACCATGATAATGTGTTAAATGTTTAATTACCTCTTACACAACTCCATATATGTGTCTCAGAGCTTTTCACACTTCACCTGGTTGACTGATATGATAATTATAGAGCAGTCTAACTGTATTATGGTTATGGCTACAAACTCATGGAATATTTCCTTGGAGGATGATATTTAAATGTGATGGGATCAAGATAAAATTTAAAACATGATGATGAACCTATTTCTATCCCTTGTAATCATTTCTAGAACATGAGGATCTTAAAAATGGTGAAAAACTACCTATCATCTGAAATGAGACTAATATACCAACCAAAGATGATTTATTCACAAAAACACCATAAAACATGGAAAAAATAATGGAGGTAATATTATAAAATATATAAAATCATTTTGAGTCAACATCACTAACTAGTTTGTACGAACTTGTCCAAATTGGAGCAAAACCTATCGGGTACATAGATTTACAAGCAAATAAAACACAGTTAAATTGTAAAGGATGGTTCATAAAGCATGGTTAACCAATATTTTAAATATATATTTTTTTAAATTAATTTATTTTATTTTAATTTCACCTTACAAATTAATTTGACTTGAAACTTCTCCAACTGTCCATACCAAGCATAAACCTGCTGACTAGTTATGTGTGTCTAGAAAGGTAAAAAAGAAATATAATAGTTTTAGGTAGAAAATAATACCTAAAAAGAATTTAAATAATTTAAATTAATATTAAAAATCTTAAGAGTCATCTTATAACCTTCTCCCATGTGTCAAACTCTCTCATAGGCTGTAAAAGTGCCAAATTCCCTCTTTTTCAGTTGATTGCCTAATTTTTAGTTAGATAACCTACAAGTTTCAAATGGGATTGACATTCATAACAATGAATATGACATATTGGACGTTTATAAGGAAAATATTACGCTCACAAAACTTAAAAACCATGTTATTTGCATTTATGACCCCCAAATACCTACTAAATGACTTAAAATGACATATTGATTAAAATGACTAAGACTAAGGATAATATGGCATTAAATGACACCAAATAAATTATAATACACCCAAATAAAAAATATTAAACCCCATATAAATCTATAAATTCAATATTTTACCTATAGGGGTCCCAATTTGACTTGTAGGGTCAAATTTGGTCAACAAATTGGTCACTCATAAGGGTAGTATACCTACTATACTAAAGATCAGTAACCTTATCAATCCATTGGGTTTAGGGAGCCATCTAAAGGATAAAATATAACAATAATACCTTTGACCATTAACCATAAGCTTTGATCAAAACAAGACCAATTGACTACCTCAACCATATAAAATAAAGGACACACACAAAGCAAAATAAACACACTAACAAGACAAACATATACATGTGCTCAAGGCACTTAGGGGAATCAAAAAACAAACTATTATAAACAACTAGGAAATAATCATACCTCCTTTCCAATATCTAAAATAAATTTATTTTCATCTCCTTCTTTATGAGATGAATGATAGTTCCAATTATGTTTCTCTTTAGATTGAACACTTGATAGATCAGACCTACTTCTTGGCACTTCACTTGTTATGATCTCAAGTAGAGCATATTTAAATAGGTATCTAATTAAAATTATTCCTCTTAGCCTTGTACACATACCCCATATCATTTCCCACTCTTCATCTCATTATCAACCTTCATCTTCTTTGTAGGCATGGTTTTAATAGGAATGGTTTCTTGTTCCTTGGAAGATTGAGGCCAATAGAATCTTGTTTTGACCTCCAAAGGCTAAGGTTAACTTTTCTTTCTCTCCTATATGGAATTTTAAAATATGCCATCTTGCTTACTATCACTTGTAATCAGATCTAAGGAAGTTTTAGACCCTTTGGAGATTCAAACTCATTATAAATGTTTTTAAATTACTACCACAAGTCCCCATCTTCTTTTTGACTAGAATCATGAAGGGGAACAACAAGAGAAGTTCCTTCATCCTCTTCTTTAGAATATAAAAGGACTTCATCCAAGATTTCTTCTTTGACACGAGGAAAGATTTCTTCATTATCAACCAAAAAAGAAGACTCAACACAAAGACTCACTTATTTTTCATCACTTATGACCTCTTGAGGGTTCTCAAATTATGATCTTGATTTTCAAGGGCTACAAGACCTTCAATCTCCTTCTTCTTCTTGCTGATGCCAAGACTAGGCATCTTGAAATCAGGTGACTTAGCCCAATGAGGCTAACAAGGAGCTACACTTTCTTCAACCAAGAATTATAAATTTTCCTCAACCAAATGCTCCTATTTAGGTTCCCATACCATATGTTTATTAAGGGAAAGGGTGATGGGGTGAGGACAAGATGAATTAGTTGGTGGAGGTGGAGCATATGACTCAAAATTAGATTGAGAATGCATTGTAGGGGATCTTATTATAAGCTCTTGAAGAAGGAGAGATAGACCTTGGGCTAAAATAACTTGGTTTTATTCCTTCCATTTGACAATCACTTCATTTACATCTAATTTATATTGAAAACTCTCTTGAAAGAGGTTATCTAGGGTGTGTTTAAGCATATGATATTTTTTTGGGTTTAAACCTTCCATAACACCTTGACATATAAATTTCATCCTTGACTCTAACTCTTCAATTTACTTGGCTAGGTTCTCTTGGAAAAGTCTTTCTTGAAGTTCACAAGAGTATTCATGAGGATGAGGAGTATAAGAGGGCTAATATAGAATACAAGAGGTCTCTTGAGGAAGGGTGGGAGGAACTTGCATAGAATCAAGAATTTTTTGGATTTTCTCCTCTTTCTTAATCAAGATTTTTTTGGATTTTCTCCTCTTTCTTTCGTCGTGATTCCACTACTTTATTATAGATTTGAATTTTGGGATTATGAGTGTCTTCCTAAGGTAGTGATTCACTTTTAGGAGTGGACGAAGTGTTTAAAAAACTTAGAATCTCCTTGGGCTTAGATTCTCCACCTTGTCTCCAACTTGGGATTTCGTATCTAGAGGTCACTTCTTGAGGTAGGGATGTAATGGGAGAGGGTAATGAGGGCTTAAATTCCACTTCTTTTACTGATGATATGGACTTTTTCATCTTCCTATTGGGTAACTAAATCTACCTATCATAATTTACTTCAAAAAAAAGTTTTGTTTTCCCAACTCTCTCTTCTAGGTGATTGGAAAAAAGATGGCTTTGATAAGCTTATTGGGTTCATGAATAGGGATCAAGTAGGAATGATAAAAATATTGGGGAAGAGGATATAAAGGATGATAGGTTTGATAAGGCTTCTTCTCATGAATTTTTTATCCTATCTTCCAAGGATGAAACTAGGCCACTCACATCTAGCATCACACTTGTGAGCCTTCACCAATTGGTTCTCTCAATATGTGCCCACTCTCTTTGAACTAGATCTCATGCATCTCTCACCTTATGGATGAAATGACTAGGAATATCTAGATGATGTCCCCTTTGTGTGTCAATATCTATCATGTACTTCTCATATCCCAAGAGAGTTTGCTTGAAAGTGAAAATGGATTGACTAAAGAAGTGACTAGGTTGACTAGGAGGAACAAGATATTGAGAAGGCTAGTTGTAGGGCTGATAAAACTCATGATGAGGATGATAAGATTCATGTTGGATTTGATAGGGATCATGACAAGGCTGGTAATATTAACACAAAGGCTGATAAGGAATACCATAAGCTTGAAATGTCTTAGTAACTTGTGTAAAATAGTACTCAACACCAAGGCCAGCCATGAAACTTCATTAGGAAGCCAGAACATAAGGAGTAGTTATCAAAAATCTTTAAAAGGAATACCTAGGCTACTTAACCAGATGATGTAACTTTGTAATCAACATTGATACATAGATAGATGCCTCTAAAGGCTGATGTGTTGAAAGACAACACCAAAAATATTTCAACTTTTTGGACTAAGAGTCCCATGGGGTGTGCCAATAATTTTTATCACTTTGATTCACACCCTTTTAGGAGATGTCCTAGCTCTCCTCATCCAAGTTTCATAGTTAAAACACCTCTAGGCTTGTGGGTAGCCTATGAATGAGGTGAATCTCTAAATAGGCCTAGCTCATTTGATGTACCACTTTGGATCATTACTAAACCTAAACTTTTTGAAGGAAAAGGGAGAGATAAAAATGAAATCAAATTATTATAAGGGAGGTGATACACCAAATAAGTTGATGACTTTCAATCAGATGTATGTTACACATGAGAACAAAGGACTAATCAAACATACACTTTTCCAATTTGAATATTCTCATATCAATGTTTAATTATGAGTTTATGGATGATTATTTAGGCTAGGAGGGATAGAAAAGTGGCCTTGAATGACACTCGTAAATATGCTAACTCACTTAACCTTGACACTTCCTAGAACACTTCACATGACCTGTGAGAAGAAACTATAAATAGGTGAGAGAATGAGACAACATGCTAATGAAATAAGAGTTATCACTAATCACGATCAATCATCTAATTAAAACACACTATAAATAGTTGTTAAAGAGTTAAAAATTAGTTGTCTTATTGATAAAATGGTATGGAAATGAGCAGGGCTTCGCCATACTTAGGTGGAGCATAACTTACAAAGATCAAAATGGCTAGTTCTTATAAAAATTGAGAGAGAGAGTAGAAGAGATAAGACCAAAGTTCATAAGGAAACTTGTAAAAATAATAAAATGAGCTACTTATGAATGATAATAAGATGTGAAATGGACTGTGTAATATTAGGAAGTACAAGTGCCCATACAAGGCATGAAACTCATGAAAAGTGGCATGAAACTCTTTGTGTTGGCTCAAAAAATTACCTTCATCATCTACACCTATTTGAGAATATAAAAACTAAGTATTTATAGGTCTAATGATTATAATTATAATGAAATATTTAAAACATGCCTCTCCATGCATTGGTTATAGTTCTGATCATCTGGAATCATTTGGAAATGAGCTATCACTACCTACACTCAAATAAACTCCTCTTTTAGTCACCCTTCACACTTGGCCTCAAAATTAGATTAAATTTTACATGAAAATCAATGGGAAGGAGTGGATTAAACTTTTAAATACTCTCCATGGCCTTAGACCCATCATTTACACCTTAAAAATCCATCCACTTGAGGCTTTCACACTTTTCACTATCTTGCTCACTATGCTAGTTTTGATTGGCTAAGATATGATCTATTGTTTTAACACTTATGATATTTTTAAAATAATTATATGGCAATATTTAGTTATTATAGGTCCTAATATTCCTCCTAAAGTTGACTACATCTCTTTAATTCTCTTAGAATCTATACAATACACAAAATAGTCAAAAAAACCCATTTTATACCATGTTCGTAATGATTCCATACAACTAATCTTTATGGTAGGGATCTTTAATAAGTCTTATAAAACCTAAAGTCACTTTCATGGTCAAACTGGTCCATTTTGATGCATCTCCATCCTTTTTTTTCCCAATTGGGTCCTTTTAGGGATTTAACAAGGGTTTTTAGTAGTTTTGACCTTTAGTGATGTTTCATAAAGGTCTGACATTGGAGTTGTAAAAAAATGTCACTAAAGTAGATTTAAATACCCTTGATAACCCCTATAAACTTCCTTAACCTCCATGCAAATACTCATGAAAGATGTGAGCAATTTAACATCTCCTATCAAGCTTGTTTCTACACTTTACATTGGTCTGATGTAGCCTTGAACCAAAGTAGATTTCCTTGTGGTTTGTCATGCACTCCAAATATTTAACACATCCAAATTCATCATATAAACATGTTACAACTTTTTATAGTGCTTATCTCATGCTAGAATTGAAGGTGACCTCTCATTTGGGCATTAGGCCTAACCATGCCTAATAGCTTGTCTACACCTTAAAGCCCAAAATGAATTTTTGATGGATTTACCTATATCCCAATATCTTATATTCCTATATTATGATCCTAAATACATTTTACAACTAATTTTAAAGCTCAATTAGAGCTAAAATTGAAATTGGTCTCACATTTGGTCTTTAAGCTTTAACATGCCTAATAGGCTTGACTATAACCCTTGTAGGTTTGGACCTCCTTGTTGATATTTTTACTAATTTTATTAATTTCACATGTTTTCCTAGGTTTTTTCTAGCTTATCTGACATCCTTTCTGGTTTAACCAATTCTTAGAGAGTCCTTTTGTCTCTACATCCCAAAACTGTAGGGTTCTCATACAAAGTGAAGTACCTTCTATCTGAGACAAATAAAAAGGTTACTTCCCCTATTTAATTAGATAATTGGAAAGTTATAGGGTCTTATATAGGTTATAAATACCATATATATAAAGTTTTATCCCTTGGTAAAACCATTTGACTCTCTAAAATCTTAAAAATGAATACAGACCTGCTAGGCAAAGACTGTGTGCAGGGTTTTCATATGGATTGTGCCCTACTTATTTTGAGCTCCCTTTTTTGAATAATTTCCAATTTTCAAGAGATTTTATAGACTTTAATGGTAATGATTAATTTTCTCTAGGTTTTTTAAAAACTTCAACTTTTTACAAACCTATTTTCATACATTGGACTCTTAAGGTTACATGTACCAATTTTTAAATGTGTGTTGTGTCTTACAGTGGCACCTATAGGTGTGTGTGTATGTATTAGTCTTTTATATTAATGCAAAAATACCATAATTGAATATTTTAGATAATTTATAAATGTTTTGTAATTTTTCATTCATGTTTCAACACTATTTACTTCAAGAAACTCAAACCTTTTGTTTGCTACCCATCATAGTCAACTATAGTTGACTATGTAGGGTCATGTAGGTGTCTTTGCATATTTTAGCTTGATTTAAATGCTTATAATTTCATTTATAATCTCCCAATATCATTTAAATTTTTTTAACCTCTTTTCTCATCCTTCCACACATTCAATCACCAAACTTACTCATTGTCTAACTCAGTTACAACGAACTATGTTTATTGCCTTAGAGGGGGTCACCTATAGGAAAATTTGCATGGATTGGGATTTGAAAATGTTTCATGATACTATTTTAGACCTTATAGGAAAATTTAAACTCATAATCACCCTAATTTGTCTAGACCATCACCTATACAATGTTTTTAGCTTATTGCCTACTTACCCAGTTGTAGGTGAGCATTTTCTTATGAAGGGACACCAACAAGTGTGAGTTAAACTCAACACCCTATTCCTAAATTATTATTGTCACATATTTGATAAAAAATTTCATATTAAATCATTTTAAACCATTCACACATGTTTTTAAGGTATATTTTTCAACTTCGGGAAGTAAAAGGTCTCCTTTGGACTCAAGCATGTAGGTGATCACTACTTGAGTTTAGTGCATGAAAACATAACTTTAGGTCTCTCAAAAAATATATTCCACAAAATTTATTGACTAAAAACTATTTAAATCCATTAAAACATGTATATAATATAATAATTTATCATCTATATGCCTCAAAATTCATTACAACCATGTTATATGACCTCCACCAAATTGTTAGGTGTTCTATTTTCACATTTTGCAGACTAAATCCTAAAACTCAGTCATTTCCTCTTGATCAAGTTTTTCACTATAATTTGTTAAACCTAATTCTCCAATCATGAATTACCTAATATTAAAAACATATTAAGACTCCAACGAATGTTTCACCATGTGAAAAATGCTCCATTGAGAGTTCTTAGTCCTCTACTAAGCCACCTGTAGGTGGATATTCCATAGTGTAGGTAGTAGACATAAGTTTAGGTAGTTTCCATTGTTTAACCTTTATGAGTTATATATCCATATAAAAACCTAAAATTACACTCTCCAAACCTAAAATATCTTGATACCACCACAAAGGCTCTCATCATATCATGACTTCATCATGATATACTTGTGTGTGCACCTTGAAAAGTATACATGCAGTATATGCAAGTGTGTACAATGAGTATTATATATCCCTAAATGAGTTTTAATCCCATTAAAATAACTAAAAATGTATTTTAAAAACATATTAATGGATTCAAAAAGATATGTTCCTATTTTCCATGTGGTTTTCTTCTTCCAAGCACTTGTAGATGAACATTTTCATGGTAGACTGTGTGGGTGAATGTGTAGTTTGTTACAGTCATTCTTATAAAAATTAAAAAGGGTTACTTGATTTATCCTACCATGATAATATGTTCAATGTTTAATTACCTATAACACAAATCCATATATGTGTCTCAAAGCTTTGCACACTTCACCTGGTTGCCTAATATGACAATTATAGAGCAGACTGACTGTATCATGGCTATGGCTACAAACTCATGGAATATTTCCTTGGAGGATGATATTGAAAGGTAAATGGATTGAGATTAAATTTTAAAAATGATGATGATCCTATTTTTATCTCATGGAATCACTTCCAAAACATGAGGATCCTAAAAATGGTGAAAACTACATGTTATCCCAAATGAGACTAATCTACCAATGTGAGATGATTTTATCACCAAAAAACCATGAAACCCAAAAAAAATAATGGATGTAATCTGATAATATATACAAAATCCTTTGGATTCAACATCACTAATTGGTTTGTAGAGACTTGTCTAAATTGGAACAAAACCTATAGGGTACACATATTGGAAAGCAAAAAAACATAGTTAGCTTATAAAGGATGGTTCATAAATCATGGTTAACAACTATTAAAAATATTGTTAAAAAAATTAATCTCTTTTAGTTTAATTTCACTTACCAAAGGTGTTTGACCTGAAACTTCTCCAATTATCTGTACCAAGCATAAACATACTAACTAGTTCTGTGTGTTTAGAAATGCAAAAAAGGAATAGAATGGTTTTAGCCCAAAAATGAGACCTCCAAAGAATTTAAAGCATGTAAATGAATATTATAAAGCTGAGAAATCATTTTAAAACCTTCTCCCATGTGTCAAACTCTCTCATAGGTCATACAAGTGCCAAGCTCCCTCTTTTTTAGTTGATTCCCTGATTTTCAATTAGATAACCTATAAGTTTCAGATGGGACTAACATCATTGAGATGGAATCTAACCTATTGGAAGTTTTGAATGAAAATAGGACACTTTAACACCTTTAAAACCATGTTATTTGCATTTCTGACCCCTAAATGCCTACTAAATGACTTAAAATGACATTTTGATTAAAATGACTAAGACCAAGGCTAATATGGCATTACATGACATCAAATAACTTATAATACACCCCACGAAAAGATATTAAACCCCATATAAACTTCTAAATTCTATTTTTTACCTATAGGGGTTCCAATTTCACCTACAAGGTCAAATTTTGTCGACATTTATATAGTTGGATCTAACCCTAGTCCTTTCTAAAAGTTTATCCAACAAGGTCAACCCAATTAACTCTATATCATTATTGATAAAAACAAATTATGTCCTATTCTACGTAGGCCAAGGGCCCACCTATATCCTAAATTCTTTTTGTCAATTAGAGTAATGGTTGATGGGTTCATTAGTGTATCATAAACTATCAAAAAGGATTTTAGGCTAGGGAAGGGATAATGAAGGCAAAAAATGACTAGAAGAGGGTGAAAAATAAGAAGAAAAGCTTAGGGAAAACTTTTTAGGATATTGTTTTGTATATAATAGGTGGTAATAAAGGAGAATAATCCTATGAAGTACCAATGGTCTACCCACCACTTTCCCAATGCACCCCTTAAGGCATGCACTCAAAGATATTGAGACTCAATGGGTTCTTGCAAGAGAGAAAACATTATTAATTGATAAATTTTAAAAATATTAGGTGTATGAATCTATTTTCTATGATATAATATCTTTTATATGATAATATAGAGATGTCTAAGTAAGATAAATAACTAGTGTCACATAAATTATGGGGTTTCATATAATTGACCAGAGTAACTTGGGAAGGCTAAGACCTATACATGGCATGTGTATGTGAGATAATGGTAAATGAGATTCATTTTTGTATAATCAAGTCATGTAGGGTGAATGTAATTCAAAATTAGCATTATAAAGTATCAATTATTAAAATTCAATGTCTATACCAATGAAATAACTATAATAACAAATACCTAATATAATCAACTCACATGTAAATATCATATAGATATAGGCATGAAAACTCTAAATTTAAAATAAAAATAATTATCTAGTTTATAAAGTCAAAAATATATGTTCTTATCATATCTTAACAAATAATTCTTTAAAATTATCTTCTTCTAGTCAGTTTGGTGATGTGCTTTGGCACTTCCTAAACATTTTATTTATCTAGTTTCAACCAATAATAAATTTTTATGTATTTCCCTATCTTTTTTTACATGTGATAAGATTATTAAAAAGTATTTATACAAAATTTAAGACTAAATATTCAAAATAAACATGTCATGCCATTAATTTTTCAGTTGCAGATCACAACAAATTCATCACATCAAAATGTTACAATAATTTAATATTTCCTCCACCATGAAAAATATTAAATTATTAAATAAATATTTTTCCACTATGTTATAAATAGTCTTTAGTTTATCCCTATAGATGAGGTGGTCCCTCAAATCATACTTTACTTGATTATCTCATCATGCATTTTCTAGATTTATTCATTTCTAATGATCACCTTTTACTCCCTGTATAATGGTGAATGCATTGGATTCATAACATTGAATATTAGTTTCTTTTGTTGCATGCCATGTGGAATGATCTTTAATCTTTATGGGTTTACACCTTTCCTTTAGATTTTGACTAGGGACCTTTTGGAATAAAACTTAGGCACCTTCATTTTCATCAATTCCATATAATTTTAATATATTGATGGTTAGAAATGAAAGGTAATGAGAGACATCAAACATAATTTAGGATTCATAGAGAATTATGGATTGCCCAGTGGTATCATCACAATCCTATGGTTCACGTGATAAAATGATGATGGGTTTTAGATGTAAAATTTGATGTATTATCCACAAATTATCTCTATCATCCACATAGCATGATCATATGGTGTCCTTTCAATGGATTGTATTCATTGTTATAATATCACACATGTTGGGTTGTTATTGGTTTAGGATGATGCATTTATTTCACATTGTTGGTGAGCCCATTATAGTATATAATTTACATTAGATTTTCATGTGCCTACTCTTATGATCACACTTTTGATCGAAATAAAATTCCATCATTAAATATATACAAAAAATTAAAATCCAATATGTGTCCAATTAAAAAACTAAGATCACATAAGAAATAAAAATATGATTTTATTTAAACCTATCCATGTGGTGGCCAAATCATATGCCACATATTATAAGATCATATGGTGTAATCTAAAAGTTTTAAATAACATGAACTCGTTAAAATATCAAATATTATTTATAACATCAATGTGTTCCATTTATTTAAATTAGGATGCCACATGAGTGACATATAACAGTGATATAATGATTATAGTGAGATGGGGTATGACATGGTCATTAGATCACCTTTCAAAAAATGGAATCAAATTTCAAAAAATGGACCCATTATTAATTTAAAAATCATCTCATTTGTTGGTTATGTCCACAATCTTAGATTATGTAAAGATTCCATCAATTTAAAAAATGTGAGGTATTGATATTATAAGGTGAACCCTAAGTTATTGGAACATATTATAGTGAAGGTGGTCATTAGGAAGATTATCTCTAGAGTAAATTAATGTAGCCAATTAAAGTGAAAATTAATACAAAGGGCCATAATAAAACTTAATATTATAAATTTAAATGAATGACTAATTAATTAAAATTAAAACTGTATATTTAGATTTTTAATCAAAGTGACTAATTAAAATATAACTTTAATGGGGTCACCATGCAAGTTAAATTTAGAATTTGAAACTATGATAGTGAAAATGTCTAGTTCATAAATTGAGATAAAAATAATTAATTTCAATTCAAAATATATATCATTTTTTCCAAAAGAGTTTCCATGTTTATTTTAAAGAAATGGGATGTCTTGGTGATAATAGAAGGCAAACCCTAAAAGTTCCAAACTTGAAAATGCCAAAACTGTAAACCCTGAACAAAAAAATCTTGAGAACATAAATAGTAAATTGATATAAAACACCCACATTATGTGAAATATGAATCCAAAAAATTTATAAATGAAACCTAAAACCTGAATTCCCAAAAACTTGAAATCCTCAAAACCTATAGGAGCCAAATTTGAAAATCCTTAAAACATTCAAATACTAAACCTAAAATCTGAAAGCCTTGAACCTAAATACCTTGAAAATATCTATAGTATAAATATTTAGTTTCTAAATATAAGTACCTTAAACATATATAAAATATAAAATTTAAACCCTTGGTTATATATTTTGGATTGCAATGTCACAAAGTGTAAATTCATGACAAGTGTGCATTGTAGAACATTCTCTGTAACAAATATCATTTTGTATGTATTCCAAAATATTATGGAATGTGAGAATTATACTTTAATCTTGAACTAGAAATATAAAATACAAAGTGACAAATATTTGAAAGTTATATATACATATATAGTGTGATCATTTGTAAAAGAAAAGAGTTTAGAAATATAGAGATTAATATAAATATTAGATTATGGGTTTCCTAAATATCTCTTTGCACTTGTTATGTACATAGTGTTACAAAGTTTTATTTACATATATTTAATTACATAAAAATAATGAACATTTTGTATAAATCAAGTCTTAATTTATCTAAATAAACATGTAATTCTAAACCAAATGATTACTCAATATTTATTTAATTCTGATTGAGTTATGAACCTATATCTTAATTCACAAAAAAACACACATTACCATGTTCTAATGGAGCTTCTAGGAACCTACGTTAATTATGGTGAAGTGAATATATATCTTTGAAATATGCTTATATATTTAACTAGATAGAGAGATTTAAAGTGATAGATGGATGAGAGAATTCACAAAATTTTGGAAGAGGAGACAAATACAATAGGAAGGTTTGTGAGAGAGGTTATAAGTAGGCATATACATGCTGATATAAAAAAATTATGGTGTGAATTTTCTAGGTTGATATTTTCATAGTTGTTGAGAATTGATTACTATTGCTTCAAGTCAAGAAAAACATACCACATTGGTTGGACCAAGGAAAATATATAAAATCTATGAAATCTATACATTTATGGGACATGTACAATATGTCATTGGATAAATACTATGATTGAAAAATATACCAATGAGTTTTCCATGCAAGTGTATATCATATTTGGAGTTGCATAGGATTTATTTCTAAGAGGCATCTAAGGAGAATTTCTATAATGAGTACTTGCTCTACTTGAAATTTTTATTATGGAAATGGCCATGGTGCCTATTTTAGCTAACATGGAGTATTTGATTTAGGTGTTAGGGTGATGTGTGTGATAATGATTTGAATGATTAATAACTTATATGATAAACTTGAACCTAAACCCATAAGATGGAGGACATATAGAAGTATAATGAGAAAATAATTTTGGGGCTAAATCAAGACATGTGATAACAAAGAAAATGGAATAAATAGAACAATCCTAACGTTGTCATAAATAAGAGTAGAGTATATGGTTTCTAAGACAAATTAGGAATGGGAACTTAGAGAGGAGATATATATTAAAAATATTATGGAGATGAGGAAATGAGAGGGATTGAAAAAGGAGAAATCTAAGATGAGAGCACATAAATGGACATAGATTAGAAAATATGTTCAGAGGAGATGGAAGAGAGTGGAAAGAGAAAAGAGGAGTAGTTATATTAGTTATAAGGTAGTTTTACATCATTGTTTCAAGGAATAATATTTTTTGGATAAGGTAAGAAAAATATTTGGAAGAAGTTATGTTAAATCACAATATTAGAGCAGGTTCAAGTTCAAACAACACATGAGTCACAAATGAGGATCTTTCACTGTAAGGTTACACATCTCATGTATGTAACTTATAAAAAGGGAGTAAAAGAAAAAGTGTAAAAGATGGTAAAGATAATATGTGATTTGAATATTTTTTAGATAAATTTGTAAAATATAGTAAAGACAATAATAAAGTGTTGGATAAGAATAAATTTATTGAAGCTATATTTTAGGTCATAATTTTTTTTAAGACATCGGTACAATCTAGTCCATAGTAGTCAATGGTTTTAGGTGAGAGTGTAGGAAGAATGTCTATCACTATAGGAGTTTTTTTGACTCATGTGTATTTCAATGTGTTGTCCCCCAAAAATATCACTCATTTTTGGGACAACATTTGAACTATTTTGGTCCTACATACCAAAATTGTCTCTTCTTTTTTGAAATTTGTTCTGAGCATTCAAATTCCTCATTTTTCAAGCTTCTCAGAAATCTATGGACTCTATAGGCTTAAATCTACAGACTCTGTAGGCTTAAACCTATGGAATCTGTAGACTTAAATCTATGGACTTTACAGGAAGAAAATCTATGGAATCTATAGGCCAAGTTTAACGGACTTCCCAAGTTGATTTCTACAGACTCTACAGGAAAGAAGCAAGCTCTCAACACTTAGGTGATTTAAAAGTTGGTTCAATGACAAGGCTTAACCAAAAGAGTTCATTGGAAAGCTTCTAAGCAAGGATTGAACCATTGAACCTTTAAACCATTTTGGTTCAATGGGTTCAATGGGTTCAAAGTTTCAACATCAATAGCAAGAGTTAAGCACATTTGTCAAGGTTCAATGGTTCAATAGGTTCAATGACCAAATGGTTCAATGCATTTGGTTCAAAAAAGATCAAAAGGACTTAGCCAAACAAACAGATTGAACTGATTAAACTGTTGAACCTTGAACCAAAGGGTTCAAAGGTTCATAGGTTCAAAGGTTCAACCAGTACCATGAAGATCAAAGAGCTTAGAAAGAAAAAGAAAGTCATGGACTAATGGTTCAATAGGTTCAAAGGCTTCTACAGGCAGGTTCAATCAAAAGAACAAGTTTTCGATGCTTGAATCATTGAACCATTGAACCACATTGGTTCAAAAGGTTCAATGGGTTCAAGGTTCAACAGGTTCAATAAGGCTTGTTTCATAGAATCTTGGTTCAAGCGGTCAAAGGGAATGAACCACTGAACCATTGAACCAAAGTTGGTTCAATCGGTTGGTTCAATCGGTAGGTACAAGGTGTTACCCCAAAGCCAAAGGATCAAACATCCCTTGTAAAGGGCAGTGAACCAAGGCCTAGAACCCTTATGGAGGGCAACAAGCAAAAACTTGACAGAACTCAGTGGATGCTGCCAAGTGTCATCTTTTGAGCCTCATTTCACTTTGTTTTTAAGAGCAACAGATGTTGCCATGTGTCACAATTTGATATTCACATAAAATTGACTAAGGCAAATTCCAAAGGATCAAATAGCCCTTGCAGAGGGCAGGAAGGAAGAAAATGGACCAATTCAAAGGCCAAAAGAGCAAAGAGATTTCCTTCAGAAAAATTCCTCTGGTGGAAAGACTAAGGCAAGAAATGAATTCTTTCAAAATTTAATCTGAAGGAATTCCTTCAGACAAAAAGTTTGAAGAAATTCAGGGAAGCTATGGGAGAAAAGCCTAAAAGAATTTCTGAAGGCCAAAGACAAAGCAGCTGAAATAATTCTTGTAGATGTTTTATTCGCAGGAAAATGTTTGCGGAAAAAGTCTGTAGGAAAGCTCCGAAGGACTCTGAAGACAAAAGGCCACCGAAGGACCCTGAAGGTAGGTGCCCTTGCAGGGGACTCTCAGCTGTCAAATTAAAGGACACTTCCCCAAAGTTGAAGGGTCACCTTCCCTTTGGGAGGATGCAAAACAAGAAATCTAAAGGAAGCAAGTAGCAAAAAAGGCCGAATCAAGAGAAAGCTAAAGAAATTCCAAGGGGTGACACGCCCAAAGACATCAAAGTCAAGAATGGTGAACTAGCCATTTGAAATTCAAACATAGTGATGGGTGTGTGAATGTTAATTTCAAGGTTCATAAAATAGTCATTGATTTTAAAAAGCCTTAAAGAAGAGCCAAAGAACTTAGCGACCTATCAGAAGAAAGAAGCCTGAAGGCCATTCGAAGACTGCTCAAAGGGCATATACCCTTGTAGGGGGCTCTTTCTGACCCAAAGTGGACCCTTTCTCAAGGGCCCAAAGGGTAGGTCACCTTTGAGAAAGATCAAATGACAAAGCTAAAGGAATTGTCGAGAAAAGTGACGTGCTCGTAGATGTAAAAGTTGTGATAATGAAATAACTATTGATCCTTGTAGGTTTAAATCTATAGCCCAAATGCATTCAAAGGATTTACGGCCAAGATCAACAGGAAGTGACTAAGGAATAGAGCATCAAATTAAATCTAGGACTCAATTCAATTAACCAAAAAAAGGAGGAATGATGAGGAAGGATCAAAAACATTTATGCATCAGATATGTTTCTAGAAGCAGATCACCAGGTAGACATTAAAAGATGCAAACTTTCAATAGCATGACCCATTTGTCTGCATTGATAAAAGCAAATGCGTAAATGCCCCCAAATTCCAACATGTCTTCTTAACAAAATTCAATGCAACATGATGTGTTACTATTCCCAAGTCCTTGAAGAGGCTATATAAGGGACTCTCTTGTTATTGTAAATGGATCTCTCTCTGATAATCAGAAATGAAACTCTGCCCAAATTGAAAGGCATTATTGAGACTTTGAGCTCAGATTGTTGATCATATTTTGTTATTAGAATAAGAAAGCAAGTGGCTTTTCAGACTTTGTGTTGTGATATTTTTATTTTTGGGGAAACTGTTCTTATGTCTTTTTCCTTAATATATTTTCTATTCTTTTAATTCAACAAGCAGAATTAGTGAAAGTAGTAAGGAAGATGTCCTAAAGTCAACTGTGGAGAGACTTTGTGCCCCCATAATTGCCTTTAGTGTGTTTTCTTTTTGTTTCTGTGTAAAGGACCTTGGGATGAATTTGTACCCTCATTGTCCTTTGTATCTCACTCTTGGGAAATTTAGGTGGAGACTTTGTGCAACATCTCAATTTGTTGGTTACTACGTCCTTGGTTACATTTTGTAATTACTACTAGGAGTATTCTTGTGGTTTGCTAAATAGTACTTCTGAAAGAAGAGGAGTGTTTTTTGTCATTTCCCTTGAGATTTTTCCTTTGATTTGCACGCATCATCTCTAAAGAAAGAGAGATGGATGGTTTATCCTACCCTTGAGTATTATTTTCTATTTATATATATATATATATATATATTGTATGTATGTATATATATATGTATATATATAGCATATCTATAGGGAACCTCCCCTTGGTGAGAGGAGAGATTAGTCCCCTTTTGATGTGGTGAAACTACATATTTGGATAACCAATCTTCCTACTTTGGTTGATCAAACCTATTTTGTTTATCAGTATGTTGATTGACAAAATAATCAACCAATAGTTTTTAGCAACTCCACTGGGGATATAACCCATTATTTTTATAACCTATCCATTGTACTTCATTATGGAAGAATGAATTGCTCTAGTGCTTTCCCATTGTTAAAACTTTCCTCCTAGCCTTATGAAATAGTTTTTAGTGACTCCACTGGGGATATACATAATTTTGTGCAATTTGGAACCTCAAGTTTCAGATTAAAACATCACTCAAGTCTTACCCATTATCATTATAACCCTTATCCATTACAGAATCTGGTGACTCTATTTCATGTCTTACCCATTATCCATTTATGGCCTTACCATCTTCCTCCACCTTCATTATTTTATTTAGTCTACAAAACCAGAGCTGCTAGGAAAGAGTGCACATTTTAAAGCCTCTAGCTTCAAACTAAAGCAAGGTCAATTCTTTTCCATTTTTGTTTCACAATATGACAAATTCAAGGTATACACAAAGCTAAAGGGCTAAAGGTATTGTTGACCCTGTATTTGAGTTGATATAACAAATTAATTTTGATCTATTTCCTTCACCATCTCACCTCCAATGAACCAAGAGCTTTCTTCCTACTAAAGTTAGATCTCCATTGCCAAATGAAGTATCCACTTCTGCTATTGATAAAGCTTTGCCAATAATTACCCCTCTGAGATTTTTTATTCCTCCTTTTCATAGTCATATAATGGCAGTTCAAGGCCCCTGGGGTAATTCCTTTGGTCCTCTCAATCTTACTCCACCTCTACATGAGCTTCCACGTAATTCAAGGAAGAATTTCTCCAAATTCTATGGTGATGGGAAAGTTCATCCTGATAAACACATTACAGCCTTCAACATAGCCTGTGGCATAATTGGAGTAGAATTTGAAGATGTAGCAGTCAGGCTATTTGTAGAAACATTACAAGGTGCTACTGTAGATTGGTTTTATTATCTATAAGCTCAGTTAGTAATTGATTGGAATACCCTCAAAGATAAGTTTGAAGCCAGATTCAAACTTGTAGAAGATGCACATGCACTTTTGGCTCAACTTACACAGATGAAGAAAGAGCCTCATGAACCAATGAGAGACTTCATAGCTAAATTTGAAAAATTAAGGAATAGAATTCCTGTAATTGCTTGACCTATAGCTGAGAATCTCAAATGCTTCTTCATTAATTCTCAGTTACCTGAAGTAAGTTTTCTTTTGAGACATGCTGGTTAAATAGATCTTATTGTAGCTCAAAATTTGGCCACTGAGGTAGAAGATGATCTCATCTTAGCAGGGAAGATAAGAAGAGATCTAAATAAAAATAGACCTTCATCATCTTCTAAATATTCATCTACAGGCACCACAGATACAATGGTGTAGAAGTTAGCAAATGAGTTGCTTGTTTTCAAAAATCAAATGGCGCAAGGAATGTCTTCTACTCCTACAAAGATATGCCAAGAAGGACATTTCCAAATTAGTCATATCAGGGCAATGCTATCAAGAATCAAGGGCAGTCAAATCATCTTCCTCCCCCATAAGGGAAACTTGCCCTAGAAGCTCCTCTAACCAATTTAGTAATGGGATATCTTGAAGCAGAATCAGAGTTCTCTTTCCAGCTTGAATTGAATCAAGAAAATGACATTGATCTCCTTGTATAAAATCAAGAAAAATCAGCTGGCGACTCCCACATTGGTTTCCTAAATTACCAGGATGAACCTAGAAGCAAAGGAAAAGCTATTGATGGATCATATGCAGTGTTTACCAGGTCTAAGAACCAATCAGTATAGCAAGTTGATAAAAAGAAGATAGAGGAGTACCCTCAACTAGAAATTACAATTGCTAAGCATGAAACCACTCTGCCTTTCTAGTCAAAGGATCTGGTGATCACCCAAAAGATAAGTACATCAATTTCACCTTCACCTTCTACTTTAATTTTATAAACCAGCCCTCCTCCCATCCCTCCTAAAACCCAAAAGGTTGAAATGCTTTCCTCTGTTCCTAGTCCAATTCAGCCATTTGACATAATTGATCATGTCAAGAAGACCAAAATTCAAATGTCTAAATTTGAATATTTATAGTCCAATCCTGATCAATTGGATAAGTTGGTCTAATGTGTCAAGAACCAAACCATCCCTGCAAGACAAGAGGTTAAGAAAATAATTCTTGATTCCCTAAAAAACATGCCCATTTTAAATAATCTTGTCATTACCCCTCCAACTATCCCTAGGAAAATAGAACCTTTCTATGTTTCCTTATTGATAAATGGTTATCAACTCAATAATTACATCATTGATTCTAGGGCATCTGATAATGTCATGCCTACTAAAGTAGCTAAGTCTCTGGGTCTCACACTGACCAAAACCTTTAGGAGATGTTTCTCCATGGAAAACAAGTAAGTACCATTACTGGGGCAAATCAAAGACACCCAATTTGCATTTTTAGCGTTTCTAAACAAGAGAATCAAGATGACTATCTTGGTGGCTGACATCCCAGCATCCCATGGCATTTTGCTTGGATGAAATTTTTGCAAAGATGTGGGAGGAGAACTAAGCATGGACCTATCTAAGGCAAGGATCCTTATCTAAGGCATAATGAAGAGCTTTCTCCCTAAAAAAGAGGCAAAATATGTGGTCACCCAAACTTCGGCCCCTGTAGCACAAATTTTGTTTGAGTCTTTAGGCAGAGGTAATTATTTATTGACCATAGAGAATGTTCATGTTTCTATAGATGAAAGTCTTGTAGCTGACAATCCAAGAATTGATCTAAACAAGAAGTCAAGAGAATTGGTAGGGCATAGTATAAATAAAGAAGGATCTTTCATCTCTAATGAAGAGAAATCTGATAGAAGATTAGCTTCTAATGATAATTGGATCCTAGAATCTGATGGCAGTAATTCTTTCACCAATGATGGAGTTAGACTGTGTTGGTATCTCCTCAGGGAGATATTCTTCCTTCATGAAATTTAAAATTTAGCAACGCCAAAAACATAGCTGAATGCGAATCTTTGTTGCTCAAATTGAATATTGCTCAAGATGAAGAGATCAAACTCCTTCACATCAAAGGATATGCTAAGCTGATAGTTTGTCAGGAGTTTGATGTGGACAATCCAATCATGTGCTAGACTGAACTAGAAGAACAACCAATTATGGCAATGAACCATGCTACTGCAAATCAAAATCAAGTAAAGGAACCCTTCACCAAGAAAGCAAGGATTTATGGATTTCAAATTGAAGACCACATCCTACCATGGGGCAAGAAGAAGAAAAATCCAAGAGGAAGATGCAAAAATTGGTTTCCTAGTGGAGAGTTCCATTCACCCATCACCATTTCTAGGGATGAAATGTCTTCTTGCTAGTTTATCAGGATAGAGTGCTACTTTCACTGCCTCTCAGAATGCAGCATCTAAAACACTTTAACTCTTGAAGTATCATATTATTGCATCTATCCATATGTATATTTGTATAGTTTTTAATTCTATTTTGTTTTATTTATTTCCATTTTTTATGCCTTCCATTTCTGGGTAACATGACTCCGTAGCCCAATGGTACACATGAAGACACTAGAGATTCTAGATTCTACTCCCTTCAATTCTAAGTTTTCAACTGAAGGAAGTTCCCCAACTGGAGCCAGCTATTGTCCCCTAAAAATATCACTCATTTTTGGGACAACATTTGAACTATTTTGGTCCTACAGACCAAAATTATCTCTTCCCTTTTCAAAATTTGTTCTGAGCATTCAAATTCCTCATTTTTCAAGCTTCTCAGAAATGTACGGACTCTGTAGGCTTAAATCTATGGACTCTATAGGCTTAAATCTATGGACTTTGCAGGAAGAAAATCTATGGACTCTGTAGGCCAAGTTCAATGGACTTCCCAAGTTGATTTTAATGGACTCTATAGGAAAGAAGCAAGCTCTCAACACTTAGGTGATTTCAAAGTTGGTTTAATGACAAGGCTCAACCAAAAGAGTTCATTGCCAAGCTTCTAAGCAAGGATTAAACCATTGAACCTTTGAACCATTTTGGTTCAATGGGTTCAATGGGTTTAAAGGTTCAACATCATCAACAAGATTTAAGTGCATTTGTCAAGGTTTAATGGTTTAACATGTTCAACAACCAAATGGTTCAATGCATTTGGTTTTAAAAAGATCAAAAGGACTTAGCCAAACAAACAAAATGAACCGATTGAACCGTTGAACCTTGAACCAAAGGGTTTAAAGGTTCAACCAGTACCATGAAGATCAAAGAGCTTAGAAATAACAAGGAAGTGACAGACTAATGGTTCAACAGGTTCAAAGGCTTTTATAGGTAGGTTAAATCAAAAGAACAAGTTTTCAACACTTAAACCATTGAACCATTGAACCACATTGGTTCAAAAGGTTCAATGGGTTCAACAAGGATTGTTTCAAAGAATCTTGGTTCAAGCGATCAAAGGGAATAAACCATTAAACCATTGAACCAAAGTTAGTTCAATTAGTTGGTTTAATTGGTAGGTACAAGGGGTTACCCCAAAGCCAAAGGATCAAACAACCCTTGCGAAGGGTAGTGAACCAAGGCCTAGAACCCTTGCAGAGAGTAGTGAGCAAAAACTTGACAAAACTTAGCAGATGCTGCCACGTATCACAATTTGAGATTCACATAAAATTGACTAAGTTAAATTCTAAAGGATCAAACAGCCCTTGTGGAGGGTAAGAAGGAGGCAAATGGACCAATTCAAAGGCCAAAAGAGCAAAGAGATTTCCTTCAAAAAAATTCCCCAGACAGAAAGACTAAGGCAAGAAATGAATTCTTTTAGACTTTTGTCTAAAGGAATTCCTTCAGACAAAAAGTTTGAATAAATTTGGGGAAGCTGCGAGAGAAAAGCCTGAAAGAATTTCTAAAGGCTAAAGACAAAGCAGTCAAAATAATTCTTGCAGACTTTTTATCCGTGAGAAAATGTCTGCAAAAAAAGTCTGTGAGAAAGCTCTGAAGGACTCTGAAGATAAAAGGCCATCGAAGGACCTCGAAGGGTAGGTGCCCTTATGGGGGACTCTTGGCTGCTAGATTAAAGGACACTTCCCCAAAGCCAAAAGGTCACCTTCCCTTTAGGAGGATGCAAAATAAGAAATCTGAAGGAAGCAAGTAGCAGAAAAGGTTGAATCAAGAGAAAGTTGAAGAAAGTCCAAGGGGTGATGCACTTGAAGATGTCAAAGTCAAGAACGGCAAACTAGCTGTTGGAAATTCAAACATAGTGATGGGTGCACAAATGTCAATTTCAAGGTTCATAAAATAGCCATTGATTTTGAAAAGCCTTAAATAAGAGCTAAAGAACTTAGTGACCCATCAAAAGAAAGAAGCCTGAAGGCCATCTGAAGACCACTCGAAGGGCAGATACCCTTACGGGGGGCTCTTTGCGACCCAAAGCAGACCGTTTCTCAAGGCCCTGAAGGGTAGGTCACCTCTGGGAAAGATCAAATGACAAAGTCAAAGGACTTACTGAGAAAAGTGATGTGCCCACAAATGTCAAAGTTGCGATAATGAAATAGCCGTTGATCCTTATAGGTTTAAATCTATGGACTTGAATGAATTCAAAGGCTTTAAGGCCAAGATCAGTAGGAAGCGACTAAGGAATAGAGCATCAAATTCAATCCAGGACCTGATTTAATTAACCAAAAAAAGAGGAATGATGAGGAAGGATTAGAAACATTTGCACATCAAATATATTTCTAGAATCAGATCACCAGGTGGACATTGAACGATGCAAACTTTCAATAGCATGACCAATTTCTCTACATTGAGAAAAAAAATGGGTAAATGCCCCCAAATTCTAGCATGTCTTCTTAACAAAATTCAATGCAACATGATGTGTTACTATTCCCAAGTCCTTCTTAAAGAGGATATATAAGGGACTCTCTTGTTATTGTAAATGGATCTCTCTCTGATGATCAGAAATGAAACTCTGCCCAAATTGAAAGGTATTACTGAGACTTCAAGCTTAGATTGTTGATCATATTTTGTTATTGGAATAAGAAAGCAAGTGACTTTTTAGACTTTGTGTTATGATATCTTTGTTGTTGGGGAAATTGTTCTTATGTCTTTTTCCTTAATATATTTTTTGTTCTTTTAATTCAACAAGCAGAATTAGTGAAAGTAGTCAGGAAGATGTCTTGAAGTCAACTGTGGAGAGAATTTGTGCCCCCATAATTGCCTTTAGTGTGTTTTGTTTTTGTTTCTATGTAAAGGACCTTGGGATGACTTTGTGCCCTTATTGTCCTTTGTATCTCACTCTTGGGCAATTCAGGTGGAGACTTTATGCTACATCTCAATTTGTTGGTTACTACGTCCTTGGTTACATTTTGCAATTACTACCAAGAGTATTCTTGTGGTCTATTGAATAGTACTTCTAAAAGAAGAGGAGTGATTTCTATCATTTCCTTTGGGATTTTTCCTTTGATTTGCATGCATCATCTTTGAAGAAAGAGAGATGGATGGTTTATCCTACCCTTGAGTATTTTATATATATATATATATATATATATATATATATATATATATTATATTTATATTTATATAGCATATCTATAGGGAACCTCCCCTTGATGAGAGGAGAGATTAGTCCCCTTTTGATGTGGTGAACCTACACATTTGTATGACCAATCTTCCTACTTTGGCTGATCAGACCTATTTTATTTATTAGTACGCTGATTGACAAAATAATCAACCAACACAATGGTACACATCTCATGTGCTTAACTTATCAAAAAAGAGTATAAGAAAAAGTGTAAAAGTTGGTAAAGATAATACATGCTTTAAATATTTTACAGTTAAATTTGTAAAATATAGTTAAAATACTAAGAAAGTGTTGAATAAGAATAAATTTATTGAGGATAGATTTTTTATTGAATAAAGTTTTAAGACATCGATAAGGTCTAGTCCATAATCAATAGTGGTTTGAGGTGAGAATGCAAGAACTATGGCTCTCACTATAAGAGTTTTGTCACTTTGGTACCGTATGATGAATCCACCAACCCTAAACATTTATTGTTAACCTATGAGATTAAATGGTAGGTAAAATGTTCAACTATGGATCATGCCAAGAAGTTTGAGATCAAAGGAGCATTAATAGGTAGAACTTTAGAATTCATGTACAAAAGGGATGCTACCAAATTGAGATTTTAGGGTGTAAAAAATCGGCTGATATGAGAATTTAAAATGAATTAATTCATGAGTTAGAAAATAAAAGATATCTATGGGAAGTGGTTTAGGTTCAAACCAAATTTAGATAGTAATCCCTTTATCCCTAATTCAAATCGAGAAGCTAAAGAAGGCTAGACTCTGATTATCAGAAGGAAGAAAAGAAGTCACAACAAAAGGCCCTACCCCTTACAAAGGGTAAGCAATGAGAGTTTGTAATGCTAAAGTCTTGAAAAATCTGGATGAGAAGTTAGTAAAATACTAGTGGGTTTTTCATTGAATCCTAGTTTTATGACAAACAGAAGTGATAGTTTTACAAAATTTACTATCTGAAAAGTTGGTTGGTTGTTTTTTATAAGAAGATTATGGTGTGTTTTATCTTGTCACCCACTTTATTCTATGATGGTATAGGTATTCCTTTCAATCATTATTATTCTATATTTCTCTCCTTTATACAAGGCTCAAGGGCTATTCAAAACCCATTTTAACCTTATTAAATAAAAAAATTAAAAGATCAAAAATAAATTCACCAAAAATCAAGCGAGTAAGTTGGGACTATGTTCATAAATTTTTAGATGTAATGAACATATTGGATTTTATGTTTCAAGATCCAAATAAGGATACATGTTTTTTAGAAGTTCTAAGACCTAATATTAGGTTCTCCATTGATCAAACATATTTCACTTGTAAGGTGGATGCTAGAGCAACTAGGCTCTAGGTGAAGTAGATAGAAGACTATGGGGAAAGTTCATAATCTACTATGAACATTGGCATAATGATAGATGCTATTTTATGAAATATGGATGATTTACATGAAAGTAGAATATATAAGTTATGATTTTGGTGAATAGAGTGCAAAAAAGAAGGGAACCATAGGAATGACCACCAAATAATCAATATTGATTTATGTGAGATCTTGTAGCTAGTAGGGCATGCGAATGTGAAATTTCATCTCTTACCATAGTATACCCAATAATATCAAATTATATAATGAAATTCATATAAGTCACAAAATTATGATGATAAAAATTATGAATCTCTACAAAAATTTAAGGAATACATAACCAATATTTTATTTATAGAAGAATTACAACATATCCATTCTACAAAATTAGGGATTCTAAGCCCAGATGTTGAAACTAAAATTGTGATTTAATATCTACCTTAGGGCTTAACAAGATAGACACCATAAATATCTAAGAACCAAATAGGATAGGATCTACCATCTCCTCAATATTAAAATTAATGTAACATTATTTTGCCCTAGAAATAATAGACATGATGGGATAGTATTCTCCCCAAAGACCATATGGGGGATATGATGGTAAAAAAAATAGGTACATGGTTTACCAAAGAGAAAATGAGGATATGATGGTAAAAAAAACATGGTCAAGGTTTTTATTAGAGACAAGGGGGATATATGTGTGGGTACTGAGGTAAATACCAAAGAGGTAATCAATAAAAATATGAGATTTAATGCCAAAAAATGATAATATATTATCTTTGTGGAGATTAAAATCATTTCATAGTAATTTTATATCAATCCACAAAGACATGTCTACTTAGCCTATTATAGAGTTACAGTACAACATCATACAAAATATTATACTTAGATATGTCAGAAGATAATCAGTTAGATAGGTGTAGTAGGATAAATATCTTGATCCTATAAAATAATAGGGTCTTATGTATCATGAAACAAAAATATTGAAGACTATACAACATCAAATTTCATTTGAGAGTGATGTTGTTATTATTGATGCACATATATATGTAAATATTATGCACATTATGAGGTAAGATGGAGTAGTGATTTCTTTGAGAGATCTACTCAAATTGGTAGTCACTCTATGAAATAAAGATATATTTCATAATATCACAAATCTCATGCATAATCTATTATAATATGTACTAAGAGGGAAACAATACACTTATAAGGTGGTATGGTATGTAAAGATCCAAAAACCATGGGATTTGGACTCTCAATTGGATATCAAATTGACAGGATATGAGGTTTTAAATGATGTATTCAACTTTGGAATTAAATTAAATATGATACCTAGGCTGATATAGCAAGCCATTGGATGACGTGATTTTAGTTATACCCTAATTAAATTGAGTCTCATAGACTAAAAAATGGTAGAATCTCTGTTGTGACTAGAATATGTAGAAATGAAAGTTATTTATCAAATTCTGCAAGGTGATTTTGAAGTCATAGTTATGAAGATTGATGGAACCTACTACCCTACATTGATCGACAAGAAGTGGACATATGATGAACATATGACCATCAACATAGTGTACAATTAGTTTGAAGCAAACCAAGGGGATAATAACATTATCATATGTATGAATAAAGCTGAAATAAAACTTTCTATCATTTCTAAAGAACCTGACTCAACCTATAAATATGGGGACCATAAATAGTTTAAATTCTATATAGAGCCTAAGAAAAATGCACTACAAGTTATAGTGTTAAAAATTTTCCATCCAAAAATAGAACCATTTCAACTATTACAAAAAACAAAGGAGCTTCCATATAAACCTATGAAAATAAATAACAAGTTTTATAGTTCTATATAGGGCAATACAAGTCTCCATCTATGCAATTACCAACAAGGTCTAAAGTAGATTTGATATATTAAGTGGGTGTGACTGATATGGATTACATCAAACCAATTTGGAAAGGTATTTCACTACAAGAAGCTACATCTTTAGTGATAAGTGATTGAGATATCCATATGTTGAATTGAGTAAGAGGAAACCACAAAGTTAGACCAATGATAATGGGTTTTGATATATATTGATAATTACCTTAATACTTTACAACCAAGGACATGTGATAATTTATGTCTAGATTAGATAAACGTGTTCCAAATGTAGATCAATGAGTTAGTGTTATGAATTATGATTTAAAGAGAATTGGTGTGACATGTTAGGAAATACAAATGTCAAATTAGTTTCACTAGGAATATCCTTATGAATTATTATGTTATTGATTTTAAATATCACCTCTAATCACACGCCAATGGAAATTTTACCTAGAAGGGTAGTGTCCTAAAATGCATATTCAAAAATGTGTTGATGTATGGTATTCATAGGGTGTAAAACCTAGATACTAGGTACATGTATATGTATTCAAGTATATTTTAACACCTCTTTCAACAAAATTCTATATGTACCTATAACATAAGGGGGAAACAAAAAATTGGTTGTAAGTTCAATATGTTTTTTTCAAACATTTGTCTTTAACGGTGAGAATCCCTTAGTGAAGAACACTCTTTAGAAGATGAAGATATTTTTATGTCATATCCAAGAAGATTATCTAATCATTGTGAAAAACTCCTCTTTGTATGAAAAAGTATTTAGAGATTTGAATATATCTATAAAAATTACTATGCTAGTAAGCAAAAAGAGTAGTTTTTAGTGTAACCCTATAATAGAATAATGGATGATGGAAAACATAAAGAATCTAGTGATATTGATGAGTACCTATACTTGAAGGGTTTATTATAAACTAAGTGATAGGTATAAGAAACAAAATCCAAATTTATAGAGAAAATTGAAGATGTGTAGCTATGAAATTTAAACATTCAATAACAAGAAGGGAAGAGGACGCTACGAGAAACTATTCCAAGTTGGTAAAATAAGATATATCAAAAAACATTAAATAAAACTATATAGAACATTATTATTGAGGATGTACCAAATATTACAACTTTAGGTGACTATTGGACAAGTAAGAACTATCATAAGGCTTGTAATTGTTGTTATATTATAAATATGTGTTCCCAAAAATGTTTAAATAAGTCAAGGAGGTATATTTTTCAATCAAATAGATCTACATATAATTCAAATTGTTTACACAACCTATTAAGAAGCACTCATACAAAATAAATCCCAATATTAAGCTTAAAATCAATGTTGAAACTGATCACATGCAAGAAGGGATTATCTTACTAGTAGAAAATACATAATGGGTAATTCTAATGTCATTAAAATATAAAACATTAGTAGAAATTATATTTTATTGTAATTATAGGGCATTGAATGATGCCTGTGTAAATGACCCATTTTTTATTCCCTTTATAGATGAAGTTCTAGAGTTAGTCATACAGCATGAAATCTATTCCTTTAAAAATGTCTTTAGTGGATATCACCATATACCAATCGTAGCTAATGATCAGGTTGAAACAACATTTATAATGGAATGGTGATGTTTCACATACAAGGTATTGCATTTTTCTCTCAATAATGATCCTAAATTTTTCTCTAGCACTATGGTTATTACTTTCCAATATTTCATCGATGACTTCCTAGAATTATATATTGATGATTGTGATATATTATATTTATTCAAAGAACAATTATCCAAGTTTAGACTCATGTTAGAGTGATGTTGTACTCTATGCATTGTGTTTAATTTTTAAAAAGTGTTTTTAATTTATATCATTTCATGCTCTCTTGGGTCACATAGTGTGAATAATGGGATTTTAGTTGATCAATCTAAAATCAAAGTCATTGGAGTATTACACATGTTAAAACCTCTACTAAAAAGGGATCTTTTCTCAAAAATACATGCTATTATGACAATTTCATAAAATACTACACAACTATATAATGCTGGTGGATATATTAATATACAAAGATATAAATTTTGAGTGGACTAATGAGTGTTAGGTATATTTTATGGATTTAAAATAGAGGTCAGTAATATCCCACATATTGGTGTCTCTAGATTGAAGTAATCAATTTCATGTACACATAAATGTTTCAAGAACCACATTAGGATTTGTATAGTCTCATCCAAGATACGAAGGTTTGGATCAACCCATTCAATTCATAAGCATAAAATTTTCATCAGTAGAGGATAATTCCACTACAATAGAATGAGTGTCCCTATCTATGGTGTTTTCACTTCAAAATTTCATACACTATCTCTGAGAAAAACCATCTAAATTATTTATAGATCACAATATTCTATGACACTTAGTAAATAATCCTATGTTAGGTGGAAGTATATCCTAGTGGTTAATATTATTCCAATAATTTTAGTTTAACATCAATATAAAACTAGGAACATAAAACTTGGGACCATATCATCTTATCCAAATGAGGAATTGGGAGGAGCCAACAAATTTACAACATGAGTCACCAAATTCACTCTTACTCAGAGTCACTATGATTCTAAGAATTATTAATCCATGTCCTAGGAATCTAGGTGATGTTTGAAGAGACATAATTAACTACATTTATTTATTTACTCACCAATGATTAGATAGAAATGTAAAAACTTCAATATTTGTGCACAATGGTAGCACCTAATAAGCGATAAAAATGGGTAACAAAAGTCCTTTTCTAACTCCTTAATGAATAGGAGAGGGTGTTGGACACTACTATATAATAACCCATGTAAAATACTCACATTATGCTTTACTATAATTAAAATATAAAGGATTATATCAATAAGGTGTATTCCTATTTTTCAAATGTGGGAAAGGTCAAAACCATAATGGAAGATAAAGTGACCACTCCAGACCTCATGGATGTTGTACTTAAGGATTATCTTATCTCAAAATATGTAGTTATGAAAAATATGACTACGTGGTAGAATGAGATGATTCACAACACATTCGATGGTGTCTACACATAATAGTATACAAATATATTACATAAAAGTTTGCAAGACATTTAACTAAAGCTCTTGCAGAATAGGGTATCATTTCCACTATGGAGGATGATGATATTAAAGAAATCGTGGAGAGCCAATATCTATTACACACTTTTATGAGAAGGTATTAGGATATATTAAATAATTTTAATACAATTCAAGAAATATATTTCACACATGGACTCCTCGATTATTGTGATTATCAATGAGCCACAATTTAGCCTACCAACCTAACACAATATTTTCAAAACAAAAAGGTGGCCAAATCAACATAGACACAAAATAAAATCCATGACTTTGTAGCTACATTATATTTATCCATAGTTTATACTCTTCCATTATATTTTGTAGGACCATATTCTAACATAAAAATAGTCACATGCCATCTTCATAGCCTCCTCAAACTCCAACAACACAGTTGACACTCCTCCACCTCTATAGGTATTATGTAGTACTAGTTTTGAAAATTTTTGAATAAATCAAAAGTAGGGAAGGACATAATCATTTTTCACGAGGCCATGATGGATGAAACCCCATAAAGGGTGGCTTATTATTATTCTAATATATTGAAAACCCATAAGGGTGGTAAATGACACACTACTTAGTTGAAAATCCACAAGGGTGACTATGTAGTGTTCAAGAGGTGAAAACTGGTAAATGATAACTTACATGATTATCATAAGTAATATTTTATGGAACAACCCATTGGCATAGGAAATTTTACCAGCTCCAATAATAGACAAACTTAATAAAACTTTATCTTAAGATGAGTCAAGTGTTTAAGTTTGGGAAAGCATTGGTAATAAATTTAAGGCTAAAAAATCACAACCTAAATGCACCACAAGTGTGCGATGTAGAAAGTTTTGTGTAACATAGATTATTTTGTATATATTCCAAACTATTATGGAATGCTATAATAATCCTTTGAGATTAAATTAATAATACACAATGGGAAGCGATAGATCTATAGAAGTTATATATATATAGTGATCATTTGTAAAGGAAGTGTTTTAAAATATAAAGATAAAGTTATGTGTTTTTTATTATTTTTGTACTTGTTCCATTCTTTCTTTTAGATATGTTTAATATGTTATGTATAATTCAAGTCTACATTTCTATGAATAAACATGTAATTACGAATTGAATGATCACTAAATGTTTTTAAATTATGGCTACATTCTAAACCCATATCCTAATTCACAACAAATGCACATTTTCATGTTCTAATGGTTTTTAAAATAACCTCTCCTAACAAAAACATAAAAAAACCAAAATATAAAAATTCTAAAACCCTAAGCCTAAAAATACTAAACCCGTAAATTTTGAAAACATCTAATTCTTATTCATCATTACTAGACAATTTCTACTATGTTAGTACTATAGTGCATGGTCTAAAAGTAATGGTGGTTGATGGCCTTACCTTCATCATTGTTTAATAAGTGGTTTCTATAGATTCTTGTAATGACATAATGACCACTGATAGGACCGAAGTTCCCCAAAGCTCTGACACAACTTGTCAGATTTAAGAGCACACATGATTACCATTGTATAAGCAACTTACATGCAGAAATAACCAGAAGAACAAATAACTATCAATGAGAAAACACATAGAATATGAGAGGCAACACACAATTGTATTCAACTCATTACAAAGGAAATTACAATAAAGAGATCACACTCTTCTTCCACCTTTGTGAGGCTTCCTCCTGAAGGGCTCCAAGTAATCTTCCCACCTGAGTAATCTTCTCTCATAGGTCACAACACACAACTAACACAAGTTGTTGTTCACCTCATTGTACATCTGTACAATCGAGTACGAACGGGTACTCCAAGTAGATCTCACCATGATCCTGCTCCTGATGTATTGCTGTCACCTTGGATCTTGCTCCCCCATCGATCTCTGTTTGACCCTCGCATACACACATCCCTACAGACCAACCTGATCTTACTTATCACATGTAGATCTCCTCCATGATATTGCAACACCCTACATATCAAACCTGATCTTACATACATGGGGAATCCTACTTGATTCCACCATGGGAAGAACTCTCCAAGCTCTACATAGCTCTTCTGCAAATTCTCCACTTAACAATATAACCCATGAGTCTATTATATAGATCTCATGCATACACTAATTAGACTTACGGCTCAAGACTCTAACTGGTATGAATAATGCATCAAATCATGCAAACAATGCAATCACTTAACTGACTATTTGTCAACAGCAGTTCTGACTGCCACAGGTGACCGACGTTGGTCCCTTCCTTTCTAGAGGTGACCGACACCGGCCAATCTCCTGTCGATGTTGGTTGCTTCTGCATTTCCCTTGACTGATGTCAGTTGTGGCCTACCGATGCCAGCGACTGCATATGCTCAGAAACCTCCTATTTATAATAAGGTGAAGCTTTTAGCTCCACACCCTAACAATCTCCCACTTGGAGATAAATAGCTACACCTATACCTAAACCAGTACTCTATCTAAGCTGCATCTTAGCTTGTATTCCTCTTCAAGCTCCCACTTGAAGACAACCCACCACACTCCTTGTGGTGTTAATCCTGTGCCTGAATTTCTTCATTCTCAGCTTACCTTCTTCTGCCATTGTTATACTCCCACTCAAACAGTAACCCCTGTGAGTAACCTGTAATCAACAACACTTAACAGATCTGGGTCATCTATTAGTCAAACTCACTCTGAGAACGTCCAACCTCACTCTGATACCATTTGATAGTATCAGACTCTTGAACCTATAACCAGGCTCTGATACCATTTGATAGGACCAAAGTTCCCCAAAGCTCTGACACAACTTATCAGATTTAAGAGCACACATGATTACCATTGTATAAGCAACTTACATGCAGAAATAACTAGAAGAACAAATAACTATCAATGAGAAAACACACAGAATATGAGAGGCAACACACAATTGTATTCAACTCATTACAAAGGAAATTACAATAAAGAGATCACACTCTTCTTCCACCTCTATGAGGCTTCCTCCTCAAGGGCTCCAAATAATCTTCCCACCTGAGTAATCTTCTCTCATAGATCACAACACATAGCTAACACAAGTTGTTGTTCACCTCATTGTACATCTGTACAATTGAGTATGAACTGGTACTCCAAGTAGATCTCACCATGATCCTACTCTTGATGTATTTTTGTCACCTTGGATCTTGCTCCCCCGCTGATCTCTGTTTGACCCTCACATACACACATCCCTACAGACCAACCTAATCTTACTTATCACATGTAGATCTCCTCCATGATACTGCAACACCCTGCATATCAAACTTGATCTTACATACATGGGGAATCCTACTTGATTCCACCATGGGAAGAACTCTCCAAGCTCTACATAGCTCTTCTAAAAATTCTCCACTTAATAATACAGCCCATGAGTCTATTATATATATCTCATGCATACACTGATTAGACTTACGGCTCAAGACTCTAACTGGTCTTCATCATGCAAATAACGCATTCACTTAACTGACTATTTGTCAATAGCAGTTCTGACTACCACAGTTGACTGACGTCAGTCCCTTCCTTCCTGGAGGTGACCAACACCAGCTGATCTCTTGCTGATGCCAGTTGCTTCTGCACTTCCCCTTACCGACGTCAGTTGTGGCCTGCCACCGCCGGTGACTGCATACTCTCAAAAACCTCTTGTTTGCAATAAGGTGAAGCTTTTAGCTCCACACCCTAAAGATTACTGTAAGCCCACAAAGTGGAAGAAAGAGTGCCACCTCTTTGTTGTAATTTCCTTCTACAATGAGTTGAATATAATTGTATATTGCCTCTCACATTCTGTGTGTTTTTTCATTGATAGTTACTTGTTCTTCTGTGTAATTCTACATGCTTAATTGATTATGCATTGGTAATCACGTGTGCTCTTAAATCTGACAAGTTGTGTCAGAGCTTTAGGGAACTTCGGTCCTATCAAATGGTATCAGAGCGAGGTTGGATGTTCTCAAAGCGAGTTTGACTAACAGATGGCCCAGATCTGTTAAGTGTTGTTTATTACAGGTTACTCAAAGGGGTTGTTGATTGAGTGGGAGTATAGCAAAGGCAGAAGAAGGTAAGCTGAGAATGAAGAAAGTCAGGCACAGGATTAACACCATAAGGAGTGTGGTGGGTTGTCTTCAAGTGGGAGCTTGAAGAGGAATACAAGCTAGGATGTAGATTAGACAGAGTACTGGTTTAGGTATAGGTGCAACTATTTATCTCCAAGTGGGAGATTGTTAGGGTGTGGACCTAAAAGCTTCACCTTAGGCAAACAGGAGGTTTTTTGTGCATGACAGTCACCGATGTTGGCATAGCCAAAACTGACGTCGATCAGGGGACAGTGCAAGGGAAACTGACATTGGTAGGAGATCAGCTAGCGTCGGTCACCTCCAGAAAGATAGGGCCTGACGTCGGTCACCTGTGGTGGTCAGAACTGCTGTTGATGAATAGTCAGTTAAGTGAACATGTTGTTTACATGATGAAGACCAGTTAGAGTCTTGAGCTGAAAGTCTAATCAGTGTATACATGAGATCTATATAATAGACTCATGGGTTGTATTGTTATGTGGAGAATTTGCAAAATCCAAGTGTAGAGCTTGGAGAGTTCTTCCCATGGTGGAATCAAGTAGGATTCCCCATGTATGTAAGATCAAGTTTGATATGTAGGGTGTTGCAGGATCATGGTGGAGATCTACATGTGATAAGTAAGATCAGTTTGGTCTATAGGGATGTGTGTATGCGAGGGTCAAACAGAGATCGACGAGGGAGCAGGATCCAAGGTGACAACAATACATCAGGAGCAGGATCATGGTGAGATCTACTTGGAGTACCGGTTCATACTCGATTGTACTGGATGTACAATGAGGTGAACAACAGCTTGTGTTAGTTGTTGGTTGTGACTTATGAGAGAAGATTACTCAGGTGGGAAGATTACTTGGAGCCCTTGAGGAGGAAGCCTCACAGAGGTGGAAGAAGAGTGTGATCTCTTTATTGTAATTTCCTTTGTAATGAGTTGAATACAATTGTGTGTTGCCTCTCATATTCTATGTGTTTTCTCATTGATAGTTATTTGTTCTTCTGGTTATTTTCGCATGTAAGTTGCTTATACATTGGTAATCATGTGTGCTCTTAAATCTAACAAGTTGTGTCAGAGCTTTGGGGAACTTTGGTCCTATCAACCACTTCATCTACCTCTATTTTCTATTAATTTACACTTCCAGTCTTTTTCTTTAGATACATGAATTATGTAGATAAGAATGGAGTTTTAGAGTACATAGACACCATCCATATGTTCTCTTAGATATTATCTTGTAAAATAACATATACATGTACACAAAATTTAAAATAAATATATCAACAATTCATTTTTAAATAAGTATATAAATTATCACAATATAGGAGTTATAGAATGGTAACCCTAGTAAATACTATAACCATTAAAAAAATGCACACAACATGGAATGGCCTATGTTTAAAGACAAGTCCAATACCTTAGTCCTTATAAAATATGTATGTCTTACATAAAATTCATCAATACCAGTGAAATGTATTTTTGATAGAAAAATATTATGATATCTACCAATAATGAGATAATAACACATGATAATGATTTAAACTAGAAGTCTAATATTGCATAGTCCTTATTTTTTATTTTTAGAATATTTGGAATGTTTATTGCATTTTTGAGATATTTGATTTTTTAAGAATTCTTATCTCTCCTTCATTCAAGATAAGATGCAAAAAAAAATTAAATCCATTAGATGAATTTTAAACATTTTTATAGATTACTTGACATCTTATAAGATTTTGTGCATCACTATCATGGAGTGTTTGTTGTGGATCTCTCTTCCCCTAATCATGAATCTAATCTCTCCTTATGCCTTGAAGTGCTCTTATGTAAGCTCTTGAAGGCACAAAAAGTTGTATGCAATATATACCTCAACCTTAATTAACTTAAGGAAGTCATCATGTAGATGGCATTTGAAAAGTCCCTAGGAGTTGATGGTTTCCCTATGAATTCTATAAAACCCTCTGGGATATAGTTGGACCTGATATTCATAAATTCTACTCTAAATCTATTTTATCCAACTATTTAGGCATTCTATTAAATCAAGGTAACATCAAATTCATTCCCAATGCTAGTGAACCTAAGGTAATTACCAAATGGAGGCCCATTTAATTTCTTAAAGGATCTTAAAAAAACATAGCTAAAGTTTTAGGCTTCAGAATCAAGTATATACTCCCCTTAATTGTAAGAATTGAGCAAACAGGGTTTATTAACATAGATACATTTTGGATAATTTTATTATAGTCTGGTAAGGTATGGAATGGGATATGATATCCAACCAAAAGGTGATATTAATCAAGATTTATTTTGAGAAATCTTATGATTAGATTGAATGGCATTTTATCATAGCTATCCTTCAAGATTTTGGGTTTGGTCACATGTTTATTCACACTATTAATATGTTGTTTTAGGATCCTTATCCTTGTATTAGTATTAATGTATCTTAGTCAAAACATGTTGATATTCATAGATCTATTAGATAGGAGTGCCCCTTTTAACCTTCCCTTTATGTTATAATTATTTAGGACTTCAACTATATTCTGGATAACCATGCTTCTATGGGTTTGGTGAAGGGTATTTATCTCCCTAACTCAAACTACTAGTTGATAAATGGGAGATTTGATTATGACTCCTTCCTCACTCTTCAAGAGGATGAGTATTATGTTAAATATGATATGGAATGTCTTAACATTTTTTTGCCTTGCCTTTGGGTCTTCCATTCAATGGCATAATACTCAATGCTATCATGAGTCCTTTTCACATAAACCTCCTTAGTTGGGGGGATATAAGTGGAAATCTATCCTTCTTGGGTTTGAGTTTAAATTATTAGGCATTCCATTTTATTTTAGAGGCTCCCCTACAAAGCTATGGTACTATATGTTTCAAAGAGTTAAGAAATAAATCTCCTTATAGATCACCAAACCATTAACTCTGACTCATAAGTTCTAGATCTGTTCTAAGGTTCTCATTTATACTCATGTTTACTACTCATATATATGGGATCATTACAATGCCTCTTGTGTTCAAATATGGACAATATCTTAAGGGACTTTCTCTAGGTCAATTCTAAAGGGCATCGTGGTTTTCATAGAGTCTCTTGGGCTATTTTTTATCTCCCTAAATAAGGTGGTGCACTTGGGCTCATTGCCATTAAGCTTCACAAGATTTTTATTAGTGTTAAATAGATCATCAAATTATTGGAAGGGGATTGGTTTTCATGATTTTCTCATCACTCCTATGCTGGTGAAGAAAGGGGAAATTTTGTCATTCAAAACATCTAGAAGGCCTAGAAAAAACTCAAACCTCACCTCATTTGGGTGGGGGAAGGGTTTATAAATGGTATTTATCTTAATTATCAATCCTTATGGTGTTATCTCATGCTGAATTTTAAGAATGCCCATTTTCCAAGGTCCATTGGGTTAAAATCTTGAGACTCTTTATAAAAGGTATTTGCATGATTGGAGACCTCTTATATAAGGTTACTCAGGACTGGCTTCCTTAGAATATGGTTAAGTCTAAGTTCAATTTAAATTAAGAAGATGTAGAATCCATTTTTGAATAGATTTTCATACCTCAAGAGTACTTACACAAAATTTAATTTTCCTCTCTTACACCATGGTGGAAGGACTAGTCCTAGCCAATAATTATGTCATTCTGTCTATTCTCCTAGGTTGGGCTATAATATTTTGGAACTTTAGAATATTGATAATAAATCCCTAAATAATTGGTGGTCCCTTAAATATATCCATTATTTTTGAGATCATAGGTTTGATAATGTTTGGGTGCCCTATATTGAGCCTAAAATCACACTTCCTTTAGTGTATTATTTCATAAGGTCTGCTTATGGTCGACTGAATCAAACACATGGGGGTTTTTAATCCCACGTACCTAGCCTATCACAACCTAGAATATATTAAGAATCTATTTTAGTTTTTCCCTCATGCCCAGTATTCCTAGAGATGGATATATATATATATATGTTTTAATAATGAAGTTATGGAAAAAACCTTTTTTTATAACTAATAAAGTTGTTTTGATTGCTAAGTGTTGGATGGAGAATGGAACATGGTAAAACGAAAAAGTATATTATATGGACACATGTTCCATTCTCCATCCAACACTTGCAGTAAATGATTTTATTTTTAGATTTTATTTTTAGTATAATTTTTTTTATGTATTTGGCCTTGTAATCTTAATTAGACATTAAAAAAATATGAAGAGTCTTTCCTTTTTTATCTCGAAACGGTGGAATGCGAAAAGACAAAAAAATTATAAAATACTATATATAACACTTTGCTATAATAAAATATAGTTCTGATGTGTTGATATAGATTAATAGAATCATTATTATATGGTTTTCCTAATATTCTTTTATGTATGGTTGCTGCACACTGACTACTCTATTTTAATTTAATCTATTATCAAATTGTATTCTAGTTATGTTTCATATTTTGTTAGCATTTATTTCTCTTCTCAATTTTAGGTGCATCTTTATACATAATAGATGGTAGGTAATACAATAATATATTATGCATTTGTTAGTACTCTCCACTACACAATCTATCTATGTAATTAGCATGTTTTAGAGTATTTCTAGGAATCTCTACTAACAATGGTACGATGATATGGAACCTATTTGAATAAATTATGCTGAGATGGTTGTTAGGCTAGTGAGATGTGGAAATATGGTTAGATGATAAAATATGGAACTTTATGGAAGAATAAGTATAGAGATTCAAAAAAATTGTAGAGGTTATTATCGAAGAACATATCTATGGCAAAATCTATGAATTTTTATGGTGTGAATTCACTGAATTATTAGATGTATGGCTAGCTAGATTAGAATATTATTAATTTAATCCAAGGAGAACATAATTTATAGTATAGACTAAGGAAAAATTATAAATACTATGCAACCTAAATACTAATTGGTCCCAATTAGTCAATTATTGGATGAATACTAAAACCTACGACTATAATACCAAGTTCATAGTATAAGGATACATAGCTTTTGAGACTTCACAAGATGGATTTGTACAAGGAATTAGAGGGAAATTTTTATGACAAATCATTTTGTTGGTAAAAATGTTTGTTGTAGAAAATGTCATGGTGCCTACTATATCCAACATGGAGTAGTCACTTCGAGCATCATGGGAGTACATATAAGAGAAAGTGAATGATGAAGAGATGAGTATAAGGAACTTGAACTTGATCCCATAAAATGGAAGGTGAAAAGACTTAGAGTGAGATGAGATTTCTAGGACTATAAATGGAAATATGATATAAAATAATGTGGAATAAGATAAACAACCTCGAAGTAAATGTGAATAGGTCTAGGAGTAGAGAAGAAAGTGCTAGAGTTGGAGACATACAAGAAAAAGATGATAGAGAAGAGAGATTCTTGAGAAAAGATGTGATAATTACTAAAAAAAGAGGGTATGTGGATTAAGAAAGGTCTTAATGAGAAATAAGATTCTAGAAGCAGTGATGCAGAGGTAGAACAATTAGGAAGTAGAGGCAAATTGTAGTTAAGGAAAGGGGTTTTATCTAGAACTAGAAGGAAAGTTCTTAGGAAAACATTAAAATTGAAGGTAGTAACATTGTAGGTTCAAGTTCAAAGTTAGAAGAAGTTATAAATAAACATCATTCAATTCAAGGGAACACATCCCCAAGCCCACTTTATTTATTGAACGTAGAAAAAGTATAGAGAGAGAATCTTATTTAGGTTACTTTGATTCCTTTATTAACAAATTTGAAAGGCTCAATGCAGAAACCAAGAGAACATTATAAATAAATAAATTATAAGAAGAAATATTTATTTTTACTCTTAAACATTCAGTGTGTAACAACCTAAATTCATAGTAAACATTATACAGTCACCTAATATCATAACAACACATGCAAAATTACCACTAGTCATAGTTGCTAGTATTCAGACATATGTAGTAACAACCAAAATCCTACCATCTATGCCACTTAATGTAGGTATGATTGTGGGTTTAATGTCATATGATGGGTCTTTAAAAATCAAACAATACTTGGTAACCTATGAAATGAACTAGATTGTAAAAGGGGTAACATTAGATGATGTAAATAAATACAAACTCTAGGGACTTTGGCAAGACATGCCTTGGACCTCATTTGAAAAATAATGTAAACACCCTCAATATCACACAAGTTAAATATTTGATAGTATAAAAATTTAAGGTAAAAAATGTTCCAATCAAGTTATTCAATACCTGAAGGAAATTTCACAAAAATATGGAGAAATGATTGGATATGATCACAAGTTCTCTGATATGATAAACAAAATCAATTTTATTTTAGAAGACAATGATAAGGTTTCTTGGTTAATAGATGGCCTACAACCAAAAAAAGGTACACTATTCCACAATTTGAATTCTCCACCAAGGTTGATGCTTGATCTATTACCATATGAGTAGAATAAATAGAATATTACGTGGATTTTTCATCGATGGGATCAAAAATAGAAGCTAAGTTAGATGCTTTTATGAGGAAGATGAATGAGATGCATGAAAATGATAATCATAAATTAGGCTTATGGTGCATAGAATTTGGCCATGAGGGACATCATATAAATGATTGCACAATAATCAAAACAAAATTTTGTGAAATTTGTAGGGTTGTTGGACATTCTAAATTTAAGTGCCATCTTTTCCAATAATATATCCAAAAGTCACACAACATGTACTATAATTTTTACAAATCTACAAATCATGATAAGATAAGCTATCAAGCTTTGCAAGAATTAAAAAAAGATGTAATGAATAATTCCTTCATAGTTGGAGATAAATAAATACCCACTGTAAAACAAATAATTCTAGTACTAGACGTGGAGATGACAAATGTGACTCAAGGTAGTCTGAGATGGATTCCTTCTTTGCCTCAATACCATATGCTTTTATCATCACAATATTAGCCACAAGACCTAGAAATCTATAATAATACATCATCCCCCCCATACTAATATTATAGTTAGTATACATAACCCTAGAATAATATAATTCATCAACAACAATAGGAAAATTGGACTCCAAGTTACCCCCATCATCAATATAGGGGTATGATGTATAGATGAATCAACAAGGAGGATATGCTAGACAATAATCTTAAGAGTGGGGATATTAACAAAATAGATGAGGCTATAGATGGGGATATAGGGGAGGATATCATGTCAGATATCAAGGAGGTCACAATAATGATAATCAGAAAGCTTGACCCCTTATGAAATGTTATTTATGCGGTGTGCATAATCATTATGCGAGGAATTTCCCCACCAACCCTTAGAGACAAGTTTATTTTGTATACTAAAAGGTTGAGGGTCAACATAAAATATAAGATTTCCTTATTATGGAGAAATAAAGAAAGGAGAAGCTAGTGCATAATGTAAATATGATCAATGCACAACCAAATGAAATGCCTTTATGCAAGCCATCATAATGTAATAAAGAGATGAACAAGGTTATGTCATTTAGAAATTCCTCAGGATAAATATTCTGATATTACTACAAAAATAATTTAATGTATCAAGCTACACAAGTATTACAAGAAATATAATAAAAACTAGTCAATGAAGATGATAACACAAGTATTGATGCTCAAATATATGGGAAAATTGTTAGGATAATGAAGCAAGAAGATGTTGTGACTAATTTAATATATCTAATGAAATTACTCACTACACTAGGCAATGAGGATATATCCCAGAATATGACTAACCTCATACATAATCTCTTAGAGTGTGCACAATGCAGAAAAATAAGGGATGATAAAGTAGTTTGGTATGTCAAGACCAAGAAGCCTTTGGATGTAGATTCAAAAATGGATATTGAGTTGGATGGATATGAAATTTTAAATTTAGTATTTGAATTCATAAGTAAAATAAATAGATTCATTGATCAACATAGGAAGCCATTGGTTGACCAATTCTAAGCAATAATCTAGTAACATTTAGCTTAGTAGATTATGGTAGAGTCAAACTCATTAGATAGTTAAAAAATGTTGAAATTAAAGTGGCTGAGCTCATCTTGTGTGGGGAATTTGAGGTCATTAACATGAATAAAACATAGACTCATTACCCTACCTTAATTGGTAAGAAATGGTACTAAGATGGCTAAATGACTATCAACACTATGCACAATCAGTTAGAAGCAAATCATAAAATAAAATAGTGGTCATACCCTTAAATAAGTATGAGTGAAATCCATATATCATCCCAAAATATCCAAAGTCTCCTTATGCTTATGTATACAATAGTTAGTTTAAAGTGGGTATAGAAAAAAGGTAAAATGAGGTATGGTCTATAGAATCTCAAAAGTGGAAACTAGGTACCATACAACAATATTAACAACTGGTATTTAAACCTATTATAACAAAATATATGGTTACACAAGTTCACATCAAAGATTGTATTTCTCCTTTAGTGCATTCACCGACAAGCTCTGAGGTAGAATTATTGTATAATACTAGGTCAATTGTTATGGACTCTATTAAACCAACCATAGAAGGTATTCTATCATGGGATTCTGCATCATCCATAAGTGGTGATTTGAATGCACACATCTTGATCCAAAATATTTTCACTTTTTATATGGTTCAGGCTAATTAATTAATATCCTATTTAATGGTATTTTTTATTTTACCATATGATATATATTTAATTGATTAATATCCTATTTAATGGTTTTTTTAATTTTACCATAGGATATATTTAATTAATTAAATATCCTATTTAATGGTATCTTTTATTTTACCATGGGATATATATTTAATTAATTAATATCCTATTTAATGGCTTTTTTATTTTAGCATGGGTTATATTTAATTAATTAAATATCATATTTAATGGTTTTTAATTTTCCATTAGATATTTTATTTATCCAAGTCCCAATAATATACTATTTCCACTCCCACATGGATAGTTATTTAAAATAGTCATGTGATATATTTTTTAATCTTTATCTCACAAATCAAGAATCCTACCACTCTTATATTATCAAAAAGACATAAAGATTCTTTTAAAGAATTGATGTGGTAGTTTAATCATGGATTATTTAAGATAAACATGGTTACATGTTTTCTTTTAAATCCAAGTCTTTATGCCACCAAAGCAATGTGACATTGACTTCTTGGAGGGTTGTTAAAGAAAATCATGAGTATATTTTAATTCTTTAATCTCATAAGTTAAACTCTATTTTATTTCCCCCACTTGCAAAGAATCATACGATTGGTGGAAAGATACTTGGTTCTTGATTTATTTTAGTGGAGATATTATATATTTATATTAATTAAAAGAACCTACATGTAGATATATTCTTGGCACCAATAGATGACTTAAGAACTAGAGTCTTGGCATGGTAATCTTTTTAAAGAACATGCAATGCATAGTTTCTAACTCAAAGTGGGAATAATTATTATTATTAGGAAAATATATGGCATTAATTATTTTTAATGCCAATCTTGATCTTAAAATCCCAATATTGATCTTTACACGTAGTTGGTATATTGACATCACAATTTATTCTTTAAAGTTTCTTGAAGATTCTTGACATGTATTGTATGTGAAAACATTGACGGCAAAGGGCTTATAGTTGCCAAATCTTATTTACATTTGCTTTAATTACAGAATTGTTTTTACCACCAAAATTGTATATGGCCTATTTTTAATGGAATGACAACCCAAAAATATGGAAATCTCACTATTACGGGAAAACAATAATTATTCTCAGCTAATGTGTGAAGGCAGAGGAAATAATAGAAGCCATGATATCAAAATAGGAAAAACTCAATTCAAGGAAATTATTGGTGCCCGTGCCCCTGGAGGGAAATTTTTTAATTCCCAACCAATGACAAGTAGTGTTGAGAAATATGTACCTGTAGGTTATTTTATAGAGGTAGGAAGGAGATTTCTCAGAGAAGTAGGGGAATTTGCACAGAGATATATCTGGATTATAAAAGAAGCAAGAACCTCAAGTAAATTAAAGAGATTTATTTTAATTTATTGCATAGATAGATTATTTAGTATAGAATAATTATATTATACTTAAAGAGGTTTTGTAATTATTCTTGAAGAGTTTGTAATAAATCAAAACACTTATAGAGTGGACCCAAGGACATAGCCATTTCGTGAAACCCATAAATAAATATTCTATGTCATTTTTTTAATTTCTTCTCTATGATCTAAAATTCTTTCAATTTCATTAATTAAATTATAGAATATTTGTAAAGTAAGTTTGAGATTTACTTAAAGGGAAATTATAAATTAATATTTAGTTTTCATCCAATCTTAGCAGACTGTAAAAGTTTTTAAAAACTTGGATTATTTGTAGAGGATAAAAAATGTGAATTGAATGGTTTTAACTAAACAATAGAATTAGATGAGTTTACAAAATAACTCATAACCAAAATTATTCAAATATATTTGCATTTTAATTAGAAAAAGTCAAATTTTATTAAATAAATTATGGAAATTGACATATTTTTTAAAATCCATTTCCTATTTTATTTAATTGGGAAAATGATAATTCCGAAACCAAATCTATTTTAATTATAGAATTGAGAATTTTAGTATCCATTTAAAAAAATGTGTGATTTATCTATAGGGTTAAATCTAATTTTTAGATCATAGTTTGGTATCAAAGTAGTTAGATGTAGAGATTAGCTTCTAATTGTGTGAAAATTTGAATTCAGTTTCAGTATTGGTTAGATTATTTGTAGACTATTGTTTAATATATTTGTAGTGTTGGAAGTATAGGTTGTTTGTAGAAACAAGAAACCATGGGGAAGTTATCCAAACAAGATAAACTTGATGAGCTCAAAGCATTTAATATGCAGATTCAGGAAGATAACTCTTTCTTGAGATTAAATTTTTACTCCTTGGAAGAGGAGATTGAAAGGTTAAAAAAATAATTGCAAGCCAAGGATGATCTCTTGTCAATTTTTCAAAATTATGATGGCATGAAGGAGAAAAACAAGTCCATTATGCATACAAGACTTTTCTCTCCCACAAGTGCATAAACAGATTCATTAAGCACTGTGAGTAAATGTGAGTCACCAACTACTTTTCCTTTCCATCATGAATCATATAAAAAAGATTTTTGTAAGTTTGAATAACATACTAGAGGTATAGGTTCAAAATTACTTTTTAAAATGAGATTTAATGAAAAAGGCCTCAAAAAATATGTCCAAGGCATTACTAATCCCATTCAAATAGAGGATAAGCCTTATTGTGCAGGTTTGGGATACATATTTGGTATTTAGAATGAAATAGGTGAATGCTCTAAGAAAGTAGAACCAAGAGGTACTACAGAGAAGTATAAAACATCTTGAATAAAATTTAAAATGTATTATTTTTATCATACTTGAAATAATGTTGATTCTAATTCTACCAGACAACATAAATATTCCAACGATCCTTTTGATTATGGTACATAAAATTTGTGGTATGTTTATTCATGTAGTTTTTGTGGATTGTCTAACCACTATGTAGCCAAATGTTAGAAATGTAAATCTTTGTTAGGAAATATTTTGAAAGACCACTCTCCTAGACAGTGTTCTAAGAATGAAAGTAAGAGTATGTTTTACAAAATAATGGACAAATGTTTTTGTACTCATTGTAGCATGAAAGGACATGAGGTTAATAGGTGTTGGCAGCTTCATCTGAAACAACACTGGAAAGTTGTGAAAAAGGAAAGCATTGTTAAACCAATAGTTTCAACTATGACCCATGTAGCTACTCAAGTATTCACTAAGGAAATTAAACCACATAAACAAGAAAATGTGAGTAAGAGGTTCGATAAACAATTTATTAGTTATATGTTCACATAGTTGTGTTACTTTATTAGCATGCAAATTTTTAATTTAGTTTTGGAATTCCATTGAAAGGGATATATTTTGGTTTTGAACAATTTTGGAGATACTAGCTATGAGGAACAGCCAAGGGAAAAGGTTATCATACTTGGATTACTTTCTCATGTTTATAGTTTTGCTAAGCTTTATTTATTCTCATAAATAATGTTTTGAGTTCACGATGCATTGCTAAAGGAATTAACTCATATTTAAACTTGGAGATATTTTCAAATAATTTTAACATTTGAATTTAGTTTATTGGAGTAACCTATAGAGAAAATCCAAGGGATAGGTTTATCATACTTGTATTATTTTTTTCACATTTGGGTTCCAGAAAAACTTCATTTTTAAACCTTGATAACATTATATGTAGATTATATGGGGCATGATCAGTATGGCTATTTTGGAAAAAAAATGCATTTTAGTATATATTGAAAAAGTAGTTTACTTCTATCTACAATTTGGTATTGGGTAGATATTTCATTCACTGGCATTTCAACGATTCAATTTGATTTTTGAATCGTTATTATGATATTTTGTGGCGATATTTTACAGAAGAACTATTTGTAGTTTCAAAGAGTGATTTGACCTTTTGGAAACCAAAAAAGTCTTATTGGGGAGGTTTGATCCAAAATATTTTCACTCTTTATATAGTTCAAGATAATTAATAGGTATCCTATTTAATAATTTTTTATTTTTTTACCATGGGATATATATTTAATTAATTAATATCCTATTTAATGGTTTTTTTAATTTTATCATGGGATATATTTAATTAATTAAATATCCTATTTAATGGTATCTTTTATTTACCATGAGATATATATTTAATTAATTAATATCCTATTTAATAGTTTTTTATTTTACCATGGTTTATATTTAATTAATTAAATATCCTATTTAATGGTTTTTAATTTACCATTGGATATTTTATTTATCCAAGTCTCAAAAAGATATTATTTCCACTTCCACGTGGATAATTATTTAAAATAACCATGGGATATATTTTTAAATCTTTATCCCATAGATCAAGAATCTTACCACTCTTATATTATCAAAAAGACATAAAGATTCTTTTAAAGAATTGATGTGGTAGTTTAATCATGGGTTATTTAAGATAAACATGGTTGCATGTTTTCTTTAAAATTCAAGTCTTTATTCTACCAAAGAAATGTGGCATTGACTTCTTGGAGGTTTGCTAAATAAAGTCATGGGAATATTTTAATTCTTTAATCTCATAAGTTAAACTTCCCTTTATTTCTCCCACTTGCAAAGAATCATACAGTTGGTTGAAAGATATTTGGTTCTTGATTTATTTTAGTGGGGAGATTATGTTTTTATTTTGGTAGAAATTTACATGTATATTAGTTAAAAGAAACTACATGTAGATATATTCTTGGTGCCAATACATGGATTAAGAACTAGAGTCTTGGTGTGGTAATCTTTTTAAAGAACATGCAATGCATTGTTTCTACATTCAAAGCGGAATTATTATTATTATTATTACTACGTTGAAAAATATGTGGCATTGATTATTTTTAATTTCAATCTTGATCTTGAAATGCTAATCTTGATCTTTACATGTAGTTGACATATTGGCATGGCAATTTATTCTTTAAAGTTTCTCAAAGATTCTTGACAGTTATTGTATGCAGAAATATTAACGGTAAAAGATTTATAGTTGGTAAAGATTATTTAAGTTTGCTTAAATTACATAATTGTTTTTAGTGATAGAATTATATATGGTCTATTTTTAATGAAACAACAACCCAAAAATTGAGAAATATCACTATTATGGGAAAACAATAATTATTCTCAGCCAATGTGTGAAGGCAGAGGAAATACCAAAAAGCCACGCTGTCAAAATAGAAAAAACCCAATTTGGAGAAATTGTTGGTGCCCCTGGAGGGAAATTTGTTAATTCCCAACCAATACCAAGTAGCATTGAGAAATATATAACTGTAGGTTATTTTATAAAGGTAGGAAGGAGATTTCTCAGAGAAGTAGGGGATTTTGCATAGAGAGATTTTTCACATAGAGATATATCTAGATTGTAGAGGTAGTAAGAACCTTGGGTAAATTAAAGATGTTTATTTTTATTTATTTCACAAACAAATTATATAGTATGGAAGAATTCTATTATACTCGGAGAGGTTTTTTAATTATTATCAAAGATTTTTTAATAGATCAGAACACTCATATAGTGGACCTGGGATGTAGCCATTTGGTGAACCCCATAAAAAAAATTCTATGCCAAATTTTAATTTATTCTCTATGATCTGAAATTCTTTCAATTTATTTAATTAAAATTTTGAAATGTTTATAAATTAACTTTGGGATTTACTTAAAGGAAAATTAGAAATTAAGATTTAGTTTAAGGGAAATTGGAAATTAATATTTAGTTTTCATTGAATCTTATCAGACTATAAAATTTTTTATACACTTGGATTATTTGTAGTGGATAAAAAATGTGAATTAAATGGTTTTAATTAAACAATAGATTTAAATGAGTTTATATAATAAATCATAATCAGAATTGTTTAGGTAAATTTGCATTTTGATTAGAAAAAGTCAATTTCTATTAAATAAATTATGGAAATTTACGTATTTTTAAAAATTCATTTCCTATTTTATTTAATCAAGAAAATGTAAATTTAAAAACCAATTCTATTTTAATTACATGATTGAGAGTTTTAGTATTCTTTTGAAAAATTATGTGATTTATCTATAGGGGTAAATCTAGTTTTTAGATCACATCTTAAATTGGTCTTGTAGAGATCATGAGTTGTGATCTTTGTACATGGTGTTCACTACATAATGTCAGATACCTCAATATTTTGTGATAAATGATCTCAATCCATTCATATTTAGGCTTGAACACCATGTATCAAAGGTGGAACAATGATTTAACACACTTAGCTATACACTAAAAGGAACTATTGTGACATGGTGGGCCATACATAGAAACTCCAAAATATAGTGGAAATAATCATGCAAAATCTTAAATTCAAGGTTTTATCTACCAACATATGTTAAATTAGAATGGAATTTGTTTCAAGTGAGTCAATATCTAGAATTCCACATCCATCAGTACATGGATATATATATAACATACAAGGAGTAAAACCATGATATTGGGTGGACATATTCAGGCATATCCTTACACCTCTTTCAATATCTTGGTATATGCATCAAGGGAATATAACATAAACTAAACATTGGGTAGAACCTCACCAAGATTTCATTAAAATTGTGTTCAAAGATGATAACCCACTAGTACATAATGACTTTCAGGGAACTACATTTTTTCTATGTCATGGATGTGCAAAAGATGTAACAATTATAGATGAATCATCATCTCATCAGGATGTTGTGTAGGACTTGGATCTCACACTAATAAATTACAAAGACAACAAAAAATAACAACTCTTAGTTCAACCATGTAATGGAATAATCAATGATCTGATAGAAGCAAGTGACAATGATAGTGATAGAGATCTTGATCTAGAAGTTTTATTAGAGCCACAAAGTGAAGATGAGCCCAAACCAGTGCAAAGTATAGAAAAAATGAAAGAGGAAAAACTATGTACTATTAAAATTCTACAACATGAAGGCAAATTCATTCTATAAGATAATTGACTAGTGGATCAAACAAGATATATAAGGAACCTTTACAAAATATTGAAGGAAATATTGGGATAAAATTGGCCCCTAAGCTCACAATAGTGGGAGATTACTAGGGATAAGAGCAAATCTCTAAGGCCTTATAGCTATTAAGGTATTATCAAGACATGTTTCTAATAAAATCCTCAGAGGTAAAAGGCATAAATCCATCTATAAGATAAATGCACATGAAATTAAAAGAGTACATGTGCCCTATCAAAAAGTGACCCTCCAAGCTTAATCCTTATATGAAGACCAAAGTAAAGGCTAAAATTGATCAAATTCAAGAAGTTAGAATTATTTATCTAATTGAATAGAAACAATGGGTGATCCCCATGGTTGTTCAACCTAAGAAATTGGGAGAAATTATAGTGTGTGGGGACTATCGTATATTCAATGGCATCATGTGAATGATCCATTTCTTATTCCTTTCACAAATGAAGTCCTTGAATCTATGGCTAGGCATGAGGTGTATTCATTTACAAATGATTTTAATATATATCACCATATTTTGATTGCCAAGGATGATCAGACCAAGACCATCTTTGCTACTGAATAGGGATCATTTACATACAATGTAATACCATTAAGCTCAAAAAATGCACCTCCTATATTTTATATAACTATGATAAATGTATTTAAATATTGCATTCATGATTTTATAGAAGTTTATCTAGATGATTGGTCTATCTTCTCTTTGTTAAAAGAATAATTTTTAAAACTAAGATTGATGTTAGCACTATGCCAAGCTTTGTGCATCATTTTAAATTTAAATAAGTGTCTATTATTTACACCTTATGGTGTGTTTCTTGGCCATGTTATATGTAATGATGATATTTTAGTCAATCTATATAAAATTATTGTTATAGTAGGAATGCCACCTCCTACTAACTCAATATAAGTGTGCACCTTCCTTGGTCATAACAAATATTATCAGAAGTTTATAAAAATGTATGTAACTATATTTGCATCCATGGAGAGACTAATGCACAAGGATACCAAATTTGAATGGAAAAAATAATGTCAATCAATATTAATTAAGTTAAATTAAAGGTTTGTAATAATACCGATCTTAGTATTTCCTAACTGGAATAAGCCATTCCATGTACATGTGGATGATTCTATCACCATAGTAAGATCTATCTTAGCATAGCTAAGTGAAGGTAGGTTGAACCACCCAATACATTTTCCTAGTAGTAAACTATCAACTATAGAAAATAATTACATGAACATAGAGAGGTAAGAACTTTCCATGGTGTTTGCATTGCAAAAGTTTTAGTGTTACTTATTGGCTATTCCTTTTTAGTTCTTCATGGATCACCAGGCATTGTGATACCTAGCTAATAAACTAATGTTGGGAGGATGTATATCAAGGTGGTTGATGTTATTTTAAGATTTATATATTAATGTGAAGCCAGGATAGGAGAATTTGTGGTTAGATCACCTCAGCCAACTTTGGAATGGGGAGGAACTAGAGGAACTTGAAGATGAATCCATAGATGCATATTTATTTAAAACTTCTACAGTTCCTAATAACATGGAGGAAATTAAAAATTTATTAAAATAAGGAAAATTTATTACATATTACACTAAGTTGGATAAGAATAAAATGGTTACCTAAGCCATACCATATAGCTTCATTAATGGATTCTTGTATAAGCTTGGTAAAGATGACGTATTACACAGAGTAGCTCTAGAGCATCAATGATTACAACTTCTTCAAGAGTCTCATGAAATAATTATAAAGGGTCATTTCATAGGGGAATATACTACAATAAAAATAATTTAAAGTGGTCTTTTGTGGCCTACATTATTTTAGGATGCACATAAAGTTAATAAACATTGTGACATCTATCAAAAATGGGCATACCCAACTAATGTGATGAAATGCCTTTGGTACGCATGCTTGTAGAAGAACACTTTGAATAATGGTGAATTGATTTTTTTGGTCATATAGTTCCCCCAAGTAAATTTAGTCACACTTTTTTTATTATTACTAATATATATGATTTCACAAAATGGGTGGAAGATGTTTCCACTCCAAGATGCAGTGTAAAAGATGGTGCCAAATTCCTATATGAAAACATCATCATGAGGTTTGGATGTTTAGTTAAGTTAGTAAGTAACAGAGGCACATGTTTAATAAATATTAATATCAATAATCTTACCAAATATTTGATAATATCATATCATAAAATCATAACTTACCACCCATAGGCTAATGGATAGGTAAAATCATCCAATAAAGTATTAGGGAAGATGTAAACAAAAATTTGTAACATTTAGAGAGATGAGTGGGAAGATAAAATTCATAAAATTTTATGGGATTATTAAACAAATTATAATAGAGATACATGGTTCACTCAATTATAATTGGTATATGGACTTGAGGCAGTAATGCCTATGGAATATATTGTGCCTAGTCTACACATTGCGATGGTCATGAGATTAGGAGATCAAGATTCATTAAAGGAATGGTTGATGGATTTCTCCAAGATATAATAAAATAGACTAAGATCACATTAGACACAAAAACTTAACAAATTGACTCAAAAAGCATGGCATGATCACTAATTATGATCTACGTAATTTTACCTAGACCAAATAGTATTACTTCACAAGTGTAGATTTAAAACATTCTTAGGAAAGTTTCACATTATATGGAAAGGACCCTATATCATTCATGAGTATCACCATAGGTTACCATAGTGCTGAAATATTTACACGTAACCATATTATTAGGACATGTAAATGGTTGTAGGCTTAAGCCATATCATCTTTAATATCTATCATTCAGCTAAAAATTTGAGTGGGTGCTAAGAAGCACCATGTAATTAGGATTGTAATGAATGTTATTTGTTTATGTTTTGTTTTATTAGATTATAATTTTTGTATACTATGTTCATTATTGTGTAACACATCACAACAAATAGGAAGTAGTTATCATCATGAGATGAAATCACATTCTAGAGACAACTCATTGAAGATAGTTGATGCAACTACATCAATAATTTTAATTAATTCTAATAAAGTGGTGACAATATAGGTATGGTGAATAGAAACCCAATGATCAGGTTAAACTATTAATGACACAACATTTTAAAAAGATTGCATCATTTTTAAACTAGATTTAGTAGTAAAGGGACAAGTGGATTCATAAAGAAAATTGATTAGATGAAAGGATAACCACTCACATATAATAATTACCAAAGAATTAAATTCAATATCATAAATGTTAAACATACCTACCAAGGTAACTTCCATCAACTAATATTAATTTAAAAAGTAACATTTGTACACAATCAGTCAATACATTCAAAGGAGGTGGTAACATGAAATTGAGTGCCAAATTATAAATAAGTGCAGGATATGGACAATGCTAAAACATTACAACCTTAATCTAACAAGAGGATTTTGAGATCTACTTTTAGAATACCTAATCATGAACATATTTTAAACTAGATCACAACTAATTAAAATAATCATTCATTCTAAACCATCAATTGAGCCATAAAAAGAGGTCAGTTATTGATTCCTCTATTATATGCATAAAAATAAGAAATAGGAATTGGGATAGGTCTTTTACAAATTAAATATAATGATCCAGATGTATTTGATTTCATAGATAGAATAAAAAATACTCTTTTTGCCTAAGATACTCAAGGAACAACACAAACAAGAGCACTAACACTTCAACATCTACTTCAAGGATCTGAAACTAAATAATTACTTAAACTGACTATATTTGGTCTTGTTACATGAAGGTATGATGACTTTTCTAAGCTGATAAAATCAAGGGGATATCTATTTAGCTCAAGATTTTACAATCTATATTCATGTGCACACCATAGAATGAGTAACTAACCTTCCCAATCATAAAAAATCTCTCCTAAATTATAATTTTACAACCTCATTCAGATATTAGGGAAAAATATACTACTAGGGTAGGGTAAAGAACACTTATTAACTCAATTGAGATGCTTCACTATGCATCATGGTATAATGTATCATGAAAATATTCTCGAAAACTACCAAGTAAGTGAAACACATGTCAAGAGGTGTAATTGATATTGCCTATCACATGAGAAAGCTATAGGACTTCAAATAGTTTGATTTTTTGGTAGTTTATCTCACCACTAACATAAATAAAGTACTTTTAGGAAGTGTACATACATTTCAGTACTAATTTTTGATTTTTTATTGTGTTTCATGTAGTGGAAATACCCTCTAAGGCTAGCTGATGTAACTCTAGATTTTTGGCTTGGTAATTCCTTCACAAGTATTAAATGGACTAAAATAAGACAATAGTACAAATAATTGGGGAAATTTAACATATGGTGGTTTGAATCCCTAACCTTGATCCGATCACACCCCAGGATCCCATAAGATGTAACATAATATTTGATGCAACATGATTTAGACACCAAATTATATAATGGCATTCATGTCAAGGTTCATGAGTTGTCTACTCTAACTATGACCCAAATGGCATTTTTAATTTCAATGGTTAAATCCAAGGATGAAGTGTATAGGAAAAAATAATTAGCTATGATGTTACTTCCTCTATTACAAGCCATCCCTCCTTAGGCACAACAATAATAATTAGAGAAAACACCCTTACAACAACCAACATAACTATAGGATCAACCACCAAAACCAACATAGCCTCAATATCTAACACAAAAAAGAAAGACAAGAGGAAAGCATCTACACATAGAGTCTCACCACTTTTACCAAAGCAAAAAATCTTGGTAAACCAAGTCTTAGCTTGAGCATCTCATGGTTTCATAAATAGATATCAAGTGCAACCTACCTATGTTGGGTGTATAAGAATAGGAAGTTCTCTAATCAATGTTAGAAGACATCAAAAAATAGGTGTATGATAGTGAGGAGGAGAAGGAATTCTTATTATGGAAAGTAGTGTGCACTTGATAAGTGAAAAATTAGGTAAAAAAATACCTTTGTGTTGATATTACTCAACCACCTCATTTTATTATTGTTGATATTGTATGACAAGAAGCAACTTAGTGTAAGTTTAAGGCCAAAAAATTTCATCATAATCAATAGTATGATCATCAACTATGTAGTATGTAGGGGGTGGATTTACTTGGAGAAGGCAATCCTCCACCAATCTTGTTCTGATGACCATAGACACATCCTTTTGTTAAGCCATCAAAAACTATGTGGGAAATGATGGTCTCTTTTGATAAACCTCTAGAAGAAATTAGTACATAGATGACTCAGGTATCAAAATAATATCCTTAGCCCTATGGTTTAAATAAGTAAAATCAAACTCTCATGCCTCTATCTAAATCAAGGAAAATGAAATTGGTATACAAAGGCCAACTGGGTGAATCATAATCACCCAAATATACTAAATATGGCATTGAGATTGAAGGTGATAAGGAACCCATGGATACAACTATGAATGAATTAGCTAAAAAACAAACTACATAGGACAACCTAAACCTGAGGAGGTGAAGGTGGAAGAAAGGAGCAAGAAAAAATAAGAACAAGCACAACTAGTAGTACCACAAGTTATATAATAAGAAGATGCACAACATCAATGATATAATAAATAAGATATAAGTGATAAAAAAATAAAAGGAGTTTGAGGAAGCAAAGGCTAGGTAGAAGCAAGATAAAGAATCTAAAGTTACAAGGAAGAAATTTGAGGAAGAAAAAGTTATGCACAAGCAGACTGAATAAGTGGAGGCATAAAAGAACAAATAGGAGGAAACTCAATGGTGATAAAAAGAGGCACAAGATACATAATAAAAATAGAGGGAATAAGAAGCTCAAGCTAAGGCAACTAAATAATAGCTCACACATGTAATAGAATCACAAGCAACCCAAGCCACAACTAAGGATTAAGTTGAAGCTAAAGCTAAGGGTAAAGCTAAAGCCAAATCTAAGGTTAAGGTAGACACTAAGTCCAAAATTCATGTTGGTGTTAAGGATGAGGCTAAATAAGAATATAAATTAAAAGATAAATTTGATAGTAAGACCAAGGTTAAAGCATAAGCCCAAGCCAAGGAACTCAGGGTTTCACAAGCATAGGTATAAGTAATAACCTTAGCTCACACAAAGGCCAGAGAAAAAGCATCATAGATATTTATCCAATGGATATGGTTTATCCTTGATACATCAACATGGTGAACTACTTTCTTACTTCTATTGGCTCAATTCACACCTACTCCTGCAACACGTGCAACCACATCCATGGAATTTACCACCACTGTGATGGAAACATCATTGGGCATGACCCATCTACCACTCTCAAAATAGATTGAAGGTATAATTGCCTTTCAAGAATCAATTGTGTAGAAGGCCTCAGATTTAGATCAGGAAGTCATGAGCCTATGAGAAAAAAAGGTTGGAGTAGAAGAGTAACTAAAAAATGTGCAACAACTGATTAAAAACACTTGTACCACCTTATTTATGCTTGTATTAGGTGATCAAGTCATGTCATAAGATAAGAAATTCAATGCTTTATTAATAGAGCATAGAAATAATTGGGGAGTTATACATAATATTTTGGCATTATTCACATAAGGGAAAGCTCTAAAAACTAAAACATAGGTCATATGTTAACTCCTTGATGAATATGAACAAGTTTTAGACACTGTTGTGATGTAGGTTAAGTAGATAGACCAAGATATTTAAATTGGTGACAATATCTTAATCAATCCTTGGATACTGTGAAACTTAAATTTACCACTATGGATAAAGCTAAATCTATGTTAGAAGATCAAATGGAAATTATAGAGAAAATGAGCAATGCACTCAGATAGTTGTTAGATTCTAGGGATGCTAACATAAATAAGCTATAAGTATGGAATAATGAAATAATGTGCAATACTTTTATAGCCATCTAAGCCCAAAAGATAGTAGATAGATTGGATGAGATCATTTTAGATATTTAATTGATCTGGCTATTACCTAGATAATTTACGTATTCTTTTTTCCATGGTACATGAAGTGCTCACATACTAGAAAATTCTCAAGCATGATCTATCTCAAGTTGATCTGGCTATTACCTAGATAATTTATGAACCCTAATTTATTCCTCCATAAAAAATTCAACAAATGTACATGAGAGTAAGTTGGACACAAATCCTCAATACCTACAACTACCTCTAATAGTGGGTACATAAAAAACTCATGGGTCAATAGATGCCTAACCACATCAATCTCCATATCGATTCAGTCAAATAGCTCCTTAGTTATAGTATCATATTTTGTGCACTTCCTTTTTGTGACTTCAACCATATTTTAATTTTTTTAAGATAGTCTAAACATTAAGCAGGGGTCCATAATGGCTGAAAACCCATGAAAGACAACCACCTAGTTATACTAGACTATTTAAAACCTGGCTAGTATGATAGTTTAAAAAAATAAATGGAAGCTAAGTAGTATGCTAAGGGTGAAATTAGTAAATGACACCTAGAGAAATAATCATGAATTTTTTATGGCTTCTCTTTTTAGCTCAGTTCAAATCAGCTTGTGACTTTGTATCAAGATGAGACAAACATTTATGTCTAATAAAGTGTTGGAAAAATAATGGAGTATGGTAAAATCACAAATTATATTAGATGGATAGATGTACGAATTATATGATTTTGTCTTTTGTATGTATTCATTCTTTTAATCTTAATCGGGCAATAGAAGAATTTGAAGAGTCTTTCTTTTTGTATCTTAAAAGGCTTGAATGTGAAGAGACAACATAATTATAAAATACTATATATAACACTTTAATGTAATATACTATGGTTTAGATGTGTTGATATATATTAACATAATTGTTCTATAATGGTTTTCCTAATATTATTTTATGTATGGTTGATGAATAGTGAGTAATATATTTTAATTTAATCTGCTATTAAATTTTATATTAGTTATGTTCTGTATTCAGTTATCATCTATTTATCTTCTTACTCTTTGGTGAATATTTGTATATCATAGATGGTATGTAATACCGTCATCTCTTTTATATTTGTTGGTAATCTACATTGTGTAAGTTATCCCTATAATAAATATCTTATGGAGTATTTCAAGGAACCTCTACTAACACTAAAATTACTCTAGATTCAAATTAAAATAGATAAGGTTAAGCTTGATCTCCACCATATACAACTCCTCATGGATCACTAGGGGGATGTTCCTTGTGCAATAAGTCATGAGCCTCCTAATCCACCTACCCATCAATTCCCTCTAAGGGCATGGGAATGGGAGGTAGTATCATCAATCTCGCACTCAGTGGAATCAAAACTAGAAGAGCACCTCTCTTCACTCTTATTGGCCATTTCATCCTCATAGATTTGATATAGGAAATAGATATAGTGTTGGTGTGGGTAGTTAGAGGCCCCCTATATGGGATAAGTTACCAAATTTGGTTTCAAACATTTCTTCTTCTAGATAGGATTCTAATCAATAAAATGATACTAAAATTAACTAGTAAGTTAATGGTGGGAACCCCATCCTGATTGATGAATACCCTCAACTCAGTGAGTGAGGGGGAACCCTCAGGATCCTCTACCTCCTCTGTATATTCTTGCTACCATGTTTATCGATACTACTTAATTTAATACTTATTATTTGTTCATTTATATTTATATTTTTTTATTTATGTGTACTTGAATTAACTTGACTTTGGTTGTTTGGCCGTGGGGTGGGCTTTTATGAAATATGTTCTTCTTGAGTATTCTTTAGCTAGGTTTGGTTATTTTGGAATGTGAGTTTTCCACCCATATTTTTTGTATGATTAGGGGTGTATTATATCTTGTTATATTAATGAAAGTTCACTTTTCAACTAAAAAATCTTGAAACATAGAACAAAAGGGAGTAAGTAACCATGGGTTCAAAAGTAGAAGAACAAAAACACATATAAACAATCAACAAATGTATAAATGTAAAATATGAAATATGTCAATGTGTAGATATTAAAATTTGATTAGATATTGGATCTCAGTCTTTTACACTTGACATATTCCAATCAGGTCTCCTACCTTTAGTCCTAAACTTTTTGGTTGTCAAAAGGCTCACATTTTCCATCTAACTATGCATAAATACTAGTCTTATAGTCTAACCCTATCATTATAGTGACCCAAATCACCTGTACACTACATAAATATTAAAATATGATCTATATCCTTCAATTTTATTTATAGTCCTTTAAGATTTTTATTAACAGGTCAAACACTTGAATTTTCATAGGGACACTAGCATCAACACTAGTCTCTAGTTTCATTATTAATTGTTCATACCTCAAAATTCATTCAAATTAAAAATATTTAGAAATGTATGGGTTAGCCTATTTTTACTATCTAACCCTTCAGTTATATGATTTTAATTTTTTTTATATAAATAAAAAATAATAACCATTCATCATTATAAATTACACATGTAACAAATACCAATCAAGAACCTATTCAAACTTATTCAATCAATTAAAAAATGATTTTTACTACCCTATTCTTCCATATTTATATATCAGTCATAGGAGTACTTATATGATAGATATAAAGCATTCAAGGAATAACCCATGTGAAGTATTTGTCAAGTTACAAGATAGAACATTGTATGCTTTTGAATATAACATATTTCATCCTTATGCATACCCAATTCCACACTAAGCAGAGAACTACACATGTCTAAGGCCCTATTTGGAGTATTAGCTATGTAGGTAGTGCTCAATGATAAAGGGGTGTTTGAGTTGAATTCAACTTTTTTAACCCACTAACCCATTTATGTCAAGGTGACCTAACCTAAGGTGAGGAAGTAGGGTTCGATATATACATAGTCATACAAAGATCATGCACATTATCCATATACATCAACATAATAGTGAAATAAAACCCTAATATGCACATGAAATATCCTTGTAATATAGTCAATATTATGTGTAAGATAGAATCTCTGAGACATAGACTTAAGCATAAACATAAGTTTCCAAAAGGTTAACACAAGTGTATAGGCCTCTATAAATAATATTTTAGAATATGACAACTAGATCTTGACCATCAACCTACACACTCCCACATTTGCAAAACTCATATCTACCTACACATCTAAAATTAATCTAAGCATTATCCCTTCCATATATTTCAATTATATTAATGTGAATTGGCATTTTAATTTCCATATTTTGTAATTTTTTATATTTTGCATATTATGTTATATGAATAAGTTTAACTGACCTACTCCAGAATTTAAAAAAATCATCCATTTGATTAGGATATTCTACCAATTTAGCCATAATACCTTATTTATACCTCTAAAAAAAGGATACACATTTGGTGCACCTGACCTCTTAGTCTTCTCATGTAACTCCTGGATTTATCTAGGGTTTTCAACTTGCTAAGGTTTTTGATTTTCAATAATTTTTAGATCTAAAATTTTCATTACATTTTTCATCTTTTCTACATTTAAAAAATATTGAAAATGTTAATAAATATCATTCCAAAATAGAAGATAAATAATACTTAATCAATGATATAAATACAAATGGAGAATTAATTAATGTATTATTACATGTAACACATGAAAATATTGTTGTCACTTAGATTTTCACCCTTTGAGGAGATGTCTCAGCTCTCCTCATCCAACTGGCATAATTGAAACACCTCTAGGCTTGTGGGTAGCCTAAGGATGAGGTCAATCCCTAGATAGGGATAGCTCCCTTGATGTACCACTATGGATCACAACTACAGCTAAACTTTTTGGGGGAGGGAAAGGGAGAGAGATAACTAAAAGCAAACTATTCTAATGGAGGTGATACACCAAATATTTTGATGACTTCCAACCAGCTACAAGTTACACTTGAAACCAAGAGACTAACCAAACATACACTTATCCAATCTGCATCTTCTCACATCAATATTACATTATGAGGTTATGGATGGATGTTTAGGTTAAGAGGATTAGACAAGAGGAATTTAATGACACTAGTGAATATACTAACTCACTCAACCTTGACACTTCTTATAACACTTCACATGCCTTGTAAGAAGAAGCTTTCATACTATAAATAGATGATAGAATGAAACAATCATGCTAAGGAAACGAGACTTATTACTTTTAAAAAATCAAACATTAAAAATGAAAAGACTAAGAATAGTCATGGAAGAGGTTAAAATTGGTAGTATTATTAATCAAAAGGTATGAAAATGAGAAGGTTTTTGCCATACTTAGGTGGAGCATATGTTACAATGGCCAAAATGGTTAGTTCTTATAGAACTTGAGAGAGAGAGAGGATAAAATAGAAGTTAAAGGGTCACAATAACACTCATCAAGATGATAAAATTAGTTAATTATGCATGATAATAGGATATGGTATGAAACATGTAAGGTTAGGAAGCACAAGTGTCTATCCAAGTCATCAAAATCTTGTAAAGTGGCATGAAATTCCCTTAACTAGCTCAAAAAAACTACCTTCATGATTAGCCCTGTTTGAACATCCCAAAAATAATTAGGGATAGGTATAATGTTTGGAATGAATGGAAAGTATTTCATACATGCCACTTCATACATTGGTTATTATCCTGGTCATCTAGAACCTTCCCAAAATGAGATATAATCATCTGTAGTCTAAAAACCTCTTCCTTCATGCACCTTGCACACTTGGCCTCAAAAAAGGAATAATTTTTCCAAGAAAATCCATGGGATGGAGTTAATGACACTTTTTAAGACCCTCCATGGCCTTAAAGTCATTAGGAACACCTAAAAATCACCTCACTTCAAGTTTTCCATCCTTCTCACTAGCTTGGACACTATGCCAGGTTTGACTAGCTAAGATGAATTAGTTAGTTGAGGAATTTAGAAGTTTTTATGAGGAATTAAATTAAAATGGGGATTTATCAAAAGTATTAATACTTCCCCAAAAGTTTTTTCATCTCTTGGAACCTCTTGGAACCTTCACAATGCAAAAAATAGTTAGAAAACCCCTATTTTCACCCCATTTGTACAATTCCATTGAGTCCAATAGGATGGGTAGAAGCATGAAAGAGTCTTCTAAAACCTCCAATATATTTCATGGTCCTATTTCATTATATCATCTTTCCATCCTCATTTCTCCAATCAGGTCCTTGTAAGGGTTTAACAAGGGTTTTAAGTAATTTGACCTTTTAAGCATTGTTCATAAAAATGGGACATTGAATTTACAAAAAAAATCCACAAGATAAAAGTATAAGAGCCCTATAAACTTCTCTAAACTCTCTTTGACTCCATGAAAAGTCTCATGAAAGGTGTGAGCATTTGACCTTCTCCTATCGAGCTTACTCCTCCATTCTAACAGGCTCGAGTGACCTTAAAGTCTAAAATTGACCTTTTCATGACTTATTACATATAAAAATGGATCAAATTCATCTATTATTCCACCATAAACATATCCTAATATGTTATAATGTTCACCTCATGTGGAAAGTGAAGATGACTGTCCATTTGGCTTCTAGGCCAAAACCCTACCCTTAAGCCTGACTACAACCTTAAGTGTGTATAGTACCTTATTGAGTTACATATCTTTTTTCATGTTATACCATATTTACCTTGATTTTTTCCAACTCTCCACACATTATTTAAGTTTTTACTAAACTCTTGGTCTCATCTTTTGACATTGCCTCTCAAACCTACGAGTTATGCATAAAGGGAAGTACCCTTTATTTGAGACAAAAAATAAGGTAATTACCATATTTAATCATGAAAAATGAGTGTTTTAGGAGTCCATACAAGTGGAAAGGATGATACATACAAAAATATATCCCTTTTTCATATCATTTGACCCCTCAAACTTGCAAAATCCAAAACTGGTTCCTAGGAAAGTAGACTGACTATATGGACTATGTATGATTAATTTGGGATCCTTATTTGCTTGATTTATACTATAAAGGGCCTATAAATAATAACATGATATTTATTTATATTTCCCAATATCCATTCATCATTTAAACCTTTCATATATGCTTCATACACCTTGCCTAGCCTAGACTGAGTTTCTTTTCTAACTGTATTTTGCCTTAATGACTCATGTAGGTGTACATTAGCTTCAAATAAGTTTTTGTCATGGTTTTTAAAGACCTTCCTTTCATAATTTGGGTCACCTAGAACTTTTTCATGTTTTTATTCCCCTTTAATACCTTCAAACATCACCAAGGAATCATGTTTAGGTCATTGTCTGCCTGTAGTTGTAGGTCAACATTTCTTAGTGTACAGACTGAAAGTGTACATGAGAAGCAAAAAAGTATATTACCCTCCTTTGATGATCTCTTAGGTAATGAATGTTATTTCTATCCATAAAATCCCATTAAAACATGGAGGCATGTCTAGTTTATAACTTTTGAATGAAAAGTTCTCTTGGAGCTCAAATCTATAGGTGAACATTACTTGGGTTCAATGCATAAAATCATGACTTTGGGACTACAAAAAACTAACCTCCCATGATCATATACCATCCAAACTCTGAAAATCCTTCTCTATGATAAATTATATAAGGAATTATCATCTATATGCCTCAAATCTCATGAAAACCATGTTGTAAAGCTTCCACAAAACTCTCAAGTTCTCTATTTTTCTAATTTAGGGATAAGGGGCTTGAAACATAGTCATTGGTTTGAAGGTGAATTCAACTTTGTTTAGCAATCTAGTATTTTTGGTGTATATGTTAGGATCCATTTATCATGTTATAACTTCAAAATTATCTCTATTATGTGCCTTAACACATCAATATGGCTCTTTAGCTCTCTGCTTAGGCCACCTATAGGTGGTTATTCCACAGTGGAGTCGGTGAATATGAGGATGAGCAGTAGGCATGGTGGTAAGATTTTCATTAGTCCTTGGACCTTTTAAATATATATTTTTTAAAATAATTGATCATGAAATACTTGAAACAAGGTTAAAATATCCATCCTAGTGTTTTTTGCTCTCTTGTATGTGCTAATAGAGTTGTATACAGGTAGTGGGCAGGATTTGAGCAATTTGCATGGGGAATAACTTCATGAACAAACCTGAACTATTTATAAATTATTAAAATGGATTTTTATCACTATCAAGGTATTGAAACAAGTCTCAAAACTTCTATTCCAATGTAATATCCTTCTAAGAGATGCCTATAGATGTACTTCCATGGTTACCACACTGTAAATGTTGCTTATGACTGTAATAATTCTCTTTTTACACTCCTTAGAGGATATAATTTATTTTATCCTACTAGGGTTATGTATTCAACTTCTAAATAATATAAATATACTTCCGTATACACCTTGAAATTCTTACACATTTCTTCTAGCTAACTGTATGTGGTAGTCCTATAGAAAACTAGCTACATGATGCTTCGTGACTACACTCTCATGGAATATGATTTATAATATGAGATTAGAAGGTGAAGGGAAACAATATCACATTTAAAACATGATAAAGGACTTATTAAAGCCCTATTAAACCATGATCAAGGATAAGGATCTTGAAAATGGTGGAAAACTACCTATCATCCCAAAAGAGACTAATCTGCCCAATTGACATAATTTGCTCATTAAAACATAATATGACCTAAAAAAGCATAGATATCATCTGAGAAGAGATCCATCATCCTCTGGAGTCCACCTCGGTAATTGGTTTATATGAAATTACCCAAAATGGAGCAAAATCTATACGGTGCATGAAATGACAAACAAAAAACACAATCAACTTCATGAGGATGGTTCATAAAGCATAAGACACCATTATTAAAAATGTTTTTATGTAAATAATTGTATTTAAGTGTAATTTCACCTCCCAAAGGCATTTTACCTAGAACCTCCCTTGTTAGCTATAAACATGAAGACTAGTTTTGTGTGTTTAGAAGGGTGAAAAAGGAGTAGAATGGTTTTAGCTCAAAAATGGAACTTTCAGAGCATTTCAAACATAGAACTAAGATTGAGGAAGCTTAAGATACATTATATGATATTATCCCATGTGACACGCTTCCCATGATCTATACAAGTGCCAAACTCTTCTTTTTTCTCAAAAAATTGCCCTTTCTTCTGAATAACCTACCACTTTTCAGTTATGATAGTTGATTAAGACCTATTAGGAAACATGGGATGTGACATCATATTTTTCAATATTCACATTTACCAAGGAAGTTATACAACCTATTAAATGCTCTATTAATGACCCTAAAATGATAAATGGACTAAAATACTAATTGACCAAGCTAATAATGATATATAATCAAACTAAATGACCTATAATACACATCATGACATAATATTAAATCCCTTATAAACCTATAAAGTCAAGTTTTTACCGATAGGGGTCCCAATCTAACCTATAGGTCAACTTTTGTCAACAAATATAAATAAACATGTTAAGGTTAGTGCATCCACATCTAATAATGGTGAATACCTAGATGGTGTAACTATTAGTACATCCTCTATGGGAAACATTAATACTTCAAATCAATTATTGGTTTCAATCCCTATAACATAAGTGGTTTTTTCATCCCCTTTGGTGGATTCTTAAATATAAAATCTAAATGACAATAGGTCTAATGTAGAAATTTTTCTGTAATTTATTCAGACATTGGATGCTAAGGATACCAACTTAAAAAAATGCTTTGAAATTAGCTCATTCTATTAAATCACAAGATGTATGATATAATCCTATATCACCTTATCTATCTTTTCACCATTTTACAACTAATTTTTTTGCACCCAAGTTCACATTTTATGATGGAAAGGGTGATCCTAAACAACATCTTTGACTTTCCATGAAACATGCCTTGATTATGCTTCAAATGATAATAATTTGACCAAATTATTTCCAAGGGGAATAAATGAATTTACTTTAACATGGTTCAATGATTTACCAATTTGATCAGTTAAAGCATTTAGACCTCTAGTATATTAGTTTCTAAAATAAATCTCTATCAACATCACTGAAAATATGTCATATACACAAATTTATAAGATCAAAAAAGGAAACAATGAACCTATTAATGAATATATTTTGATTTACAAAGCAATGTTTCCCAAAATGACAAATCCAAGGGAAGATAAATATATTCAAAACATATTTATGCAAAGTTTATTTGCACCATTACATGAGTCTATTATTTTAAAAAAGTTTAATATTTTAATGTCTTATTCCATATCATCCAATATCATGAAATGAAAATTATTTAATTAAATAATCTTAAGTATGCATCAAACACATTGAATACATCTACTATGAAGTTTCATATCAAACAAAACTATAATGTTAAACCTACAGAGCTTGAAAATGAAGTATCCACAATGGTAATTACAATGTCATAGCAGCCTAATCAACTCATATTATCAAATGCATCTAAGATATAATTTACATGATTAACTGAGTCTCCATCTTCATCACTTAAGAATCTTGTGGAGTGTCATCACATATCTCTCCCTCCCCCCCTAGAATTTCATATGAGTTGACCTCTACCCAAATGATATGATGCCAATTTTTATTGTGACTATCACCAGGGTGTTGAACATTCTAAAAATATATGTTATACCTTGAAACATAATATCTAATACCTTATTAATAATCAATAAATTACATTTGATGATCGTCCAAAGGATTTGGGATCAAAACTTGGTCACCATAAAAACTATAAGATATTTAATAATCCATTACAAGATCTTTCTAAGAAAGATCAAAAAGTGAAAATGGAATATAATGCAAATCCTCCTCCACCATATTATGGGAACCCATTATATGGTATTATTGATACATTTACATGCACTATATATCCTATGGTTCAAACACCTTCTATTACATTTGATGAGAGTGAAATTGTGCATGGTGATTGTTGTCTTCAATTATTGTATATTAGTGTATACCTTGATTATCAACCTATAAAAAATATTATGGTTAATACTTATTATATTAAAAACATGTGTATCATTAAATTAATCACACATTTGGAATATACACATGATGATTTATACCCTTCAACCCAAATAGTCAGATCATTTGATGGGACATCACATTAGGTTATTAGTGAGATTGATTTACCTTTGAAGGTTGGTCCAGTACATGTGGTCACTACTTTTTATTTTATACCATACATTATTCTCTGATATTTTATTTGGAAAAAATTGGATACATAATCTATTTTTAGTACCTTAAATAGTGCATGGTGTATGAAATATATTATTTCCAACATGGTATTTACATATTCCATAATTCCAAATGAACATCCACTTGAACAAGATAAATTTAATCCAAGTCAACTAATTATAAAACCTAATATGGTTAATCATTAAAAAAATGGTAAATAAAATAGAATTATCTTTCCTAGACAAATGTAACTTTAGAGACAATTACACCTAACATACACACTAGACTCCATAGAATCCTCATCTACACCTACATGGTTTACCCAGTTTCTAATAACAAATAAACATGATCCAATCATACCTACATTGAATAAACCATAGAGTACTAAAACATGGATTCCAAGAACAGAGTCCTATGAGACATATGCAGAGTATCATAGACTCTATAGTTTCACATATGACACCTACACATGTTCCTTGAAAATATCACCAGTATGATGTACCATATTCCACATTTTGAGCTTCCTATGAGCATCGACTAAATGGGATTATAGGCTACACCTTTCTCATTTCAAATATTCCAAAATTCTAAACAATCAAATATTACCAAAAAATACCAAAAAAATTAAAAATAATAATAATAAAAAGTATTCAATGTACACATGTTTAATAGCTTCTTGGCATCTATGTTTTTTACTTTATGATAGTAGATAACATATAATTTATTGTGTAAAAAAACATCTATTTCACACATGAGTGTTATACAATAATAAACCATACCCATGATATTTTCACATATAGATGTTAAACCTTTCCTCTTCCCATATGGCATACTATGCTCGAGGAATCTATTGATCATGGTTAAAACAAGTTATATTTTTTATGATAAAGTTTACATTATCAAGTTGAGCTTATATACTAATGCTTGCAAATAACTATGCTCATATTTACATAATACACTATGTAATTCATATGTTATGTTAAATGACATATTTTACTAACACATACATGAAGGGACTAGTATGATATTCTTTTGCTAGTTTCTTACACTTCATATTTTTACATTGTCACTTCCTTGAGTGTACATATTACTTGCTATTATATTTCTTGTGGAATATTGCATGTGTCACTCGATTTTAGGCCCATGTTTCAATTATTTTTATTTATTTGTGTGTGGACATTTGAATATGTCATCCCTTCAAGTGTACAAAATTTTAACATGACCTTTATTTTTGGCCTCCTCAAACACATTTTGTTTGACATTAAGTTATGTTGTGTGCTTGCTTAATTGTTTGTAGAGCTTATATTATTACTTTTTATACATTTACATAATATATAGAGTGTACCTTAGGGATTTTTGTTATTACATAATATAAGTTTAATTAATATATCTACTTAGACATGCTACTCTAATATGATACACAATTCATATATATTACATTCCCCTCACATAAAGTGGTGGGGAGGGGGGGAAGGATATTATTGGGGGAGTGTCATAGATACATGAATTGACACATACACAATTAGTAAAATTTGATATAGTTTACATGATTTATATATACACTTAGGGTAGAATCATATATATATGGTATCAATTTTAACATATTTAGGAGGAAAATATTTAAATTTGTGATATATATTATATGTAATTATAGAATAAAGGTTAAATTTTGATAGATATTTCATCTTGAGACACATTATAACTTTATATACCATGGAAGTGCACAAAAAAATTCAAATACATATTCAAAACACTTTACCAAGAAACATCATTTTGTCCAAGAAACATCATTTTGAGCATTTATTGTACATAGAAGGTTGATCATTTAAGTAATGCAATTGAGATTCAATTAATTTTACAGATCTATAACTACTCCCCTCTTTATTTTTAGTTTTTTATAACACTAAAATTGGATTTATTGTAATTTTATTTCCATTATGAAATTGAGATTCAGTGATCTCAATAGTTGTCACAACTCATCCTTGCATCAGATTGTAGGCTTAATTACACTCTAAATTTTAATCTTAAAATATCTAAGGTTTAGATCTAAACCTCTTTCAGATATAATGCTTCTTAATGAATCATCTTTACCAAAACAAAGTACTAAGTGGAAACATAGTTTCATTGACACACATCTGTACTCCTTCCTTAATCTATTTATTTTTCAAACATTTTAATTATTCAATTTAAAATTATATGAATTTAATTATATTATATCATGCACTTATTTATAATTCATACATGAATATAAAATTTTGCTAAGGCTAAAAAAAGGCAAGTTGTGTCTTACACACCGAAGTACACATTCATTTCCTTTAACCTAGTAATTTCATCCTTATGTATTACTTGATTAATAAGGTGGATGTATATATTATAGTCTGACTATATATAATATCTCACTATTTTCCACATTAAAAATACCAATAAGGGTTCTACCCATCATTTTTAGACATCATGTTTGTTGAAAGGATCACATTCACCATCTCACCATGTCTAACTTCTTATCTTATAGTCTAACCCTATTTTTATGATGACCCATATCACGTGTTATTTCTTGTATAACATTCCCTAATTTCATTAATTAATTAATGTAACCTATTTTTTTATCTAGATTATAGTCTTATGTCTTGAAGGATTATGTCTTGAACGATTTTGGTGATCTTGATTTATTTGTATCACCATCTTTGGTTTGCAGGTTGTTAGATGTAAATCTTAATTTTAAATATGCTTTATTTTAACCAAGTCCAAGAAATAAGTTTTCATTTCAAAACAATTGTCCTAGAAAATATTTCACATTAAAGACTTGAATTTATGTAATTATTTGAACTTGTATGAATCCAATAAATCTTGGTCGATCTTAGATGTGTTTTAGAAATGCATCAAATTTCCACCTTTAGGCCATTTTACTTTAGGATTGTGCAATCAATCTAATTGTTACACATATTTGTTGTTTCTTTTCCTAAGAAATTTAATTGATTTCTAGTTCATTTTTATATTAAAGGGGTAAGTGTTCATATAAATCTATTATTTTACTTAGTCTCTTTTCTATACAATGGACTAAATTGGCTTTACGATAGTGAAAATTAGCTAGGTATTTGTGTAGTTTTAATTCTATACATAATCTATTTCAAGTTTTTTGACACTTAGTAAACTTGTAAATATTTTAGGTTAAATATCCAAGTATCCTAATCAAGTAATCAATGCTAAATCCACAAGTGGCATCACTTTATTCTATCATAGATTTTTCATGTTTTAACACTTTTAAAATTACATTAAGTCTCAAAGGATTTTGACCCCTATGATTTCAACAAGTCTCACTCCTATAATGCATGAACTAGATCCTAGTGGTCAATAGAGAATTTAAAAGTCTCCTAAGACCCAAAGACCTGAGATGACAACACATGATACAATATCAAGATCTTGGGACATGGTGGACATTAGTAGGAACATTTAACTGTCTAGAGCCTTGAAGGCTTGAGATGATGCCATGTGGTACCATGTTGGGAGATTAGGACTTAGAAAATATAATAAGAGGGTGGATAACCCAAAATACTCAAAGGACAGATATGATACCACATGACACCATTTCAAGGGTCATTGGTCTATAGATCAAATGAGTTAGGATAGACCTAAGCCCTAAAGGTTCATGATTATGCCACATGCCACCATCTTGGGAGCCTAAAACTTGGTGAGGATAAATGATGTATAACTATATCATAGAAGACCTAAGGATTTGGGATGATGCCATATTTCATAATCCAAGAAACTTAGGATCCATGGACAATTGAAGTAATAAGTGACATGTGGATCCAAATTATACCAATAAGACATTGGATTAAATTTGAATATAATATTAAATACCAAATCTTTCAAAACTGAGATGACACTCTGAATTCAATTCAATAATAAAATCAAGTTATAACTCTATGAAGAATGCATGAACAATGAAATACAAGGTAGTTGACATAGTGATGAGAAAGGGGACAAATTGAGGGTGAATTTGATTGTTGATATCAAGTGGAACATGTCATGATTATTGGATCTAGTTAAAATTAATAAGAATATAAATATATTACTTAAAGTGGCATGGCCTTAAATTCACTATGCATGGATAGTTAGTTTTCTCAAGAATAATTCACCTACTTCCATGAGGTAAAATTCAAATTTAGATTTGATCAACTTGGACATGACATCTAAGGCATTAGGATTGAGTTATATTTTAGTTAATTCAATCTCAAGTTCCTACATATAATTAAATTCTTACAACCACCAAGTACATGATCAATTTATGAATTATTGGTAATAAGTTAACTATATAAGATCAAATCCCCATTTTAATAAGTGTTAGTTCCATAGTTAGCAAACTAGAGTGATTGTTCCATTTTTAAAATTATATGATAGAGTAAAGGGGCCATGCCATTTCTTTCCTATATTTTCCTTCTTTCTAGGTTATATTTTACCTTTACACAAGTCGAGATTATTTGGACTTAGTTCTATAATTTGGTTGAGTGTATCATGAATCCCAAGTTTATGCTTCATGAAACATCTTTTATGTCAGATATTTATGAATTTATAAACATAGTTTGTGCATGTATATGGTTACTTGTTTCCCTCTGTTTGCATTGCTAATTTCTCCATTAGACTCTACCATACTTTTTATAGTTGTGTTATGCTAGCCAGTGAAAGATCAGTTATCTAAAGGGACTTGTCTACTCAATAGAACTAGATCTATCTCTTCTGGAAAGTAGGATCATCCTTCCTTCTCCCTATACTTCCCTCTTTTTATTTTTTATAAAATTTGTTAAATTAGGTAGATTGTATTCAAAATTTTAATATGTGATTTCATGTATATCTTGATTATAGAACCTTCTCATTGTTGATATTGCATTGTTGAATATGTATATGTGCAATGATTTTTTATTAAATCAACTATTTTATCATGATAAATCCATTTGCTAATTTACTTAGATAAAAAATCATATATATCAATGTTTCTAATCATAAGTTTGAAATATTACATCACCAAAATAGGTCCCTTGAAATGAAATAGTCAAGATGAGTTGCTGAGTGAAGATTAGTGTACCTAGACAAGTAGATAGAAAGCTTAGGTAGAGGATCTTACAAATCTCATCCTTTCAATAGAGGAAAAGAGTCCAAAAAGCCCCATTTTGAGAGTTGAGTTGGTTATGTCAAAATAACCCTCAATAGATTGGAACTAAAAGGCTTACCTGACTAGAAATTTTAACTTTGTCATTTATTTCAAACTTTGGCCCCTCCTTTAAACTTTACCTACATTATTATGTGTTTAAAATGTATAAGAAACATAATGACATTATAAATAGGAATTAGATGTATTATTTAAGACTTATTAATTTTTTTAAAGAGATTTGCCTAGTAATATTCTAGATTCTAAGACTGGAAGATTTATATTTTAATCCACCAATGTCCTTAGCTTCGTTCTATGGATGTTTATGCCTTTTTGACATCCCAAGGATTTTCCATTAGTTTCTTAAACATCCCAAATACTTATATTCAAAATATACACGTAGTGAGATTAAAACTACTGAAGATCACAATTAGGCATTCAAGAATGACATTATCAAAACTTAGATCTAGCATGAGGATGTGGGTTTTTGCATGTTTAGTTATTCACTAAATAAAACTACATACAACTAATATTTTGATTTATTAGTCTATTATGTCACCTTGTGGGATACCTTTGAAACCTTGATAATTATACAATTTTTCATACCCACTAGCCCTTTTATCTTATATTACCAATTTTCCACAACCCATGAAGAGCCAAATGAACTTATTAGTGTGTTCAACCATAACTTATATAATATATACATGAGGTTGAAAGACTCTTTCCTATAAATAGAGGACATGGTTATTTTTATATACCTTAAGGCATTATAGCCTCCAATTACCATGTTCATTTAGAAGACTCCATTTTTTCTCACATCCTTAGCATTGGCTTACCAAGAAGCTTGCATAATTGAACATGAAGAAATGCCCCTGGTTTATGGCACTAATCCTTTAAATCCCTTATGATAATTGGGTGTTTACACATAAATTCCTTTAACCTACTTGCCTACAAGCCATCCCAAGAACCAATTTGTGCCTTATGATGAAACATTCCTCAATATTATAACCAATCATATCTCCCTATGATAAATAAGAATCTTGCTTATTTATTAAGTGCATATAATTTTTTTAATTAATAATATGATCAAAAATCAGCTTCAACTTATTTTAGTGATTCAATCTATTTTGGTGTTATTATTAATCAAATGCAATTTGTTATAGGATAACCATAACATGTGATGTATAATTTAGAATGTGAGACCAAGTTCATAACTGTACAATTTGGATCATACTAAGGTGGAATTAGACATCATGATGAAGCAGTCTTCTTAACTAAAAACATCCCATTTATTAATAATGATCCTATCCAATAAAGTAGTGATTATGTTGAATCTAATGATGAGACTACAATAATATTTTTAGGTGAGTTCATGGCACACGATCTAAGTAGCAATGAGTTGCCTACCCTAAAATAGCAATAAAAAATCCCATGCAATTAGATAGAACATGAAATAGAAGAGCTAGAGTAGTTGGATAAGGAACATGCATGTTATGCACCTTAAGTATTATTTCCCTGTGTTTTTGTTCTTACCTTTAGGAAGTTGATTCAAGAATATTATCAACTCAATTTTAATATTTCAATAGCTAGCCCATTATTAGAGATGAATCAAATGGAAGAAAACAATAATATAATATATTTTCACCCTAAATAAGGTGAGTTAAAAGAGTGAAAATTGAAATATATCCCACCTTAGGATATCCTATCCTTTTATCTAAGTGATGCAAAACTAAAATTTTCCATGAGAGTAACCCCAATAGTAAAGGTAATCAAAATACTAATGAAAGATCATAATCATAATGGCCTAAATGAATAAATTATGCTAGTGGAGGTATGAGCTAAATATACATTCATTCAACACCCTTACATATACTTCAACCATTGATGATAACTACAGGAGGTCCTTAACATGGGAATAACCATTCTGCTGCCTTCTAAATGATTAGTAAAACAAAGAGGATGTTGTTAAAGAGTCCATATAAATTAATGAGAAACCAATAATGGATTCACCCTTTGGCTGCCAAGAAAAACCCACTGCTACTAGGTTGGATCTTCCAATCACTCTGGCAAGTATGAATGATCACCCTTTCCCCTCACTGCAATATAATTTATGGATTGAGGTATTATATTTAATCTATCCCAAGCACTTTATACAAATTAATTGTAAGCACATTTTGAATTGCATAATCTTAATTTACTTAATTTTCATGAATAAAACATAGATACATTTATTTAGAATATTGTGCATGAATGAAGAGGACAACATAGATGTAAGTATATTCATTATCTTCCTTGGTAGGGTCTATACCAATCTTAAAAAAATCCTAAATGGAAGTCTCCTCCATTTCAGGTGTCTAAATAAGGAGGAAATCATATTGCTTGTTGACAAACGTATCCTCCAAATATTATTTATGGGCATGCATTTTCTTGCCAAGTTTTATAAATAACTTCTTTTTCTTTGTTCTCTACTTTCCCCTCATATTTCTTGTTGTTAGTTTAGTTTTCTTTAAATTTACTTTTTCAGTTTCCATTGCTTGGTTTAGCCTCATTATTTTTCCCTTTTTAAACTGAACCATATATTTTCTTCTAAGGTTACCGTGCCTTACCAAATAATTATAAAAGGAAATGTTTGTAACGTGAGGGACATGAAGGTCATTCTAAAGCTTAAAAGTTAAATATCCTAGATTAAATACTTGCATGAACTATCGTAACTATTTTAAAATTTTCATAATTTTGAAGGCCTACTATTCCAAAAAGAATGCAAGGATTTTAGAAACATTTCCTTTTTTCTCTAAATCCATCAAATGCATTTAATATAATATACGAAGTTGATAAAGCACTAAATTTATTTAGATTTGTCTTAATGGTCATGAAACTATTTAAATTAATTTTACCCATGGATTGGTTCCCAAACCTCAATCAATTAAACTTGACAATATTTTTTAAAAATAAAGATAATTTTAAAATAAAAATGGTATTCAAATGAAAAATTTTGTGTTTTTCTCAAAAGGGTGATTCAAGCAACTCCATCATAGGTTTTTAACCTAGATGGTAGAGGATCAAGGCCTTAAATGGGACCAAAAGTATCTCTATTAGGGACATAGATGCTTGTTTAGTAGTAGATTTATGCCCATTCTAATCCCCTGGGCATTTTCACATGGTAAAATACTCATATCCACTATTATCATGTTTGACTATCATATTGCTTCCAGTAAACAATTAAAGATATGATAGATGTCAATCTCATATGATAATTTTGATTAAATTCCAGACATTTTCACATATTAAAACACCCATATCCACTATTATCATGTTCAACTACTATATTGCTGCCAGTAAACAATTAAAAAGATGAAAAATGTCAATCTCATATGACAATTCTGAAAGGCCAAACATTTTCACATGGTAAAACACCCATATCTACCATTATCATGTTTGACTATCTTACTACTAATAATAAATAATTAAAAAGATGATAGATGTCAATTTCATGTGATCCCATAAAATTTTAATTATTGTACCTTACTTCAAGTATTTGAAATTTATCTATACATTAATGGTTATTTGTTTTAATCTTCTTAATTTTACATTGCATTCAAAATTTATCCTTTCTCTAAAACTCAATAGATTCAATAACATGAATCCATATGAGGTAGTTTTTATATATGGTTTTTTTATATTGAATCAAAGCAGTTTACAAAGAATAAGATACCAATAGGTAGCTAAGAGATACAAACAAAAATATACCATACTTACAAATTAGCCATAATAAGGAAACTAGTATCCAAGAGACACAAACATAAACAAACCATAATTACAACTGAACCATAAGAAGGCTGAAATGAACAGTCATTTCAAATACTATATAATTTTATAATGACAAAACTTGTTATCAGATTGGAACTGTAAGACTTGATCTTTAATTTGCTGAAGCTGAACCATGGCCTTTGCATTCTTATAGCATAAAACTTACTGCTACAAAAATAAAAAAAGCCACCTAAAGAAGGATGTCAGAGTCAAGCCGTACTGTCACAGTTGCATGATAATAGTTATTAGAGAACATAGTTGAACATCTAGCTTTCCAAATATGCTTTAGAATAACTTGTCAAATAGAATCAACAATAAGAATATTTTAAAAACCTAAGCCCAAGATGTCTTCTTTCCAGTTTAACTCATGATAGAAAATAACAGGAAACATTTTTAAAATAGTTGTCCTCTGTTTCTTGACATAAGTACAATCCCAATATAGGTGTTTCATATTTTCAATATGTAAGCAATAAGGGTAATTAGCTCACTGAATAATTTTACATTTCAATATATCTCCAATTGGAAGCTTGAAATGCAAAATTTTCCAAGCCAGCACTTGAGCATCTAAAGCTTTACTTTTGATTTCCATATTTGATCACTCAATATTTTCATTATCGGTGAGCATTAGTTTCTATTGACCTTTTGAAGTGTGTTTATTTTTATATATGTTTTAATTGATTCATGTTGTAATTTAAATACTCTTAGGTGCTATTCATATAATCTTATGTTCTAGTGTTTTACATGTGCATTATTAATCACATGATAGTGGTGAAGTAGATTATAAATAGATTTTTATTCAATGTTTGTTAAATATAAGGATAGTTTTGAAATTAAATAATTAATTTTAAATATAGTTTTATATAATTAAATGTAGTGTTTGTGAGAAATTTTTATAATTAATTATGTTTTGTATGGAATGGTATTGGAATGGATAATCTCCTAAAAAGTTTCAATATTTTAACTTTATAAATATCACATGAATGTAATGAATGTTAAGTAGATCATTTATATTGGTGAGAAATAAATTATTATAAATAATCACTCATAAAATATAATTCAATATAGATTGACATTATTATGCACAATCACTTATAAACTATAATTTAATATAGACTGACTTGAAATTAAACACTTAAATTAATAAGCCAATGTAAATTACATAAAAAAATACATAATTAAATTTTGAAAATCAAATCACATAATTTTATATATTATAAAAACTTCACTTTTATTAAATTAAAAGAGTGAAAAAATGTTTCTATTATAAAAACATACTTTTATTAAATTAAAAGAGGTAAACATCTCTACTATAAAAGCAAAACTTTTTATAAATTAAAAAGAGCTAAGAATCTTTGTAATAAATACATCATAAAATATAATTATTACTGAAAATTTTATGAATAGAATAAAGAACTGAATGAATTTGATCATAAAAGAGATAGGTAACCTTTCAATAATGTCTTAAATGTTAAATATCTATAAACAACACTTAAATATAATGAATACCAAATAAACTATTCATAATTAAAAAAATTTACTAATTGAATACTTATTAAAATTAACTTAAAATTTCATATAATAACACCACTTCTAAAAAAGTGTCATTTATATAAATGTTTCTTAAATCTTATAAAAGTATATTTTCACTTTTGAACCATATAAACCCCATTTTACTACATGTGCCCCCATATTAATCTCACATAATAACACTACTTCTACAAAAAAAAGTTGTCATTTATATAAAATGTCTCTTTCCTTCTATAAAAGTATCTTTTCTTGAGGATGTTTCTTGTCAAACCATCAAAACCACATTCTACTACATGTGCCCTTGCTTGCACTTGGGATGATAATCTCTTGTACATTCAACACACTTATATCAGGGCTCTTCACAACTCTAAATATTTCCTAATGCACACCATTTGTCAATGAGTCACGTAAATAGGAACAGGAAATGGATAAAGTTGAGAAGTTTCTATACCACATCCAATCTATTCACTAATAGGTTTCATAAATTCTCTCATTCACCCATACAATGTAGGAGTGCCATGATGCACATCACACACCTCATGCAATTTTATTTGGTGATAAAGTCTAGTTATAACTTTAAAAAGAGCATTTCAAAGGTCCACACTAGAATATTAAGCCTCTGTGCTATGGTCCTTCCACTATTCTATAGATAACTAATTAGAACACTTTTGTTATTGATCTGCCCTTGTACTTAGGCATGCACCCAATCTTCAATGTAGAGCTTCTCAAGCTTTCCTCTACCACTCCTTGAGATAATAATGACACAACATCCTTTTGATTTGGATCTCAAACACTTGCACCCTATAGATAAGGATTAGATCATCGAAGTGATAAACACATGCACCCATAATGACACACATCAATTTTTTAGAGTGGTAAAGGTTAGGCAATTCATTGATCAAGATAAATGGTACACTTTGGAGTAATTTCAGGTGTAGTTCCCATAACTGTACATCAACACAATGGAGACCATTACTCTTTAAGAAAGGGTGAATGATTCATGTACAACCTCCATGTAACCAATCTCACTCCTCATTTTTTATACTTCTCAAAGAACACATCTCTCCCCTAATCATGTGCATTCATTTGAATAAATTTTGCTTGCAAACATCTACATAAATCTTGTGCCTACTCATCAACTCTAGTGCACCAATTTCATGTCCACCTCATACTCAGACTTGTAAGCTCATGCACAATCTATTTTTCCATCTTGTACACCCCATAGTTTTACGTGCCTTGTAATTACACATGCCTCATAAATCTGTGTTGACTTTTGGGCACTCCATAACTTATAGTTTTCATGCTCTAGTAGCATCCACTCATGGATTCATAGACACCTTGGGTCCATAACACTCCATATGTCAAATTAATTTAAATCTATGTGCTCTAAGTGGTACAATTATTGTTGCCACCAAAAGGAGATCCAAGATTCAAATTCAAATGGTTGACAACCTGAACATTAACTATTCTAACTATTACCAACTATTGCATCTGATAGGAGCAACATGTTGTGGAAACCCTACTCGGTAATTGAATAATATTTATGACTATGATTGTATTTTTATGTTATATATGTAATATACACATCTAGTTCAAGGATTAGATGCATAGTTATAAATTCATTTAGCCACACATAGTCATAACACAAAAATCTTACTCTATGCACCTTTTCTATACACACACATTATTGTCATTGTATCTAGTTGTATTACTATCCCTATTATTTGCTAATGAATAGAAGTTTTATTTCTTGTAAATTAATATTTCTGCTTTATTGAATGTGTTTTATTTATTTTACCTAAATATTGCACTATGCATTCGATCTACATAACCATAGTTTGACTGCCCCCCCCATACACCTCAGTCCTGGGCCCCATGGTGCAGATCAATATAGATAAGATATTAACCATTTTAGAAGCTCTTATTTCCTACACATGCAACAAACTCATCATGGTACCTCTATATTTGGAAGATGTGGAAATAAAATCACATTGATCAATTCTTTATTCATTATAATAATAATAGATACATATTTCTCCATCAACCAATATAATGTTATCAAAAGATATATAGGATAAAACATGATAATAGTCATGAATAGATGACATATCAATGGGTCCAATTATAATTAACACTTAACCATGTTTCTAAGCTAATGTTAGGTTAGGTGGGTTGTTACAATCATTCTTAGTGGCTAACATAAATAGCATTTATTTGGATTTTTTTCAAAGCTATTATCCCTTTTTAACTTTTGAAATCTAAGAGTAATATCATTTTCAATAATTATAATCTTTATAAACATTTTAAAACTAATGATAGGGTATTTTTCATCACTTATGCTTGTTTGTAGATCTAGGCATTAGCTAAAAAGGTTGCCTGTGACTTTTAACATCTTCAAGAGCTCCTCGATCATTAGAAAAGCACACCATGTACCATGAGAAGGATCCATATTAATATATCTTTATAAGGGTCTTCTCCACTAATTCCCTAATAGATGTAGAGATAATCATACATCTACCTTTCCTCTCCTCCTCCTCAATGGCATGGGTCGTTAGATTCCTCAACCATGCTATAGAGCTTCTATTAGGCTACATTGTTTGACCTCTTTGATGTAGTTTGGTGATTTCACTGCTATTATGATTCCTTCATGTCTTGCATGGGGAATACACATGCCTTTGGCTCCTTTGGATAATTTTCAATATGGTTAGGTTACTATAGATCTTAATTTTGGAGAGCCTTCTTGTTGGGTTGTTCTTATTCCCATGGATTATCTGCCACCACCTTCCAATGATGATGCTTCTTGTGCTTGATGTATATTTTATATATTATCTAACTTTATTTTTATTAGTAATCTATATATCGATACTTTCTATTAAAAAATAGATTATGTCAAAATAAATCAAGATGGATGTTTGATGCAAAGAATTTCAATCATAAAATAATTACTAGATACAAATTTATTTCTTATTTTCACTTTATATAAAGTTTTCTTTTTATAATGTATTAAATTATGTGATTTGATTTTTAAGATTTAAGTGTGTACTTTTAATTTTATTTATATTGGCTTAATAATATAAGTGTTTAGTTTAGATAATATTATTTTATGAGTAATTGTTTGTTACAATCTATTTCTCATGAATATAAATGGTCTACTTAATACTCATTACATATAGGTGATATCTATAAAAGTGAAGTATTAGAATTTTTTGGGAGTTAATCCATCCCAATATTACTAAGTTCAAAGTGTGATTAATCATTAAATTTTATCACAATCAAATTTATTTAATTTACTATCTATTTATAAAACCGTCAATAAATTTTTTTCTTTCAAAATCGTTTAACGGAGAAGGCCTAATAGTTGAGTGGGTTCCAATAGTTGAGAGGGAAGTTTAGGGTATCAGACCCAATTCTATGATGGTAAAATTATTCTACCTTGGTGTTAGAGACCTTAACACCTTTTTTACAACAACCTCTTTGTTCGACATTTCTCAATGTCTAACCATCTTGTTAACTACATGCTTTACTCTTACATAGAAATCACTCACACTTTTAACTTCTTGCATGTTCAAATTATCAAAATATCTCTTAAATGTTTTTAATCTAACCACTTTGACTTTCTCATTGGCTTGGTAAGAGTCTTCCAGGCATCCTTGGTTGTCTTTGCACATGCAATTCTTGGAAATAGACTCTTGTCTAGAGTTGTTTGAATATGAAATAAAGCTTATGAGTTCTTATTCTTGGCTTCCTTCTTGGCTTGCCTATCATTAAATAGAAAAATGGCTCAATCAACTGGTTCATCATAACCATTTTCTACAATCCCCCATAATTATTTTCCTATCAAAAGAGTCATCATCTTGATGCTCCAATATTCATATAATCATTGCCACTAAATTCTAGAATAGGAATATTGTTAGAGTTTAACATGACCAACTTTTAGGAAGATATGAAACATAAAATAACCACCTAAACCAAGATCTGATACTAATTGAAGTTTTTTAAATATATAAAAGTAAACCCCTACCTATAAAGAAACCAAACTCATAGTGAAATATATGCAATATATATAACCAAAAGAAACATAGAATAGTTAAAATAATATTACTTCTTCAAATTATTCGAATCAATCTCCATTACAATAAAGATTAAATACAATGTATTTATTGAATTTCATGTGAATGTGTTCTTCTAATAAATAATTAAAATATTTTGAATTTTTCTAAATAATAAAAATAAAACAACTTGCATGAAATATAAACTAAAGTTATTTCCAACCTTTCTAAGGCTTTATTGTTCTAAAAAAAAGATTAACTAAATATCAACTTATTATTAAATAAATTTCATGTTATTTTGAATGATAATCTATGTTGTAGAACTAGGACTCAACATGAATTAACCAAAAATCTTGGAATAGAGTCCTAAATGTTTTAAAACTATGTGACACTTGAGCATACCCCATTAACCTTGGGTTGTAATTTGATATACCTCGTATTAATTATACTAAAACTTCACCATGTTTATTATGATATAGGCTACCTTATTTGGATGACAAGGGTTTGAACCTGGGTCATGCTCTTATAATTTCCATGTTACCACATATGTGAGGATGCATCCCCACCACTCAACTCCACTTGATCCCCATCCCCAAGGTGTGTTCCTATTCCAATATCATTTTTAGGATTTTAAATTTTTATAGATACTTCTCAACACCTCCTTTTTGCTTTGTATTTCTTCCTCCCCTTTACAATGGGACTCTATGGAACATAACCTTGGACTTTCAAACAACACAATACACATTCATAATAATATTTTTTTTTAATTTCTCAAACACCACCTTGAACATTAAATTACAACAATAATAACATGTTGGACAAGCTATAACATGGTTACATAATACATTATCACTAGAAATCCTTTTCTATTTTTTATTGATAGTTGAAGAGGAAAACATTTTTGATGTTGATGCTAAGGTTACGGTAAATTTACTTTTCTTTTAGTTTTTCTTACTTTTATTTATTATTGAACCATTTAACTTATAGGTGGTGTAAAACATTGTGCATGTATCATTCATGATGATGGCCTATAACACCATGTGGCCATCTTTCCAAAGCATTTATAGAGTCAATATTGTAGGGGTTTTTATTTTGGTGCTCAACGTTGATACTTATATAAATAACACACCCATTGCTAGATATTTTAAGGAGTAATAAGCAGTGTGTAGGTATGTAGGCCCAAAATGTAAGTATAATAAGAACAAGTGATCGAACTTAATGTTTGGTTTGAACTTTAGCTATCTAGGAGACCATATATTTTTACTATTTTTTTATAGGTTAAGTGGTCCAAGGTGTGATCAAAGTTACTGAACATGCAGGCCTATAATAGGGTGATGTTTTTCCCTTTAAAATTCTTAATTTATTTTTTTTGGTTGTAAATTTCACCCTGTTAACGACAACAAGGAATTATTTTGTTGTAGATTCTTGTAGACTAAGTTACTAATCATGAATTCCATATAACATGGCCATGATTATTTCCCTAGGATACCTTTTATTCTCTATTTGTAGATAAAATCTACCCTAGTTCATCCCTAGTCCATGTATGGTACTACAAAAATTATCATTACAATCGTATGAAATTAATGATTTTTTGTGGATTTTTTAACTTATACTATAAGATTTATCTTGGAATCACACATATATAATTTTATCCCAATTAGATCATACATGAAAAATCAACTTTATGATAGAAGCTTGCATAATAATATTTAGATCATACATTCCAAAGTAATATTATAATATGAAAGCTTCCCTATTTATTCTCTACTAGTGGTGATGGAAATCCTACATTATCAACATCAACTCCCTTGTTTTTAACCATTTCAATGTTATATTAATTACATTTTGAGTTCTAATTATTAGATAAATTGATTTTTTCTTGATCCAATCAACCTTAGGGAAAGGTTTTGATTCAATTTTCTATATTTGTAAACTAGGATCCAATGTGTGTTCATCATCCACTATCTTCTTTGGGATTTTCACAATGCCAAATTCAATGACCTATTTTATTGTGAACCACAAGTAATATCTAATTCTCACATCTCTTTCATCATTACAATCTAATCAATAGTTCTCAAAATGAGGCACAAGATAATATGAATAACTAAGAATACTTTCCACTAAACCTATTTTTTCAAATGAAGGTTTGCTTTCAAATAACCTCATATTAACATGTGTCATTTCTTACTAAATAATTTTTTTTTAACCAATGATGCTCTTGTATATATACTTATAGAAATAGAAAACTTTACCTTGACTTTGTATTTCTTGGCCAATAAGTTGTGGGTCTCATCCAATTATCTAATAAATTCCATCAAAGTCCATTTATTATAAACATATCTAGGGATCATATATGGTGACAAATCACTTCTACAAATATGTAGACAAGTGAAAATGGGAAATTATATGACATTGTTCCCTATTTAGAAATCTATGTTGATGTCTATACATATATCCTCATGTTATTGGGATCTTAACCAAACATTTGAATCACATATCATAGGAATGCATCACTTACTATATGAAAGTGGTGAGAACTTTATTTTAGAGTAATTTGAGGATATAATTCATATGTTCTTGTAGTATTGATGTCTCCTACCTGATTCAATATACTATTAAATTTACTTTTAATAACTACATAAATAAGATAAGAGGACATATAGAACTTGGAAGTTGTTTTGACTTCCATCAACTACTTATGGATTGAATCACTTATTAGTAGGGTCTAATTGATATATTACTTATTTTGGTGAATAATCGATATATATCTATACATCAAAGTCTAGAAGTTAATTTCACCTAGATTCCCCACTACTCTTTATAAGAGTGTGGTCATATCTTGAATTCATTAATGAACTCTAACCTAAATTTTTTTTAAAGTCTTTTGTTTATATGTTTAGGTGTTATCAGCCATTGTTTATTTGCCCATTATGCACAATAATTGGTGTTATCTTCCTAGAATTATTGAGGATAAATAAGAGATAAATTAACAAAAGCTTCCATTTCTAGAAATTGAATTACTATATTAATACACTCTGGTTATAAGAATATAACATATTATCCATTAGAATTGTTAATGTTTCTCTTCTCAGGATCATAGGGCTCAACTATAGTCAAGATTAATTTTGGACACTGTACTGAAATTGGGAATGCAATGACTTATGTTAATCCATTGTCATGTATACTTTGAACATAATCTATTTTATGTAATCAATTTATTCTATTTCAAAATTATTAAATGTCAACATGTACCAAGTCATCATCTATTACTTTTTCAACATTTAAGTCTAGATTTAATGAAGGAATAACACATTGAATTTGGTACTTCATATCTGATCCTTATTCTCCTTTTGGGACCCTCTTTGGAGGATTTTTATATGGAGTAACCTTAATGAGAATAATGGACGTTGACATATAGGAGATAAAACATCATCTAAGTGAAAAACCTACACTGTATCACCCTTAATGAATATGAACTTTTAAAGGAATTCATTCAAAAACCTTATTTTTTTGAAAATTCACTCATGTAAGTATCAGAGTCCAGCATGATTTCTTGTTGAGGTATCTAACTTTAGGGTTGTGTTATCACTACCTAAGGTTATGATAGATTTTAAATCAGGCCTATTATATCATATGGGGTCTACTAAAAAATGCGTCAGTGTCTGACATGAATGTGAGCAAGGAAATTAAGATTTAGAGGGTTTGTGAATGGAGTACTCAATATCTGATGAGAATATGAATAATGGTAATGTATTCCAAGGATATTAAATAAAAATAAATCAAGTTAAAATAAAAAATATAATTGAAAATTGAGGTTTATCTAGTATTTTTGTCTTTAACAAAACCCCAAAAAATGGATCCTAGAACAGGAAAAGGGATTTGTAAGGGTTTATAAAAAAATAAGAGAAGAAATATTCATAGACTTAAATGTAAAGGAAAATATGATGAGATGGACAAATTTTACCTAAATTTCCTTAAAATATCACAAACCTTTATCATTAGTATATAAAATATAAATTTGACAAAAATGACAACACACGAACCAAAGCAAGAGAAATTACTAAGATGTAAAATAAGGGGACAACAAATTTAGCAATACAGTGTGAAGAAAATGAGATTGAATAATTAAAATCTAATCATAAGCATATTAACATGTGTATAGGGATCATTTCCATTAATGGCTAAAATGTTAGTGTTTTCTATCAAATGGGAGGGATCTGATGGATGTGCATATAGATAAGTTGAGTTCTATAGATGTTGTTTACATTGGCACTAAAATTTAAGGATAGTTTGCTAGTAGTGTTGTCAAATTCTAAGGATTATATTAACACTCATATCATGTTTTGATAAATAATCCTTATCAGGTTATGATAAGTTTTTTATCATGCCTTTCTAATTCTATAGGTTCTATTTGCACTAGCATTGAACTCTAACTAGGTGTTTGGCAAATTTTGAATTTTACAAAAGGAAAACATAAGGACATAGATAATTTTCAATCCTTTTTCATAATTTGACCATGTGAATATGAAATTTATTAAACATAAGAATTTTAGATTAGACTAACTTTGACTTATTTTGACTTTTTGATCATTATTCAAAAACTCAAATAACAATTGGCTTCAACTAGGGACATTAAACTATAAGGGATAAGGGAAGAAATCTATACTCTATTTTCATAGATAAGTATCTTTCAATTGGGTTATGGAGTCATTTGAATTTTTTTTTAAAGATAGAATTATGACACAGTGTGAAATTGTAAGAATGGGGGAATCAACTCATAGGGAGAAAGACATAAAACCAAATGTTGCAACACAATGTAAGCCAAAAAGGAAAACAGAAGGGGAAACACAACTAAAATTATTATATACATATTTACATGTATAGGACTACCTAATTTCACTTGAATAAATTCTTGAGATATCACCCATTATAGGGAAATGGAAAATGTGTTCCATCACGATAGGCCAAATAAAAAGTGTTGTCTCCATATAAGTGCCTAATTTTGAAGGGGCCAATCAATAAGGAATCATTTTTTTTTTAATTCCTTTCATTTATCTAAAGTTATCCCACATAATAATAATATCACCCACCTAAAATCCTATTATCTTTTCTTTTATTTCAAAAAGGACTTTGACTTGAGCTTGATTTTTGGTAATTCTATCAATAAACTGAGATCTATCTTCTTCAATCTTACTTTAATAGTGAATTATTTTGTCCAAGGGACTTTCAAATTTTTTGATTCTCAATGGCCATGGTTATCTAAATTTTAGGTAACTCAATATTTATTGGAATTACTGCATCTAATCCATAGAGTAATTTAAATGGAGACATGCCTATGGCTTTCTTCAATGTTATGTGATTTTTCCATAATACATCATACAACTTATTATTTCAATTCCTATAATTTTCATTAACCAAATTATGCATTATTTTGAATAGGTTATTATTTATTGACTCAACTTGACCACTTCTCTGAGCATAATAGTCTGAAGAGTGGGATACATAAATACCATAGCCATATCAAAATTTAGTCAACTCTAAAGAAGAAAAAAGTTGAGCATTATCTGTTACTATCTTCTATGGGACACCATATATTACTAGGACATTTTGATTGATGAAAATAAAAATAAAATTTTAAGTGGTCTATTTAACTAGATTGGATTCTACCCATTTATTAAAGTAGTGTATAGTAGAGAAAATGAGTGTATGTCCTGTACTTGAATTACAATTCACATTTCCTAAGTAAAATCTAATCCCATTATTTAAAAGTCCCTTCTATCACCATTGGCTTGAGTGGAAATGATATAAGTTTTGGTTTCCCAAGGTATTATTAATAGGTCTTGTATTTACATACCCATTCATATGAATCCTTGAATATAGTTCACTTTTAGTAGTGGGATGTTAAAATTTTAAATATTGTCACTAGAATAGAAAAGTGTCTACCATAAGCTTGATAATGAACAGATTATAACAAATTCATTTGTTATTCACTATCAACACATCTTAATAAAAATATATTTAAACTCTTTTTGAACAACATACCATCCCATATTACGTACTTTATGGAATTCAAATTGAGTGTCCTACATTGTTTGGTATTTATATGATATGGGCATTCTTTGTATGTCAAAAAGAAAGAAATGTCTACAAACCATTCATTAGAAGAATCTACAAAAAGGACAAAGGGAAGATCTTATTTGTTTTGATCATTAAAATCAATTGAATGAATTAGCAAAGAATCTTTTTTCTATGAGCTATTTTATCCCTTGAGCTAGTTTTATGGATTTAATTTCAATATCGCATTCCTAAACTTTATTTATCTAGTTATGTCTCTTTGATATTGGATCTTATTAAGTTAAAATAGACTTCAAGAAAATTAAATGGCATTTAGATCACCTCTGGAATAAGAAGAGGGGAATATGTATAGTAGCCATAATGAGCATAAGATTTTCTAAAATGAAAGACTTGAGGCTTAAAAATGCAATGGATGCAAACAATTTGGAAGAAACATTAGATATTAGTGTAGTTCCTACCTTATTTTAATATTAAAAAAATCATATGCTATGATTGTGGATGAATATGTCCATCCTCATTTCAAGCTGCAACCATTTCAATTTTGTAAAAAGACTCATCTTAGACATGACTGTCATGACTATAGAGAGTTGATTAGAGGTTTCTTATTATAGTCTCACAGGGTAGGTTTTGAAGAAGAAGTTTGAATTGCATGCATGATCAATGCTTGGTTAGCATGTTCTAATGCATGATATTTAATTTTTTTTTATTGAGTCCCATATCTAACACTTCAAATTCCTATTTCATTTCTACTTGAAATATCTCTTTGAGATTTTTATGCTTACCTGTATAAATAAGATCATCATCATAAAGAAAAATAATGAGAATATCATTACCAATATGTTGGACATACATGGTTGGCTTTGAATGGCTTCTGATAATTCCCTTATTTAGTATATAAATATCAATCCTTACATACTAATCATGAGGATATTGCTTCAACCCATAAAGTGTTTTCTTTAACTTGTAAACCAACTGATCTTTACCTAGAATTTCATAGCCCATGGGTTGTTTCACATAGACTTCCTCATCTATATAACAATTAAGGAAGGTTGATTTTACATTTGTTTGATATACTACCCACTTGTATTGTGTAGCAATAGCCAAAAAAAAGTCATTTTTTCTAGTCTTTATTATTTTCTCATTTCTGAGTAGATATAATACATTATTTTATTTCCCTGAGCAGTTGAGTATTAGTTTAGTTCATATTTTTAACATCTCTCAGTATAGTGTTAAAGATTTCATTTATATCATTTTATGTTTGAAACTTCACCCACTGTGCATAGATGTTCCTCCTAACCTCACCTACAATAGGCATAAAGATCATGGTCATATGAAGCTTGTTACTAATAAGGTGTAAAAGTATACTTGTAGAGAGTGCAATAAGGGGGATTCAAAATGGAAATATTTATGTAAGGTGAGTATATGAGAATTCAAGGTTGATTTTAACTATTCTATAGTTATTTTTTAAGGTTTTGAAAGCTATGGTATTGCGGGGGTTTCTCGACCTAATCACTGTAGACAAGTTCAACAAATGGCATTGAAGGTGTGAAAATCTATTATGCACTCCATAGTATGGAAAGTTATTAGTAGAAGTGTAGAGGGCAGTGTTCAATAACTTATGGCTAAAGCAAATGGTGAATAAAATGGTGATGAACAAGAATAAGTTGGGCATGAAGAAGATGTATATGCCATTGAACCAATACATGGACATGAACCTACATCAAAATAGATTTGTTTATGTTCAAAACTGGTTTTGTGTATTTTATTACTATTATGGTTATGGATATTATGTGAGTTTACTATTAGCTTCTATCAATAGTTGTTATCTTATAATTTTGTATTTATTCCCATAGTTGTTGCATTTTGGTTATTGGATAGAAAACATGTGACTTCTTTATCCATTACGCATAGCTTTACCTGAGATTCATCATGACATATGGCATATTATTTTTGGTGCATAATTCTATTTTATAAAGTATATTTTATTATGTGATCTCTCTCCTAGAACTAATTCCCATACAAATTAAATTCATCCACTACATTGATCACTTCATTTAACCACTTTTCAAAATTGATTTTATATTTGTAGGATCATTGCAGTGCTAATAAGATTCCTACATATAAAGGGAACATGATAGATTAACCTAGCAATGCTAATATACATAGCATTATCAAATCCCTGTGCAAATATCTATGCAAATTATGAGCCAAGGTGGGCGTGGAAGGAAGGAGGTAGTAAGGATCCACCCAAAAATAACCTTGTAAATATTATCAAATGAAAATCTCTACAAAATGTTCTAAAAATATAAAGACCTTATTTTTCATGTATTTAAGAGGATAAACATGAGTTGGTTCTCAATTTCCAATTGCACCATCTCTGAATGAAAGCTTCTCATAGATTTAATATTAAAATCATAGTTGGTGAACTTTTTCCATAATTTCCATAATTTTATGTCAGCATCAAACATGCCTCTGCCCAAGAGGTCATGAAGAGCACAGGTGAAGTTGTATCACTTGAGGTAAGTTTCAAAGTTGGTTTTTAGCATATGATTTAATTTTTATAGGTTTGCAATTGTGATTTATATTACTCCTCCTGACTATTCATATTAGTTGAGAAATTTTTATGATGTTTTATAATTCCCATATATTTTTTAATATTTACGCTAGTGAATCTTAGGTAGGTATGGGCAAGCTTGAGCTAGAGTCCTAGACTTTTTAAACCTCTATGATGTTTGAACATACCCTATTAACCCTAGGACACAATATGATATACTTTATATTAATTATACTAAAACTTCACTACATCTAATATGTTATAGGCTGCCTTATTTGGAGGACAAGGGTTTGAACTTGGGTCATGTTCTTACAATTTCCCTATTACCACATATGCCAAGATGCATCCCCACCACTCATCTCCACTTTGTCCCCATCCCTAGGTTGTGTTTATATTCCAATATAATTTTTAGGATTTTAATTTTTTATGGATATTTCTTAGCACCTCCTTTTAACTTTTTATTTTTCCCTCTCCTTTAAAAGTGGACTCTACAAAAAATATCCTTGGACTTTCAAATAAAAAATTCACTCCTTCTCCTTAATGAAGATATTTGCAACCTATTCCTATTTGTTTATATACTTCAATTCTAAATCTTTCTTCTAAACCAAATCTTGAATAAAATTGTACTATAAATCAAAATTATTTGACCTATTATGATGCACTGGATTCTTGGTGAATTTGAAATAACTTAAATTATCAAAAAAAATCAATGTAGGTTGATGTTATTTCTCTCTAATTTCTTCTAAAACCTTTTGGATCCATAATGCTTGTGTGACTACTAAAGTGTCTACAATATGTTATACTTCTATAGATTAAATATCAACTAAACTTTGATTTTTTGAACTACATATAACCAAACCAAAACCAAGTGAAAAACACTTCCCATATGTTGACTTTTAGCTATCCAAAAAACCTCCCCAAACATAATCACTAAAACCAAAAACTTCTAACTTTTTAGTAGCATAATAATGAATACCAAAGCCAATAGTAACTTTCACATACATCAAAATTATCCTAGCTACCTTCATGTGAATTTCAAATGGCTCAAACATATATCTTGATAGAAGAGAAACTAAATAAGTAATATCTACTCTTGTGTGAGTTAGAAACATCAGGCTTCCAATAATTCTTCTATAAGTTATCTCATCATGTTTTTGAGCACCATGTTCTATACATAGCATAACTCCATGAGCAATTGTAGTGAAGACTCATTTAAGATCAACCATATTAAATTTCTTCAACATATCATTTGTATACTTTGTTTGACAAATCAAGATGTCATCTTTACATTGATGAGCCTTCATCCCTAAAAAGTATTTCATGAGACCTAAATTATTCATTTCAAATTCATTCATCATTGTAATTTTTAATTCATCCTTCATCTTATATTTTTTCCTCATATACAAAAAATCATCAACATACAAACTTATAATAAGTACATCATTACCTTCTTACTTGTAGTAAAGAGTAGGTTCACATTTGCTTCTTTTGAATCCATTATATTGAGAATATCCATTAATCCTTGCATACCATGCTCTAGGTGTTTTTTTTTAGGCCATACAAATCATTATTCAACTTGTATACTTGACATTCTTTACCTTTCACTTCAAAACCTTGTGGTTTTTCTACATACACTTCCCATTCTAAGTACCCATTCAAGAAAGAACTTTTCACATCCATGTGATGAATTCTTTATTTCTTTTGAGTTTCTAGATAAATCATCATTATAATAGTCTCTTGTCTTGCTATTGGTGCAAATGTCTCTTCATAATCTATCCCATACCTTTATGTGAAACCCTTAGCAACTAAGTTTGCCTTGTGTCTTTTAACACTTTCATCACTATTCTACTTAGTCTTGTAGACCCATTTACTACGAATATTTTTATTGTCATATGGAAGTTCCAAAAATCTCCCAAGTATCATTCATGTGATTAGAATCTATCTCTTTTTGCATTTCTTATAACCAAACAACATTAGTACATGCATCTTCAAAACATGATGGTTTAAAATCAGCTTGTGTAATTAAATCATAATTTATTGTCTCACATGTTGGACATTATTCATGTGTTTGGATTCTTGTACACTATTAAATTTCACTCAAGCATTTTACCTTCCTTTAAGAACTAGGACTTGAAGTTGGCATTGTGCTTATAATACATGCACTATATGAGGGGCTATCTGAAGGACTAGTACTTGAAGTTGGAACTATTCTTGGAATACATGCACTAGATGAGTGGCTACTTAATGGACTTTTATCGCTTGGCACTAAAGTATTATGGGATGCTCATTAGTAATATCATCATAATTACCATCAATAAAAATAGATTTAGTCTTATCAATATTGCCTTTATCTTTATCATGAACATACACTCCCCCTTCATAAAAAATAACATCTCTTGGCATAAGTACACTATTAATGATATGATTATAAATCCTATAAGCTTTACTTTGTTCATTGTACCTAATAAAAATATAAGACTCACTCTTTGGATATAATTTCTTCCTTTTCTGATCAGCTACATGAACATAAGCTAAATAACCAAAAACTTTGAAATACATAACATTAGGCTTATTTTCATACCATGCTTCATATGGAGTCATCTTTTCAAGTACACTAGTGGGAATACAATTGAGAATATATATATTTTTTATCAATTGCATCACCCCAAAAAAGTTGATCAATCCATTTGTTTGTAACATGCTCCTTGTCATTTCAATCACTATACGGTTCTTTTTAGCCATCCCATTTTGTTAAGGGGTATAGGTAGTTTTGAGTTACCTTTTGATGCCATTCAAATCAAAATAATTCATAAAATCATTTGAACAAACTTCACCTCCATGGTCAATCCTTAACCACTTTATTATGTAACTACTTTCATTATCTACAAGGGATTTACATCTTTTAAATGTATCAAATGCTTCACTTTTTTGCTTCAAAAAATAAACCCAAAACTTTTATGAATAATCATCAATAAATTTAATGAAATATTATGACTTACCTAGAATTTTTGTTTGCATAGGACCACAAATATTTGAGTGAACCAATTGAAGTGGATGATAAACCCTACATGCACTATCTTTTCAAAAAAAAATCTCTTGCATGTTTGCCTTTAACACATTATTCCAAAACTTAATTATGCTCTTCAACAATTGAAAAACCACAAACTAATTCTTGTGATGTTAGTATCTTCAAAATTCAAAAATTCAACTTTCCATCCTTGAGATGACATAACAAACTTTTATCTTCATGTGCCATACTTACAAGGTTGTTTCTATGATCTCCAAAATTCAATGGAAACATGATATTCTTAGACATAGGCACAATTTTAACAACCTTATTTCCTTTATTATTGTCATATATGGTGCATTGATTATCATCAAAAACTACCTTATAGTTATTTTCACATAATTGTCCAACACTCAACAAATTATGTTTCAACTTTAGGGTGCAATAAATATCATTAATACTTTTCTTACCTTCTGTAGTTTTCATATTCATAGTTTCTTTTTTCTATAACCTCCAAATATTTATCATCACCATGTTTGATATTGGTTTTTAAATTTCTATCCATTGTAGAAAACAACACATTATTCCCTAACATGTGATTATAACAATCTGAATCTAGATACCAAACCTCAATAGGACTGTTTTCAGCTTTGTCATCTAAAATGAATAAATTACATGAATCATTACCATCCTCATTAGTATAATTAGCACTTATATTTTCATTTGTTTGTGTTTAATCTGCATTCCCAATCAAAGTGACCATACCTTTGAAAGTAATAGCATTGAATACTTATTTTATCAAATCTACCTCTGCCTTTACCTGTTCTAGTTGAACCACCTCTTCTTCCTCTATATCCTCTTGAATAATTTTATCCTCTTGAATAATTTTAATTAATGTCTTTACCTTATCTTTGATTGATTTTTATATTGTCTTTGCCTTGTACATGGTTATTCTTATTGATAGTGTTGGTACCTTCATTCTTTATGATCTTTAATTTGGAGTCAAAATCCTTCTCATCACTTTCATTTAATGTATTTTTTAGTCTTTATTTGAATGGGACATAACGTATCCAATCAGGGGATCAAACTCAAGAGTAGTCAAATTTTTGCTTTCTTCAATAATGATGGTAAAATTATTCCACCTTTGTGCTAGAGACCCTAACACCTTTCTTATAACAACCTTTTTGTTCAACATTTATCCAAGCGTATCCATCTTGTTAAATGCATCCTTTACTCTTACAAAAAAATCACTCACACTTTCATCTTAAAATTATCAAATTCTCTCTTCAATGTTTACAATCTAGCCACTTTAACTTGCTCACTACCCTGGTAAGTGTCTTCTAGGAATCCTTGGCTATCTTTGCACCTACAATTCTTGGAAATAGGCTCATGTTTAGAGCTATTTGAATATAAAATAAAGCATGTGAGTTATTATTATTATCTTCCTTCTTGGATTGCATATCATTAGCTAGAACAATGGCCCATTCAACTGGTTCATCATAACCAATTTCTACAATCTCCCATAATTATTTTCCTATCAAAAGAGTCATCATCTTGATGCTCCAATAGTCATATAATCATTTCCACTAAATTCTAGAATAGGAATATTGTTAGAGTTTGACATGATCAATTTTTAGAAAGATCTAAAACATAAAACAACCACCCAAACTAAGATTTGATACCAATAAAAGTTTTTTAAATATATAAAAATAAAACCACTACCTAGACAGAAATCAAACTCATAGTGAAATATATGCAATGTACATAATGAAAATAAATATATAATAGATAAAATAAAATTACTTATTTAAATTATTCAAATCATTCTCCATTTTAAATATTTCAAATACAATGTATTTATTGAATTACATGTGAACATTATTTTATAATAAATAATCAAAACATTATCAATTTATCTAAATAATAAACATAAAACAATTTGCATGAAATATAAACTAAAGTTATTTCTAGCCTTTCTAAGGATTTATTATTTTAAGAAATAAAATAACTAAATATCAACTAATTCTTAAATAAATTACATGTTCTTTTGCATGATACCAACTACTATAGAACTAGGACTCAACAATAATTAACCAACAAGCTTGAGCTAGAGACCTAAACTTTTTAAACCTTTGTTATACCTGAACACACCCCATTAACCCTAGGCCATAATTCAATATACCTCATATTAATTATATTGTAACTTCACCACGTATGTTGTGTTATAAGCTGCCTTATTTAGATGATAAGGGTTTGAACCTAGGTCATGCTCTTATAATTTCTCTGTTACCACATATGTGAGGATGCATCCCCCCCCCCCCCCCCCCCCCCCCCCCCAACTTAGTTCCACTTTGTCCCCATTTCCATGATGGGTTCCTATTCCAATATCATTTTTAGAATTTTAAATTTTTATATATACTTCTTAGTGCCTCCTTTTTTATTTGTATTTCTCCCTCTACTTTAAAATGGGACTCTATCGAATAGAGTCTTGGACTCTCAAAAAACACAATTCACATTGATAATAATAACCATTTTTTAAAAAATATATCAAAATATACCTTAAATATTAAATTAAAACAATAATAACATGTTGGACCAGCTATAACATGGTTACATAATACATTATCACTAGAAATCCATTTCTATTTCCTATTTACAATTGAAGAGGAAAACATTTTTTTATGTTAATTCTAAGGTTATTGTATGTTTATTTTTCATTTAGTTTTTCTTACTTGTATTTCCTGTTGAACCATTTAACTTATAGGTGGTGTAAAACATCATTCATTTTTTATGATGGCCTATAACACCATGTGGACATCTTTACAAAGCATTTATAGAGGCAATATTAGAGTGGTTTTTATTTTAGTTCTCAATGTTGTTACTTATATAAGTAACACACCCTCTACTAGCTATGATAAGGAGTAATGCGAGTGTGTAGGTATGTAGGCCCAAAACATAACTATAATAAGTGCAAGTAATCAACTTAATGTTTAGTTTATACATTAGCTATCTAGAAGACCATATATTTTTAATATTTATTTATAGGTTAAGTGGTTCAAGGTGTGATTTAAGTTACTGACCATTTAGGACATATAATAGGGTGATGTTTTTTCCTTTAAAATTATTGATTTAATTTTTTGGGTTGTAAATTTCCACCTTTTAAGCATGACATGGAATTATTTTGTTATAGGTTATTGTGGACTAAGTTACTAATCATTCAAGCCATATATCATGGCCAAGTTTTTTCCCTAAGATACATTTTCTTCTTTATTTGTAAAGAAACTCTACCCTAGTTATCCCTGGTACAAGTATGGATAAATGTATGGTACTAAAAAAATGATCCTTGCAATCTCACAAAATTAAGTATTTTTCATGGACTTTCTAACTTATATTATAAGATTTGTCTTGGATTCACACATATATAAATTTCTCCCAGTTAGATCATACATGCCAAAGAAACTTTCTGATGGGAAATTGAATAATAAAATTTAGATCATACATTCCAAAGTAACATTCTAATAGGAAATCTTCCCTATTTAGTATCTATTAGTGGTAATGGAAATCCTACATTATCAACATTAACTCCCTTATTTTTCAGCCATTTCAATGTTTTATGAATCACATTTTGAGTTTTACTTATGAGAGAAGTTTATTCTCTCTTGATCCAATTAACCTTAGGGAATGGTCTTGATTAAATTTTCTAGATTTGTAAATTAAGATTGGGTCAAAGATTAATAGTGTGTCTCACTTTTATGCATAAAGAGGCCACATACACTTTCATCTTCTCCTTAAAATGTCTATAGTTTAGATCATTGAAATTAATCAAAAATATGTTTTAGACTGTATATATAAATATGTAGTGCATATATACTTTTCCATTTTTTTGAAATCATTATATATTTTTAAGGATTTATTTTTTAATATATTTTTTTTTAAAATTTCTAGTCGTCTAGTGAGACACAGTATTATGTTGTTACCTAATCCAATGTGTCTTCATCATCCACTATCTTCTTTGGGACTTTCACAATGTCAAATTCAATGACTTATTTTATTGTGAACCATGAGCAATATCTAATTATCAAATCTCTTTCATCATTACAATCCAACCAATAGTCCTCAAAATGAGGCACATGATGATATGGATAACTAAGTATACTTATCACTAAACCTATTTTTTTAAATGAAGGTTTGATTTCAAATGTCCTCATATTAAACACGTGTCATTTCTTCCTCAATATAATTTTCTTTAACCAATGATTCTCTTGTATATCTACCTAATTTGGATGACAAGGGTTGGAACCTATGTCACGCTCTTAAAATTGCCATGTTACCACATATGCAAGGATGCATCCCCACCACTTAGCTCCACTTTGTTCCCATCCCCATGCCCTATTATCATTTTTAGGATTTTAAATTTTTTTGGATACTTCCTAGTGCCTCCTTTTGGCTTTGTATTTCTCTATCTCCTTTAAAAGGGGACTCCATAGAACATAGCCTTGGACTCTCAAAAAACACAATTCACATTGATAATAATACCTTTCTTTTTTAAATTTATCAAACTATACCTTGAATATTAATTTACAAAAATAATAGCATGTTGGACCATCTATAACATGGTTACATAATACATTATCAATAGAAATCCATTTATATTTTCTATTGACAGTTGAGGAGGAAAATGTTTTTGTTGTTAATCTTAAGGTTACAGGAAGTTTCATTTTCATTTAGTTTTTCTTACTGGTATTTAATGTTCAATTGTTTAAATTATAGGTGGTGTAAATCATCATGCATGTATCATTCATGATGCTAGACTATAACACCATGTGCCTAGATTTCTAAAGCATATATAGAGGTAATGTTACAGGGTTTTTTATTTTAGTGCTCAATGTTGTGCTCATATAAGTAACACACCCACTACCAAAATTGAGAAGTGTTATCATTTACATCAAGGTTGATGTCATGTAATTTCAAGGTTGATGTCATCGATGTAAAGGTGAATTTGGTGAAGATGCATGGTGAGTGGTCTATGAGATATGAGCTTGTGTGCTTGATGTGACAAGAAAGCCATGTGACGAGAGAATTTGAAGGCAACCTAATGTCTCTCTATTGAGAGAGAATTTTAAGGAAACCTAATGATTATTCTATTATTTTATGTCAATTTTTAGGTCAAGTGAACATTAAATCATGTTTGAGTACTAGTTCTTGAGTACAGGGTATCTTTAGAAGCCTAGTCTAGACCCTATATGAAGGTGTGAATAATGATGTTTAATGAAATAAGTAAGCACAATCTTGTGAGAGGATTTTTGGAAATATATAAACATGAAAGATAATTTTATATTCCTTTATAAATGTTTTAAGGTCAGTTTTCAAGTTTCAAGTGCTTGAGAAGCCTTGTCATAGCACTAGTCATAACATGAAGAGACCTTGTGAGAAGGTATGACTATGATGGCTTGGTGAGATGAGTACACACAGGTATGATTGGTTATATGAGGATTATTGAGCATGTTTTTAATGAATTTAAACACTCATAAGAGTCTCAAGGTGAGTCTATAAGAGTAGGACCTATAGATCAAGTCTGCAACTAGATCATTTTCGAACCTACATGGCCTAATGAGGCATCATGATCTCTTGTCAAGATATATGAAGGATATATGGCTATGTTAAAACATGATATGAGTTATATGGCATGATATTTATATTTTTATCATTACATTTAGGTGTTGATATCATGGAAGAAGGCATGAAGGACATATCAAGGCCTAGTGAGGTATGAAGACTATGTTGTAAAGAGAGTGTAAGCCAAATAGGGTATCAAGATCAGTTTCCAAGGCAAGTGTGAGTATTTGAGAGTAGAAATAGGTATGATATATTTTTTTATGCATTTTAATAAATTATTAAGTCATGGTTTTCAATAAAAAACATGAAAAGTGATTTTAAGGTCTCTCAAGTACACAAAATGAAGGCATGCAAACCTAAAAAAGACTTTTAAGTGTTTATTGGCATGTATATCCTATATATTGGATCTTGAATTGTAAAAGAGATATGATTAAGGGTACTATATAATAAATACATGCACTATTTTTGGATTTAAGGGGTAATACTTTATGAATAATAGTTAACACCAAAACCTATTTTAAACCTCTCTAAAACCCTACTAACGACCTGATGTAAAAGATCTTGTTAAAAAAAGCCCATAATGGTCTCAAATGACTATAAAAACTACTATATATTGTATTAAATTCTTCCAGGCACCTCCAGGGGTGATTGAGTGTTCAGGTGTGTGAGTAGACCCTATAGAAAAGTGTTAGTTTCTCAGAGATTTGTTGTAGCATTCAAAGGTGACCAAGTCAAAGTATGAAAATAATTGGATATAGAAGTTTGAGACTTATATTTTATGTTCATGGTGGTATTTTAATAGGTTTTATCCCTTAAGTATGTGAAACTAATCATCTAAAAAATTTAGTCGCTAATAAACCTAATGGTGGAAACAATGAAAAACCCAGGCAACAGTGAGAAGAAGTTTAGGAATGTGTTATCATGGAATATGGATGAAACAAAGTGAATGGATATGTTTTTAAATGCTTTTAATACATTCTAATATTTTTTATTTGTTTTAGAGTTCATTTATTATAGTGAAAAAGTTGCTCACAATTTGATTTATTTGGTTTAGTAAAGTCTATGTACAGTGAGGTTATGAGATTGGTATGCAAGACCAATATTGGAATTTTAATATATTATATTTCCATTAAATAATGATATAGTGATATCATATCATCATTTTAATACATTTTAAGTCTTTTAATGTGGTCATATAGGTGTTGAAGGTCAATGTCACTATCATTGTGCTTTAAGATAAATTGACAATTTTGGGTAAGCAAGTTGTAGTGATGAGTTTGAGGCTCTATGCCATAATTAAAAGTATATAATACACATGGTGTTTTTTGTGTCATTTATGTAATATCCATGCTTTTTAAAATGTTTTATATTTAATTAAAGTGATTTAAATGTTGAAACCAAAATGGTTTGACTAGTTTTGGTTTGACTGTGTGTACTAAAGACAAAATCTTGGTATGCAAGACCAATATTTGACATTATACCTTATGATTATTATATTTTTGAATTTTTTATAGATTTAAAATATCCTCTGAATATATTATTGGTCATGATAATTTTTCTTTTAGGTGTTGAAGAACAAGATGTTCATGACTAGGTTTTAGAGTGTTCTGACAGTTTTGAGTGGGCTATTTGTAGAAATGGGTTTGTATCCTTTTTCCTTGAATTATGAAGTATAAAGAACATGGTGATGACCCTAAAATAATCTAGTTAATGTATATGTTTTTTATTTCGATTATTTTTTATCTAATTTTTGTTTAATCTTCAGTAGTTCAAGATAGACTTTCTATAAGTTCATAGGCCTGATTGTGAACAATGTTAATGGTGTGCTTCAAGTGGTGGTTAGAGATAAAAACTATCATGTAAATAAGATTAGATAATTTGGGGTATATTTGAGTGTAATATTAAGTGTTTTTATCATGTATTGAGTTTCAAATTATTCCAAGGAGTTCAAACGGTAAAATGTAATAATGAAGGCCCAACTGAATTAGGTCTCCTTAAGGCCTAAAGGAAGTTTTGGTCTTTTAATATGTAGATGACCTGATTTAATGATTGATTCATCTATGAAATATGTTATAATAAATATTTAAAGGATAATACAAGTATTCAATTATATATGTCCAACCAAGAAGGATATGATCAAGAGGCTTGTATAAATACAAAGCAATTTTAAGCATATTTGGGTCGAAAAGTGTATGTAAAGAATATAGCAATTGGTAAGCAGAAGGAGGTCTTATAGAACATATTAAGGGTTTATATAATTTGTGATTAATATTTTATCTAGGTCTTGTGTATGAAAATCAATCTTATATGACCTAATCTATCTTGAAGAGACCTAATTGAGAAAACAAGCCTAGAAGACAGTTTGAGAGGGATAAAAGAGAGAGAAGAGCTAAAGAATGTTATCATCATATTTTATATGAAAAATGAGGTGTTATAAAGGTGATACAAATAATTATGTGACTAATTTGGTGTTTATTTATCTTTGGGGTGGTTCTTCCTTGCAAGTTGGTGTTTGCTAAAGCATAGTTGAGTTGTTTCTTAGCTAGTTAGGGTTGGTATTCTATGTAGAGTTGGTGATTCACTAAATTTGGTGTTTGTATTATAGTGATATATTCCATTTACATATATAATTGGGTTTTATTCTCCTTAAGGTTTTATAATATATGTGATGTGTTCTTGTGTTTCTTGCTTATGTGGATAGGTGTTTATGCTTGCTAGATCTATGTGCTTGTTTGAATGGTTCATAGTTGCTTAAGGGAAATTGGTATGAAAGTTTTTGAAGACTAAGTCACCCCTCCCCCCCTCTAAATCATTTTTCTTCCAACATTTGGTATTATATCAGGTCCTTTTAAGTAGGCATAATAGTCTAAAGGAGATCCTAGAAGCAATGATGGCTAGTCAGTAAGCTCAAGGTGGTTTCTCTACTAATAAGAATCCATTCATCAATGGGAATAATTATTATTTTTAGAGAATCAAAATGTGGACATATATAATGCTAATGAACCATGACATATGAAATTTATTTTGGATAGATACACTCCACCTTCTACACCACCAATTGATGCAACAGATAAGAAGGAAAGTGAGAGCAATTACAATGCAATGAATGCCATTCTATGTAGCCTATTAGAGGTAGAGTTTGTGAAGGTGATACACCATGATTCAAACAAAGTAATTTGTGACAAATTAAAGACTATATATGAATAAGGCACCAAGGTAAATATGGTCAAGTTGTAGACCCACCAGAGATAGTTTGAAAGTCTGAAGATGAATTAAGATGAAACTATTGCATCTTATTTGTTGACGGTTGATTAAGTTGTTAATGCCATTATAGGACTAGGAAAAGAAGTGAAAGATTCTAAATTTTTTCAAAAGGTATTGAGATCACTATGTACTAAGTTTGATTATAAGGTGTCTATAGTAGAAGAGATGCATGATTTGGATAAACTAGAAATGAATGGGCTTCATGGGATCTTGACTGCCTATGAGATGAGAACAAATGAAGGAAGACCTCCCAATAAGGAAACAATATTCAAAGATGGGAAGAAGTTAAAATTCATTAAGGTCAATGAAGGGGTATGTTCAGATGTTGATGATGATGAACTAATAGCCATGTTTACCAGGAAGTTGAGGTTTGGATCTAGTAAGTACAAGGGTAAGTTACCTTTCAAATGTTTCAACTGTGGTAAGATTGGTCACTTTGCATCCAAGTGTCTTAAGAAGGATAAAATTGAGTATGATGAAGAACATGATTCACATAATGGAGAAGATAAGAAGGTCTATAATCCTAAAAATAATAAGAAATATTTTGGGAAGTATGAAGGTAAGAATGGGTCATTCAAAAACAAGAGAAGTTTCTACACTAAAGAAGATAATAACTCGTCTGATGTAAGTGACATCAGTAAATCTGATAGTGATGATGATAGTAATGAACTTGAATATGATAATAATCAAACCTTATTCATGGCCATAGAAATAGACAATAAAGGTTTCTCAAATGGGAAAGGCCTTATGGTTGATGATGAATAAGATGAAAAAGAAGTTAAAGTGAACCTTGAAGTAGAATTAATGAGTGATATAGAGGATGATAGGTTGAATGGAATGGTAATGAAATTCTTATTTCATGATTTAATTTTAAATTAATCAAAGCAAACATTATAAAACCAATAATGTGAATTATCAATTCACCTACCAAGGAATCCATTCATATTCCTACAAGACTCTTGAGTTATACACAAGAAGATAAAATAAATGAGCAACTATACCTAAGAATAATGAAATATTATCATACTAATATTACATCCCCCTTGATCCATAGGTGTTGTTGTTAGACCAAGCATTCCTCTAAACTTCTCAAAATTTTCTCATCTAAGCACCTTTGTCATGATGTCTGCTAGTTGCTCTATTATCAGGTAATGTTGCAACCTGATACTGACATATTTCAAATATTATTGAATCAAATGAAATTTGGTATTGATGTGCTTGGTTCATAATGAAACACTAGATTCTTTTCCAATTGGATTGTAAAGTGTTGTCAACCATGATAGGTGTTGATGAAGCTTATTGCTCCTACAAATCTAAAAGAATCATTATGAACCACAAGATCTCTTTAGTTGCCTTTGAAGTGGCCATATATTCTATCTCTCTTGAAGAAATTATCCGTAATGATAAATTCTCAGATTTCTAACTGATAAATGTTGTTCCCAAATTCATTAGAAAACCTTAGGTGGACTATCCATCTTCATGATCATAAGCATAATAAGAATCTAAATACCCAACTAGTTTGAAGTCTCTTACCTTGGAGTATTTGAGCCCAAAATGTTGTGTGCCTTTGAGATATCTAAGGACCCTTTTTGTTGCTACCTAATGACTACTTAACTAAAATTATTATATACATATTTATATGTAAGGGACTACCTACTTTCACTTGAAGTAATTATTGAGATATTATCCAATGTAGGGCAATGGAAAATGTGTTCCATCATACTAGGCCAAGCATAAAGTGTTGTCTCCAAATAAGTGAATGATTTTGAAGGGGGCCATCCATAAAGAATCAATTATTTTTTACTTACTTTCAATTCTCTACTTTTATCCCACATAAGAACAAGATCACCCAGCTAAAAATCTCTTAGCTTTGATTTTTTTTCAAAAAGGACTCTAATTTGAGCTTGATTTTTGGACATTCTATCAATAAATCAAGATCTATCTTCTTCATGCTTACTTTAATATAGAATTATTCTATCCAAGGGACTTTTAAAGTTCTTATTCTCAATGGTCATGGCTAGCTAAAGTGTAGGTAATTCAAGATTTATTGGAATTACTACATCTAACTGATAGAGTAATTGAAATGGAGACATATAGATGGCTTTCTTCAGTGTTATGATATTTTTCGATAGCGCATCATACAACTTATTATTCCAATTCCTCTAATTTTCATTAACCAACTTATGTATTATGTTGACTAGGTTCTCATTACTTGACTTAGCTTGACCTTTTCCCTAAGTGTAATAGTCTTAAGAGTGGGATACATAGATATCATAACCATAGAAAACTGCAATCAACTCTAAAGAATAAGAAAGATGAGCATTATTTGTTACTATCTTCTACAACACACCATATATTACTAGGACATTTTGTTTGATGAAATTACAAATAAATTCTTAAATGGTCTATGTAACTAGAAGTCTCTTCCATAAGCTTGATAATGAAAATCTTGTAAAAAATTTGTTTGTTGTTCACTATCAACACATCTTAATAAAAATATATCAATGCTCTTTTTTAAAAATTCATCCCATATTATGTACTTTGTGGTAATTAAATTGAGTGTCCTATATTGTTTGGTATTTATATCAGATGGGCATTCTTTGTATGTCAAAAAGAAATAAATATCTACAAACCATTCATTAGAAGAATCTAGAAAAAGGAAAAAGGGAAGATATTCTTTGTTTTGATCATCAAAATCTATTTAAGGGATCAGCAAAGAATCTTTCTTTTCTACTATGAGCTTACAAAATCTTCTCCCTTGAACCAATTTTATGGGTTTAATTTCAAGATTCTATTCCTAAACTTTAGTTATATAGTTATGTCTCTTTGATCTTGGACCCTATTAAGTTAGAATAGAATTCAAGAAAATGAAATGGTGTTTAGCTTGCATTAGGTAGAAGAATAGGGTAATATATACAAAAGCTACCATGAGCATAATATTTTCTTAAACGAAAGACTTGAGGCTTACAAATGCAATGGATACAAATAATTTGGAGGAAACATTGGATATAAGTGTAGTTCTTACACCATTTTCATATTACACAAATCTTGTGTTATGATTACTGATGAATATATCCATCCTCATTTTAGGCTATAACCATTTCATTTTTGTAAAAAGACATGTCTCTGACATGACTACGATAGATGTAGAGAGTTGATTAGAGGTTTCTACTTCGAGTCTCATAGGGCAGGTTTTGAAGAAGTTCAAATTGCATGCATGATCAATGCTTGGTTATTATGTTTGAATGCATGATAGTTTATTTATTTTTATGAGTCCCATATCTGACATTTCAAATTCCCATTTTGCTTATGCCTAAAACTTCTCCATGAGAATTTTACTATTACCTGTGTAAATAAGATCATCAACATAAAAACAAACAATGAGAATATCATTACCAATATGTTTGACATACATAGTTGGCTATGAATGGCTTCTGTTAAATCCCTTCTTCAAGAAATAATTATAAATCCTTGCATACCTAGGCATGAAGATCATGGTCATATGAAGCTTGTTACTAATAAGGTGGAAAAGTACACATGTAGCAACCACAATAATGTGAATTTGAAATGGAAATAACTATGTAAGGTGACTGCATGTGAAGTGAAGGTGGATTTGAACTATGCTATAGTGAGTTTCCATGATTTTTAAGGCTATGGTATTGAGGAGGTTTCTTGACCTAATCATTGTAAACAGGGTAATAAAATGGCATTAAAGGTGGGAAAATCTATTGTGCACTTTGTTGTAGAGAAAGCTATTAGTGAAAGTACAGAAGGTGGTGTTCAGTGACTAAGGTGGAAATGAACAAGAAGCTAGGGATGTAGAAGATGTAGATGGCATTGAACCAATAGGTGGCCATGAACTTGCAACCAAGTAGATCTGATTGTGTGTAAAACTAGTTTTCTAGATTTGATTACTGTTTTAATTATGGATATTATGAGAGTTTTTTTTTGCTTCTATCAATAGTTATTAGCTTATAATTTTGGATTTATATTCATAGTTGTTGCACTTTGGTTATGAGATAGAAAACATAAGATTTCTTTATCCATTATGCATAGCTTTACCAAAGATTCATCTCGGCATATGGCATATTATTTTATAGAACTAATTCCCATACAAAGCAAATTCATCCACTACATTGATTGCTTCACGTAAAAAAAAATTGAAATAGATGTTATATCCATAGCATCATTGTAGTGCTACACTAACCTATCAATGCTAATATACATAGCATTATCAAATTCATGTGCAAATCTCCATGCAAACTATGAGCTGAGGTGGGCATGGAAGGAAGGAGTTAGAATGGATCCACCCCAAAAGTAACCTTGCAAATATTGTCAAACGTAAACCTCTACAACATATCTTGCAAATCTAAAGACCTTGTTTTGTATGCATTTGAGAGGATAAACATGAGGCAATTCTCAATCTCCCATTACACTGTCTCCACTATGAAGGTTCTCATATATTTCATATTAAAATCATAGTTGGTGGTCTTTCTCCACAATTTCCATAACTTTCTATTAGTATCAAACATGCCTCTACCCAAAACATCATGGAGAGAACGGGTGAAGTTTTCCCCCTTAAGGTAATTTTTTAAGTTGGTTTTTAGCATATGTTTTAACATTTATAGGGTTTATAGTGGTGATTTATCCTACTCCTCCTGATCATTCATACATTATTGAGAAACTATTATGATGTTTGATAATTCTAATATATTTTTTAATGTTTGCCTAGTTAAAAAAAATTTAATCTTTTTGATGCCTGAACATACCCCATTAACCCTGGGCCATAATCTGATATACCTCATATTAATTATAATACAACTTCACCACATCTACTATGTGACATGAAATAAGTAATCACAATATTATGAGAGGTTTTTTGGAAATATATGAACATGAAAGAGAATTATAGATACCTTTGTAAGTGTTTCAAGGTTAGTTGTCAAGTTTCAAGTGCTTGAGAAGCCTTGTCATAGCACTAGTCATTGCATGAAGAGACCTTGTGAGAAGGTATGAGTATGATGGCTTGGTAAGATGAGTGTAAATAGGTATGAGTGGTTGTATGAGGATGCTTGATCATGTATGTAATGAATTGAAACACTCATAAGAGTCTCAAGGTGAGTCTAGATGGGTAGGACCTATAGATCAAGTTTGTAACTAGATCATTTGCGGGCCTACATGGTCTAATGAGGCATCATGATCTGTTGTCAAGATATATGAAGGATGTATGGATATGTTCAAACATTATAGGAGTTATATGGAATGATATTGAGATGTTGATTAGGACATTTAGGTGTTGAGATCATGGAAGAAGGCATGAAGGACATATCAAGGCCTAGTGAGGTATGAAGACTATGTTGTAGAGAGAGTGTAAGTCGAACAGGGTATCAAGATTAGTTTCCAAGGAAAGTGTGAATATGTGAGAGTATAAAGAGGTATGATATGCTTTTTCAAGCATGTTCATAAATTTTTAGGTCATGGTCTACTAGAAAAGACATGAAAAGTGATTTTAAGGTCTCTTGAGTACACAAAATGATGGCATGCAAACTTGAAAAAGACTTGTAAGTGTTTGTTGGCATGTATAACCTCTTCATGGGAGATTGAATTGTAAAATACATATGGGGAAGGATCCTATATAATAACTACATGCACTAGTTTGGGATTTAAGGTGTAATACTTTATGAATAATCGTTAACACCAAAACTCATTTTAAACCTCTCTAAAACCCTAATAAGGACCTGATGTGAAAGATAATGTTCAAAATAGCCCAAAATGGTCTCAAATAACTAAAAAAGATATTAAATATTTTATTCAACTCTCACAAGCACTTCTAGGTGTGATTGAGTTGTTTGGTGTGTGAGTAGACCCTATAAAGTACTAATTTCTCAGAGATTTATTATAGCATTCAAAGTTGACCAAGTCAAAGAATGATAATAATTGGATACAAAAATTTGAAACATATATTTCATTTCCATGGTGGTTTTTTAAAATGTTCCATCCCATAGGTATGCTAAACTGATCATCCAAAATAGCCAGTCACTAATAAACCTATTGGTGGAAACAGTGAAAAACCTTGACAGTAATGAGAAGAGGTTTAGGAATGTGTTATCATGGAATATGGATGAAACAAAGTGAATGGATATGTTTTTAAATAATTTTAATACATTCTAATATTTGGTATATGTTTTAGAGGTCATTGATTATAGTGAAAAAATTGCTCACACATTGACTTGTTTGGCTCAGTAAAGTCTGTGTACAATCAGGTTATGAGATTGGTATGTAAGACCAATATTGGAATTTGAATATATTATATTTCTATTAAATAATGATATAGTGATCTTAGAGTATCATTTTAATGCATTGGAATTCTTTGAATGTGTCATATAGGTGTTGAAGGTCAATGTCACCATGACTGTACTTTAAGATAAATTGATAGTTCTGGGTATGCAAGTTATATTGATGAGTTTGAGGCTCAATGCCCTAATTAAAAGTATATAATACACGTGGTGTTTTTTTGTGACATTTATTTCATATCCATACTTTTTATAAGGTTTTTGAGTCAATGAAAGTGATTTAAATATTGAAACCAAAATGGTTTGACTAGTTCTAGTTTGACTGTTTGTACTAAAGACAAAATATTGGTATGCAAGACCAATATTTGACATTATACCTTGTGTTTATTATATTTTATAATTTTTTAGATATTTAAAATATATTTTTAATGTATTATTAGTCATGATAATTTTTCTTTCAGGTGTTGAAGAACAAGTTGTTCATGACTGGGTTTTAGAGTCTTCTGACAGTTTTGAGTGAGCTATTTGTATAAAAGGGTTTGAATCCTTTTTCCTTGAATTATGAAGAATAAATAACATGGTGATGGCCCTAAAATCATATATTTAATGTATATGTTTTTTATTTCCATGGTTGGTTATCTATTTGTGTTTAATATTTAGTAGTTCAAGACAAACTTTCTATAAGTTCATAGCACTGATTGTGAACAATGCTAATGGTGTGCTTCAAGTGGTGGTTGGAGCTAAAAACTATCATGGACCTAATATGGGATAATTTTGGGTCTATTTGAGTGGAATATGAAAATTTTCTATAATTTATGGATTTTTAAAGTGTTCCAAAGAGTTGAAAGGGTAACATTCAATAATGAAAGCCTAATTGAATTAGGTCTCCTTAAGGCCTAAAGGAAGTTTTGGTCTTTTAATATGCAGATGACCTGATATAATGATTGATTAATGTATGAAATCTGTTATAAGACCTATTTAAATTATAATCCAAGTATGCAAGTATGTATGGCCAACCAATAAGGATATAAGTAAGAGGCTTGTATAAATATAAGGCAATTTTAGGCCTATTTCGGTCGAAAAGTTATGCAAAGAATATAGCACATTGGCAAGCAGAAGGAGGTCTTGTAGATTATTTTAAGGGTTTAGATAGTTTGTGATGAATATTTTATATAGGTTTTGTGTATGAAAATCAAGGTCATATGACCTAATCTGTCTTTAAGAGACCTAATTGAGCAAAGAAGCCTAGAAGAGATAGAAGAGCTGAAGAAGGTTATCATCATCTTTTGTATGAAATATTAGGTGTTCTAAATATAATAAAAACAATTAGGTGACTTATTTGGTGTTTATTTATGTATGGAGTTCATACCTCCTTGCAAGTTGGTGTTTGCTAAAGCATAGCTGAGTTGGTTCTTAGCTAGTTAGGGTTGGTATTTTCTGTAGAGTTGGTGATTCACTAAATTTGGTGTTTATATTGTAGCACTATTTCCCACTTACATATATAAGTGGGCTTTCTTCTCCTTGATTATTTCCCATCTATGTGATGTGTTCTTGTGTTTCTTGCTTATGTGGATAGGTGTTTATGTTTGCTAGATCTATGTGCTTGTTTAAATGTGTTCTTGTGTTTCTTATCACTCCTCCCCCCTCTCAATCATATTTATTCCAACATTTGGGATTAGATCAGGTCCTTTTAAGTAGGCATGATAGTCTAAATGAGATCATAAAAGCAATGATGGCTAGTCAGTCAGCTCAAGGTGGTTTATCTACTAATAAGAATTCATTCATCAATCAGACTAATTATTATTTTTAGAGAATCAAAATGAGGACATATATAATGTTAATGGACCATGACATATGAAATTTATTTTTGGATAGATACACTCCACCTTCTACACCACCAATTGATGCAACAAATAATAAGGAAAGTGAGAGCAATTACAAGGCAATGAATGCCATTCTATGTAGCCTATTAGAGGTAGAGTATGTGAAGGTGCTACACTATAATTCAGACAAAGTAATATGGGATAAATTAAAGACTATCTATGAAGAAGGAAACAAGGTAAACATGGTTAAGTTGCAGACACACTAGAGATAATTTGAAATTTTAAAGATGAATTAAGATGAAACTATTGCATCTTATTTGTTGAAGGTTGATTAACTTGTCATTGTAGAATTGGGAGAAGAAGTGAAAGATTCTAAAGTTTTTCAAAAGGTATTGAGATCACTAACTCCTAATTTTGATTATAAGGTGTCTATAGTAGAAGAGATGCATGATTTGGATAAACTAGAAATGGATGGGCTTCATGGGATCTTGACTACCTATGAGATGAGAACAAATGAAGGAAGACCTCCCAATAAGGAAACAATATTCAAAAATGGGAAGAAGTTAAAATTCATTAAGGTTAATGAAGGGGTATGTTCAGATGTTGATGATGATGAACTAATAGCCATGTTTACCAGGAAGTTGAGGTTTTTGTATCTAGTAAGTACAACGGTAAGATTGGTCACTTTGCATCCAAGTGTCTTAAGAAGGATAAAATTGAGTATGATGAAGAACATCATGCACATAATGGAGATGATAAGAAGGTCTATAATCCTAACAATAATAAGAAATATTTTATGAAGTATGAAGGTAAGAATGGGTCATTCAAAAACAAGAGAAGTTTTTACACTAAAGAAGATAATAACTCATCTGATGTAAGTGACATAAGTAAATTTGATAGTGATGATGATAGTAATGAACCTGAATATGATAATAATCAAACCTTAGTCATGGCCATAGAAATAGACAATAAAGGTTTCTCAAATGGGAAAGGCCTTATGGTTGATGATTAATAAGATGAAAAAGAAGTTAAAGTGAACCTTGAAGTAGAATTAATGAGTGATATAGAGGATGATAGGTTGGATGGAATGGTAATGAAATTCTTATTTCATGATTTAATTTTAAATTAATCAAATCAAACATTATAAAACCAATAATGTGAATTATCAATTCACCTACCAAGGAATCCATTCATATTCCTATAGGACTCGTGAGTTATACACAAGAAGATAAAATAAATGAGCAACTATACCTAAGAATAATGAAATATTATCATACTAATATTACATCCCCCTTAATCCATAGGGGTTGTTGTTAGACCAAGCATTCCTCTAAACTTTTCAAAATTTTCTCATCTAAGCACCTTTGTCATGATGTCTGCTAGTTGCTCTATTATCGGGTAATGTTGCAACCTGATATTGACATATTTCAAATATTATTGAATCAAATGAAATTTGGTATTGATGTGCTTGGTTCATAATGAAACACTAGATTCTTTTCCATTTGGATTGTATAAGTGTTGTCAACCATGATAGGTGTTGATGAAGCTTATTGCTCCTGCAAATCTAAAAGAATAATTATGAACCACAATATCTCTCTAGTTGCCTTTGAAGTGGCCATATATTCTATCTCTCTTGAAGAAATTGTCGGTAATGATAAATTCTTAGATTTCTAGCTGATAAATGTTGTCCCCAAATTCATTAGAAAACCTTAGGTGGACTTTCCATCTTCATGATCATAAGCATAATTAGAATCTAAACACCCAACTAGTTTGAAGTCTCTTACCTTGGAGTATTTGAGCCCAAAATGTTGTGTGCCTTTGAGATATCTAAGGACCCTTTTTGTTGCTACCTAATGACTACTTAACTAAAATTATTATATACATATTTATATGCAAGGGACTACCTACTTTCACTTGAAGTAATTATTGAGATATTATCCAATGTAGGGCAATGGAAAATGTGTTCCATCATAATAGGCCAAGCATAAAGTGTTGTATCCAAATAAGTGAATGATTTTGAAGGGGCCCATCCATAAAGAATCAATTATTTTTTACTTACTTTCAGTTCTCTACTTTTATCCCACATAAGAACAAGATCACCCAGCTAAAAATCTCTTAGCTTTGATTTTTTTTCAAAAAGGACTCTAACTTGAGCTTTATTTTTGGACATTCTATCAATAAATCAAGATCTATCTTCTTCATGCTTACTTTAATAGAGAAATATTCTATCCAAGGGACTTTTAAAGTTCTTATTCTCAATGGTCATGGCTAGCTAAAGTGTAGGTAATTCAAGATTTATTGGAATTACTACATCTAACCCATAGAGTAATTGAAATGGAGACATACAGATGGCTTTCTTCAGTGTTATGATATTTTTCCACAGTGCATCATACAAGTTATTATTCCAATTCCTCTAATTTTCATTAACCAACTTATGTATTATGTTGACTAGGTTCTCATTACTTGACTTAGCTTGACCATTTCCCTAAGTGTAATAGTCTTAAGAGTGGGATACATAGATATCATAGCCATAGAAAAATTTAATCAACTCTGAAGAATAAAAAAGATGAGCATTATTTGTTACTATCTTCTACAACACACCATATATTACTAGGACATTTTGTTTGATGAAATTACAAATACATTCTTAAATGGTCTATGTAACTAGAAGTCTCTTCCATAAGCTTGATAATGAAAATCTTGTAAAAAATTTGTTTGTTGTTCACTATCAACACATCTTAATAAAAATATATCAATGCTCTTTTTTAAAAATGTTTCATCCCATATTATGTACTTTGTGGTAATTAAATTGAGTGTCCTATATCGTTTGCTATTTATATGAGATGGGCATTCTTTGTATGTCAAAAAGAAAGAAATGTCTACAAACCATTCATTATAAGAATCTACAAAAAGGAGATTGGGAAGATATTCTTTGTTTTGATCATCAAAATCTATTTAAGGGATCAACAAAGAATCTTTCTTTTCTACTATGAGATTACAAAATCTTCTCCCTTGAACCAATTTTATGGGTTTGATTTCAAGATTATATTCCTAAACTTTAGTTATATAGTTATGTCTCTTTGATCTTGGACCCTATTAAGTTAGAATAGAATTCAAGAAAATGAAATGGTGTTTAGCTTGCATCAGGTAGAAGAATAGGGTAATATATACAAAAGCTACCATGAGCATAATATTTTCTTAAATGAAAGACTTGAGGCTTACGAATGTAATGGATACAAATAATTTGGAGGAAACACTAGATATCAGTGTAGTTCTGACACCTTTTTCATATTACAAAAAACTTGTGTTATGATTACTGATGAATATATCCATCCTCATTTTAGGCTATAACCATTTCATTTTTGTAAAAAGACATGTCTCTGACATAACTATGACAGATGTAGAGAGTTGATTAGAGGTTTCCACTTCGAGTCTCATAGGGCAAGTTTTGAAGAAGAAGTTCAAATTGCATGCATGATTAATGCATGGTTATCATGTTCAAATTCATGATAGTTTATTTTTTTTATTAGTCCCATATCTGATATTTCAAATTCCCATTTCATTTATGCCTAAAACTTCTCCATGATATTTTTACTGTTACCTATGTAAATAAGATCATCAACATAAAAACAAACAATGAGAATATCATTAACAATAAGTTAGACATACAAAGTTGGCTATGAATGGCTTATGTTAAATCCCTTCTTCAAGAAATAACTATAAATCCTTGCATACCTAGCACGAGGAGCTTGCTTCAACCCATAGAGTGCTTTCTTCAACATGTAAACCAATTATTCTTTACCTAGAAATTCATAGCCCATGGGTTGTTCCACGTATACTTCCTCATCTATATAACCATTAAGGAAGGCTGATTTTACATCCATTTGATATACTTGCCACTTGTATTGTGCATTAATAGCCAAATAAAGTCTTTCTATACACACGTTGTTGTTAGCTCTTTTCTGAGTAATACAATATTCTATTTTCTTGAGTGACTAGGTATTATATTTAGTATATCTTTTTAAGATCTCTTAGAACAGTGTTAGAGCTTTCATTTATATTGTTTTAGGTTTGAAAATTCACCTGTTGTGCATAGATATTCCTCCTAATCTCACCTATAGTGGGCATGAAGATCATGGTCATATGAAGCTTGTTACTAATAAGGTGGAAAAGTACACTTGTATTGAGTGAAATAAGGTGAATTTTAAATGGAAATAACTACTTAAAGTGACTACGTGCAAAGTGAATGTAGATTTGACCTATGCTATAGTGATTTTTCATGGTTTTTAAGGCTACAATATTGAGGGGGTTTCTCAACCTAATCACTATAAATAGGTTCATAAAATGGCGTTGAAGGTGGGAAAATCTATTGTGCACTTCATAGTAGGGAAAGCTATTAGTGAAAGTATAGAAGGTGGTGTTCAGTGACTAAGGTGGCACTGAACAAGAATAAGCTAGGGATGAAGAAGATGTAGATGGAATTGAACCAATAGGTGGCCATGAACCTATAGCTAAGTAGATCTGATTGTGTGCAAAACTGGTTTTCTAGATTTGATTACTGTTGTGATTGTGGATATTGTTAGAGTTTTTTGTTATCTTCTATCAATAGTTGTTAGCTTATAATGTTGGATTTATTTTCATAGTTGTTGCACTTGGGTTATCAGATAGAAAACATATGACTTATTTATCCATTACGCATTGCTTTACCTAAGATTCATCTTAGCATATGGCATATTATTTTATAGAACTAATTCCCATACAAAGTAAATTTATCCACTACAATGATCACTTCATGAAACTACTTTTCATAATCAATGTTATATTTGTAGAATCATTGTAGCACTAATAAAATTCCTCCACATAAAGGGAACATGATAGACTAAACTAGCAATGCTAATATATGTAGCATTGTCAAATATTTGTGAAAATATCTATGCAAACTATGAACCAAGGTGGGCATGGAAGGAAGGAATCAACATAGATCCACCCTAAAAGTAAACTTGCAAATATTGTCAAATACAAACCTCTAAAAAATATCCTTCAAATTTGAAGACCTTATTTTGCATACATTTGAGAGGATAAACATGAGGTAGTTCTCAATCTCCCATTACGCTGTCTCCACCATGAAGCTTCTCATACATTTAATATTAAAATCATAGTTGGTGGTCTTTCTCCACAATTTCCATAACTTTCTATCAACATCGAACATGTCTATACCCAAAAAGTCATGGAGAGCACAGGTAAAGTTTTCCCCCTTAAGGTAATTTTTTAAATTAGTTTTTAGCATATGCTTAAAATTTTATAGGGATTATTGTGGTGATTTATCTTACTCCTCTTGATCTTTCATCGCTAGTTGAGAAACTATTATGATGTTTGATAATTCCCATATATTTTTTTAATGTTTGCCTAGATGAAACTTTTTAAATCTTTATGATGCCTAAACATACCCCATTAACCTTGGGCCATAATTTTATAGACCTCATATTAATTATACTGCAACTTTGCCATGTCTACTATGTTACATGCTACCTTGTTTGGATGATAAGGGTTGGAACCTAGGTCACGCTCTTAAAATTACCTTGTTACCACATATGAGAGGATGCATCCCCACCACTCAGCTCCACTTTGTTCCCATCCCCATGTGTTGTTATCATTTTTAGGATTTTAATTTTTTTTCAATACTTCTTAGTGCCTCCTTTTGGCTTTGTATTTCTCTATCTCCTTTAAAAGGGGACTCCGTAAAACATAGCCTTTGACTCTCAGAAAACACAATTCACATTGATACTAATACCTTTCTTTTTTAAATTTCTCAAACTACACCTTGAATATTAATTTCCAAAAACAATAACATGTTGGACCATCTATAACATGGTTACATAATACATTATCAACAGAAATCCATTTATATTTTCTATTGACAGTTGAGGAGGAAAATGTTTTTTCTATTGATGTTAAGGTTACATGAAATTTCATTTTCATTTAGGTTTTATTACTAGTATTTACCATTGAACATTTTAAATTATAGGTGGTGTAAATCATCATGCATGTAGCATTCCTGATGATGGACTATAATACCATGTGCCCAGATGTCCAATGCATTTATAGAGGCAATGTTACAGGAGTTTTTATTTTAGTTCTCAGTGTTGTTCCTTATATAAGTAACACACCCAATACCAACATTGAGAAGTGTTATCATTGATGTCAAGGTTGATGTCATTTAATGTCAAGATTTATGTCATCAATGTCAAGGTACATCTGGTGAAGATGCATGGTGAGTGGTCTATGAGATATGAGCTTGTGTGCTTGATGTGACAACAAAGCCATGTGACGAGAGTATTTGAAGGCAACCTAATGTCTCTCTATTGAGATAGAATTTGAAGGAAACCTAATGATTATTATATTATTTTATGTCAAAGTTTAGGTCAAGTGAGTATTAAATCATGTTTGAGTACTAGTTCCTGATTATAAGGTATCTTTAGAAGCCCAGTCTAGACCATGTGTGAAGGTGTGCATAGTGTTGTTTGGTGAAATAAGTAAGCACAATATTGTGAAAGGTTTTTTGGAAATATATGAACATGAAAGATAATTTTATATGCCTTTATAATTGTTTCAAGTTCATTTTTCAAGTTTCAAGTGCTTGAGAAGCCTTGTCATAGCACTAGTGATAGTATGAAGAGACCTTATGAGAAGGTATGAGTATGATGGCTTGGGGACATGAGTAAACATAGGTATGAGTGGTTGTATGAGGATGATTGAGAATTTATTTAATTAATTTAAACACTCATAATAGTCTCAAGGTGAGTTTATAGGGGTAGGCCCTATAGATCAAGTCTGCAACTAGATCATTTCCAAACCTACATGGCTTAATGAGGCATCATGATATGTTATCAAGATATTTAAAGGATGTATGGCTATGTTAAAACATGATAGGAGTTATATTTAATGATATTTATATGTTGATCATGGAATTTAGGTGTTGAGATCATGCAAGAAGGCATGAAGGACATATAAAGGCCTAGTGAGGTATTAAGACTATGATGTAGAGAGTGTAAGCTGAATAGGGTATCAGGATCAGTTTCCAAGGAAAGTGTGAATATGTGAGAGTATAAATAGGTATTATATGTTTTTTCAAGCATGTTCAAAAAAAATTATGTCATGGTTTGTAGGAAAAGACATGAAAAGTGATTTTAAGGTCTCTCGAGTACACAAAATGAAGGCATGCAAACCTCTAAAAGACTTGTTAGTGGTTATTAGCATGTATAAAATTTGCATGGGAGCCTGAATTGTAAAATAGATACTAGGAAGGTTCATATATAATAACTACATGCACTAGTTTTGGATTTAAGGGGCAATACCTTATGAATAATCATTAACACCAAAACCTATTTAAAACCTCTCTAAAACCCTAATAAGGACCTCATGTGAAAGATATTGTTCAAATAAGAATAGAATGGTCTTAAATGACTAGAAAAAATATTATATATTTTATTAAAATCTCCTAGGCTCCTCTAGGGGTGATTGAGTTGTCAGATGTCTGAGTAGACCCTACAAAAAATTGCTAGTTTCTTAGAGATTTGTTGTAGCATTCAAAGTTGACTAGGTCAAATTATGAAAATAATTGGATAGAGAAGGTTGAGACTTATATTTTATGTCCATGGTGGTTTTATAATATTTTCCATCCCTTATGTATGCTAAACTGATCATCCAAAATAGCTAGTTGCTAATAAACCTAATGGTGGAAATAGTGAAAAACCTAAGCAACAGTGAGAAGAGGTTTAAGAATGTGTTATCATGGAATATAGATGAAACAAAGTGAGTGGATATGTTTTTCAATAATTTTAATACATTTGAATATTTTTTATTTGTTTTATAGGTCATTTATTATAGTGAAAAATTTGCTCACAATTTGACTTGTTTGGCTCAGTAAAGTCTATGTACAGTGAGGTTATGAGATTGGTATGCAAGACCAATATAGGAATTTAACTATATTATTTGTATATTCAATAATGGTATATTGATATTAGAGTATCATTTTCATGTATTTTAAGTCTTTTAATGTGGTCATATAGGTGTTGAAGGTCAATGTCACCATGACCGTACTTTAAGATAAACTGACAGTTATAGGCAAGCAAGTTTTAGTGATGAGTTTGCGGCTCTATGCCCTAATTAAAAGTATATAATACCCTTGGTTTTTTTTGTGACATTTATGTCATATAAATTCTATGTATAATGTTTTATAGTCAATGAAATTGATTTAAATGTTGAAACCAAAATGGTTTGACTAGTTCTGGTTGGACTATGTGTACTGGAGATAAAATATTGGTATGCAAGACCAATATTTGACATTATACCTTCTATTTATTATATTTTGGAATTTTTTAGAGATTTAAAATATTCTTTGAGGATATTATTTGTCATGAGAATTTTTCTTTCAGGTGTTGAAGAACAAGTTGTTCATGACTGGGTTTTAGAGTGGTCTAATAGTTTTGAGTGGGCTATTTATAGAAAAGGGATTGAATCCTTTTTCCTTGAATTATGAAGTATAAATAACATGGTGATGACCTTAAAATAATATATTTAATGTATATGTTTTTTTTTATTTCCATTTTTGGTTATCTAATTTGTGTTTAATCTTCAGTAGTTCAAGATAGACTTTCTATAAGTTCATAGGCATGATTGTGAACAATGCTAATCGTGTGCTTCAAGTGGTGGTTGGAGTTAAAAACTATAATAGACCTAAGATGAGATAATTTGGGTCTATTTGAGTGTAATATGAATCATTTATATCATTCATTTATTTTGAAAGTGTTCTAGGGAATTCAAAGGGTAACATGCAATAATAAAGGCCTAATTGAATTAGGTCTCCTTAAGGCCTAAAGGAAGTTTTGGTCTTTTAATATGCAGATGACCTGATGTAATGATTGATTCATCTCTGAAATATTTTATAAGACCTATTTAAATTATAATCCAAGTGTTCAAGTATGTATGGCCAACCAAGAAGGATATGAGCAAGAGGCTTGTATAAATACAAATCAATTTTAGGCCTATTTGGGTCAAAAAGTGTATGCAAAGAATATAGCACATTGGTAAGTAGGAGGTATTATATAACATATTATATGAATATTTTATATCAGTTTTGTGTATGAAAATCAAGGTCATTTGACCTAATCTTTCTTGAAGAGATCTAATTGAGCAAAGAAGCCTAGAAGATAGTTTGAGAGGGATAGAAGAGAAAGAAGACCTGAAGAAGTTTATCATAATGTTTTGTATGAAAAATAGGGTGTTATAAAGGTTATAAAAATAATTAGGTGACTTATTTGGTGTTTATTTATCTATGGGGTTGGTGCCTCCTTGCAAGTTGGTGTTTGTTAAAGCATAGCTGAGTTGGTTCTTAGCAAGTTAGGGTTGGTATTTTATGTAGAGTTGGTGATTCACTAAATTTGGTGTTTTTATTATAGTATTATATTCCATTTACATATATAAGTTAGTTGTCTTCTCCTTTATGGTTTCCCATATATGTGATGTGTTCTTGTGTTTTCTTGCTTATGTGGATTGGTGTTTATGCTTGCTAGATGTATGTGCTAATTTGAATGGTTCATAGTTGCTTAAGGTAAATTGGTAAGAAAGTTTTTGAATAATTATTCACACCTCCCCCCTTTGAATCATTTTTCTTCCAAAATTTTAGATTAGATCAAGTCCTTTGAATTAGGCATAATAGTCTAAAGGATATCCTAAAAACAATGATGGCTAGTCAGTAAGCTCAAGGTGGTTTCACTACTAATAAGAATCCATTCATCAATGGGACTAATTATTATTTTTAGAGAATTGGAATGACAAAATATATAATGTTAATGGACCATGACATATGACATTTATTTTTGGATAGATAAACTCCACCTTCTACACCACCAATTGATGCAATAGACAAGAAGGAAAGTGAGAGAAATTCCAAGGCAATGAATGCCATTCTATGTAGCTTATTAGAGGCAAAGTTTGTGAAGGTGACACACTATGATTTAGATAGAGTAATATGGGAAAAATTAAATACTATATATGAAGAAGGCACCAAGGTAAATATGGTCAAGTTGTAGACCCACCAGAGATAGTTTGAAAGTCTGAAGATGAATTAAGATGAAACTATTGCATCTTATTTGTTGATGGTTGATTAAGTTGTCAATGTCATTATAGGATTAGGAAAAGAAGTTAAATATTCTAAAGTTTTTCAAAAGGTATTGAGATCACTATGTCCTAAGTTTGATTATAAGGTGTCTATAGTAGAAGAGATGCATGATTTGGATAAACTAGAAATGAATGGGCTTCATGGGATCTTGACTGCGTATGAGATGAGAACAAATGAAGGAAGACCTACCAAGAAGGAAACAATATTAATATATGAGAAGAAGTTAAAATTCATTAAGTTCAATGAAGGGGTATGTTTAGATGTTGATGATGATGAACTAATTGCCATGTTTACTAAGAAGTTGAGGTTTGGATCTAGTAAGTACAAGGGTAAGTTACCTTTCAAATGTTTCAACTGTGGTAAGATTGGTCACTTTACATCAAATTGTCTTAACAAGGATAAAATTGAGTATGATGAAGAACATGATGCACATCATGGAGATGATAAGAAGGTCTATAATCCTAACAAGAACAAGAAATATTTTTAGTAAGTATGAAGGTAAGAATGGGTCATTTAACAACAAGAGAAGTTTCTACACTAAAGAACATAATAACTCATATGATGTAAGTGACATTACCTCTAATAGTGATGATGATTATAATGAACCTAAATATGATAATAATCAAACCTTTTTCATGGCCATATAAATAGACAATAAAGGTTTCTCAAATAAGATGAAAAAGAAGATAGAGTGGACCTTGAAGTAGAATTAATGAGTGCTCTAGAGGATGATAGGTCAGATGGAATGGTAATGAAATTCTTATTTCATGATTCAATTTGAAATGAATCAAATCAAATATTATAAAACCAAGAATGTCAATTATCAATTCACCTACCAAGCAATCCATTCATATTCCTACAGGACTCTTGAGTTATACACAAGAAGATAAAATAAATGAGCAACTAAACCTAAGAATAAGGAAATATTATCTAACTAATATTACATCCCCCTTAATCCATAGGGGTTGTTTTTAGACTAAGGATTCCTCTAAACTTTTCAAAATTTTCTCATCTAAGCACTTTTGTCAGGATGTTTGCTAGTTGCTCTATTGTCGGGTAATGTTGCAATTGGATATTGCCATCTTTCACATATTTTTGAATCAAATGAAATTTGGTATTGATGTGCTTGGTTCATCATGAAAGAATGGATTATTTTCCACTCAGATTTCAGAAGTGTTGTCAACCATCATATGTGCCGATGAAGCTTATTACTCCTAAAAATCTAAAAGAACCATTATGAACCACAAGTTCTCTCTAATTGCCTTTGAAACGGCCATATATTCTACCTCTATTAAATAAATTGTTGGTACTAATTAATTATTAGATTTCTAACTAATAACTATTGTTCCCAAATTAATTAGAAAACCTAAGGTGGACTTTCCATCTTCATGATCACAAGCATAGTTAGAATCTAAATACCTAACCAATTTGAAGTCTCTTGCCTTGGAGTATTTGAGCCCAAACTTTTGTGTGCCTTTGAGATATGTAAGGACCATTTTTACTACTACCTAATGACTACCTAACTAAAATTATTATATACATATTTATATGCAAGGGACTACCTACTTTCACTTGAAGAAATTCTTGAGATATTATAAATTGTAGGGCAATGGAAAATGTGTCCCATCATAATAGGCCAAGTATAATGTGTTGTCTCCACATAATTACATGATTTTTGAAGGGGGTCATCCATAAAGAATCGATTTTTTTTTAACTTCCTTTTAGTTTTCTACATTTATCCCACATAAGAACAAGATCACCTACCTAAAAATCTCTTATCTTTGATTTATTTTCAAAAAGGACTCTAACTTGAGCTTGATTTTTGGACATTCTATTAATAAATCAAGATCTATCTTCTTCAAGCTTACTTAAATAGAGAATTATTTTGTCTAAGGGTCTTTCAAAGTTCTTATTCTCAATGGCCATGGCTAGCTAAAGTGTAGGTAATTCAAGATTTATTGGAATTACTACATCTAACCCATAGAGTAATTGAAATGGAGACACACCTATGGCTTTCTTAAGTGTTATGATATTTCTCCATAGTGCATCATACAACTTATTATTCCAATTCCTCTAATTTTCATTAACCAACTTGTGTATTATGTTGACTAGGTTCTCATTACTTGACTTAGCTTGACCATTTCCCTTAGTGTAATATTCTTAATAGTGGGATATAGAGATATCAGCCATAGAAAAATCCAATCAACTCTGAAGAAGAAAAAAGATGAGCATTATTTGTTACTATCTTTTGCATCACACCATATATTACTAGGACATTTTATTTGATTAAATTACAAATAAATTCTTAAGTGGTCTTTGTAACTAGAAGTGTCTTCCATAAGCTTGATAATGAAAATCTTGTAAAAAAATTGTTTGTTGTTCACTGTCAACACATCTTAATAAAAATATATCAATGCTCTTTTTTAACAATGTTTCATCCCATATTATGTACTTTGTGGCAATCAAATTGAGTGTCTTATGTTATTTAGTATTTATATGAGATGGGCATTCTTTGTATGTCAAAAAGAAATAAATGTCTACAAACCATTCATTAGAAGAATCTACCAAAATTAGAAAGGGAAGATATTATGTGTTTTAATCATCAAAATCTATTTAAGGGATTAGCAAAGAATCTTTCTTTTCTATTATGAGCTGACATAATCTTCTCCCTTGAACCAATTTTATGGGTTTGATTTCAAGATCATATTCCTAAACTTTGTTATACAGTTATGTCTCTCTGATCCTGGCCCTATTAAGTTAGAATAGACTTCAAGAAAATGAAATGGTGTTTAGCTTGCATTGGGAAGAAGAATAGTGGAATGTGTACAATAGCTTCCATGAGCATAATATTTTCTTAAATGAAAGACTTGAGGCTTACGAATACAATGGAAACAAATAATTTGGAGGAAACACTGGATATCAGTGTAGTTCTTACACCATTTCCATATTACATAAAGCTTGTGTTATGATTACTAATGAATATATCCATCCTCATTTTAGGCTATAACCATTTCATTTTGGTAAAAATACATGTCTCTGACATGATTATGATAGCTGCAGAAAGCTGATTAGACTTTTCCACTTCGAGTCTCATAGAGCAGGTTTTGAAGAAAAAGTTCAAACTGTCTACATGATCAATGCTTGGTTATTATGTTTGAATGCATGATAGTTTATTTATTTTTATGAGTCCCATATCTACAATTTCAAATTCCCATTTCATTTTTGCCTAAAACTTCTCCATGAGAGTTTTATTTTTACATGTGTAAATAAGATCATCAACATATAAACAAACAATAAGAATATCATTACCAATATGTGGGACATACATAGTTGGCTCTAAATGGCTTCTATTAAATCCTTTATTCAATAAATAACTATAAATCCTTGCATACCTGGGATGAGGAGCTTGCTTCAACCCATAGAGTGCATTCTTCAACTTGTAAACCAATTGTTATTTACTTAGAAATTCATATCCCATGGGTTGTTCCACATAGACTTCCTCATCTATATAACCATTAAGGAAGGCTGATTTTACATCCATTTGATATACTTTCCACTCGTATTGTGCAGCAATAGCCAAACAAAGTCTTTTTTTCATTCGTTGTTCACTCTTTTTTGAGTAGATACAATACATTATTTTATATTCTTCAGTGGCTAGGTATTATATATAGCATATATTTGTAAGATCTCTTATAACAGTGTTAGATCTTTCATTTATATTGTTTCAAGTTTTAAAATTCACCCATTGTGCATATATCTTCCTCTTAATCTCACCTAAAGTGGGCATGAATATCATGGTCATATGAAGCTTGTTACTAATAAGGTGGAAAAGTACACTTATAGTGATCGCAATAAGGTGAATTTGAAAAGGAAATAACTGTGTAAGGTGACTACATGTGAAATGAAGGTGGATTTGAAATGTTCTATAGTGAGTTTTCATGGTTTTTAAGGCTATGGTATTGAAGGGTTTTCTTGACCTAATCACTATAAATAGGTTCATAAAATGGCATTGAAGGTGGGAAAATCTATTGTACACTTCGTAGTAGGGAAAGCTATTAGTGAAAGTACAGAAGGTAGTGTTCAATGACTAATGTGGCAATGAATAAGAAGTTAGGGATGAAGAAGATGTAGATGGCATTGAACCAACAAGTGGCCATGAACCTGCAGCCAAGTAGATCTGATTATGTGCAAAACTTGTTTTCTAGATTTGATTACTATTGTGATTGTGGATATTGTGAGAGTTTCTTGTTAGCTTCTATCAATAGTTGTTAGCTTATAATGTTGGATTTATTTTCATAGTTTTTGTGCTTTGGTTATCAAATAGAAAACATATGACTTCTTTATCCATTATGCATAGCTTTACCTAAGATTCATCTCAATACATGGCATATTATTTTATAGAACTAATTCTCTTACAAAGCAAATTCATCCACTACATTGATCACTTCATGCAATCTCTTCTCATAATCAAAGTTATATCTGTAGCATCATTATAGCACTAATAAAATTCCTTCACACAAAAATAACATGATAGACTAACCTAGCAATGCTAATATACGTAGCATTGTCAAATACCTACAAAAATCTCTATGTAAACTATGAGCCGAGGTAGGAATAGAAGGAAGGAGTCAGCATGGATCCACCCCAAAAGTAACCTTGTAAATATTTTCAAATGCAACCCTCTAAAAAATATCTTGCAAATCTAAGGACCTTGTTTTACATGCATTTGAGAGGATAAACATGAGGTGGTTCTCAATCTCCCATTGCATTGTCTCCGCCATGAAGCTTCTCATAGATTTAATACTAAATCATAGTTGGTGGTCTTTCTCTACAATTTCCATAACTTTTTGTTAGCATCAAGCATGCCTCTACCCAAAAAGTCATTGAGAGTGCGGGTGAAGGTTTCCTCCTCAATGTAATTTTTGAAGTTGGTTTTTACCATAAGCTTTTATGTTTATAGGGTTTATAATGGTGATTTATCTTACTCCTCCTAATCATTCATACCTGGTTGAGAAACTATTATGATGTTTGATAATTCCCATATATTATTTTAAAATTTTTCCAAATGAAACTTTTTAAATCTTTGTGATGCCTGAACATACCCCATTAACCCTGGGCCATAATCTAGTATACCTCATATTAATTATACTATAACTTCACCATGTCAGTTGCATTATAGGTTGCCTTATTTGGATGACAAGGGTTGGAACCTGGGTCACACTCTCAAAATTGCCCTATTACCACATATATGAGGATGCATCCCCACCACTCAACTCCACTTTGTTCCCATCCCCATGCCCTATTATCATTTTTAGGATTTTAATTTTTTTTATACTTCCCAATGCCTCCTTTTGGATTTGTATTTCTTCATCTCCTTTAAAAGGGGACTTCGTAGAACATATCCTTGGATTTTCAAAAAACACAATTCACATTGATAATAATACCTTTCTTTTTTAAATTTCTCAAACACACATTGAATATTAATTTAAAAAAATAATAACATGTTGGACCATCTATAACATGGTTACATAATACATTATTAACAAAAATCCATTTATATTTTCTATTGACAGTTGAGGGGGGACATGTTTTCACTGTTGATGTTAAGGTTACAATAAATTTCATTTTTATTTAGATTTTCTTACTGGTATTTATTGTTGAACATTTTAAACTATAGGTGGTGTAAATAATCATGCATGTAGCATTCCTGATGATGGACTATAACACCATGTGCCCAAATTTCCAAAGCACTTATAGAGGCAATGTTGCAAGGGTTTTTATTTTAGTGCTCAGTGTTGTTGCTTATATAAGTAACACACCCACTACCAAAATTGAGAAGTGATGTCATTGATGTCAAGGTTGATGTCATTTAATGTCAAGGTTTATTTCATATATGTCAAAGTGCATCTGATGAAGATGCATGGTGATTGGTCTATGAGATATGAGCTTGTGTGCTTGTGTACTTGATGTGACAAGAAAGCAATATGATGAGAGAATTTGATGGTAACCTAGTTATTCTTCTATTATTTTATGTCAAGGTTTAGTTCAAGTGAGCATTAAATCATGTTTGAGTACTAGTTCTTGAGTACAAGGTATTCTTAGAAGCCCAATCTAGACCCTGTGTGAAGGTGTGCATAGTGATGTTTGGTGAAATAAGTAAGCACAATATTGTGAGAGGTTTTTTGGAAATATATAAACATGAAAGAGAATTTCAAATACCTTTATAAGTGTTTCAAGGTTAGTTGTAAAGTTTCAGGTGCTTGAGAAGCCTTGGCATAGCACTAGTCATAGCATGAAGAGACCTTATGAGAAGGTATGAGTATAATGGCTTGGTGAGATGAGTAAACATAGGTATGATTGGTTATTTGAGGATTCTTGAGCATGTATGAAATGAATTGAAACACTCATAAGATTCTCAATGTGAGTCTATAAGGGTAGGACCTATAGATCAAGTCTGCAACTAGATCATTTCCGGACCTACATGGCCTAATGAGGCATCATGATCTATTGTCAAGATATATGAAGGATGTATGGATATGTTCAAACATGATATGAGTTATATGGAATAATATTGATATGTTTATCAATACATTTAGGTGTTGAGATCATGGAGGAAGGCATGAAGGACATATCAAGGCCTAGTGAGGTATGAAGACTATGTTATTGAGAGAGTGTAAGCCAAACAGGGTATCAAGATCAGTTTCCAAGGAAAGTGTGAGTTTTAGAGAGTATGAATAGGTATGATATGTTTTTTAAATCATGTTCATAAATTTTTAGGTCATGGTTTTCTATAACAGACATGAAAAGTGATTTTAAGGTCTCTCGAGTACACAAAATAAAGGCATGCAAACTTGAAAAAGACTTTTAAGTGTTTATTGACATGTATAACCTCTGAATCAGATCTTTAATTGTAAAATAGATATGGGTAAGGTCCTATCTAATAACTAGATGCACTAGTTTTGGATTTAAGGGGCAATAATTTATGAATAATCATTAACACCAAAACCTATTTTAAACCTCTCTAAAACCCTAATAAGGACCTGATTTGAAAGATCTTGTTAAAAACAGCCCAAAATGGTCTAAAATGAATATAAAAACTATTATATATTGTATTCAACTCTCCTAGGCACCTCCAATTGTGATTGAGTTATCAGTTGTGTGAGTAGACCCTACAGAAAAGTGTTAGTTTCTCAGAGATTTATTGTAGCATTCAAAGTTAACCAAGTCAAAGTATGAAAATAATTGGATAGAGAAGGTTGAGACTTATATTTTATGTCCATGGTGGTTTTATAATAGGTTACATCCCTTAGGTATGCTAAAATGATCATCCAAAATAGCTAGTCACTAATAAACCTAATGGTGGAAATAGTGAAAAACCCAGGCAACAGTGAGAAGAGGTATAGGAATGTGTTATCATGGAATATGGATGAAACAAAGTGAAGGGATATGTTTTAAATAATTTTAATACATGATAATATATATTTTTTTTTAATAGGTCATTGATTATAGTGAAAAAGTTGCTCACAATTTGAATTGTTTGGCTCAATAAATTCTGTGTATAGTGAGGTTATGAGATTGCTATGCAAGACCAATATTGGCATATGACTATATTATATTTCTATTCAATAATGGTATAGTTATCTTAGAGTATCATGTTCATGAATTTTAAGTCTTTGAATGTGGTCATATAGGTGTTGAAGGTCAATGTCACCATGACTTTGCTTTAAGATAAACTGACAGTTCTAGGTAAGCAAGTTGTAGTGATGAGTTTGAGGCTCTATACCCTAATTAAAATTATATAATAAATGTGGTGTTTTTTTTGTGAAATTTATTTCATATCCATGATTTTTATAAGGTTTATAGTCAATTAAATTGATTTAAATGTTGAAACCAAAATGGTTTGACTACTTCTGGTTTGACTGTGTGTACTAAAGACAAAATATTGTTATGCAAGACCAATATTTGACATTATACCTTGTTTTTATTATATTTTAGAATTTTTTTGAGATTTAAAAAATCCTTTTAATATATTCATGTTCATGATAAGTTTTCTTTCATATGTTTAAGAACAAGTTGTTCATGACTAGGTTTTAGAGTATTTTGACGGTTTTGAGTGGGCTATTTGTAGAAAAGGGTTTGAATCATTTTTATTTAAATTATGAAGTATAAAGAACATGGTGATGACCCTAAAATAATCTAGTTAGTTTATATGTTTTTAATTTCCATGGTTGGTTATCTAATTTGTGTTTAATCTTCAGTAGTTTAAGATAGAATTTCTATAAGTTCATAAGCCTGATTGTGAACAATGTTAATGGTGTGCTTCAAGTGGTGGTTGGAGCTAAAAACTATCATAGACCTAATATGAGATAATTTTAGGTATATTTGAGTGGAACATTAATTTTTTATATCATTTAAGTATTTTTAAAGTGTTCCAAGGATTTCAAAGGGTAACATGCAATAATGAAGGCCTAATTGAATTAGGTCTCCTTAAGGCCTAAAAGAAGTTTTGGTCTTTTAATATGCAGATGACATGATGTAATGATTGATTCATGTATGAAATTTGTTATAGGACCTATTTAAATTATAATCCAATTATGCAAGTATTTATGTACAACCAAGAAGGATATGAGCAAGAGGTATGTATAAATAAAAAGCAATTTTAGGCCTATTTGGGTCAAAAAGTGTATGCAAAGAATATAACACATTGGTAAGCAGAAGGAGGTATTGTAGAACATCTAAAGGGTTTAGATAATTTGTGATGAATATTTTATATAGGTTTTTTGTATTAAAATCAAGGACATATGACCTAATCTATCTTGAAGAGACCTAATTGAGCAAAGAAGCCTAGAAGACAGTTTGAGAGGGATAAAAGAGAGAGAAGAGATTAACAAGGTTATCATCATATTTTGTATGAAAAATGAGGTGTTATAAGGCTGATAAAAACAATTATGTGACTGATTTTGTGTTTTTTATCTATGGGGTTAGTGCCTCCTTACAAGTTGGTGTTTGCTAAAGCATAGTTGAGTTGGTTCTTAGCTAGTTAGAGTTGGTATTCTATGTAAAGTTGGTGATTCACTAAATTTGGTGTTTGTATTATATTAATATAGTCCATTTACATATATAATTGGGTTTTCTTCTCCTTGAGGGTTTTCCATATATCTGATGTGTTCTTGTGTTTCTTGCTTATGTGGATAAGTGTTTATGTTTGCAAGATCTATGTGCTTGTTTAAAAGGTTCATAGTTGCTTAAGGGAAATTGGTATGAAAGTTTTTGAAGACTTATTCACCCCTCTCCCCCTCTCAATCATTTTTATTACAAAATTTGGGATTAGATCAGGTTCTTTGAAGTAGGCATAATAGTTTAAAGGAGATCCTAGAAGTAATGTTGGCTAGTCAGTAAGCTCAAGGTGGTTTCTCTAATAATAATAATCTATTCATCAATGGGAATAATTATTATTTTTAGAGAATCAAAATGAGGAGATATATAATGTTAATGGACCATGACATATGGAATTTATTTTTGGATAGATACACTCCACCCTCTACACCACCAATTGATGCAACGGACAAGAAGGAAAGTGAGAGCAATTGCAAGGCAATGAATGTCATTCTATGTAGCCTATTAGAGGTAGAGTTGTGAAGGTGTTACATTATGATTCAGACAAAGTTATATGGGACAAATTAAAGACTATATATGAAGAAGGAACCAAGGTAAATATGGTCAAGTTGAAAACCCACCAAAGATAGCTTGAAAGTCTGAATATGAATTAAGATGAAACTATTGCATCTTATTTGTTGAAGGTTGATTAAGTTGTCAATGTCATTATAGGATTGGGAGAATAAGTGAAAGAGTCTAAAGTTTTTCAAAAGGTATTGATATCACTAACTCCTAAGTTTGATTATAAGGTGTCTATAGTAGAAGAGATGCATGATTTTGACAAACTGGAAATGAATGGGCTTCAAGGCATCTTAACTGCCTATGAGATGAGAACAAATGAAGACCTCCCAAGAAGGAAACTATATTCAAAGCTGAGAAGAAGTTAAAAGTCATTAAGGTCAATGATGAGGTATGTTTAGATGTTAATGATTAATTAATAGCCATGTTTACCATGAATTTGAGGTTTGGATCTAGTAAGTACAAGGGTAAGTTACCTTTCAAGTGTTTCAACTGTGGTAAGATTGGTCACTTTGCATACAAGTTTCCTAAAAAGGATAAAATTGAGTATGATGAAGAACATGATGCACATCATGGAGATGATAAGAAGGTATATACTCCTAATAGGAACAATAAATATATTAGTAAGTATGAAGGTAAGAATGGGTCATTCAAGAACAAGAGAAGTTTCTACACTAAAGAAGATAATAACTCATCTAATGTAAGTGACATAGGTACATCTGATAGTGATGATGATAGTAATGAACCTAAATATGATACTAATCAAACCTTATTCATGGAAATATAAATAGACAATAAAGGTTTCTCAAATGGGAGAGGCCTTATGGTTGATGATGAATAAGATGAAAAAGAAGTTAATGTGAACTTTGAAGTAGAATTAACGAGTGCTCTAGAGGATGATAGGTCAGATGGAATGGTAATGAAGTTCTTATTTCATGATTCAATTTGAAATGAAGTAAATAAAACATTATAAAACCAATAATTTGAATTATCAATTCACCTACCAAGCAATCCATTCATATTCCTACAGTACTCTTGAGTTATACACAAAAAGATAGAATAAATGAGAAACTACACCTAAGAATAATGAAATATTATCTAACTAATATTACATCCCCCTTAATCCATATTGGTTATTTTTAGACCAAGCACTCCTCTAAAAAGTTCAAAATTTTCTCATCAAGGCACCTTTGTTAGGATGTCTGCTAGTTGCTCAGTTGTAGGGTAATGTTGTAACTTGATACTGTCATCTTTCACATATTATTGAATCAAATGAAATTTGGTATTAATATGCTTGGTTCATCATGAAAGATTGGATTCTTTACCATTTGGATTGTAGAAGTGTTTTCAACCATGATAGGTGTTGATGAATCTTGTTGCTCTTGCAAATCTAAAAGAACCATTTTAAACCACAAGATTTCTCTAGTTGCCTCTTAAGCAACCATATATTCTACCTATGTTGAAGAAATTAGTGGTACTGATTACTTCTAGGATTTCCTACTTATAACTTTTGTTCCCAAATTCATTAGAAAACCTGAGGTGGACATTCCATCTTCATGATTAGAAGCATAGTTAGAATCTAAATACCCAACCAGTTTGAAGTCTCTTGCCTTGGAGTAGTTGAGCCCAAAATGTTGTGTGCCTTTGAGATATCTAAGGACTATTTTTGTTTCTACATAATGAATCTCCCTAGCTTTTTGTATGAATCTAAGGACACCAACTATATATGATATATATGGTTGAGTAGTAGTCACATAAATTAGACTTCCAATGAACTATCTATATTTAGTGGCATCAACCAAATCTGTTGAATCCTCAAATGTCAATTTGAGATTATGTTCCATGGGTGTGTTGAGAGGCTTATAATCTTCCATTAAGAAATTTCTTAGAATGTCACCAATTTACTTCTACTGATTGATAAAGAAATACTTTGGTTTCTAACTTACTTCAATACCAAAATAGTAGTGAAGATAACCCAAACCAATCATTTTAAAGATTTTCATCAACTCTAATTTGAATTATGTAGTGTACCATTCATTATGCCCTGTGATGAGAAAATTTTAAACGTGCGCCATAAAAAATACAACTATTTTATCAACTATTTTGATGAAAAGAGTTACACCTTCAAACCTAGAACATTTGAAGTTTATGTTCATGAGGTGCTTAGTGAGTTTTTCATACCATGCTCTAGGGGCTTGTTTCAAACCATACAATAATTTTTCTAGTTTTTACACTTTGTGCTCTTGTCCCTTTACTAAAAAACCATTAGGTTGTGTCATGTATATAGTTTCCTTGAGGTCTCTATTTAGAAATGTAGTTTTGGCATCCATTTGCTGAAATTTCCATCTATTCTGAGCTGTTAGAGATAACATGGTTTGAATGGTAGTCCATTTTGCTATAGGTGCAAATGTGTTATTATAGTCAATTCCTTCCTTTTGAGAATGCCCTTTGTAAGAAGCCTTACTTTATGCTTTTCAAGTGAGCCATCAATCTTATATTTATTTTTATAGAACCACTTGAAGCTAATTAGTTTACAACCATATGGTGGATCAACTAGATTCAAAGTTCCATTTTCCACCAATGAATTATACTCATCTTTCATTGCTTTTATCCAAGATTAAAGCTTCTCAGCTTATTTGAAATTTGTTGGTATTAAATCAAACACAACATTGAGTTCCTCTTGAGAATCATCCAATATGAGTTTCCAATCATGTCCTAAATTTCATCAACAGAATTATCTGGTTGAGATGAGGTTACATGTGAACTTCGAGTGCATTTTTTCCCAACTTCATCAGGTATCACATCCTACAGTGTTTGAGTGGCCCACTGAGGCATCTTTTTCTATGTTATAGGTGCTTTGACTTTATCCTTTGAAGTTCTTTCACTATCTACCTCTATTTTGCTAGCCTCTATTCAATATCTAATGAATTTTCACTCTCTCCTTTAGGAGAAGTTTCAAACTCATGTATGGGAGATAATAGAAAATCAATAGATTCCCATCTTTTTGTCCCTGACTCATTGTCTAGAACATTCAAATCACTCTCTTTGTATACATCAAACATGAAATATTTGTCCAGGTGACTCAACTACCAATCAATATGCTCTTTGTCCTTTGTAGTCTCACAAAAGATAACTTCTCTTACAACAAAAAAACTTATTTTATTTCTCATTATATATCTCGAATGTGCCTTGGAGGAATCAAAATATCCCAAATGGATGCATTTTTGACTCTTGTGGTCCAATTTATTTCTCTTCTCCTTTAGAATCAATGAATGCCTTGATGTGGGTTTGTGCTTCATTTTTAATCATTGTAACAAGTGGATACAAAAAATTAAAGATGTCACACTAAAGGGAGGTTAATCACACCACATCTCATATAGAGTCTTTGATTCAAGAGTTGTTGATGGTGATCTATTATGAAGGTATATTATTGTTTTAGCTATATAATAGACTCATGGCTGTATTGAAAATGTGTGCTAGAGAGTAAGAGAGCAAATAAGCTCCCTCAGCATAAAAGTACAAATTTAGACCTTTGAAATATAGCATTACATGAACTATATTCATCATAGTTCTGTTCATTCTTTCTACTAATCCATTTTGTTATGGAGTGTGAGGAACTATGAGATGGTGTTTGATGGTAGTATACTTGCTAGTGGAGGTGAACACCAACCCATTTTTATTAAAATAGGATTCAAACTTATTTGATGTGAATTCACTACCATTATCTATCTTGAATGTCTTGATGTGGGTTTGTGCTTCATTTTCAATCATTGTTTGCAGGGAGCAAACTTCTGATTTTAAAATATTTAAAGCGGTCCTATGGAAAGAAAGAGTAGGTAAAGATATATTGCAGGTCAATTTTCAAAAAATATATCCTTATCATCTTACTATAGTGATTAATGAACAACAAAAAATATTTATGACCACCAGCTGAGAGGATTGAAAGAGAACACAAGTCTAAATAAACAAGCTATATTTTTGATAGAATTGGAAAGCCTTGGTGTTCTTATCTATTTTCCACTGTGAGTTATGAAATAGTTCTCTTGTATGTTTAACCGAAATGCAGGCTTCACATTTCTCATCTATAGGTTTTGTTGGGCAATGTCAGGTCGATCACTGTAATGGATTTTGGGTGGACAACAACAAAGTCTGAAATGCCCATTGGAGGACTTATTAAGCCTCAAATTCATCATTCCTCTTCTTTATACTAATAGCTGTGGGATCCAAGAAATAGTGAGGTGATGTAGAACCAAGCGAGAGAAGGGTTGCCAACCGAAAGAAAGCATGCTTAGTTGAAGAATAGAGCAAATGAATACACAACATGTTATGTCTTGAGGATGATAGTGGTACAAGTTTTGTCATCCATAAAGTCTTACTAGGGGGATGATGAGCATGACATCATCTTGTTATTGTATTTGGATGGTTACATGCATTTTACTCTTCAGTTTGAGAATTTAGTTTGAGAGACCTTCCAGGTTCATATCCTAGTGGGAGTTGATGTGAATCAGGTGTTAGCGAGGTTCATTATGTAGGATGTAGAATCAGAACACACCATGGGTTGGATAGTTCAGTGTCCAAAATCACATGAGGTCTGGTATAGGCCTGAGTTTTCCCAAGCAGTGGGAGCTGCCAGAGAGTTAGAAGCCAAAAATGACTGTATTATCACTATTTATTCTGACTATGACATCACTATTATCTAATAGAATGGAATGGCCTTATTGCCTTATGATCACTAGGGACAATAAATTTCATTTCAGTTGAGGAAGGCAGAGCATCGGTCACCTATGTGGTTTGGACTGTGATTTTTACATGCAGTTAGTTAATGAACATTATCAAGTTTACAGTCTAGAAGTCTTGGACACTTGAGTCAGATTGTACTTCTTCCCTATGGTTGTATACTTGATCTATGTACAAGGTATGCTAAGCCACAACTTTCTTCAATGTGACAGCAACACAACAGGGACTCCTCAAAGACAGGTGTGTACTCAGAGCAAGAGAGGAAGCAAGGTATTTTCAGAAAGTCATATGTTGAGTGTGGTGCCAGTATAAAGAATCCAAGCAATCAATGTGTTGGGACCATGAGGAACTGATCAAGACATTATTCTTTTTTTTTTTCATCATCTGAATTCTGTACTATTAAATAAGTTTCATCATTCATCAATGAATTGCATTTTTCTATCTATTTTCCACTGTGAGTTTGACTTTTTTGACTATCTTCTTTGAATTATCCCTCTTTATTTTTATAGTATGCTTCAATTTTCTCCCATGGAGTCCTACATTCATTTGAGTCTCATGGCTACCTTTTCTATGACATCACTATTATCTAATAGAATAGAATGGCCTTATTGCCTTATGATCACTAGGGACAATAAATTTCATTTCAATTGAGGAAGGTAGAGAACATTATCAAGTTTACAGTCTGGAAGTCTTGGACACTTGAGTCGGATTGTACTTCTTCCCTATGGTTGTATACTTGATCTATGTACAAGGTATACTAAGCCACATTCTTCAATGTACTCCTTAAAGAAGTATTTTCAGAAAGTCATATGTTGAGTGGTGCCAGTATAAAGAATCCAAGCATCAAACCATGAGGAACTGATCAAGACACTATTTTTTTCATCATCTATACTATTAAATACACATTCATCAATGAATTGCACTAAGTTTGACTTTTTTGACTATTTCTTTGAATTTCCCTCTTTATTTTTATAGTATGCTTCAATTTTCTCCCATGGAGTCCTACATTCATGAGTCTCATGGCTACCTTTTCTATGAAAACATTCATAATAGAGGTTTTATTTATCATTCTATTTTTTATTTTGACCATCATGATTTTCATTTTGCCACCTTTTCCCTTGTACTTGTTCTTTCCTTCATTTTTGGAAGATGTGTCCTTGTTTGATGTTTTGGAAGATTTTGTTTGACATAGCACACACTTTCACCTATTGTGGTTTTTATTTTCCTTTCAAATGTCTTTTCTATTTTGGCCATCTTTTAAACCAACTAGTAAAATGTGAGAGTCTTCAACTAATTACTTGCTTGTAGAGACTCTAAATAGTTTGAATATTTGGGAAGAATGGATTTTATGAATGTATCTATGTATATGTCAAATTTGACACCTATTGCTTCAACATCATGTTTGATAGCACATATCTTTGAATCCAATCTCATCACATCACCATCTTTCAATTCTAGGTTAAATAATTTCAATTACAACTAATTGAATTCCAACCCTAAATGGGAGTCATATAGGTCCTTTAGTTTTTGATATGCTTCCCACAGTGTAATGCACCCATGTATATGAAGAAACACATCTCCATCCATTGATTCCCTCATCAAGGCCAAAACCTTTTGGTTTTTTACTTCCATGCCTATATGTCCTTTGCATTCCTTGGTAGTTTAACTAGTTGTGTTGTCCCATCACAAATATTCAACCATAGATCATTGAATATGAGCATGTTCTCCATTTTTTGAGACCATTCTAGCCAACTATCTTTGCTAGTTAAGGTAGTGCCAACAATGGATTTTATGGAATACATGGTTTAGAGTTTTGTTTGAGTTTTTGAAGGTTTTGAGTTTTTGTTTAACCCTGATTGGTTCATTATCACTCCAAAATGGTCCCATTTTCTATATACCAAAGGTATTAAAAAGGATTTGCTTTATCATTAACACCAACTTAAAAAGAAAACCTCATACATCAATATACTTGATTTTTATTGATTTCTAGATTAAATTTTTTTGACATACACAAATAGGTAAAAAGAGTAGCTCCCCTTATTTCTCCTTTAAATGCAAAATTTGGTTATTATTTTACCAAATTCACTTAGATTTGCATGCCTCAAAGTAAAAAAATATTGCTCAAATTTAAATGCCTTCAAATTTAAATATTTTCAAATTTTTAAAAAGGACATTTAAAACTAAAATGTGCTTTTTAAATGAAAAAGCATAAAAAATTTATATCTTTTCCTCCTTTTATCAAAATAGATTTGACTTATTCTAATATTGGGATACATAGATGTACAACCTCTCCACTCAGTAGTATAAAAGAATATAATTAATCTCCATCCAACTTATTCTCCATAGGTCACTATAAAGATGATGTGGTAGGTAATAGTATGTGGCTTGGCCAAAGCAAACTCCATTGACTCGATATTTTAGGTCATAGCTCTATCTTCTAGATCAGGTCAAGCCAAAGTACATTGCAAGTCAGGTAATATTATCTTCTACCAAGATACCACACAATAACACTACACCAGATCACCACACCAAATACTCAAGATAGAAATTCCAAATGTCACATAGTTGTAAAGGATTAAAAATGCCTTCCAAATAAAATTAACCACCCTAATGGAAACCATTTTCCAAATACCCTATTTTTTATGCCAGTGTATAGCTAGAAACTAAATGTAATAAGAAAAATAAATGTAGGTATAGGAAAATAAATACTAGTCAAAGACTCCCATGGATAGTGCCAATATACCCTATCAGTAAATGCTTCAAATACAATATAATAAATATAATGCAACAAATACAAGGTAGTAAATACAATGCAATCAAAACATCTCCCTATGCCAGAAATGCTATGTAGGCCCAAAATTTCTCAATACAGTAGTAATAGATGATGCCAAAATAATTTGTATATAGCCAATGATAGGAATTTATAGGTCTAAAAAATAAGCACCAATATGGCAGATCCATATAGATGCAAATAAGGAGAAAGAATGAAAAACAAAACTCTAATTAAAATTCCTAGCTCTGATACCAATGACAGGTTGGATGGAATGGCAAGGAAATTCTTATTTCATGATTCAATTTGAAATGAAGCAAAGCAAATATTATAAATCCAAAAATGTGACTTATCAATTCACCTACTAAGTAGTCCATCCATATTCCTATGGGGCTATTGAGATACACAGAAGAAGAAGAAATAAATGAGAAACTACATCTAAGAATAATGAAATATTATCTAACTAATATTATAGAGGAGTTTAAGTTCTAAGTAAATAAGAATCACAAACTAAGATCATTAGTTAAGGACTATGAAGAATATATTTGTTTTTTTTAGGAGAGATTAAGTAACACATCCAAGGAGTATGATGAGATCATCAATCAGATTGAAGCACACATAGAGATAGTCATTACAAGCCTAAAGTCTAAAGAGGAAGAATGCACCAAGTATGGAACTGAAATGGAATCTTTGAAAGTTGAGTTGGATCAAGAATCTAGCAAGTTGAAGACATTTGTGAAGTTTAAAGATAGTACTAACACTCTAGATAACATCTTGAGTAGTCAGAAGTCTAAAAGTGAAAAAATGGGTCTTGGATTTAAAGAAGACCAAAATGAGACAACTCAAGTCAAGGAGAAAGCTAATGAAGACAAGAAAATCAACATGAAGATACAAATCAAACATCACAATGCTATAAGGTATGCTAATTCATTCAATGGTTATTATTTTTCATGAAATCAATTTGGCCATAGAGCAAGAGAGTGTAGAAGACCCTCTAAAAATGAATATGCATGGGATTATGAAAGATATAATCAATCAAGAGGTATTAATGAGGTGGTTTTCTATAGTTGTCATAATGTAGGACACATTGCAATATTGTATCCTAATATATTTATAAGGTCATCAAGTCAAAATAAAATATTTGAATCTCCTAGAGTGCAAGAGAGAAGGAAAATGAATGTGTGGAAACCAAAGACAATAAAGTCAAGTCATGATCAATCTACAAGCTCAAATTGATTTTTTGTTATGGTAAATCATACTTAAGATTTGAAATCAATTTAGGAAAGTCTATTGTCAGATTATATTGATTGTCAAATGATTAATGAAGAGGTCAAGCCTATAGTGTCAATCAAGCCTAAAATGATATTGAAGGATTTAGTCTTGTGATAACATGGAGATCTAAGAATATCCTAAGATTGTGTTATTTTAGTTCCCTATGGAAATGGGTAACTCTATTAAGATTATGGAGACACTCTTCAGTTAGTAGAAGCATGGTAGATTCTTGGTTTAAGGGGGAGCTATTCAGGTTGTTGACTGAGTTCAATATATGATGACAATTGATCTTATAATCTGAGTTCATTTGAAGGAAGTATGCATGGAATAAAGGGGATCATTTTATTGTAATGCATCATAGTCTATGTGTTGATCTTTTATTTCAAGAGGGTGTGGTTCTAAAAGTTACAGTAAGTATGACCTTTTATCATTAATGTCAAAGGGGGAGAAAGTTCAATAAGGAAGATTGATCAGAATGGGGAGATGAGAGTGAAAAGATTGAAGAATGTTTTGCCATCAATGATAAAGGGGGAGTTTGTTGAGAATTTTTGTCATTGATGTCAAGGTTGATGTCATTTTATTTCAAGGTTTATGTCATTGATGTCAAGGTGCATTTGGTGAAGATGCATGGTGAGTGGTCTAATATTATAGAGGAGTTAAAGTTCTAAAGAAATAAGAATCACAAAATAAGATCATTAGTTAAGTACTATGAAGAATAGATTGGATTTTTTGAGGAGATATTGAGTAACACATCCAAAGAGTATGATGCGATCATCAATCAAATTGAATCACATATAAAGATAGTCAATATAAACCTAAAGTCTAAAGAGGAACAATGCACCAAGTATGGAACTAAAATAGAATCTTTGAAAGTTGAGTTGGATCAAACATCTTGTAAGTTGATGACATTTGTGAAGTTTTTAAAGGGTACTAACACTCTAGATAACATCTTGAGTAGTCAGAAGTCTAAAAGTGATAAAATAGGTCTTGGTTTTAAAGAAGACCAAAATGAGACAACTCAAGTCAAGGAGAAAGCTAATGAAGACAAGAAGATCAACATGAAGATACAAATCAAACATCCTAATGCTATAAGGTATACTAATTCATTCAATGGTTACTATTTTTCATGCAATCAATTTGGCCATAGAGCAAGAGAGTGTAAAAGACCCTCTAAAAATGAATATGCATGGGATTATGAAAGGAATAATCAATCAAGAGGTATTAATGAGGTGGATTGCTATAGTTGTCATAATGTAGGACACATTGAAATATTATGTCCTAAAAGATTTAGAAGTTCATCAAGTCAAAATAAAAGATTTGAATCTCTCATAGTGCAAGAGAGAAGGCAAATGAATATGTGGAAACCAAAGACAATAAAGACAAGTCATGATCAGTCTACAAGATTAAATTGACTATTTGCTATGGTAAATCATACTTAAGATTTGAAATCAATTTAGGAATGTCTATTTTTAGCTCATATTTATGATCAAATGATTGATGAAGAGGTCAAGCCTATAGTACCAATCAATCCTAAAAGGATATTGAAGGATTTAGTCTTGTGATAAATGGAGATCTAAGAATATCCTAAGATTGTGTTATTTTAGTTCCCTATGGAAATGGGTAACTCTATTAGGCTTCATGGAGACACTCTTTAGTTAGTAGAAGCATGGTGGATGCTTGGTTTGAGCGGAAGCTATTCAGGTTGTTGACTGAGTTTGATCTATGAAGATAATTGGTCTTGTAATCTGAGTTGATTTGAAAGAAGTATACATGGAGTAAAGGGGATCATGTTCTTGTAATTATTCATATTCTATGTGTTGATATTTTGTTTCAAGAAGGTGTGGTTCCAAAAGATATAGTAAGTATGACCCTTTATCATTAATTTCAAAGGGGGAGAAAGTTAAATAAGGAAGATTGATCAGAATGGGGAGATGAGAGTGAAAAGATTGAATAATGTTTTTCCATCAATGATAAAAGGGGAATTTGTTGAGAAGTGTTATCATTGATGTCAAGGTTAATGTCAATTGATTTCAAGGTTTATGTCATTGATGTCAAGGTGAATTTGGTGAAGATTCATGGTGAGTGGTGTATGAGATATGAGATTGTGTGCTTTATGTGACAAGGAAGCCATGTGACAAGAGAGAATTAGAAAGTAACCTAATGTCTCTCGATTGAGAAATAATTTTAAGGAAACCTAATGATTCTTCAATTGGTTGATGACAAGTTTTAGTTCAATTTAGAATTAAATCATGTTTGAGTACTAGTTCTTGAGTACAAGGTGTCTTGAGAAGCCCAATATAGACCCTATGTGGTGTGCATAGTGAACTTTGGTGAATTAAGTAAGTGCAAGCTTGTGAGAGGTTGTTTAGCATTGTGTGATCATGAAAGATAAGTATAGATACTTTTATAAGTGTTTCAAGGTCAGTTTTCAAGTTTCAAGTGCTTGATAATCCTTGTCTTGACACTAGTCATAGCATGAAGAGACCTTGTGAGAAGGTATGAGTATGAAAGATAGGTGAGATGAGTACACATAGGCATGAGTGGTTTTATAAGGATGTTAGATCATGTATTTGAATCATTGGAAAACTCATAAGAGTCTTAGGGTGTGTATATATGGGTAGGACCTACAAATCAAGTCTATAACTAAATCATTTTTACACATTGCATAGCTTAATGAGGCATTATGATCTATTGTCAAGACATATGAAAGATATATGGCTATGTTTAAACATGTGAGCGGTTGTATGTCATGAGAGTGATATTTTTATCATGAAATTGAGGTGTTAATATCATGGAATAAGTCATGAAATATATATCAAGGCCTACTTAAGTATGAATACTAAGGTGTAGAGAGAGATAGAGTATAAGCCTAAGGGGGTATCAGGGTCAGTTTCTAAGGAAATAAGGCTATGATATTGGTCTAAAATACCAATATTTACATTTTAATATATTATATTTATATTTAATAATGTTATAATTATCTAAAATTATAATTTTAATTCATTCTAAGTCTTTAAATGTGGTCATACAGGGGTTGAAGGTCAATGTCACCATGACTGTGCTTTAAGGTAAACTGGCAATTATGGGGTAAGTCGCAGTGATGAGATTGAGGCTCTATGACCTCATTAGAAGTATATAATTCACATGGTGTTATTTTTTTGGCATGTATGTCCTATACATGCATTTTATAATGTTTTGAGAGTTAGTGAAAGTGATTTAAATTTTGAAGCCAAAATGACTTAAGTGGTTCTGGTATGACTGTGTGTACTAAAGACAAAAGATTGGTTTATAAGATGAATATTTGACATTAGACATTATTATTATTATATTTTATAGTGGTATATATATTTAAAATTATATTTTTAATATATTAGTGGTAATGATAAGTGTTTTTTTAGGTCTTGAAGACTAAGTTGTTCATGATTGGGTTTTGAAGTGTTATGACAGTGCTGAGTGGGCTATTTGTAGAGAAGGGTTTGAATCATTTTCCTAGAAATGGTGAAGTATAAATAAAATTGTGATTAACTTTAGGTAATTTAGTTACTCTATATGTATTTTATTTCCATGTTTTTTTATCTAATTTGTGTTTAATCTTTAGTAGTTCAAGATATACTTTCTATAGGTTCACAGGCCTAATTGTGAACAGTACTAATGGTGTGCTTCAAGTGGTGGTTGGAGATAAAAAAATATCATGGACATAAGACAATATAAGTGAGGGTATATTTGTATATAATATTAATTTTTCCTATCGTGCATGTATTTTTAAAGTGTTCCAAGGCATTTAAAGGGTAACATGCACTAATGAAGTCTTAATTGAATTAGGTCTCCTTAAGGCCTAAAGGAAGTTTTGGTATTTTAAGATGTGGATGACCTAATGTTATGATTAATTAATGTATTAAACATGTTATAAAACATATTTAAAGTATGATACAAGTATTCAAGTATGTATGGATGATAATTAAGGATATGAGCAAGAGGCTTGTATAAATACAAGGCAATATTAGACCTATTTGGGTGGAAAAGTGTACACAAAGAATATAGCACATTGGTAAGAATAAAGAGGTATTTAATACCATATTAGGGGTGTATATAATCTATGATGAATATTTGACATAGGTTCTATGTATGAAAATCAAGGTCATATGACCTAATTTGTCTTAAAGAGACTTTGTCTTAAAGAGACCTAGTTGAGCGAAGAAGCCTAGAAGACAATTTGAGAGGGATAAAAGAAAGAGAAGAGTTGAATAAGGTGATCATCATCTATTGTATGATAAATTATATGTTATTAAGGTGATAAAAATAATTAGGTGGCTAATTTTGTGCTAAGTGATCTAGGGGATTGGTGCCTCCTTTCAAGTTGGGTCTTATGTAGTTAAGGTTGGTACTCCATGTGGAGTTGGTGCTTCAATAAATTTGGTTTTTATCTTATAGGATTATAGTCCATTTTTTTATATAAGTTTTTTTCTTATCCTTTATGTTTTCCCACATATGTGATGTGTTCTTATATTTATTTCTTATGTGTATAGTGTGATGTGTTCTTATATTTATTTCTTATGTGTATAGATGTTTATGCTTGCTAGATCTATATACTTGTTTGAATGGTTCATAATTGCTTAAGGGAAATTGGTAAGAAAGTTTTTGAAGACTGATTCATCCACCTTCTCAGTCATTTTATTTCAAATATCCAACTATTATAAGGATTAATGATGGTTTTTAGGTATGTAGGCCCAGAATGTAAGTGTAATAAGTGCAAGTGATCAAAATGTTTGGTTTTAACTTTAGTTGTCTAGAGGACCACATATTTTAACTATTTTGTTGTAAGTTAATTGGTCTAAGGTATGATATAAGTTACTAACCATGTAGTCCATACAATAGGGTGATGTTTTTACTTTCAAAATTCTTAGTTTATTTTTTTGGGTTGTAAATTTCCTCCTTTTAACTATGGTAGGGAATTATTTTTTTAGAGGTTTGTGGACTAAGTTACTAATCATGCAGTGCTTGTAGCATGGCCATGTTTTTAACCTAGGATAAATTTTATTCTCTATTTTTAGAGAAAATATGCCCTAGTTTTTCCATGGTACAAGTATGGGTACAAGTTTAATACTACAAAAATAATCCTTGCAATCTCACAAAATTAAGGATTTTTTGTGTACTAACTTAAACTATAAGATTTATCTTGGATTCACACTTGAAATTTTATCCCAGTTAGATCATACATGCCAAAGTATCTTTTTTATGGGAACTTGCATAATAATAGCTAGATCACCCATGCCAAAGCAACATTTTGATATGAAAGTTTCTAATTTCAGTCGCTGCTAGTGGCAGTGGAAATCTTACATTATCAACATTGATTCCCTTATTTTTCAACCATTTCAATGTTCCATAAATCACATTTTGAGTTATAATTATGAGAGAATTTGATTCTTTCTTGATCCAATCAACCTTATGGAATGGTTTTGATTCAATTTTATATGTTTGTAAACAAGGATCCAATGTGTCTTTATTATCCACTTTCTTCTTTGGAACTATCACAATGTCAAATTCAATGACCTATTTTATTGTGAACCACAAGCAATATCTAATTCCCACATCTCTTTCATCATTATAATCCAACCAACAGTCCTCAAAATGAGGCACATGCTGATATAAATAACTAATAATACTTACCACTAAACCTATTTTTTCAAATGAAGGTATGCTTTCAAATGGCCTCATATTAACACGTGTCATTTATTCCTCAATAAACTTTGTTTTAACTAATGATGATTTTGTATATCTACCTATAGAAATAGGAAAATTTACCTTGACTTTGTATTTATTGGCCAATAAGTTATGGGTCTTAGCTAATTATCTCACCAATTCCATCAATGTCCATTTGTTATTGACATATCTAGGTATCATATATGATGAGAAATCACACCCACAAATTTCTAAATAAGTGAAAGTGGGGAATTATATGACCTTGCTACCCATTTAGAAATATATGTTGATGTCTCTATAGATATCCTCATGTTATTGGGATCTTGCCCAAACATTTGAATCGCATATTATAAGAATGCATCATTTACTCTATCAAAGTGGCAAGAACATTCTTTTAGAGTAATTTGAGGATATAATTCATATATTCTAGTATTCTTGATTTCTCCTACCTGATTTAATCTATTCTTAAATCTTCTTCTGATAACTTCATAGATAAGATAAGAGGATATGTAGAACTTGTATGTTGTTTTGACTTCTATCAACTACTTAGGGATTGAATCAATGATTAGTTGGGCCTAATTGATATATTACTTATTTTAGTGAATAATCTATATATATCTATACATCCAAGTCTAGAAGTTATTTGCACCTAGATTCCTTACTAATCTATGTAAGAGTGTGATCATATCTTGATTTCATTAATGAACTCTAACCTAGAAATATTTTTTCAAAGTCTTATTTTTGTATGTTTAGGTTTTATGAGCCATTTCTTATTTACCCCTTTTGCACAATAATCAGTGTTGTCTTCCTTCAATTATTGAGGTTAAATGAGATAAATCAAAAAAATATTCCCTTTCTATCAATTTAAGTAATTTATTAATATGTTCTGGTGCTAAGCATATAACATATTATCCTTTAGAATTGTTAACCTTTTTCTTCTCAAGATAATAGTGCTCAACTATAGTCAAGACTAATTTTGGATAATTGGGAATGTAGCCACTTATACCAATCCGCTATTAAGTATACTTTGAAGAAATTTTTTTTTGTGTACTTCATTGATTCTATTACAAAATTACTATATTTCCACATGTACCAAGTCATCATCTATTATTTTTTCAACATTTAAGTCTAGATTTGATGGAAGAACACCTTGAAACTAGTACTTCATATCTAATCCTTATTCTCCATGTGGGACCTTCTTTGGAGGATTTTACTATTGAGTAACCTTAATGAGAACCATGGATTTTGACATCTAGGAGAGAAAACATCAATAAGTGAAAAACCTACATCATTTTACCCTTAGTAAAGATGAACTTATGAAGGAATTCAATCAAAAACCCTATTTTATTGAAAATTTTCTCATATAAGTATCAGAGTCCAATAGGGCTCCCTGTAGGGCTGTCCAACTCTAGGGTTGTGTTATCACTATTATAAGTTTATGATAAGTATTAGATCATGTGGGGTCTATTATAAAATGTGTCAGGGGTTGATAAGACTCTGAGCAAGGGATTCAAGATCTAGAGTGTTTGTGAATGAAGTATTCAATATTTGATGAGAATATGAACAATGATAATGAATTTTAAGGAGACTACCTAAAAATAATTCAATTTCCAAGAAAAAAATTAATTGAAAATTGAGGTTTTTCTAGTATTTTTGTCTTTTTCAAAACCCCCCAAAATGAATCCCAAAGTAGGAAAAGGGATTTGTAAGGGTTTCTAGAAAATAAGAGAAGAAATATGCATAGACTTAAATGTAAAATAAATTAGTATGAGATGGATAAATTTTACCTAATGTATCTTAAAAACACACAAAACTTTGTCATAACTATATAAAATATAAATCTAAAAAAAACACATGAACCAAAGTAAGAGAAACAACCAGGATGCAAAAGGAGGGGATAAAAAAATTGGTAATATAGTGTGAAGAAATTGTGAATGAATAATTAAAACCTCATAATAAACACCTTCACATGTGTATAAGGATCATTTCCATTAGTGGCCAAAATTTTAGTGTTTGCTTTCAAATAGGTGGGATCCGATGGATGTGCATGTAGATAGATCAAGGTCTACAGATGTTATTGGTATTAACACTAAACTTTGGGGGTATTTTACTAGCAGTGTTGTCAAATTATGAGGATGATATTAACATGCCTATTAGGTTTAGATAAGATTGATAGAAACCCTATCAGGTTTTGATAAGTTTGCTATCACACCTCTCAGATACTACAAGTTGTGTTTGCATTAGCATCAAACTTTGACTACGTACTTAACAAGTTTTGAATTTTACAAAAGGAAAACATAAGGACAGAGAGATTTTTAAATCCTTTTTCATAATTTGACCATGTGAAGATGAAATTTATCAAAAATAAGAATTTTAGCTTTGACTAACTTTGACTTATTTAGACTTTTTGACCATTATTCAAAAACTAGGATAATAGTTGACTTCGATTGGGGACCTCAAACTATAAAGGATAAGGGAAGAACTCAAGAATATAATTTTATAGATAAGTATGTTTACATTGGTTTCTAGAGTGATTTGAATTTTTTTAGAAAGATAGACTTATGACAAAATAGGAGATTGTAATAATGGGAGAATCAACTCATAGGGATAAAGACATGAAACAAAATGATGCAACACAAAGAAACCCAAAAAGGATAACAGAAGGGGAAACACAACTAAAAATTTTATATAGATATTTACACGTATGGGACTACCTAATTTCACTTGAAGTAATTCTTGAGAAATTGCCCATTATAGGGCAATGGAAAATGTTTTCCATCATGATAGGCCAAGTATAAAGTGTTGTCTCCATATAAGTGCCTAATTTTGAAGGGGCCCATCAATAAGGAATTAAAAAATTGACTTAATTTTAGTTCTCTACATTTATCCCACATACTAACAAGATCACCCACCTAAAAATTTCTTATCTTTGCTTTTTTTTTAAAATGGATTTGACTTGAGTTTGATTTTTGGAAATTCTATCAATAAATTGAGATCTATCTTCTTTAATAGAGAATTATTTTGTCTAAGGGAATTTCAAAGTTTTGATTCTCAATGGCCATGTCTAGCTAAAGTGGAGGTGATTTAATATTTATTGGAATTACTGCATCTAACTCATTGAGTAATTGAAATGGAGACATACCTATGTCTTTCTTCAGTGTTATATGATTTTTCAATAGCTTATCATACAAATTACTATTTCAATTCCTCTAATTTTCATTAACCAACTTATGCATTATGTTGACTAGGTTCTTATTACTTGACTAAGCTTGACCGTTTCCCTAAGGGTGATAGTCGGAAGAGTGGGATATAGAGAAATTATAGCCATAATAGAATCCAATCAACTCTGAAGAAGAAATTTTTTGAGAATTATTTGTTACTATCTTCTATAATACACCTTATATTACCAAGACATTTTGTTTGATGAAATTAAAAATAAATTCTTAAGTGGTTTGTGTAATTGGAATAGCTTCTATCAATTTGGTAAAGTAGTTTGTAGTAGAGAGAATGTGTGTATGTCCTACACTTGAATTGCAATTCACGTTTCCTATAAAATCTAATCCTATTATTGAAAAGGCCCTTCTATCACCATTAGCTTGAGTGTAAATTATACAAGTTTTAGTTTCCCAAAAAATTGATGATAGGTCTTGTGTTTACTTACCCATTCATATGAATCTTTGAATATAGTTCGCTAGTAGTGGTGGGATCTTACAATTTTAAATGTTATCACTAGAGTATAGAAGTGTCTATCATAAGCTTGATAATGAAAATATTGTAACAAATTCATTTATTTCACTATCAACACATCTTAATAAAAATATATCAATACTTGTTTTGAACAATGTACCATCCCATATTATGTACTTTATGGCATTAACATTGAGTGTCCTAAATTTTTTGGTATTTATATGAGATTGGCATTATCCTTATCTCAAAAATAAAGAAATGTCTACAAACCATTCATTATAATAATCTATAAAAAGGACAAAGGTAAGATCTTCTTTGTTTTGATCATCAAAATCTATTGAAGGGATTAGCAAAGAATATTGATTTTCTGTTATGAGTTGACACAATCTTTTCCCTTGAACTAGTTTTATGGGTTTGATTTAAAGATCATATTCCTAAATTTTAGTTATCCAATTATTTCTCTTTGATCTTGGCTCCTATTTAGTTAAAAAATACTTTAGGAAAATGAAATGGCATTTAGCTTGCCTTAGGAACAAGAAAAGGGGAATATGTATAGTAGCATCCATGAGCATAAACTTTTTTGAAATGAAAGACTTGAGTCTTATGAATTCAATGGATGTGAATAATTTGGAGGAAACATTAGATATCAATGTAATTCCTACCTTGATCATATTACACAAAACTTATAATACGATTGATGATGAATATGTCCATCCTCATTTCAAGCTACAACCATTTCAATTTTGAAAAAAGACACATCTCTGACATGACTATGATGGCTATGAAGAGTTGATCAAAGGTTTCATGTTTGAGTCTCATAGGGTAGGTTTTGAATAATATGTTTGAATTGCATGCATGATCAATTCTTGGTTAGCATGATTGAATGCATGATAGTTTATTTTATTTTTATGAGTCCCAGATCTCACATTTCAAATTCTTATTTCATTTTTTCCTGAAACTTCTCCATGAGAGTTTTATTATTACTTATATAAATAAGATCATCAACATAAAGACAAATAATGAGAATATCATTAACAATATGTTAGACATACATGGTAGGATTTTAATGGGTTCCACTGAATCTTTTCTTCAAGACATAAATATCAATCATTGCATACCAGGCATGGGAAGCTTGCTTCAACCCATAGAGTGATTTATTCAACTTATACACCAACTATTATTTACCTAGAATTTCATAGCCCATGGGTTATTCCACATAGACTTACTCATCTATATAACCATTAAGGAATCTTAATTTTACATCCATCTAATATACTAGACACTCGTATTGTGTAACAATAGCCAAAAAAGTCTTTCTTTTCAGTGTTTGTCATTTTCTCATTTTTGAGTATATATAATACATTATTTTATTTTCTTGAGCACTGAGTATCATTTTTACATCTCTTAGTATAGTGATATAGATTTCATTGATATCATTTTAGGTTTGAAACTTGACCCATTATGCATGGATCTTCCTCCTAATCTCACCTACAGTGAGCATGAAAATCATGGTCGTATGAAACTTGTCATTGATAAGGTGGAAAAGTACACTTATAGTGAGTGTAATAAGGTGAATTCAAAATGGAAATATATATTTAAGGTGAATTTATGTGAAGCAAAGGAGGATTTGAACTATGTTATAATGAGTTTTTATGGTTTTTAAGGGTACAATATTCAGGGGGTTTCTCAACCTAATCATTTTAAATAGGTTTAAAAAATGATGTTGAATGTGCAAAAATCCATTGTGCACTTTGAAATAGGGAAATATATTAGTGGAAGTGTAGAGGGCATTTTTCAATCACTTGTTGCCAAAGAAAATGGTGACTAAGGTGGTGATGAACAAGAAGAAACTAGGGATAAAGAAGAAGATGTAGATGGAATTGAACCAATAGGTGGCCATGACCCTACATCCAAATAGATCTGATAGTGTGAAAAATTGGTTCTATAAATTTGATTACTATTGTGATTATGGTTATTATATGAGTTTATTTTTCACTTTTATCAATAGTTGTTAGCTTATAATGTTGGATTTATTTCCATAGTTGTTGTACTTTGGTTATTGGATTGAAAACATGTGACTTCTTTATCCACTATGCATAGTGTTATCTAACATTCATCTTAGCATATGGAATATTATTTTTGATGTGTAATTTTATTTTATAAATTATATTTTATTATAAGATCCCTCTCCTTTTAGAACTAATTCCCATACAAAACAAATTCATCCACTACATTGATCGCTTCAAGCAACCACTTTTTAGAATTGATGTTATATTTATAGCATCATTGCAGTGATAATAAGATTCCTCCACTTAAAGGTATGTTAGAATATTACTATTTTTGAGTCCCACCTAACACTACAGTCAGCTCCAAATTTTTAAAACTTCTACCATTAAATGGATCCATTTAAATTTTGAAATCTACAGTAGTTTAACCTTTTTTGGGGGAATTTTTGTGGTAGGTGAGAATAGCTATCTGATGAAAGACAAAATAGGGAGTAGAAGAATTTCAATGTAGAAGAATAGAATGTGCAATAGAAAATAGAGAATGTAGTAGCAGTAGGAGAGAATTTATAGCAATAGCTTGTAGGGAGAGACATCAAGGGAAAATAGATCTATAGATATCCCCAACAGTCCATAGTATATACAACAAAGTGAATTAGCAGTAGCCTATCAGGAAAGAGCAACAAAACAAATGAAAATAAAGGAGTAGCAGTCAGAGAATTGTAATTTTTTTGACAACAGTTAAAGGAAAAAAGGAAAGTCTTTTTTTGTGGTCATTTTTAAGTTAGTTTCATACAGTTGTAGTTATGCTTTGTAGAATAATTTTTTTAAATTTATATATATAAAAATTTAGTGGTTATTTATCCATTTTTTCCCCTGTTCTATTTCAATCTATTATTATCTATTTGTTGTCCACCTGGGCCTATAGATTTTTATTATTTTCTCTCTCCTTCAAAGCCATTAGTGCTATAGATTTTTTCAAACAATTGGTATCATAGATGTTAGTGAAGGGAAGCTAGGTTATGAGTTTAATCAGATATGGCAGTAGGGAGTTAAGGGTCTTGGTAGTAGCCCACTATGTTTGATGACAAAAACTATGATGTGTGGAGCATCAAGATGAAAACAATATTTAACTCTTAAGAGTTATGGTATTTAGTTGATGTTGGGTACAATGAGGTTGCATACATAGATTCCTTTAATGCTTTGACTCAAATGCAAAAGAATGTATTGAAGGAGAATAGGAGGAAAGATGCCAAAGCACTCAGCTATATAAAAATGGCATTGGTTGATACAATTTTTCCTAGGATAGTAGAAGCTATCCATTCCAAGGAAGTATGGGATATGTTGTAGAATGCATATCAAGGGAGTGACAAGGTGAATATTTATCACTATATAGCTCTTAAGAAGGTATTTTGAGACCCTAAAATGAAGGAGAATGAGTCTATCAATGACTTCTTCACAAGGACAATGAACATTGTCAATCAAATGAAGACATGTGGTGATACCCTTGAAGATCATAGGGTCATTGAGAAGGTGTTGATGAGCCTTTCAATTAGATTTGACCCTATAATGGTTGAAATAGAAGAGTCAAAGGATTTAAGGTAAATGACAATTGATGAGCTAATGGGTTCTTTGAAAACCCATGAACAAAGGTTGAATAGGTCAGCCACATCCTCCCATGAACAAGCATTCAAGACCAATTTAAATGTGAAAAGAAGGGGGACATGATCAAACAATAGAGGAAGATGAAGAACTTTCATCAGTCAAGAAGGTAGAAGACATGGCCATCAAGAGTCACATGGAAGAGGAAGAGGAAGGAGAAACAACACTTCTAGAGGTAGATCTACATAAAAGTATGATAAATCTAACATCCAATGTTACTATTTCAAGTAGTATGGACACTATTCTAGTGAGTGTAGAAAGGAGTATGACATGAATAGGCAAAATTCTAATTTCTCTCATACACAAGAGGCTAGACCTAATAGGAATGAGAAATGGGGAAGCTTATTTATAACATGTAACATTGCTAAGCAAAGTGGCAAGGAAACATGGTACCTTGATAGTGGTTGTAGTAACCACATGAGTGGGAACAAAGAGATGTTTAACCACATAGATAAAATAATAAAATCAAAAGTTAAGATGAGAAACAATGATAAGGGTCTTATCATAGTCAAGGGAAGAATTTCAATCCACTCCAAGCAAGGTGATAAAAGGAAAATCCATTATGTTTACTATGTACTTGGGTTGAAACACAACTTTATCAACATAGGGTAGCTTGTCCAAAAGGGGTACAAGGTTAGATTTGAGAATGGTGAGTGTATTATCTTTGATAGGAGTGGCTATAATAGAAAGATAGCAGCAGTCAAGATGACAAGTAATCAAATGTTTCTATTGAGAATGAAAAGTGAGATCATAGTAGCATTCAAAACATTGATGGTAGATGGACCTACTTTTTAGCATATTAGATACAAGCATTTTATCTTTGGAGGGATAAATATTATTCACAAGAATCACATGGTGAAGGGGTTGCCCCTTATAGAATATCCAAACAAGGTGTGTGAAGGATGCATATTAGGGAAGCAACATAGGAATGCATTTCTTTTAGGGAAGACAAGGAGAGATAGATATCATTTAGAGTTGATACATTTAGATTTGTGTGGTCTAATGAAGACCCCCTCCCTATCAAAGAATGTCTATTTCATGGCATTCATAGATGATTATATCTAAAAGATATGGGTGTATTTCTTTAAGAACAAATTATAAGCATTTGATATCTTCAAGAAATTCAAGGCCATGATGGAGAAGCAAAGTAGCCACTACATCAAGATTTTGAGGATATATAGAGGGGAAGATTATATCTCCAATGAGTTCAAGAATTTTTGCAAGGATCATGGCATAAAGAAGTAATTTATAGTGAAGTATACATCATAGAAAAATGGTGTGGCTGAGAGGAAGAATAAAACCATTCAAGAGATGGAAAGGATCATGATAAATGTAAAAGGTTTGCCTAATGACTTTTGGGTTGAGGTTATAACAACAGCTATGTACTTGTTGAGCATTTATCCAATAAAGAGTGTAAGGCATGTGATCCCTCAAAAAGCATGGAGTAATCATAATTCAAGTTTTGAACACCTTAGAGTGTTTGGCTTTGTAGAATATGCACATGTGCCCAAGCAAAGGAGCAAATGGGATGACAAAAGTGAGAAGTATATTTTCATAGGGTATAGTGACCAATAAAAGGCATACTAAATGTACAATACCATCACCAAAGAGCTCATAATCAGTCGGGTTGTTTAATTCATTAAACATGAAGCTTAGGAAGAGAGTCAAGAATAAGAACATGTGGAAATAAGGGATGTTGGACACTTTATTAAATCTGAAACAATAGGTGGTATAGCTACCAATGCATGAACAAGGACCCCTATTTAATAAAGGGTTGATTTAACTAGTGGGAGCAACCATCAAGGAGGTAAAAGATCTATTCATGAGTTAACATCCTCCTCTTCTAACTCAAGTCAACATCAAGTAAGGACAAGAAGCTTACAAGATAGATAGGCATAAGGCAAGGCTAATGGTGAAGGGATACAAGCAAAGGCTCATATGTGATTATAGTGAAATGTTTTCACCTATATCAAGGCTATAAATAGTGAGGACAATCATAGTCATTAATACCCAACACAAGTGGAAGGTACATCAAATGGATGTGAAGTCACAATTTCTGAATGGAATGTTAAAAGAAGAGCTCTACATGGGACAACCACATGGATATGAGATTATCAAACATGAGAACAAAGTGTATAGGCTGAAAATGGTATTGTATGGGATCAAGTAAGCCCCAAGAGCATTGTACAACTTATAAACAAATACTTATTGAGCAACAATTTTAATAAAAGTGCAAGTGAGCCCACACTATACATCAAAGCATGTAAAGAAGGCATTTTGATTGTTGTATTGTATGTGGATTATCTAATATTCACTAGTAATGCAAATTATTTCATTAAAGAATTCAAAATAACCATGAAAAATGAATTTGAAATGGCTGATTTGGGCTTTTTGAAGTACTTTCTTGAAATAGAGGTCAAGTAAATGGATGAAGACATATCTATATGTCAATCTAAGTATGCAAAGGAGATCTTAGAGATGTTTTAACATGATGGATAGCAAGACTATATTCACTCTAGTTGAGATAAGCTTTAATTTGTACAAATATGATTGCAACAATAATGTAGACCCCACACACTACAAGAGCCTAGTGAGAAGCCTAATGTATTTGACTATAACTAGGTTGGACATAATGTATGTAGTCAACCTCATATCAAGATTCATGGAGATGTCAAAGGAGACACATTGGCAAGCAGGTAAGAGGATATTGAGGTATGTGAATGGAACAAGAGATCATGGTATTTTATATATAGTAACAGATGAGTTTAATCTTATTAGTTACATGAACAGTGATTGGGCAAGTAGCCTTGATGATTGAAATAGTGCTTTAGGGTATGTATTTCATCTTAGGTTAGGAGGCATATCTTGGGCTTCAAAGAAATAATTGATTGTGTCACTTTGTATTGTTGAAATAGAGTATATAGCAACATACGCAGTAGCATGTTAGGTTATATGGTTGAGAAGGATACTTTTTGAATTACATCAAGAGCAACAAGGAGCTTCTATAGTCTATTTTGATAATGTACCATCCATAACATTATCAAAGAACCCCATGTTTCATGGTAGGAGCAAGCACATTGCAATGAGGTATCACTTTATTCATGAGTTAGTGGAAAATCATGTCATATAACTTAGCTTTTACAAGTCTAAATAGTAGTTAACTGATATTTTCACTAAACCATTATCTAAAGATACATTCATGCATCTAAAAGGAAGATTATGGATCATAAATATAGCAACATTAGGCATACATAGTGTTATGGTAGCTCTAAAGTCATATAATAGAGATACAAACTCAAATTACCTAGCTCTAGACACTTATAGTAGAGTTATAGATTACATCAGGTTAGCTACGGATTTAGTCAGTCTAGATACAATATTTTTTAGTCTAGCTATTGACTTTAGTAGGCCAGCTACAAATTATAGTCTAGCTATGGATTTCATCAGTCTAGCTACAAATTTGGGTAGGGTAACTATGGATTATAGTGCAACTGGAGATTTTGGTAGGGTAGCTATAGATTTCAATAGTCTAACTATAAAATCCATCAGTAAAACAATGAACTTCAATAACGAAGCTCTAGACATGCATAAAAAGGGTAAAGACATTTGGGAAACTAAAGAGAAGTTATAAGGAGGTTTTACAGATTGATAAAAGTCTAGCTGACCATGGTAGAAAGGTCAAAAATAAGGGGGAGTGTTAAAATATTACTATTTTTTACTCCCACCTAACACTACAGTCAGCTGCACAATTTGATAGCTTCTATAATTAAATGCATCCATTTAAAATTTGAAATTCGAGTAGTTTAACCTTTTTGGAGGGAATTTTTATGGTAGGTGAAAATAACTATCAGATGAAATATAAAATAGGGAGTAGAATAATTTCAATGGAGAAGAATAGAATGTGTAAAAAAAAATAGAGCACGCAATAGAAGCAGGAGAGAAGTTATAGTAGCAGCCTTTAGGGAGAGAGAGCAGGGGAAAATAGAGATAATGATTTTCCTGGTAGTCCATAGCATATACAACAAAGTGAATTAGCAGTATCCTATTAGGAGAGAGTAGTAGAACAAAGGAAAATAGAGGAGCAACAGCAAGAGAATTATATTGTGTTGACAACAGTGAAAGAAAATAAGGAAAGTCTTTTTTTTTGGTATTTGTAAGTTATTTTCATACAACTATAGCTGTGCTTTGAATAAATTTTTTAGATTTATATATTTACAAATTTAGTGGTTATTTCTCCATTTTCTTTCCTATTCTATTTCAATCTATTATTATCTATTTGTTGCCCACTTGGGCCTGTAGATGTTTGTTATTTTCTCTCTCCTTCATAGCCATTAGTGTTATATCTTTTTTCAAACAAGGCATCATGATAGAATAATGTAGCATTATTAAATCCCTATGCAAATATCTATGTAAACTATGAGACGAGGTGGGCATGGAAGGATCGAGGCAGCAGGGATCCACCCCAAAAACAACCTTCCAAATATTGTCAAACATAAACATCTATAAAATGTCCTATAAATCTAAAAACCTTATTTTTATGGATTTGAGAGGACAAACATGAGGTGGTTTTAAATCTCCCATTGCACCATCTCCACCATGAAGCTTCTCATAGTTTTAATAATAAAATCATAGCTAGCAGGCTTTCTCCATAATTTCCACAACTTTTTGTTAGAATCAAACATTCCTCTACCCAAGAAGTCATGGAGAGCATGGGTGAAGTTTTCTTCCTTGAGGTAATTTTTGAAGTTTATTTTTAGCACATGATTTAAAATTTATAGGGTTTATATTGGTGAATTATCTTACTTTTCATGACCATTTATACCTAGTTTTGAAACTGTTATGATATTTGATAATTCCCATATATTTTTTAATGTTTGCCTTGGTGAATCTTAGGTAGGTGCGGGATAGCTTGAGCTAGAATCCTAAACTTTTTATACCTCTTTGACCCTTAAACATACCCCATTAACCCTTGGCCATAATTTGATATACCTCATATTGATTATACTACAATTTCACCATATTTGTTGTGTTATAAGCTACCTTATTTAGATGACAAGGGTTTGAACCTGGGTCATGCTCTTATAATTACCCTATTACCACATATGTGAGGATGCATCCCTACCACTCAGGTCTAGTTTTTCCCCATTCCCCTGTTGTGTTCCTATTCCAATATCATTTTAAGGATTTTAAAATTTTATGGATACTTCTAAGGCCTCCTTTTTTATTTATATTTCTCCATCTTCTTTATAATGGGACACTATGGAACATAGCATTGAACTCTCAAACAACAAATTTCACATTGATAATAACACCTTTTTTTTTATTTTCTCAAAATACACCTTGAACATTTTTTTACAATAATAATAATAATATTTTGGACCAGATATAACATGGTTACATAATACATTATCACTAGAATTCCATTTCTATTTTATATTGATAGTTGAGGAGGAAAACAATTTCTCTCTTGATGTTACGGTTATGGGAATTTTCTTTTTCATTTAGGTTTTCTTGTATTTATTGTTGAACCATTTAAATTATAGGTGGTGTAAACCATCATGCATGTAGCATTATTGATGATGAACTATCACACCATGTGACCAAATTTCCAAAGCATTTATAGAGGCAATGTTGCAGGGGTTTTTATTTTAGTGCTCACTACTACTACTTATATAAGTGACACACCCATTGCCAACTGTTATAAGGAGTAATGAGAGTGTGTATATATGTAGGCCCAAAACATAAGTGTAATAAGTGCAAGTGATCAAATGTAATGTTTGGTTTGAACTTTAGTTGCCTATGGGACCATATATATTTACTATTCTATTATGGGTCAAGTGATCTAGGGTGTGATCTAAGTTACAAAACCATGCATGACCTATAACAAGGTGATGTTTTTTCCTTTAAAATTCTTAATTTATTTTTTGTGTTGTAAATTTTCCCCTTTTAAGTATGATAAGGAATTATTTGGATGTATATTATTGTGGATGAATTTACTAATCAAGCAGACCCTATAACATGGCAATGTTTTTTCCCTAGGATACCTTTTCTTCTCTATTTTTAGAGAAACTCTAACCTAGTTTGTCCTTGGTATAGGTATAGGTATAGGTATAGTTCTGTTAATACAAAAATGATCCTTGAAATCTCACAAAATTAAAGATTTTTCATGGACCTACTAACTTTTACTATAAGATTTCTCTTGGATTCACACATATATAATTTTCTCCCAATTAGATCATACATTCCAAAGTATCTTTCTAATGGGAACTTGCATAATAATAGTTAGATCATGCATGCCAAAGCAACATTCTAATATGAAAGCTTCCCAATTTAGTCCTTGCTAGGGGTGGTGGAAATCTTGCATTATCAACATTGACTCCCTTATTTTTCAACCATTTCAATGTTCTATCAATCACATTTTGAGTTATACTTATGCGATAAGTTGATTATTTATTGATCCAATCAACCGTAGGTAATAGTTCTAATTCAATTTTTTTAATTTATAAACTAGGATCCAATGTATATTCATCATCCACTATCTTCTTTGGGACTTTCACAATTCTAAATTCAATGACCTCTTTTATTATGAACCATGGGAAATATCTAATTCTCACATTGATTTCATCATTGCAATCCAACCAATAGTCGACAAAATGAGGCACATGCTGATATGAATAACTAAGAATAGTAAACACTAAGTACCAAATTGGAAACCCTCAACCATAACCCTCAAGACTAAAACCCTAAACCTTAGACTTTAAACCTTAAACATCAAGTGGGAAACAAGAAGCCCAAAACCCTAACCCCAAACACTAAACCCTAAACCCTAAAATATAAACCCTTGACCTTGATCCACAAACCACAAATCCTAAACCTTTAAGCATAAAATATAAATTATAAGCCCTAAATTCTAATATCTAATCCATAACACTAAAACTTTGAAACAACCCAAAAAAATATATTAGAATTACATATTAGAGTACCCTTTTGGATGAATGTCGGACCCAAACCTCAATTTTTAAATAAAGATATACTCACTTAGCATCCACATGTATTCATAACCAAAAATATCAATCTTAATATTTTATGTCATCATTGGGTTACAACAAGTCCATGGAAAAAGAACTAGCGGAACATTATCCTAGTTAACAATCAAGTAAACATTAAGCCTGCTAACCATATATGGCAACTAGATTTAGTTTAAATCCATAAAAAATATGATAATTTACATTAGGTAGACAATAGGAACATCATCCATAATAAATATATTACAATCATGATGGAAGGAAAATAAGGTACCACAGGAAAATACTAGAGTGCTACTAGCCGAGGCTATCCATTCCTCATGGATCAAGGTCACTAAACTATTACTGACATGCTATCTTAAGTTCACACATCATTAAATAATTTATCATGAATGACACAACCTAAGTAAATGATCCATGATACCCTAGAGATCAACTTCCTCATCAAGCAGATGAGATATAGTGGCAGCCATTCATTGGATCGATGTAAACAATTCCATAATGTTAAATATCCAATGTGATACAATACACAAGGAAATCAATACAGCTAAATTACATTGCATCCAAACATATATATTTCATAACATTGATTATTTTATCAATTGATGTTTAAGAAGGCATCTTAGCCATTTCAACTTACACACTTACATAAGTAATTCCATCCATGCCTATGATAAGAAATTTATTATGCATGACTCTTAAGACATCAACCTCTCCTAAAACCAAGGAGATTAGTAAATAATTAATTATCAACATCATTCAACATGATTGGTAATGTATTTACCATAAGAACAAGTACCAAGTATACATGCATACTTTACATTTCCAACTATATCCAAACATAGTAGAGTAGGGCATTCTTCATATGTGCCATTATGGTTTGTTCAAGCATATAAAAAGTTCCATAATGAACCAATTTATAGGAGCACAAGCACCAAATTTATACATGAACTAAGTACACATTCCAAACTCACATTAACATCAATGCATTACTCAACAATAAATTCTAACCAACAAGAGGAAAGATAATAGGCAGATTTAACCCATAAGATTGGTATTCACATGTAATATTTAACCCTATACATGTATATAAGCATCTATAAAAACTTAACACACCTATAAACAATATTAATTCACATTAAAATAAGTTTATGGATATTTCTTCTTCCTTAAGCTAACAATTTATTCCAGCATTTACATAAATTTACTCTCATAATAGGCAACCTCTAATATAGAAAATAACTCAGAACCTTATTTGTTTCAGCCATGTAATTTCATTAAGATTAAGAATGAGAATTAACCATCAAAGAATTTATGAATAAAAACATACATACACGTGTATGCAGGCTCATAAGACCCAAGTATATAAGCAAGATTTTACTTATGCTTTACATAAATGTGTGGTAGCCAGCTTATATGAACTAGTCCATATATGTGTATATGCAAACTGAAACATAAGTTGAAACCCAACTAAGCATTAGTTTAATATACTTGTGTTATCATAAGAGTTAATTCTAACTTACATAAAAGAACCATAATCATGCATGCATGTATGTATGTATGTATGTATGTATCCAAAGCACTTAGTTAAATAATTTCTCAATAACTATCATTCAAGTTAATATTTTGATTTGTTGATAATTTATAATTTCATATACATCCTATATATAAGTTGAAACCCAACTACAAATTAGTTCAATATACTCATGTTATCATAAGAGTTAATTCCAACTTACATAAAAGAACCATAAGTATGTGTGTGTGTGTGTGTGTGCGCGCACGCACGCATGCACGTGCATGTGTGTGTGCATGTGTGTATCTAAAGGATTTAGTTAAATAATTTCTCAATAAATATCATTCAAGTTAGTATTTTGATTTGCTGACAATTCAAGACAACATACTCCAATATGCTTCAAAACACCAAAATAAGAGATTCATGGTCTACACAAGTCTCCACTCAAGGTACCAAGATTATACATATCAAGAGAAGATATAAGAGTTCAATAATATTTCACAATGAGTAATTAATACATTAAGCATGCCAAAACCAACTATATGTTATTACCATAATGAAGATCATCAATATAGTATACCCATATAGCACTAGTAGTGATAAACATTAACAATCAAAGATAAAACCCAAGTATATATATAGTTGATTAAATTTAGAAGTTGAAAGTAAAATTCACATATTACCTCACATTCAATCTTATACGCTTGTACTTCTTATTCCCAAAGGATCCCAATCCAAATACAAGGTTAGTGTGCCAAAATCTAAATGTAACTAAACTTGAATCTAATGAAAGTAAGTACAATGACATCCATTAATAAGGCTATATGAAGGTAATATAACATCTATGCTAATAAAGAGATAAACACCATGTAATGAACATTGCCAAAAAAACCATACCTATCTATAAAGTCATCTAAGAATGGATTAATATAAACCAAAATAGACAAACCTTCCCAACCATCCCTATGAGTCCAACCACCAATGGCCTTTATTACCCAAACCATCAACTAGATGGTGGTTTTGGCAAACAGAGTTGAGGAGGGATTTTTGAGTAATTTAGATTTGAACAAATGGACAACACAATAACACACAGGAAACACCAACAATCACCATTCAAAGGTGATATAGATTTATTCAAACCATCATTGATATAAATTGGAAGTGTGGATAACTAATTGTAGGCTACTGAAAGATATAGTAAGGGATTAAATAGTTAATCCATTTCTATAGCTTCTATAATAACCAACTTGGATCCCCTCCAAGTATGTGGTCAGCCCAAATTATCCTGACTACATATTTTAACAAGCATACCAACTAATGCTTAATTATTTATGTCTAGTTTAGGAATGGTGATCCAACAAGAGTACACTTCACGTAGTCATAAAGTAGAATAGAAATCACAACATATAACTTAACATTTATACTCAATCAAATATATATCCAACAAATAAAATCAACTAAGCATGATAATCAGGCAACCCAGCCATACAACATTCACAAGGTAATAATTAAAGATTCCAATAATCATTCAAGATAATAATTGATTAAAAATCCATGATTGACTCAATAATTAAACCAATCAACATATAGCAATTAGGCAATGCATTCATCATAATCTCCAATAATACCAACAAATTCCATAAATGGAAATAATTAAAGATCCCAATAAGCATTCAAAATAATAAAATGATTTTAGAGTTAACAAATGATATAATATTTTTGGAGGATCATCATGAGGTCTCATAATCTCATATGATCCCTGAATATTAAAAATTGGGTCAACATGAGTTACAAAACAACAAACCATTTTAAATGGTTTAATTAAAAATTGAAAACCCCCATTAAAAGACAATGAATTTAGTAGGGCTTCAACCATATTCTAAAGAACCAAAAGTATGTAAACACACAATAATTCCAAAAAAGGCCAGAACAAAACCATGCCATTTAAAACAACACCCAAAACTCTTCCATCAAAACCACATACAAAATTTTATAATAGGAATGAACTTAAACAAGGAACATGAATAACCAATTTGTGAAAAGGAAATAACTAGCGCATGTTATATATGTGTGTGTGTGTGTGTGTGTGTGTGTGTGTGTGTGTGTGTGTGTGTGTGTGTGTGTGTGTGTGTGTGTGTGTGTGTGTGTGTGTGTGTGTGTGTGTGTGTGTGTGTGTGTGTGTGTGTGTGTGTGTGTGTGTGTGTGTGTGTGTGTGTTTGTGTGTGTATATATATATATATATCCAGCTGATTCCATATTAAATAAAATATGTCAAACTTCATCCCAAAAATTGAAGCATGTCTAGATAGCTAGAATGTGTCATTCACTATGTACACACATCTATCACAAAGAGAAAATCCTAGCCAGAATGTAATTAAAGGGTGCATGAGTAACACATAAAATTCAACTTTAAGACTTAAATGATTTTAAATCGATTTCACGATTTAAGGAAAGAAATTGCCAACAAGAAATCTACCTAAAAGTTTTAATATAAACTAGGTCAATTTTCCTCATTGCAAAAAAATGTGTGTGTGTGTGTGTGTGTGTGTGTGTGTGTGTGTGTGTGTGTGTGTGTGTGTGTGTGTGTGTGTGTGTGTGTGTGCACATGCATGTGTGTGTATTAATAACATAATTTTTCCCATATGCTTGAGTAAAAACCCTAATCCAATTTATTTATATTTGAAAATAATTATTTATAAAGATAATCGAATAACCTGTGTTGAAGGTTTAGCATAGACCCATGTCGATTTAATACAATTCTAAAATTGCATTTATGAATGAACCACCGGCATTATGTTTTAATAAAACCCAAACTAATTGTCTAAAATAGATCAAAAGTATGAATGCCACAACAGAGCCATCTGCCAAAGGAGTAATAAAATACCCAAGTTGATTTCTCATATCTATTCATAAATCAAATTATTTTACATATACATCCAAAAAGAATAGGGTGAAATGACCCACAAGGCTAAACCCAGATTGCATAAACTAGGCAACAAACACAAAAGTCCAAAATTATGGAGGATACGGCATGGGGTTTAAAGAAATTGATTTCATCTTTTAATAGAAATATAAAATAAGCAATTATAGCTAGTCTAAAATATACAACATGTAGGGTCAATGCATTATCCATAAGTGAGAATATGGCATATATATAATGAAATTGAAATACACATACCATTAAATTGAAATATATATATTTTCCAGTCCAAGGATATAATGAATAAGATATACAAAAAACTAAGCAATTATTTTCATCTCATTTTACAAATCTATAGGCCAAAAGAATATATATTTAAATCATGTGGGATGTTGTGTATCCATATAGGGGTCTTTTAACTTCCTAGCTACATATGCAACATTTCATATTACCTTTAAATTTCCCTCTATCAAAAAATAACCAATTAGATAGTCAATAACTCACCTAGTCCAACATAGAGGGGAGAAAGGAAATCATGTGATGCTAATAGGTTAATAATCAGTTCAGTGAATGTCCAAATTTTTTTTACCATTAGTTTAATTTAGCCATGGATAACCAATATCACCCAAGGTGAAACTCCAAGTAGCAGAAAAACCCTAAACTCTCTCTTTGTGCCCTGTTATTCCCTTTTCCCCTCCTCCCTTCATGTTCCATCCACCTACCCCTCTGCCTTTCCTTTTTTTCTCCCCAAACTCACCATACTCCCATTAAATTCTTCCTTGAATTTGGAGAGAGAAAGTCTCCACCCCAAAAATATTGAACCACTCCTCATTTAACCCCCTCAGCCAAAACACAAGGCAACAATCATTAAGGACCTTTTCAAAATTTGAGCCAATAAGCCACAAAATCATAAAATTAAATAATAATAATTAAAATATATATATATATATATATATATATATGTATATATATATATATATAATTTTAAATGTTTAAATTCCACATGACCAATTAACCTAGTCACTAACAAGTATCAAGTCACCATGGTTAATAAATCACATGGAAGGGGGGTGTCAGGGGAGGTAGGCCTAGGTAAGTATTTTAGGGAGTTTGAGTCTTAGCAAGGGCAAGTCAAGTGGAGCTAGGGTGGCAAAGAGTATGTAGAGAAGAGAGAAAAGGGGAGGTTTGAGTAGATAGATTTAACACCATGCAAACATGAATGAATCAACAATAACATGACAAGACACAAAAAGTGAAAAGTGATAAAGCATAATAAAATATGACTACACAAATGAATAACATAATTGTTTCAAAGGCATGACACTAACCAAGAATACAAGGTTACCTATCATAAGTCATTTGATTACTTATAATCACTCTGCTACCCTAAATTTTGACACTATCATTTAACTTAGCTCATAATTAGCACCTATAACCATCAAGTGTATACATAAACAATATCTCATCCAAAAATTGATAAAATGATAAAGCAATAATGAACTATAATCAAATATCAATTACATCAAGTATTCCATGCATCATCAAGTGCAAAACTTAAAATATGATATATACATCAATATGTGGCCAAACATCACAACATCAAAATCAATAACACAGTCTAGCTAAGTAAAAAAGTGCATCAAACAACTATGCATATGTTATATCAACATTTAAGCAGTCACATAAAAGTATAATGGGGGTGGGGTCATCACATCCTCCCTTTTTTAAAGAGGAGTTGTTCTGATAACTATATCATCAATTGAGGACCTGACCATCCATTGGGACTTAATCACACCCTTTACAAAAGGTTTCACTACTCAACCATAAGAGGTTAAGCTTTTAATAAGGGTGGCTACCCTCGATATTTACCAAAATCAGCAAATTACCGTTAAGTTTCATATTCACTTGCACAACTTAACCATAAGACTAATCTAAAAAACTATTAGTTCACATAACAACAATGTAGGAGGATGCAATACACCATCCAGGTAATATACATTTGTTATTCCCAAAAAAAGCCATAATGACAGCCATGTATTTCCTTTATTCAAGCCATAAGAAAAGTCTTATAGGCTCATATGTCATTATAGCATTATATGCTTCATACCCATACCTCAACTTAAGATATAATTTCATGTTATGATGCACATGTCATTTATTTTTAGCTAAAAATAGATAATTACAGCCATGATAAAAGGACTAACAACTCTAAATTTGTTCTTATTTAGTATATACCAATGGTATACCTAATTTAACATAGCTCTAAAGAAAATATTAGAACTTTAGCCACATGTATAGGCATGAATTTCTAAGTTTTAAGGAAAAACAACATTATTGACCATGGAAATGAGTTTTTACAACTTAATAAATGCCAACAAAAAATCTTCCATTGCCTTCCCAGCACACCTCTTTCACATAAAAGATTGTGAGAGATAGGCAAATTTAACAACTTTTGACTATTCAAAATGAAAATTTGCTAGAGAACCAATCATTAGTTAGACATCCCTCTTATCAAAAGGTGAACATATCATAAAAAATTACAACTTTTATGGTAACAATTGTAAATTGTACAATCCCATCAGGATTTAACTATATATTTTCAACCTAAAATAGTGACTCTACCAACACACATTAGGACTTATACATAATTTAACTAGCATTCATTATTGAATGCTATTATGGGATAGTAATGAATTTTGAATGATTAATTATAAACAATAATTACCATTCAAGGGATAGTCCATCATCCCACACTATCCAAATAAACAATCGAAGAATCCAACCCAGGCCTTTACATGTAACCAAAGGTTTGATGCATGCTCTTCAACTACTTTGTGGGCTCACACGATGGTTACAGGAATCATAATTCCACCATCTTAGTGCACTTACCTCATGGAAGTAAATATAAAATAAATAAAGAGTACCCAAAATTACAAAATCCTCATGATTAGGACTTATAATGTTCATTCTGAACATAAAACCAACATACTTTTCAGTCATGCATAAAATAATATAGAAATATATTCATCTTAGAATATATATATGTATGTATGTATATCAAGTATAGAAAGGTAATACCTCAATCACAACATGTTTAAATGTACATGCCAACACAAGCATGCATTTCATCAAGTACCTCCTTGCTGATTTACATAAACATCCACAATATAGGACTAGTTGGTGCTTCACTTGGTTAAATAATTAAATTCCAAATAGGGTATTTAGTAACAACCTCTGATAGGTAGCTAAAGGAACACATAACCATAAGGTAACCATTATGTATGATTTTCCCATGACCAATATGTGGCTCTCATGGTGCACACTTTGAATAAATTAAGCAGTTGCCTCATTCAAAAGGATGGAGTGGATTTTAAGCCTATGAGAGACTCCACTCCCTAGCTTGTACCAGTCTAAACCATTACATAAATAGTGTTTCTTTACCCTCAACTTCACACTTACGTCTATGATCACAGATAGAATAATGATGCAATATTATAAAATACATCACAACACTATATCTTGGTAGCCTAAACAAGAGATTCAAATTACAAAAAGAGAGTTACAAAACATAAGTGCTTAGCTTCTTAATTTATATTTTAACAACACAAAATCACACACATAACATAACTAGAACACCAATATAGCTAGTTTGATAGCAAAAACATTTCACAAGGTTAATCATTTTTACACTTTACAAGGCTTATACAATATACATATAACAATGTACATAATGAAAGAGATGCATATCAAAATTACATATTCAGGTATAGGTAAGTATGCCAAGGTATTTTCCACATTAAAACAATCAAACACATAGGATGGTAAAGCACAAGGATCCATGAATTTCCATCTTGATGTTAGATGACATCCAAAAAAACATTAGATACCTATCAAATGATATCAAAAGATCAATCCTAAGGATATTTAGATTACAATCTCCTTCACATAAGGAATGTTATGTTCCAACAATGCTTATCAACTCTATGAGTTTCCAAAGTTTTACCAATATTATACAAATGTCATGGATAGATTACTCACGCTAATTGATACAGTAAGAGATCCCCAAAACACTTAACTTGCTCATACAAGTCAATCACACTCAACCACTAGGCCATGTATGCTTGAGCCACACCTTTGGACTTCCCAAGATATCATACTGTCAGGAGAAGAAACACCTACAACAATCAATATGCTCTGATACTAACTGTTAGGTGATCCCTTATCCAATGGAAGCACAATTGGATTAAACACGAAATTATGAATTTCCATCAGGTCTACTTGATGTTAGAGGCTTGCTACACCTCAAGACCTTCTTCCCTCTCTCTCTTGCTCAACACAAAACTCTAAACCCTGAGTTATTATCCCTCCTTGAATGCTTCAGCTTGTCTCCTTGACCTTGCTATCTTCAATGCTTTTATGATAATTACAATACATGCCTCATGGGTCTTTAAATAGAATCCCATGGTTACAAAAATAGAAATCTAACTACAATAATTAGACACAAGCTCGTGACTATAATTAGTCATTTGACATGCAAACACTTGCTTCACTTAACTGACTGTTCGTCAACAGTAGTTTTGGAAATACACAAGTGACCGACGTCGGTCCCTACTTGCCTGGTGATGCCGACATCGGCTGACTATCTACCTTTGCTGGTCTCCTTCTCCACTGCATCTGAATGACATCGGTCATACTGCCGATGTTGGTGCCTCTGGTTCTTCAACATCCTTCCTTGTGTCTGCAAACAATTGAAGCTTTTAGCTCCACACCTTAACAATCTCCCACTTGGAGATAAACAGGAAGGTTATGTTCCAATAATGCTTATCAACTCTATGAGTTCTCCATGACATAGTCTTTACTAATATTATACAAATGTACATGGATAATGTAGCTAATATTATCCAACCTGGTAAAGATAAAATACAATGGTCAAACCTCTATTGTTCTGCAGCCTAATCACCAATACACTATCCAACTTGCTCATACAAGTCAATCACACTCAACCACTAGGCCATGTATGCTTGAGCCACACCTTTGGACTTCCCAAGATATCATACCTGAGCCTAAATAGATGGCATTTCCCTGGCTGACATTGGCGTCCCTCTTACCGACGTCTATCCTTATGACCAACATCAAACTTCGCCCGACCTACCGACCCTGTTGGTCTGCACATGATCGATGTCGGTATCTGGATGATTGACGTCGGTGCCAAGCGATTGAACATCAAGATGCATTATCTTAAGATTCCAACACACAAGCTATTAAATCTCAATTCAACCAATTAACTTAATCCAGACACAGTCAAAGAAGTTAAATGGAGATGCTTACCTCTTGCTAGAACAAGTGCTCCCTTGGTAACCTTCCAAGAATCCACTGTGAGGGTTATTGGCATCCCTCATCTCCTAACCTTCCTACAGAAATTAGACTCTGCTTCAGAATTGAGAAAGGGTGAGCTTAGAAAAGGCACTTTCCCTTTCACTATGACAAGGGAATCATAAACAAATCCCATGAAAAATTAATGAAGTATCCAATCAATCCTTTGCTTCTTCCATACCTGCATGTTGGTTCTCTTGTAGTAAACATCCTCATCCCGAATGTCAAGCTTTTTGCACTTAAATGATGATACCTGTGCTTCTCCTACCAATGTCTCAATAGACATCATCATCAGGTGTCAACTTGAAGTCAAGTCTAGAATAAGAATCCCGGATATATATCTTAGTCAGGATCAATCAAATATCCCTATGGAACCGAGAGCCTTCTGATCAATAATGTTCCATTCTTCATCCTTCATATCTATGGGCTTGCATGCAACCCCACCCAACGGTAAGTACAAATCCTTCTGATACAGATAGTCCTCAATCATGCATCCTCCAATGATAATTCTTGCTGTTAAACTTCTCCATTCGTAGCCTAATTGCTGAACTCCCACTCAATATGAATGACCTGTAATCAAAAACATACCCTGCTTCCTGCAAATCGTAGCTCTGATAACTTGTCAAGAGAAGAAACACCTAACTATGCTCTGATACTAACTGTTAGGTGACCCCTTATCCAATGAAAGCACAATTGATTACTTTCTTATAAGCAATTAAACCTATACCAGAATGATAAAGTAACTAGAAACTTGAGATAGCAAAGAATTTGAGAGACAATACACACTCTTTGTATTAAATACTACTAGAAGAAAATACAATAAGGAAGATGCCACTTCTTCCTCCACCTCAAAGGCTTGCCACACCTCAAGACCTTCTTCCCTCTCTCTCTTGCTCAACATAACAACTCTAAACCCTAAGATTATCCCTCCTGAATGCTTCATCTTGTCTCCTTGACCTTGCTAGCTTCAATGCTTTTACTTGCCTTCTTGATAATTACAATACATGCCTCATGGGTCTTTAAATAGAATCCCATGGTTACAAAAATAGAAATCTAACTACAATAATTAGAATGCAGCTCGTGACTATAATTAGTCATTTGACATCAGCTTCACTTAACTGACTGTTTGTCAACCAGTTCTGGAAATACACAGGCGATCGAGCTGACGTCAACCGACTATCTGCCATCGCCGATCTCCTTCTCCACTGCATCTGACCGATGTCAGTCATACTGCCGATGCTGGTGCCTCTGGTTCTTCAGCATCCTTCCTTGTGTTTGCAAACAAGCTACCTTAAACATACCTGAGCCTAAATAGATGGCTTTCTCATGCAAGTGATCAATGAACATCAAGGCATTATCTTAAGATTCCAACAACAAGCTTAAATCTCAATTCAACTAATTAACTTAATCCAACAAGTTAAAGGTTAAATGGAGATGCTTATTTTGATACAACATCAAATTGAGAAAGGGTGAGCTTAGAAAAGGATCACTATTATGGGAATCATAAATTCCCACAATTAATAAGTTCAATCAGAACTTGTAGCTCATAAATGCAAGAAATATCCAATGTCTTAATAGACATCATCATAGGTGTCAACTTGAAGTCAAGTCTAAATAATAATCCTGGATATATAACTTAGTCAAAATCAATCAAACATCCCTATGGAACCAAGCATGCCCATGATGAAAATATATCTCATGGACATAAAACTGACTATGATTGATATAAACATGACAAAACTAATTAACTTAAACCTTTTTAGAAGTTATGAACCCATCATTCACCAACTTAACTTGGAATAGGCCAATAAGATCAAGCCTAACTTAGATGAAATGCATGTTTTTTTAGCCCCACATAAGCTTGTCTATTTTAAGGATGCATACCAACTATAACTCAGCCAATCAAGCAACATATTAGACAATAAATCCTCCTTGGTTTGCTAAAATTTCCCTTGCCTTAGACATGCCAATTCCTCTTGGGTATTTACATCACAATGAAATTGATGTATTATCACTCCTAGGCATGTATAGTGACACCTAGACCAAGCCAAAATCTATGGATATTTACCATAGTTGTTACTACAATGCCATTGCGAGAGGTTTTTGCATAACACTCTTGTTATAAATAAAAAAGAGGTAGGGAAAGCTTGTTATGTATAAGAAATCACCCCATGAAGATGTTTCTAATCCACCAAAACCATCCACCTTATATAATCCTACTAAATAAGAGAAATTCATAATTTGAGTTCAACCAAAAGAACGTAGGATATTCAGCTCTTTGCACAAGAAATTCTAGTAGTTTTTATCCATATAAAAGACACTAGTTGACACACCCATGTAAGTTCATAGGTTGTCAGCATCTCAAGGAAATAATTTTCATTAGTAGAGAGATCAATCTTTGATAACTTTCCCAAGTAATTCAACTCTTTTTGCACGCTATTATGCCCTCTAAGTTTAGGTTGAACCCACAATCTTCCTTTGGTCATAATGTTTAAAGTATCTAATTAATAATCACCCATACAAGATGACCATAGATACCATATATTATTCCCCTGATTCTAAGAATGAATCTTATATCATCTAACTCTAATTTACTCACCCATACAATTCCATGGTTGATAGGTGAGACTTGCTCTAATGAAATCAAATTCTGGAAGGATTAACCCCAACAAAGGCTAGGTGCGATAGCAATGACATGGGAAATATATTAAATATATTACAATCATGATGGAAGGAAAATAAGGTACCACAAGTAAATGCTAAAGTGATACTAGTCAAGGATATCGATTCCTCATTGCTCAAGGTCACTGTAATGTTGCCATCATGCTAGCTTAAGTTCACACATTATTCAATAATTTAGCATGAATGACATTGCCTAAGTAAATGATCCATGCTACCCTACAGGTCAACTTCATCATCAAGCAGATGAGATATGGTGTTAGCCAATCATTGGATTGATGTAGAAAATTCCATATTGGCAATAGCCAATGTGATAAAATACATAAGGAAATGAATACAAATAAGGTACATTGCATCCAAACATATATTCCATAACATTGTTTATTTTATCAACCAATGTTTAAGAAGGCATCTTAGTCATTTCCACTTACACACTAACATAAGTAATTTCAGCCATGCCTATAATCATTAAATTTACTATGTATGATTAAATTTTAAGACATAAACCTCTCCTACAATGAAGTATTTTAGTAAATAACTAATTCCTAACTTCATTCAACATGATTGGTAATTTATTTCCCACAAGAACAAGTACCAACTATACATGCATAATGCAGATTTCCAACTATATCCAAACATAGTAGAGTAGGACATTCCTCATATGTACCATTATAGTTTGTTTAAGCATATAAAAAGTTACATCATGAACCAATTTCAAAGAGCATAAGCACCAAGGTTTCACATAGAATAAGTACACATTCCAAACACACATCAACATCAATGCATTATTCAATGAGAAATTCTACCCAATAAGAGGAAAGATGATATGCATATTCAACCTATAAGAGTGGAATTCACATGTAATATTCAGCCCTATACATGAATGTAAGCATCTATAAATACAGAATACACCCTTCAAAAATACTAATTCACATTAAAAATGATTAAGGGATACTTCTTCTTCCTTAATATAATAATTTATTCCAACCTTTACATAAATTTACTCTCATAATAGGCAGCCTCTGATATGGAAAACATCTTAGAACCTTATTCATTTTAGTAATGTAATATAACCAAGCTTAAGAATTAGAATTGATTAATAACAACATACATGTTGTAGAGATGGAATCCAAAGTGAGTTAGATCAAGCATTAGTTAATAAAACTCAAGAAATACATAAAGAACATAACTAACTAAACCAACTCCTTTAATAGGGTTTGGAAATCATAATTAAGAGATATTGAAAGAAATAATATACATCAAACCTTCCCAAGTTCATACCACCCTCAAAAGTGGCTCAAAACATTATTTTCCCCTTGATTTGGTGATCAAGTCTTTAGTAATGATGAGTTGCTTTGTCCTCCATCATCTCAAGTGCATCAATGAAACTAGGCTCATGATATTTAATCAAATTTATTCCTATAGTGAAGTTATCCTATTTCAAATTAAACATAATAAAACTACACAAAAATGTCTTGTGGAGAGAATTTTTCATACTAAGTTTAAACCAAAAGAGCTTAAAAAGATGTGTGAGAGGCCTCTTATTTATAGATTTTATAAAATGATCAGAATCAACCATGATCATCCATATTGAGATCAAGATGTGTGTCTATGAATAAATTCAATTTTGTAGATTTAAATCATAAATATCCTCATAAATATTTACAAGGAAGGGGCATTAAAGAGGCATGGGAAGACTTAAAGCTGATATTTATTGCATTTATGGTAAAGGGATGCCACCTCACAAATGATGTCACTTGATGATGCAGATATTAGAGATCAATTTATAATTAAGAAATATTCAATAAATTCTATGGATTTTCCACTTAAGCTTTTGATTTGGATTAATTTGTCTAAGTGAGATTAATTAATTTTTATGCAATTTTTTAGAAATTGGTTGCATACTATTAATCAAATAGATCGAAATGTCAAGTTATTAACTCAAGAAGGTGTTAGTTGTGTATAGACCAATATCTGATTTACAACATTGTCAACACAAAATAACACATGCATGTGTTGTGTGCTTTTGAATTAGAAGAATTCAGTGGTTCAGAGCGTCAAATTGCATTTTTACCATTTTGACTCGAAATGATTTGAGAAAAATTTATAATCACATAAAATACATTGACCTATTCAAGGATATATTAGCCTAAATTAGTACTTTATATGACAAGCTCAAACTATTTAGTGCATTTAGGTGATTTTAGCTCAAATTATGCATTTTCACATATTTCGAGTAAGATTGACAATTTCAACACAATGGTGTTAGGAATTGGATGTCTACATTTTGCCCCTGTTTAAGAAGGTGTAGTAAGACATTCGATTGAGGCAACATATTTTTAAATAAAAGAGTCATCCAAGAATAATTTGTAAGGAAATGACCCATGATGCCCCCTCAAGAGGACATACAGGGATGAAAGAGAAGGATAGACTCTTGAAAAGAGAGAGAGAAAGCAAAATTAACCCATGAATGAGACTAAATCCATACTAAGTAAATGTTTGCATGCATTGATTATTAGTGATCAAAAGATAATAGAATATAATGGGACCTAAGGGAGGTTGAAGTGGGAAGGATAAAAAACAAAAATACAAGTGACACTTTATACACACCCAAAAGAGGGTGCAAGTTGCCTGCTTAGGGAATGATTGATCTTGAGACAAGTTGCACACTTTAAAAATTACCAGAACGAGGGCAAAGGTCCATAGAACTTTGAATTAGAATAAAAAGGAGAGAATTTATCGCAAAAATAAAATAATAATTTTCCCCAGTAGATTGTATTTTATTGGTTCATAAAGTAATTTTTCCCCAATAGGGTAGATGTTGATCACTGGTAATTGATTGTGCCCTAGTGGGACTGATTTGATTTGGTGATTTGTCTAAATGTTGTGACCCTATAGGTAAAATTGGAAAGCATATCTCATGGATATAACTTAATACATAGATTAAAATATGAGAAGACACAAATGTAGATGTGATGTCTAATGACTAAAAAAGCCACAAGAATTTAGGCATACGAGTATGCACAAAGTGATGAAAGTGTGAATAGAAGAATAAAAGGTGGTTGATCTGAATTGATATATGTCATGTATCCAAGCAATGCCTGCATAGTTTATATGGACCTCAAGCCAGTGTATTTCTCCCATAAGTGGGATAAAATGGGATAAGGAATGAAGAATAGAAGAAAGACAAACCATTGTTTGACTAGACTCATAATGTATGCCAAGAGATGTACATTTTTCATAGAGCCTTATGCGTGAGCCATTGGTGTTTAGTTTTATTGGTATACTGAGAGCTGATCTTCGTAGATGCATTGATCTTGAAACTTGAATCCAAAACAATTGGTACTTACTATAGTAAAAGTGAAATTATGCATCATAAGTATGAGTGACCTACAATTACATTGCATTTATATTGTGATGAGCTAGTTTAAATGTGAATATTTATAACTAAGGATAATAATAAGAACTACCAATACTAGAGTTACAACTATTTACATTTAAATTAAAGAAAATCAAAATAAGACATAGATGTAACCTAACTTAAAATTAAGATATGAATAATCAAGATTTAAGTAGGAACAAAAATGTATAAAATCAAATCAAGAATAACCTAATAAACATTATGAAATCAAGATATGAATAATCAAGATCCATGTGTACTATTAATATGTACTTGAAAAACTAAAACAAAATAACAAGACAAAATAGGAACACAAAAGACCAAAATAAAAAAACACTTAGAAGAGACAAATAGAAAAAGAATAAAGAAGAACAAATAACAAAACAAAATAAATGGAGAGATAAAAAAGCACAACAAAACAACAATAAAATTTATATTAACACACACAAAGGAGATTTAACCATAATTTTAATGCAAGTAGAAATCAATTGTTCATGTATGTGTAGTAAAGGCATTACTTTCTACAACAACATAACAAGAACAAAGAACCCAAAGTTGCCTCCAAGTGATAGGGAAACAACAAGATAATAAAATGGGGGAAAAAAAGAAAGGAAAAGGGGTGGTCGAGTTGACTCCAAATGTATAAGATAAGTAGATGCTCCCTACATAGTTCCATAGATTCAAGGCCCAAAATGAACTTCAATCCAAATGTAGTTTTCCAAAGAAATGGGATAGAAGAAAATTGATGATAAAAAAACATGATTGACAACATAGAGTAAATAAGAAAAATGGGCTCAAAAAATGGTGAAAGCATTCAAATGAGTACTTGTAAAATTACAAGAGCATGGAGATTAGAATATAAAAAAAGTGCAAGATAATGTTTTTATTTATTTTATCAATCATTTCCTAATGTGTTTGTGTTTTTGGGATAAGAAACAAAAATGAAATGTTAACAAAATGTCTAGGAAACGACCTAGTTGAGGAGATGCACATCCACAAGTAAGAGTTTAATTAATAGCTAAGCCAGCTGTAACAGTCCATGCTCGCAAATTAGAGAGAGTGAGATCCTGATAAGGCAATAATGCCTATCAAATAGTAGCAAAATATTGATAGAATATTGTGCAGCATGAGATAAATCTGAAGAACCATTCAACAATCAAAAACCATGAGATGATGTATCTATGTTCACTTGTCTATAATAAGAAGCTATAGAATATTATTCAAGCTCAACTACTTTGTATAACTAGTGTTGAATGTGTTTGGAATGCCTATGAGTCATAATGAGGATCATAATTCGGCAACTGATTACATTATCCATATTACAATGGCCCAGGGTATAAAAAGAATATGGTTCTATGAAGAATAGTCCATAATGAATAGGGTCCAAAAATAGGATGGTCCAAGGTGCTATAAAAAGAGTCAAACTAGAATATAAATTATCTAAAGTGCCAACAGTCCAAAGCTTTGGTTTTTGTAATAATGGTCTAGGGTATAAGAGTGCGATAAAATTACTTCACCACAAGTTACCCCAAGTAAGGGGTGTTGTAGACAATGGTTCAAAAGTTATCAAGCATAGAACTACTTGAAATATATAATGTTCATGGGATCTGTAAGTTCTTCACCACCTAGAGTATCCAGTTACTATGCCCCTGATTCATAGTTTGTTGTGATTACTTATGGGCCTAGATAATTGGGTTGAAACTTACCCTTCTTCTTGCATTCAACATTAGTGTTGTTCTGATTCTCTTTCAAGACCACATCACCAATGTCAAACTCCTAAGGGAGAATGTGGTTATTTTATCTTCTACATAATCTATTCTGATAGGCTTACAAGTTATCTAAGGCATCCAAATTCTTACCATCAAGGAGTTCTAGTTGTTGAAACCTGAAAACTCTATAATCTTCATCATCATCAATATTCTCCAAAGAAACTCATAATGAAGATAGATCGATCTAAATAAGGATAATAGATTTTGTGCCGTAAATAAGGGAGTAAGGAATGGATCTTGTGGGAGTTAGATGACTAGTGAAATAAGCCCAAAGGGTATGGAAATTTGTAAGTGCCAATTATGACTAACATCATTGACAATATTCTTAAGTATGGCCACAATGGTTTTGTTTGATGCCTCGGCTTATCCATTACCTTTTGGGTTATATGGTGTGGATTTCTTATGTTGGATTTTTAATTTTGCAAAAAAATATTTAACCTTTCAATTTAAAATTGATCTTCCATTATCAAATATAATGCGTGTTGGGATACGATATTGACAAATGATATGATAATGTATAAACCTAACAATCTACATATCGGTGATGTAAGTGAGAAGAATGGACTTGATCCACTTAGTAAAATACATGGTAGCAGTGAGAATATGTTTATGGCAAGCTGAAGAGATTGGGTTTATTTTCTTGATGAGATTGAGGCCCCATGTAGAAAATGGTCATGTTGTAGTGATCAGATGTATTGGTAAGGAAGGTGCGTGGATCAAATTTCCATGTTGTTGACAAGGAACTCACTTCTTACATATTGCAAGTATCTATCTCCATTTTGTGCCAATATTAACCTATTTAAAAGATATTTTTAGCTAAGACTACACCATTGCTATGGGCCCCACACATTCCTTCATGAACCTCCTTAAGCACTAATTTGTATTCTACCAAAGATAAACACCTAATTAGCATTCCATCATAAATTTTATGATAAAGGGTGTTTTCAAGGAGGGTATAATGGGATATGCAATGAAGTAAAAGTTTTTGATGATTATTGGAAAAGTTAGGTGGAAAAAAATGAACATGAAAATAATTATAAATGTCTTGAAACCAAGGTAGTTCAAGCAGGCTACTGGGACCAACAATGATGCATACCCTTTTTGAATCTGGCAAGACATGAGTAGGGTGTAGAAGGTTTTCAATGAGAAACTAATACTCTTTAGCACTACTATCAATCTAAATCATGGACCTAATTGTCATCATTACATCAACAGATATATTTTTGGCCCATCATACTTTCTCAAATTTTAGGGATTTAAAATGAGTCTTGAGATTATCCACAATCTTCTTGTAGGGTACAAGCTTGTCATCTCTAGTCTAATACTAATTTTGGTTTGATTGATAATCAGTTGGAAATCCCCAAAGACCATTAAGTGATAGATATCCCATTGTAATTCAATATGAAGTCCTTCAATAATTGATTCATACTCAACCATATTATTTGTACAATGAAAATTGATATGAAACATTTGGCAATCAATCCCCTTGTGGTGTAATTTAGGAAGTCAAATCTAAGTCATTGAGTATCTATAATAGGGGCTTATGCAAGTTAATAAGTAATAACCTAACCCTTGATAGCTTTTTTATTTTGGTACTCAACATCAAAGTCACTTAAGATCATAACCCATTTGTCCATATAGCTTGTGAGAATTACTTTGGATAATAGAAACTTGAGAGGGTCAACTTTAGCAATAATAATAATTTTGTTGTTCAGCATATAGTGTCACAATTTTTATGATGTGAACACCATGGCTAAACATGCCTTCTCAATAGATGTATAATTATGTTCATAAGCAATTATTTTGGATCTCAAATAATAAACTACATGTTGTATGCCTTGATCATCATGTTGGGCCAAAAGTGCCCCCAGTATATGCTCAATTGTTGAAATATAAAGAAACAATGGTTGTCCAGGTGTTGGTGGTCTCAAAAATAGTGGGTAGTCAAAGTATGTTATGAGATTTAAAAATTCTAATTAACACTCATGATGCCATTGAAATGTGACCCCTTTATTCAAGAGATGTGTGAATGGGTGGCACTTATCTTTCAATTATGAAATGAAACTACAAATAGACTAAATCTTTCCTTGCAAGATATGAAGATGTTTAATATTTGAAGGTAAAGGCATTTTAAAAATAACCTTGACCTTAGTAGGGTCTACTTCAATCCCTCTTTGTGATATAATAAACCCTGGTAATTATTTTGAAGTGATGCCAAAGACACACTTCTTAGGATTTAGACAGACTTTGTAATCATGAAGTCTCTCAAATATTTTTCATAAAATGTCAAGATGTCCAACACGTGTTTTTGATTTAGCTAGGATGTTATCAACATATTCTTCAATAGTATCATATATCATGTCATGGAAGATGACAGTCATATCATGTTGATAAGTGGCTCCAAAATTCTTGAGTCCAAATAGCATGACTTGATAATAGAATGTTCCCCTGTCATGGTGAATGTAGTCTTGTACTAATCTTCTTGAGCTATCTTAATCTGATTATATCCAAAAATTCCATCCATAAGGGATAACATATCATACCAAGCATTAGAATCGATAATCATGTTGATGTTGGGTAGAGGAAAATCATCTTTGTAGAAAGTTGTGTTGATATTTATGAAATCAATACAAAGACATATACCCTATGGATTTTTTCTGACTGGAACTATGTTTGATATCCATTTAGAATAGTCCAATGGTGTAATGAATCATACTCCTAATAATTTCTCTAATTTTATATTTACCAAAAGAGTGATGTGTAGATAAATCTTTCTCAATTTTTATTTGCTTGGTTTGTCATTTAGATGAAAAACAAGATGATGCACAACCAATTTAGGGTCTAATCATAACATATCATAATATGCCCATGCAAAAATATCAATAAAATTCTTCCAAATGGATATAATGTGATCTCACTCCTCATTAGTGAGAAAAGCTCTAAGGTAAATAATTTTGGGATCATCAGATATTTCTAGGTTTACCTAAATAGTGTTTTCCACAAGGATTGTTGAAGCATCTCATATAATAGTAGTAAATGAGTGATCATGATCTTCTTCATCTGCTATAGTTTCTTGTTGTTCCTACCAAAGTTATAGATAATGTGATGAATATAGATATTCAAATTTAGGTAATGGCCAACTAGCAAATATTTTAATAAAGTCAAGAGTGAGATGCTCAAAGACTTGTTGTTATTCTCACATGATGCTTGTACTAGTTATAAAGCTAGGACTTGATGCAGTTTGTGCATCCTTCTAGGAAGGGAAACCTTTCCCATCCAAAAGATCCTAAAATAGGTTTCCACTGAATGGCTTATCTTTTTCTTTTTTATTAACTAGAACAAGTGCCTCAAAGAAGTTTTCACCTGAGGATCTTGATGTTTTATCTTTTTCATGACCAATAAAGTTTATTTTCTCTCTAAAGTAGGTAGAAGGATCCAAATAGAAATCAAATCCTTATTTATGATCACCAATGGGAAATCTACTTCTAACATCCATATAATCTATAATAGATTCTTCATTTTGGAATTCATCAAGGAATATAACCAAAATCTCTAGTCCTAATCAATGAGTTTGGGATGGCAAAGGCAAAAATAATAATGGGGGGTTATGGTTATAATGTAATTTGAATCAAATAAGTTCATGTTAGAAAGTTCATCAAAAAGACTCTAATAGGATGTTACATCACTACCAAGAGTCACATCACTAGTCAATTAAGAAGAATAACTATCAAAATTCATGAGGTTACCCCCAGGTTGTATCAATCTAAGGCCTTGATCAAGTTAGGTTTACCAGCTGATAAAGGTTCTAGGATTCCTTGTGGTCATGAGCTAAGGCCTTTTCTTGTGATCAAAATTATCTATAATCTGATTAGGGACGAGATATTTTGGATTCTAAAAACAATTAGCAATGTCATCAAAATATAACTAATCTCCTTCAATAAAAGCTTCTCAATCCTAATTTGGTTAAGTAGCAGGTACAAATACCAGTGGTGGTTTCTATGTTTCTTTCTTCTTTTACCATATCATGTTGGGTCTATTAGGGTTTTTTGAAGGTTTGGGTTTTCCAAATGATTTAGGAGACTTGGGCAACTTAGCAATATGGAAGGCATATTTAAGATGGTATGTGGAAATGCCTACATCTTCTATAATAACCTCTTTTACAAGAGTTACAAGAAATAGATCAGCCAAAGTGGAAGCAAGGTCACTAGGGTTGATATAATTGGATTATGGTGGATGCAAAACTATTACCTTGTTCTTTGTAACACATTCAGAGCCAGGACAATAGTTATAATTATGAAATTTAGTCTTTAGGTGTTTACAATACTAATAAGGCTACATATCGATAGGAATTATGAATTCAATCCCATCATGGGGAAATTTGAGGCACTGATGCAAAGTGGATGGAATGGCCTATACTTCATGGATCCAAGGATAACCAATAAGTATGTTATAAGGCAACTCAATATACACAATATGTAACAAAGTGTGATAGGACATAAACCCAAGAATGATTTGAAAATAAATAGTACCAAAAGACTCCCTCTTAGCATTATCATATTCCTTTATGCTGATCTTCTATAGTTGAATGTCCTTCATGGTATAACCTAATCTTTGTACCAATTTGAGAGACACTATGTTCAGCCCTAAACCATTATATATAATAACTCACTTAATTTTATAGTTTTCAATGATGAAATCAATCTATAAGGGGATATTATGGCTAGGACCAAGAGTGGACATGTATTTTTGATCAAAAATAACCTCTTGAAATGAAGACAAATGTCATACAAGTATTTGGAACTGTTTAGGGTTAATGTCTTGAGGCATAGTGAATTGTTGAAGAAGGTCATTCAAAATATCTCTATGGACTTCAAATGTATGCAAAAGATCTAAAATAGAAATTTGTGTAGGTATTTCATTTAGTTGGTCTAATATACTATAAGGCTTTTCAATATTAGGATGAGATGATTTAGCCTTCACTGACACAATGTTCATCTTTGGATTTGAAGGCGTAATCTTCACATTGGGTTTAGTGTTGGAAGAGGGCAAAGGGCCCTGAAGAGTAACTCATGAGCATCTCATTGTGATTTCACAATATAGAGGTGGAAAGGAGCCATTATAATTAGAAGACAAAGGCAAAGAGCCTTGGAGGGTGTCTAGTTGCATTAGAGCAATTTCGAGCTGGCACAGAGCTATTTTAATTAGAAGAAGGATGAGGCCAAGAAATAGTAAGACATAAAAATTGAGTCACAACTAAATTAATTATACTCAATGTGGTGTTACTTGAAGAAGAGGATGTTGTCCTTATAATAATAGGTCTAATATTTCATGGAGTATGGGATAGTTCACAAGTTTTGACAATGATAGTGAAAATGTGGTTTGTAGAAATACACCCCACAATAATATTGTAATCGTAAGGCATGTTTTTGTAACCTAGGTTATTAGCATGAGTATTATGATCCTGATTATGATAGTGTTGATTATGATTTTGACCTTGACTCTAATTTTGTTCATTGATTCTATCCTTGGTTTTAGTTTTTTCTTATCAATTTTTTATTATATCTAGGAAAGGGATCTGTGTAGGTGTCCATATCCTGATCAATGTTATGTGGAGAAAGTTTGATCTCAACTTCACCACTTTAAATCAAATATTCAATGATATGTCACAATTGAACACATATATAAGCACCATGACCACTAACATGATGGAAGTTACAAAATTCATTTGCCTAATACTAGTCAGGTTTGGGCTGATCTTCAAGAAATCACCTTGGTATAGGCCATATAATCAAATTAGCTTCTACAAGCTTTTGGAACATATACTCCATAGGCTCTCCCAATTTTTTGAAGAATTTATATCTATTATTGAATTCCCTTCGTGAAGGGACTCTTTGTAAAGTGTTTTCTGGATTAGGTGTAGCTAATTGCACATTTGGACCTAGCATAGCCTACACCATTTATACATGTTTTGATGTAGTTAGCCCATTTCCTACCATGTTATTACTCTTATTGAACCTGTTGGGATTATTTATCATAATATTTTGACCAAGAGATTGGGTTTGATTGGATGTTTAACCCTGTGAATAAATCTTGATAAGGCCTTTGGTGACAAGAGCTTTCTCAATCTATACACCCTTATCTATAATTTCTTAAATGTGTTTGTGCAAGAAAGCCATAGATTGTTCACCACATTAGTGTGTAGGTTCTATGCAAAAATATTGACCAACTATTTGTCTAGCAAATTATATTAAAAGTGCATAGCTAATGCTCTCCATCATTTTATATATGCTACAAAGCTTTCTCCATCTTGTTGTTTGGCTTTGCACAAGTTGACCACAGTCAACTCATGTTCAATATTGTATGAAAAGTGGTCGATCATTTTTTTAGATAGATCATTCCAATCCATAACTGATCCCTTGGGTAACTTAAGAAGCCAGTCTAAAGCTTCTCCTGCTAAACTTTATGGAAATAAGGGAATCAAATAAATGTTGTTGTAAACTACCTCTTGGAATAGTACAAAAAATGCCTAAATATGTTCATGAGGGTCACCCTTCCCTTTGTATTTTTCAAATTTTGGTTCCTCAAAATGAGGTGGAAATGGGAATTGGAGAATGCTCAAATTGAATGGAATGGACATATTTTTTCAAATTTGTACTTCTTGATTTGGTTTTCTATCTTCAATCATGACATACTTTCTTTCATCGAATTTCACTCTTACATGTTTGATGCATTTATGAGTTAAATATAATTATATTGGGGTGGTATGTGTTCCTATTTCATGGATTTGTTATGGGTATACACCTTATGATCTACAAATTTACTCTGGTTCGATCCTTGAGTTGAGAAAGTTAGTCACTGATTTTTTGTTCGATAAACATTCCACAAAGTCAGTCACCTTGAATTATAAGTGTTTTGTTGATTTTGGGGAGTCCATGGTCAATTAACCAAAGTATGTGTTGGTTGAGAAGAACTTTCCAAATTGTTTTGAAGAATTTCCTCAATACTTACTGAGTGTTGTTTTCCTTAGTTTTATGAAGGAATAAGAGGTTCTTGATATTTGAAAAATGTATGCTCTATGTCTTGCAATGCATGTTGTGGAACTTCCTCAAGCTTAATTTATTCAATTGAGACATCATGATCCATCATAGGTGTGTTCTCAACTAAAGTGTGTTGTGTTATTTCTACCGCATTCCCTTGTTCTTTGAAAGTGTCATTGTGTATGGAAGTCATGACTAAAGAGTCAGTCAAGTCCATGATAAGTTGGTCTACATATCATTGACTTGTCTTCTTGATCTTGGTGACAAGATCTTGATCATTAGGTGTTGACCCTGTGAGCACTTCCTTTCCTTTATTATAAGAATCAATATTTGTTTTTGCAATATGAACAAGGAAACTTTCTCATTGTTGTTATTCTACCCTAAACAAAGGTATGTAATTGTTCTATAAGAAAGTATGATGGTAATCTAGTACCTGATTCAATCAACCTTAGGAGTGCTTCATCTTTGTCCTTTAGGGGTTGATGTTCAAAATAGTCTTCTTCAAACCCTACAGTCATGGGAATGTCTTCAAATAACATGAGATTGTCTTGTCCATCATAAAATTATTCTTCCTCATAGCTAGGGATATATGAGACCCCAATATGACTATAAGTTTGTGTCATGTCTAAAATTTTATTCTCTATGTTTGATAAGATTTGAAAAATATTTTGAAAATGTTAAAAGATGTGTTTTGATTTTATCCAAACAAGTGACAAGGAAAAAAGAGACTATAATAAAAACAAGGTGGCATAATACCACATAATTAGAAAAAATGGTCATGAAATTACTCAACTTTGGTGGGTTGAAATCATCAATTTGGAAGAGGATATCATAGATTTGAAACCCAAAGTGTAAAATAGTACACCAAACATAGGTCAAAGATATGTCAATACCATAAAATCTAAGGATAACTTCAATGAGTTATGACTAGAAAATTAGAAGAAAGTCCTTTTTATGAGAAAGTTAAAAATGCATACTAAGAGCGCAAGATGTGAAAACACACAAGAACTCTTAAGTATAAAACTGAAACCAAATGGGTAGATCAATGCCACCACATGGTAATAGGAAGTAAAATTGGTTATAGAACATAGAGAATGAGTGATATACAAAATAACCTAAGTTCACAATGATCATAATGGATGATCAGTCTATATAATGACTTTCAACCCAAATGGAAAATTGTACCCAAGTTAACTCAAACCATGGAAAATGGAAAATCGATTAACACCTTGGCCTATAAATTAGAAAGGTGAGATTTTTAAATTGAATAAAAAATGAAGGACTTTAGAGATTTTTTCAAAATTGTTTAAACTCAAACAAAGAACATAACGACATTGTTTAGATAAGACAAACATAATGTTTCAAATGAGAATTTGAACAAGGCAAATAATGATTTTGATTTGGTCAACATAAAACTTCCTTATTCAAATAAAATGGATAATAAATGTGTTTAGTTGATGTGTTTGGTTTACAAACAAGTTTTAGACTCTAATGAGACCAAAAAAGTAAAGGAAAAGTGATAAAATAGAACTAAGTATAACATCTAAAGTCCTAAAACTGACAAGGTTGCTTTGTATCACTTAATTTCATCTATATACATGCTATTGGGAGGATTTTAAGTGTTTATCCAAAAATAAAAGTGAATGAAGTAGTATGTTTTTTAAACCCCCTTCTTCCAAAATATTATACGATGACATGGAATTTTGTGATACTCGCCCTGCATCAACAATATATATGTAGTAAGTGGGGTTCTTATAAAACTAAAATTTTGAACATCTAAATGGTCCCAAGTATGGCTAACACTAGATATGCCTCAAGTAAATTATATATATGTCAATATACTTATTGTAGAAATGTCTTGTCATTTTCACAACCACTACATCCATCACTTGCTCAGTGTAGTGTGATGTTTGAATTTCCCCTACAGTTTGAGCTAGAGTACCACAAACAGAGTTTGCTTAACCACTCAAGAAAATGTCCCAAAAAATCACCCTTTATTTATATACCCCACCATGAAGTGTAGTTGAAATTATGTTGGGATATGAATTACTAGTTCAACACTTCCCTAAAGAACTTGTGATGAGGTTATGAACTCCCGCTCACAAGCCAAGTTGCATAAAATAAATGACCAAGTGAAAAGACTTTAAAGTTTGTGTTTAGATCACCCAAAACATATGGGTATTTTAGAGAGCCTCAATGACATTATTTTCATGCCTTGGATAAGTCACAATTACAAAGGAAAGAGTGTTTTTGGTCACCCAATTTCCCTAAAGGGGACGAGGGGAGAGCATGTATGCATCCTTCATATTTCAAAAGACAAACAAGTATAAATGATCTAGCATAAAACAAACAATTGTTTACTTTAATGCACCAAATGGAAGTGTTTGTGAATTTTTTAGCCCCTTGGCCTTAGTTTCAAACTTCTAAAACTTTCACAAAATGATAAAACATAAACACCTAGGTTCCTTTTAAGCACCAAATGGAGGTTTTCAAGAGTTAAACATGTTCAAATTTAGCAATTTTTTCTAGCATGTGACCTATAATTTTTAAAGGGTTCACTTCTACTTTGAAGACAATTATCAATGAGAAAATAAATATTTAAAAACTTGCTCTCAGTTTTCTATAGTTTTATTACATAGAGACCAACGTCGGTCCATAGTGACTGATGCTAGTTATAATAGAACCGATGGTGGTTAGAATAAAATCAATGCTAGTTGATAACAACCGATGTCAGTTACCTATGAACCCTTAGGCAAAAACATTTTTTTTTCAAAAAAAACATTTTTTATTCCACATTAGTATAAAATCTCTATAAAACCTCTATATCTTGCAACAAGATGATTAGACAGAGACTTACAAGTTTATAAAACCAAGAATGACAACCTACAACTTTCAAGAAAATTCAAAAACCAAGTTTTTCTACCATGTTATACCCTGCATAAGGACTAATGTTAGTTAGTATAGGGACAATGCCGATTAGGGTAAACTGATATCGATCACTGTGTAAATTATGTGTCCACAAAAGATCAAAAACACAAGAAAAATAATGATAAAACTTGATTTTTAGAGATTTTAAAGCACTTTTTAGCAAATCCCAAACATTCAAGTTAGTCTTCTTGCTTGTATGGGACTCATGGTCCTACCGGGCATGCCAAGATGTATAGATGGAATCCAAAGTGAGTTAAATCAAGCATTAGTCAAGAAAACTCAAGAAATGCATAAAGAACATAACTAACTAAGCTAACTCATTCAACGGGCTTTGAAAATGAAAATTAAGAGCTATTGAAAGAAAGCATATACATCAAACCTTATCAAGAGCATCCCACCCTCAAATGCGGCTCAAAACATGATTTTCTCCTTAATTTGGTGCTCAAGTCTTTAGCAATGATGAGTGGCTTGCTCTTCCATCATCTCAAGTGCACCAATGACTAGGATCATGATATTTAATCAAATGTATGCCTATAGTGAATCTATCCTATTGTAAATTAAGCATAATAACACTACAAAAAAATAGCTTGTGGATAGAATTAGGCATAATAAGTTTAAACCAAAAGAACTTAAAAAGATGAGTGAGAGGCCTTCTATTTATATATTTTAGAAAATGATTAGAATTAATCATGACTATCCATATTGAGATCAAGATGTGTAGCTATGAATTAGTTTAATCTTAGAGACTTAAATCATAAATACCCTCATGAATATTTAGAATAAAGGGGCATTAAATAGACATGTGAGCCCTAAAACCTGATATTTTTTACATTTATGACTTATGGATGGCACCCCACAAATGATGTCACTTGATGATGTAGGTATTAGAAATCAATTTCCAATTAAGAGATCTTTAATAACTTCCATGGATTTTCCACTTAAAATTTTGATTTGGAATAATTTACCTAAGTGAGATTAATTTATTTTTATGCAATTATTTGGAAATTGGTTGCACACTATTAATTAAACTGGTCAAAATGTCAAGTTATTGGGTCATAATTTTACTAGAGTATAATTAGAATAATGTAGCAATTGCATCCAGACTAATATCTCATTTAGGACATTGTTGACACAAATTAACACACACATTTTGTGTGCTTCCAAATTAGAAGAATTCAATGATTCAAAATGTTAAATTGCATTTTTACCATTTTGACTCGAAATAATTTAATAAAAGTTAATAATCACATAAAATGCATTGCCCCATTTAGGAATACATTAGCCTAAATCAACACTTGTATACAACATGCTTGAACCATTTAGCATGTTTAAGTGATTTTGGCCAAATTATGCATTTTCACAAATTTTGAGTAAGATTAACAATTTCAACACAATCGTGTTAGGAATTGGATGTCTACACATACTCATGTATCTAGGCTCACAAAACATAAGTATGCAAGCAGGATTATACTTATGCTTTCCATATATGCATGACATCCAACTTGTTTGAACTAGTTCATATATATGTATATGAAAGTTGAAACATCCAAAGGTTACTATATTTCACAAATAAGTTGAAACCCAACTAATGATAAGTTCAATATACTCATTTTATCATAAGAATCAATTCCAACTTACATAAAAGAACTATAAGCATATATATGTGTATCCAAAGGACTTAGTTAAATAATTTCTCGATAACTATCATTCAAGTTAAGATTTTAGGGAATATTTCAAATAATTTGGATTTATCTATAGTCTAACTTAATCATAAATGTCATTAATATGCCTACATTATTCAAAATTTTATAATTTTAAATTATCTCCACTCTAATAAATGTGGAATAGATCCAAATTATTACCATACTCTTCATGTGCAACTTGCATAGAACCCAAAAGCCATTCATTTTCAAAGATTATCTCCTATCCAAATTAGGGATATAAATCCATATTATCTAAAATAATCATTTTTTAATTTTTTGACAATTCAAGACAACATACTCCAATATGCTTTAAAACACCAAAATAAGAGATTCATTGTCTACGCAACTCTCTACTTAAGGTACCAAGATTATACATATCAAGAGAGCAGATAGGAGTTTGGTAATATGTCACAATGATAAATTATTACCTTAATCATTCCTAAACCAACTATAGGTTATTACCATAATGATGATCAATAATGTAGTATACCACTATAGCATTAGTAATGATAAATATAACTATCAAGGATAAAACCCAAGTATATATATAGCTGAATAAATTCAAAAGTTGAAAGTAACTTCCACATTTTACCTCACATTCAACATTATAAGATTATAACTCTTATTCTTAAAGGATCCCAATCTAAATAAAAGGTTAGTGTGCCAAAATCCAAATGTAACTAAACTGAAATCCAATGAAAGTAAGTACAACTTCATTAACTAGTCATGTTATATGAAGGTAATATAACATCTATGCTAATAAAGAGATAAACAAAATGTAATAAAAACTTCCAAATACATCATACCTATCCATGAATTTATCCAAGAATGGAGCAGTAGAAACTAAAATAGATAAACCCTCCTAATTGGCTCTATGAGCCAAACCATCAATGGCCTTTACCACTCCAACCGTTATCTAGATGGTGGTTTCAACAAATAGGGTCAAGGAAGGAGTTCTGAGCAATTTTGACTCGAACCAATAGACATCACAACACAACAACACAAATTAAATATCAACAATCACCATTTTGAGGCAAGATAGAAATGACCAACCCATCATCAATATAAATTATAAGTGGGAAAAATTAATTGCAAGGTACCGAAAGATATAGTAAGGGATTAAATAACTAATCTATTTCTATAGCTTCTAGAATAACCAACTTGGATCTCCTTCAAGTATGTAATTATCTCAAATTATCTCGATTACAAATTTATAACAAGTATACCAACTGATGCTTAATTATTTATGTCTAGTCTAGGAATGGTGATCCAACAATGGTGCACTTCATGCAGTCATAAAGCAGAATAGAAATAACAACATATAACTTAACAATTATACTCAACAAAGTCAAGATCCAATAAATAAAATCAACCAAGCATGATAATCAGGCAACCCAACCATACACCATTTCCAAGGCAATAATTAAGGTTTCCAACAATCATTCAAGACAATAATCGATTACAAATCCAGAATCAAATCTACAGTTAAACCAGACAACATATAACACTTAGGTAAAGAATTCATATTAATATCCAATAATGCTAACAAATTTTAAAAATGGCATTACTTAAATATCCCAATAATCATTCAAAATAATAAAATGATTTCAAAGCCAATGACTGATATAGGAGATTCAAGGGATCATAATGAAATCTCATGACCTCATATGATCCCCAAATATTAAAAATTTCGTCAACATGAGTTATGGAACAATGGACTATTTTAAATGGTTTAATTAAAAATTGAAAACCCTCATTAAAATATAATTAATTCAGTAGGGATTTGCCCATATTTCAAAGAACCAAATGTAAACATGCATGAATTCCCAAAAAGGCCACAACAAAACTATACCATTTAAAACAACACCCAAAACTCTTCCATAAAAACCACATACAAAATTTTATAATAGGAACAAGCTTAACCAAGGAACATGAATAACCAATTTGTTAAAAGAAAAGAACCAATCCATGTTTTGTTTGTTTATATGCAAAACTTCATCCCAAAAATTGAAACGTATCTAGATAGCTAGAACGTGTCATTCACTATGTACAAATAGCCAACTCCAAGAGAAAATCCTGCCAGAACACAATTCAAAATGTGCATGAGTAACACATAAAATTCAAATTTAAGACTTAAAGGATTTCAAATCAATTTCACAATTTAATAGAATAACTTTCTGACAAGAATTATGCCTACAAGTTTTAATATAACCTAGGTCAATTTTCCTCATTAAAAGAAAGTGTAAGTGTGTGTGTGTGTGTGTGTGTGTGTGTGTGTGTGTGTGTGTGTGTGTGTGTGTGTGTGTGTGTGTGTGTGTGTGTGTGTGTGTGTGTGTGTGTGTGTGTGTGTGTGTGTGTGTGTGTGTGTGTGTGTGTGTGTGTGTGTGTGTGTATTAACAACATAATTATACCCATAAGCTTGAATAAAAACCTCAAATCGATTTAGTTCAATTTGAAAATAATTATTTATAAAGATAATCGAATAACCTACCTTGAAGGTTTAGTATAGACCAAAGTCGATTTAATACAATCCTAAAATTACATTGATGAATGAGCCACTTGCCTTAAGTTTTAATAAAACCCAAACCAATTGTCTAAAACAGAAAAAAGTATGAATCTCACAATTGAGCCATCTTCCAAAGGATTAATAAGACCCCAAAGTTTATTTCTCCTATTTATTCATAAATAAACTTCCTTTACATATATAGCCAAAAGAACAGGGTGCGATGACGCATAAGGCTAAACCTAGATTAAATAAACTAGACAACAAACACAATAGTCTAAAATCATGGAGTGTAATGTGTGGGGTTTAAAGAAATTGATTTCATCTTTTAATAGTACCATAAAATAAGCAGTTATAGCTAGTCTAAAATCTACAACATGCAAGGTTGATGTATTATCCATATTCCACCAAACAAGATGAAGTAGCATGATCAATAAGTGAGGTTGTGGCATATATATAATGAAATTGAAATACGCAGCCCATTCAACACACACACACACACACACACACACACACACACACACACACACACACACACACACACACACACACACACACACACACACACACACACACACACACACACACACACACACACACACACACATGTATGTATGTATATATGCATACATATATATACACATACGTGTGTGTGTGTGTGTGTGTCTATATATATATATATATATATATACATACATACATACATATACATGTACATATACATATACACATACATATACATATACACATACATATACACATACATATGTATATGTATATGTATATCTATGTGTATATGTATATGTATATGTATATATATGTGTATATGTATATGTATGTGTATATGTATATGTATATGTATATGTGTATATGTATATGTATATATGTATATGTATATGTATATATATGTGTGTGTGTGTGTGTGTGTGTGTGTGTGTGTGTGTGTGTGTATGTATATGTATGTATGTATGTATATATATGTGTGTATGTGTGTGTGTGTATTTATGTATATACATTTTCCAGTCCAAGGATATAATGAATAAGATATACATAAAACCAAGTAATAATTTTCATCTCATTTTACAAATCTATAGGCCAAAAGAATATATTGAAATCCTATGGGATGTTATGTATCCATCTGAGAGTCTTTTGACCTCTTGGTCATGTATGCAACATTACATATTACCTATAGATTTCCCTCTATCATAAAATAACCAATTCAATAGTCAATAACTAACTTAATCCAACATAAAGGGGGGATAAAAACTCACATGATGCTAGTAGGTTGATAATCGTTTCAGTGAATGTCTTCCTTTTCTTTACCAATAATGTAATTTGGCCATAGATAACTAATACCACCCAAGGTAAAATCTTGAGTAGAAAAAAACCCTTAAACTCTCTCTATGTGCCCTGTTCTTCCCTTCCCCCTTCCTCTCTTCATGTCCCATCTAACTACCCCTCTGCCTTTCTTTTATTTCTCCCCCAAATCACCATATTCCCATTCAATTCCTCCTTGAATGTGGAGAGAGAAAGTTTCCCCATAAAAATGTCGACTCACTCCCCATGTAACCCCTACTACCAAAATAAAAGGCAATGATCATTAATGACCTTTTCAAAATTTGAGCCAATAAGTCACAAAATAATAAAGGCAAATAATAATAATTAAAATAATACAAATAGGTAATATTATAAATTTTATTAAATGTTTAAATGCCACATGACCAATTAAACTAATCACTAAAAATTATCAAGTCTCCATGGTTAATAAATCATGTGGAAGGGGGTTTTTTAGGGGAGGTGGGTCTAGGTAAGTATCTTAGGGAGTCTAAGTCTCAATAAGGGCAAGTCAAGTGGAGCTAAGGTGGAAAAGAGTATGTAGAATAGAGAGAAAATAGGAAGTCTAAGTAGATGGATTCAACACCATGCAAACATGCAGGGATCAATAATAACATGACAAGACATAAAAAGCAAAAAGTGACAAGGCATAATAAAATGACTACATAAACAAATAACATAACTATCCAAAGGCACACCAATAACCAAGAATAAAAGGTTACCTATCAAAACTCATCCAACTTCTTAGAATCACTTTACTACCCCAAATGTCAATGCTAGCATCCATTCTAGTGGACAACCAGCACCAACAACCACTAAATATATACATTAGTAGTATCTGATCCAAAAATTGATAATAAAGTAGTAATGAAGTGTAATCATCTATCAATTACATCATGTAATCCATGCATCATCAAGTGTAGAACTTAAAACATGATATATACATCAAACTATGGCCAAGCTTCACAGTATCAAAATCAATAACACAACCTAGCTAAGTAAGGAAGTATATCAAATAGCTATACATATGCTATATCAACATTTAAGCAGACACATAAAATTATAATGAGGGTGGGGTCATAATAAAATTGAACCTTAAATGTTAATCCCTATACCCTACACCCTAAACTATGAATCCTGAATCATCAACCATAAACTTTAAACCCTAAATTTGTAAATCCTAAACCTCATACCATAAACCATAATCTTGAATTATCACATATATAGAGAAAGGAAATGGGGCATTGGCTAAACCATATCTTGAAAGGATATGGGGCATTCTCACCTATATAGAGAAAGGAGTGACTAAGTACATTCATGTAAAAGGATTGAAGGTGGATTCAGGATGAATTCCTAAATAATTTATGGGTTTTTTAATCAATGGGTCTATCAATATGCATAAATGTCTAGCATGTAGAATTTAACCTATAGAATACATATAGTAATGATATAGTCATTCATACATTAAATCTACCTTGTAACTAGTACTACATGTAGGTATGTTGTCAGTCATACATGACATATTCATGTAGTCATGATACAATCACTCATATAGGACACAAATGTAGCTAATCACCCTACTACACTCCATTTCCACCTAAACCATTAACCTCAAACCTTAAACCCTGAACATTGAACCCTAAACCATGAACACAAAATCATATACCTAAACCCTAAATTCCATAAAAATTGAACACTTAACCCTAATACATTAGCCCTAAACCAAAAATATTAATACCTAAACCCTAAACCCTAGAACCTAAACATAGAACCTTAAAACCTTAAACCCTAGACTTTATTCCCTAGACCCTAAACCTTAAAACCTAAACTTTAATCCCTTAACCCTAAAGCCCAAACCATAAGCCTAAATTATAAATCCCAAACACTAAACCACAAAACCTTAACCCTATACCCTAAATCTTAAACAATAAACCCTAAATAAAAAATTCAAAATCATGAACCTTAAACCCTAAACACTAAACCCAAAACCTAAAACCTAAAACATTGACCCCTAAACTCTTAACCATAAACCCTAACCTTGAAATCTTAAGCACTATACCTAGACCTTGAAATTTAAACCCTAAACCACAAACACAAAACCATAAAACCTCAAACCCAAAACTATAGACCCTAAATCCTAAAACTATAAACCCTAAACCTTAAAACCTAAATGATAGAACCCAAACAATCAACTCCAAATACCAAACTATAAACTTTGAACCCTAAACCCTTTACCTAAAACCCTAAAAATGAAACCTAAATGACAAACACTAGACATAAATAGTAAACCCTAAACTCTAAGCCCCAATTCGTAAAATCCTAAATCATGAATCATAAACCCCAATACCTAAATCCTAAATCCTAATCCTAAACTCTAAGCCCTAATCTATAAAATCCTAAACCATGAATCCTAAACCCCAAACCCTAAACACTAAAACTTGACACCAAACCTAAAACCCTAAATCAACCATGAATCCTAAATCCCAAACCCTAAACACTAAAACTTGACACCAAACCCAAAACCCTAAATCATAAGATGTAAACCCCAAACATTGAATAATAAACCCTAAATTTTAAAACCTAGGCCATACACCCAAACCCTAATCTCCAAACCCTAAACCCTAAATCCCTAACCCTAAATCTAGAACCCCAAAATTTAAGCCCTAAACATTAACACATGGTACATAGGTTTCAACCTCCACACATGAAATTCTTGGTCATCCCTTTCAAGGCCACCTTCCCTTTAAAATCCATCCCCTCAACTCGAAGTCTAATTTCCACAACCCACTCCCATTTAATCCTCCACTATGACCATTTCAAGAACTTCAAGACAAACAACATACATTATGGAGACCACACCATAGAGGAATGATGCAAGCATTGGTAGTTATCATAAACCCCCTCTCCACTTTCCTACCATAATTCCCACACAATTGTAAAGATTTAAATGCAAGGAAAAAACATGCCATAGAAAAGTCAGTGGCATAAATACTAATAATTTAGACTCATGACCTACATCATTCTTTGAGAATAACTTGTAAACACTAAAAGATCTAAAATGCTTTGGCCCTTTCACTTAATGTTTATAACCCAAATAGAAAACAAATAATTATGTCCAGAAGAAGGATTTCACCTCCTCCTCATCAAAATATGAATACCAACAAGGAACCAACACAAGCATTACACTCATCAACATATGTAGAGTAGATGTGACAAGGGATGTGATATCCAATAGTTCTGAAGGTCAAATCTATGAAACCATTAGGCAATGCCAAAACACATGTCATAAAGTCTATTACTAGCTGGGTGAGTTTGGAATGGTGTATCAATAACCTTTACAGTGGCCTGAGGTTAAAGCTTAGACTAACTCAAAAGACTTAAACATCAACTTGCCACTCTTCGTAGAGTAATAAGAGATCCAAGATGGAATAAATAGTGATACACAAATCTGAGGTAAAAACAAACTTCAATCCAACATTTGATCTTGCATTAAAGAGGAAACATAATTTAATTCATACTTTATCTATTTATTTATGAACTCAAGTATACGTAGCAATCTGACATTGATTTCATATCAATGGGGAATTACAAAGTTTACTTTATTGTAAATTTTTTTCCTACATAGGAATTCAAATAACATCCTCTCCCCATAGTAATTTTAATTTAAAATTCATGTCATGATTGTCATAAGGATCCCATGATAATTAAACTAATTTTTATAAATGCATCATTAGCAATGAAACTCATGCACTTAATGAAACTCGGGCTTCCAATGCAACTTGGGCTCCCAATGTAACTTGAGCTGGCAATGCAACTTAGGCATGTGATGTAACACAAACTCACAATATGAATTATTCTATAAATGCAACTCAAGATCCAAATGCAACATGAGATGGAAATGAAACTTGGTCTCTCAATAAAACTCAGGCTTGAAATGCAACTCAGGCTGGAAATACAACTCGCACTCATAATACAACTTAGGCTCATAATGTAACACATACTCACAATGTAACTCGGGCATGAAATTCAACTCAAGCTCATAATATAGCCCTTTTTCACTTACCAACTTTGTATCAATTTAGCATTAATGAAAAATATAATTTGCATCATATTAACTCATTTGTTAAGCCACACATGCATCCCCACATCCAAAGAGCATACTGACATCATTTTTTTTCACTATGGAGGAAAGATCATTTCCTTTTTTATAACTCATTTTCCAAATTAGAGTATATGAAGTAAGCGCAAAGAGGTCAATTTTGATCTATCATCATTTATCATCATCCCTCATCATTCAAAATGAATTTCCAATATGCAAGTGAAAAGAGGATAGTTCTTATTTCCACTATGGACATCATTCAACAATCTCCCTAGAGTAATCTATCATGGCCCTACATAATCTACCAGATATAAATGAGAATAATCACCCTAGTACACTCCAATCATAACAAAAGGAATCAAAACACCATTCAAGATTCATCTAAAAAATATATTGTTTCATTTTTTAAAAAAATCTACTGACTATTAGATTGGAACACACTCTATAAGATGAGGGAGTGACTAGGGATGATGAGGGACTGATTAGGTACGATGAGGGCCAATGAGAGAATGGTTAGGGACAATGAGAGATGAGGATGAATGAGGAGGGAGTGATCAAGGATGATGAATCTTGATAAGGGAGTGATTAGTTATGATGAGTGACAATGAAATATGAGAAAAGATTGACTAGGAACAATAATAAATGATGATGGTTTATGAGAGAGTTATTAAAGGGATGATGAGGTATGATGAGAGTGTAACTAGGGATGATGAGGGATGATGAATGAATGATTAGGTATGATTAGGTATGATGATGGTTGATGACATAGTGAATGGGGATGATTAGGGATAATGAGGGATGATCAGGGATGATGAGGGAGTGATTAAGGATGATGAGGGTTGATGAAGGACTGATTAGCAAAAATGAGGGATGATGATATCTAATTAGGGAGTGATTAGGGATAGTGAGATCTAATCAAGGAGTGAGTAGAGTTGATAAGTGAATATAAGGGTAGATGAGAAATTGATTAGTGATGATTAGGGTCAATGAGGGAGTGTCTTATGCGAATTTGGTATATTAGAATATGAATTTATTTTATGTGACTTTGGAATAATGTATGAGATTAGAATTGAAGAATGCATGGATTGACCATCTATCTGACATTTATTTCAAATTGAATGGTATCTTTTTATAATGACTTTTAAATAATGTTTTGATTCATTATATTGTAAATGAAGTGTATTAGGGTGACTAGCTACATTCATGTCCAAGATAAGTTATCATATCATGACTATAGGTAGATGTCATGTATGAGTGACTGCATACATACACATAATAGGTATGCAATAGATGTCATGTATGATTGACTATATCATGACTATATGTATGTTACAAGTTACATGCTATAGGGCAGTAATTTATGCATATTGATAGACCCATTCATTGAAAAGCCCACAAATCATTTAGGAATCTGCCTTCAAGCTCGGGTATTTAGTCAAGTAGGGAATAGTCAAGAAGGTAAAGCAGGTAGGGCATACTCAATTAGGTAAAATAGGGGTAATAATCAATGGTATATATCTATTACATGTGTAACATGATTTGAAACCTTATTTCTCATTCTATCTTTCAATCCTGAAATTCTAAAAACTAAGTATTAACCAGATTGGATTCAAAAAAATAATAACTTCTAAATGGTAACTCCTACAGCTCTAGAATCAATTTCATAAGATGTAGAGTGGCCCTAATTTGTTATATTTAGTAAAATAAATTTAAAGTATAAGAATATAAAATGTAAACTTATACGTATTACATTTATTTTACTAAATATATCCTTACACACAAAAAAATAACACAATAAAAAAATAGCTCAAAGTGCACACAAAAACAAAAAAATACAATAAAAAAATATACATCTTTAAAATAGTGTATACCCTTTCAAAAATTTCACACACACACACACACACACAATATATATATATATATATATATATATATATATATATATATATATATATATATATATATATATATATATATATATATATATATATATATATATATATATATATATATATATATATATATATATATATATATATATATATATATATATATAAGGGTGTACAACCTTTCGAGAAGTGCACATAGAAACAAACATACAACAAAAACAAATACATGTCTTTAAAAGGGCGTACACCCTTTTAACATTTGAATCTTTTAATTTTGTGCTTTCCATCCAAAATTACTTTGGGTATAGGCTTGGGGAGGTTTGAACCTAGCCTGAAATCAGCTATGAAGAAGCCCGCGTGGTTTTAAGGAAATTAAGGAGTATTTTTCATCTTTATATATGGATTTATAGAGGGGAAAACGTAGTTTTTGAATATATATGTTATGTAATGTTAAATTTTTTAAATAATTATTACTTAATTTCTATACAATGTACCTCATTATGGACTATATACATATCATTATAAATACTTTTATAAAATTTTGATCATTAATCAAAATTTTATTAAACTTATACCTGACCAATCTATGCATGGTTGGCTATGATTTAAAAAAATGATTTTCATGAAGTTAATGTCAAAGAGTTGTGTTCGTACACTTGCATTTCTAATTTTAGTTGTCTTGATTTGTAATATTATTTAAAATATACATATTTATTAAAAATTCAATAAAAAATATTGTGATCAGTCTTTGACATTTCATCTATGCATATATAAAATTCCATACATCAATTCATTCATTTACTAAGAAAAAAGTGTGTTTGTACACATGAAGTCTCCTTATCTTTTCACAAAAAATTTCAAGCCATTGTCATAAATGTATCTATGTCACACATTTTTATCATCTGGGTATTGAAAAAAATTATATATTTAGAAACTACATTTAAAATGACACAATTCATATTCTTATGTCATTGTCAAATTCTATTTCCAAGTGTCTCTAACATTCTATTCAATTTTATCTTACATTTGCCCACCTTATCCTGAACATTCATAATGTAGGTATATAGTTGTGGTTGTGTGGTAATAATTTTATAATCCTACCTTACCGTAAATACCCTAAAATTTAGAAGAATGAAGCGAATACATATGAAGTGACTTTAATATTATTTTAAAGATGACCTTTATTGGTATTCATATAAATGATGCCATTCAATGGTATTCATATGAATTTGGACCCTCTAGATGGTTGGGTGGCATTGAATGCTCATTTTTTAGAGCCTTCTACTTGGACTACTCTGATACCCAAAGATTATCCCCTATCTCCTCCCTTGGGTGTTGCAGCCTATGCTTAGTTCTCTTGTGTTTTGATATTGTTGGTGTAATGTGGTTTTGAGTGTCATCCTTTGTCTAGATTTGTTTTATATTCCTCTTTCATGGTGTTATATTCTGAGCCTATCTTTGTCCTTTAGAAAGGAGTTTGAGCCATGAAAACCAACTGACTACTTTTGTTATGTAACCTTCTTGCATGAACCCTTTTATGCTTCTTTGAAGTTATCATTTAAGGGATTAAAAGTGTGTTTCACTCCATCTTTCACCAACATATAGGTGTTTCTATAGCCATAATTTTGCACCCTATTGTAAAATTCTAAGGTCTTCCTAGTAATGCATAGAAAATGTCTATGGACATTATATTAAAAAAAAAATCATCCTTATAGGTATTAATTTGAAAACTTATTAGGTATTTCTCATTCATCGAAACCTGATTTCCCTTTAGTAACCAAGCTAACTTGTAGGGACTTGGATGCACAATCATCTTCAGATAAATCTTATTAACCATATATTATAAAACATAACTATATTTACTATCACTATCAATAATCTACTTGCAACACTTACATTCAGACATGAAAATGGATTTGAATAGATTCTTCCTCTATATGGAACTAGTCTTTTTTTTTTTGGGAGTCAACATCACCCTCTTCATCATGAGACCTTCTTCAATTTCTTGTTTATCTATATTATGAATATGCACAATAGTCTCTTCATATAATTGTGTTATATGTTCATTTTCATCATTTATATTGCATTCTTCATTATGCACATGTGGACACTCAAATTCTACATGTCTAGTTTCACCACATCTAAAACATATACCCATGAATCCTCTTCCTATACCTTTTCCATAGGATCCTCTACCTTTGGTATAATTTTCTCTACTCTTTGTACACTTGTATCATATCATTGAGAAGTACTATATTCTTCTTCTTGTGCAAAGTAACCTCTACTATTACCTCTTTGTCTTTATGCATGAAAAAGCATTACTTCACTTCATGCCACAACTTATTGTTTGTGTGCCAACTTCTCCTTTGCCTTCAACACACATAGGTATGATTCTTCAATAGAGTACAATAAAATTATACCATACTCATCTTAAATGGATATCTTAAATTTATTCATGTATCTTGATATCTTATTAGTGTCAATGTATCAACATAACCCACTCTGATGGTGAGTCTATAAAACTTCTTAGTTTACTATTTCACACTCAACTCCCTACATTATAGATTTTCAACTTTTTGAAAAATGTTAAGTTTTAACCAAAAGGTATGAATTTAGACTTTAAACTTTACAACCAACATATTCTAGGGCTTGGTATTATCATTAACTATACAAATTCTTTTTTCCTATAAATGCTACCACCATAAGGGTACTTAACCATCAAACTTTGCACATGCAAAATTTACCTTTTTGGGATCTTCTAAACAATAATACTCAAAGTATTTCTTAAACTCAATGATCCAATCAATGACCTCTTCAGGGGTCAAATTCTATAAATAATTAGGAGGTTCTAACTTTGGCTTACTATTCATCATTTTAACTGCATAGAGGAATCTATCTTAAGGTTCATCAACCTCTTTTTTTGTGATCTAGATCTCAAGTGATTCTTTGGTGACTTTGGTATCACTTTTATCATGCACCACCTAAACACCATAAAAATGTCAACCCAAGCATAAGGATCCCATGATAATTACACTAATTTTTATAAATGCATCATTAGCAATGAAACTCATACACTTAATGAAACTCGGGCTTCCAATGCAACTTGGGCTCCCAATGTAACTTGAGCTGGAATTACAACTTGGACATGTGATGTAACACAAACTCACAATATGACTTATTCTATATATGCAACTCAAGCTCCCAATGCAACTCAAGATCCAAATGCAACATGAGATGGAAATGAAACTTTGTCTCCCAATAAAACTTAGGCTTGAAATGCAACTCAGGATGGAAATACAACTCGCACTCACAATGCAACTTAGGCTCATAATGTAACACATACTCACAATGTAACTCGGGCACGAAATGCAACTCAAGCTCATAATACAACCCTTTTTCACTTACAAAATTTGTATCAATTTAGCATTAATGAAGAATATAATTTGCATCATATTAACTCATTTTGTAAGCCACTCATACATCCCCACATCCAAAGAGCATACTAACATCATTATTTTCACTATGGCGGAGAGATAATTTCCTTTTTTATAGCTCATTTTCTAAATTGGAGTATACGAAGTAAGCGCAAAGAGGTAAATTTTGATCTGTCATCATTTATCATCATCCCTCATCATTCAAAATGAATTTCCAATATGCAAGTGCAAAGAGGATAGTTTTTATTTCCACTATGGACATCATTCAATAATCTCCCTAGAGTAATCCATCATGGCCCTACATAATCTACCAGATATAAATGAGAATAATCACCGTAGTAAACTCCAATCAGAACAAAAGGAATCAAAACACCATTCAAGATTCATCTAAAAAATATATTATTTCATTTGAAACAAATTTATACTAACTATTAGATTGGAACACACCCTACAAGATGAGGGAGTGACTAGGGATGATGAGGGACTGATTAGGTACGATGAGGGCCAATGAGAGAATGGTTAGGGACAATGAGGGATGAGGATGAATGAGGAGGGAGTGATCAAGGATGATGAAATATGATGAATATTAATAAGGGAGTGATTATTTATGATGAGGAACAATGAAATATGATAAAAGATTGACTAGGAACAATGAGAAATGATGATGGTTTATGAGAGAGTTATTAAAGGGATGATGAGGTATGATGAGAGTGTAACTAGGGATGATGAACGAATGATTATGTATGATTAGGTATGATGAAGGTTGATGACATAGTGAATAGGGATGATTAGGGATAATGAGGGATGATGAGGGAGTGATTAAGGATGATGATGAGGGAGTGATTAGCGATAATGAGGGATGATGCTAGCCAATTAGGGAGTGATTAGGGATAGTGAGATTTGATGAGGGAGTGAGTAGGTTTGATAAGGGAAACAAGGGTAGATGAGAAAGTGATTAGTGATGATTAGGGTCAATGAGGGAGTGTCCTATGTGAATTTGGTATATTAAAATATGAATTTATTTTATGTGACTTTGGAATAATGCATGAGATTGGAATTGAAGAATGCATGGATTGACCATCTGTCCAAAATTTGTTTCAAAGTGAATGGTATCTTTTTATAATGAATTTTGAATGATGGTTTGATTCATTCTATTGTAAATGAAGTGTATTAGGGTGACTAGTTACATTCATGTCCAAGATAAGTTATCGTATCATGACTATAGGTAGATGTCATGTATGAGTAACTGTATACATGCACATAATATGTATGCAGTAGATGTCATGTATGAGTGAATATATCATGACTATAGGTATGTTACAAGTTACATGCTATAGGGCAGTAATTTATGCATATTGATAGACCCATTGATTGAAAAGCCCATAAATTATTTAGGAATCCACCTTCAAGCTCAGGTATTTAGTCAAGTAGGGAATACTCAAGTAGGTAAAGTAGGTAAGACATACTCAATTAGGTAAAATAGGGGTAATAATCAATGGTATATATCTATTACATGTGTAACATGATTTGAAACCTCGTTTCTCATTCTACCTTCCAATCTTGAAATTCTAAAAACTAAGTATTAACCAGATTGGATTCTAAAAAATAATAACTTCTAAATGGTAACTCCTATAGCTCTAGAATCAATTTCATAAGATGTAGAGTGTCCCTAATTTGTTATATTTAGTAAAATAAATTTAAATTATAAGAATACAAAATGTAAACTTATACGTATTACATTTATTTTACTAAATATATCCTTACACACACGTAAAAAAATAACACAATAAAAAAATAGCTCAAAGTGCACACAAAAATAAAACAGACAATAAAAAAAATTACATCTTTAAAATGGCGTATACCCTTTCAAAAAGTGCACACAAAATGTGTGTGTGTGTGTGTGTGTGTGTGTGTGTGTGTGTGTGTCTTTAAAAGGGTGTACAACCTTTTGAAAAGTGCACATAGAAATAAAAATACAACAAAAACAAATACATGTCTTTAAAAGGGCATACACCCTTTTAACATTTGAATCTTTTAATTTTGTGCTTTCCATCCAAAATTACTTTGGGTATAGGCTTGGGGAGGTCTGAACCTACCCTGAAATCAGCCATGGAGAAGCCCACGTGGTTTTAAAGAAATTAAAGAGTATTTTTCATCTTTGTATATGGATTTATAGAAGGGAAACGTAGTTTTTGAATATATATGTTATTTAATGTTAAACTTTTTTTTTCTTAATAATTATTACTTAATTTCTATACAATGTACCTCATTTTGGACTATATACATATCATTATAAATAATTTTATAAAATTTTGATCGTTAATCAAAATTTTATTAAACTTATGCATGGTTGGCTATGACTTAAAAAAATGATTTTCATGAAGTTAATGTCAAAGAGTTGTATTTTTATACTTGCAGTTCTAATTCTCTAGTTGTCTTGATTTGTAAGATTATTTAAAATATACATATTTATTAAAAATTCAATAAAAAATATTGTGATCGGTCTTTGACATTTCATCTATGCATATATGAAATTCCATACATCAATTCATTCATTTACTATAAAAAAAGTGTGTTTGTACACATGAAGTCTCCTTATCTTTTCACAAAAATTGTCAAGCCATTGTCATAAATGTATCTATGTCACACATTTTTATCATCTAGGTATTGAAAAAAATTATATATTTAAAAATTACATTCAAAATGACACAATTCATATTCTTATGTCATTGTCAAATTCCTTTTCCAAGTGTCTCTAACATTCTCTTCAAGTTCAATTACTATATTTTTAAAAAAAATAAGTGACACTTTATACCACCCCTTTTGTGCCCCATTATCCTGCATCTGCCCACCTTATCCTAAACATTCACAATGTAGGTATATAGTTGTGGTTGTGTGGTAATAATTTTATAATCCTAGCTTACCGTAAATACCCTAAAATTTAGAAGAATGAGGGGAATACATATAAAGTGACTTTAATATTATTTTAAAGATGCCCTTTATTGGTATTCATATAAATGATGCCATTCAATGGTATTCATATGAATTTGGACCCTCTAGATGGTTGAGTGGCATTGAATCCTCGTTTTGTAGAGCCTTCTACTTGGACTACTCTGATACCCAACGATTATCCCCTATCTCCTCTCTTGGGTGTTGCAGACTATGCTTAGTTCTCTTGTGTTTTGATATTATTGGTGTAATGTGGTTTTGAGTGTCGTCCCTCGTCTAGATTTGTTTTATATTCCTATTTCATGGTGTTATGTTTTGAGCCTATCTTTGTCCTTTGAAAAGGAGTTTGAGCCATGAATACCAACCGATTGCTTTGTTATGTAACCTTCTTGCATGAACCCTTTTATGCTTCTTTGAATTTATCATTTAAGGGATTAAAAGTGTGTCTCACTTCATCTTTCACCAACATATAGGTGTTTCTACAGCCATAATTTTGCACCCTATTGTAAAATTCTAAGGTCTTCTTAGTAACACATAGAAAATGTCTATGGACATTGTATTAAAAAATATATCATCCTTATAGGTATTAATTTGAAAACTTATTAGGTATTTCTCATTCATCGAAACCTGATTTCCCTTTAGTAACCAAGCTAACTTGTAAGGACTTGGATGCACAATCTTATTAACCATATATTATAAAACATGATTATATTTACTATCACTATCAATAATCTACTTGCAATGATTACATTTTGACTTGAAAATGGATTTGAATAGATTCTTCCTTTATATGGAACTAGTCTATTTTTTTCTGGGATTTAACATCACCCTCTTCATCATGAGACCTTATTCAATTTCTTGTTTATCTATATTATGAATATGCACAATAATCTCTTCATATACTTGTGTTATATGTTCATTTTCATCATTTCTATTGCATTCTTCATTATGCACATGTGGACACTCAAATTCTACATGTCTAGTTTCACCACATCTAAAACATGTACCCATGAATCCTCTTCCTGTACCTTTTCAATAGGATCCTCTACCTTTGGTATAATTTTCTCTACTCTTTGTACACTTGTATCATATCATTGAGAAGTACTATATTCTTCTTCTTGTGCAAAGTAACCTCTACTATTACTTCTTTGTCTTTATGCATGAAAAGTATTACTTCACCTCATGCCACAACTTATTGTTTGTGTGCCAACTTCTCCTTTGCCTTCAACACACAAATGTATGATTCTTCAATAGAGTACAATACAATTATACCATACTCATCTTAAATGGATATCTTATATTTATTCATGTATCTTGATATCTTATTAGTGTCAATGTATCAACGTAACCCACTCTGATAGTGAGTCTATAAAACTTCTTAGTTTACAATTTAACACTCAACTCCCTACATTATAGATTTTCAACTCTTTGAAAAATGTTAAGTTTTAACCAAAAGGTATGAATTTAGACTTTAAACTTTACAACCAACATATTCCAAGGCTTGGTATTATCATTAACTATACAAATTCATTTTTCCTACAAATGCTACCACTTAAGGGTATTTAATTGTCAAACTTTGCACATGCAAAATTTACCTTTTTGGGATCTTCTAAACAATAATACTCAAAGTATTTCTTAAATTCAATGATCTCTTCAGGGGTCAAATTCTATAAATAATTATGACGTTCTAACTTTGGCTTACTATTCATCATTGTAACTGCATAGAGGAATTTATCTTAAGGTTCATCAACCTCTTTTTTTGTGACCTAGATCTCAAGTGATTCTTTGGTGACTTTGGTATCACTTTTATCATGCACCACCTAAACACCTTGACGTTGTGCAGTCTCCATAACCTCTAAAAGCGATATCATATCCCTCATCAATCCAACCAAACTTACAAATCTTAGTTTTCCGACCATGCTTAGCACTCTACTAGAGATCCCTCCCTTGTGTTACATTTTATTAAAATTAAAAAAACTATCAATTACACTTTTTACCCAAAAAATATTAGAATATTCTCATAATTTATCTCCCCACACACAAATAAAGAAAATAAAATCTCTCATGCTCTACGACAAGAAGGAAAACTTTTCTATGATACCATGACGTAATCATGTCAATAAAAAGATGCCCTTGATGATACAATCATCATAATAAAATGATAGAAATAATACAATAAACTACAAAAACAAAACAAATCAATTCTTTATTCAATTTCATCAAAAAAGAATTACATTTTACACTTCATAATGATAACACCTAGCACATAATTCTTGATTAAAAAATGTTACAATAGATCTTCATATCTATCCTATGATCTATACGCTTACCGTCAATGAGTAATACCTAGTTAAACCATGCCAATTCCAATGAAAACAATAGGACCCTGTTAAACGACATTATCAAAACATCAACATGCCACATCACAAGACGTTGCAACACAGAAAATCAGACCCCAAAATTTGCACTCTGATGTGACTTGCTTTAGTACCTCTATAGCATGTGGGCCATATGAATGGAATTTAGGGTCTACAGTGATATAAATGCAAAAAATTCGTCAGAGATATTTTGTTTCACTCTGCACACTCTTACACATGTAAAGACTGTGATAATAAGTTATGTAAGAGTAGTGTCCCAGCAATGTTTCTGACGGAAAAATAAAGTTTCAGCATGTGAAAAAAGCTGGAGTTCAATTAAAATCTCAATTAATGTGTGTCCTTTAAAAGACTGAATTTAATTTCATACAACTATTCTGATTGAAGGCTCGACATGTTCACATGGTAAACACTCTGATAATAAGTTATGTAGGAGTAGTGTCCCAACAATGTTTTTGACAAAAAAATAAAGTTTCAGCATGTGAAAAAATTTGGCGTTCAATTAATGTGTGTCCTTGAAAAGACTGAATTTAATCTCATACGACTATTCTTATTGAAGGCCGGACATGTTCACATGGTAAAACACCCATACCATTATCGTGTTCAACTGCTATACCACTGTAAAACACCCATACCATTATGGTAAATCTTTATAAACAACACCTAAATATAATGAATACAAAATAAACTATTCATACTCCCAAAAAAAAGAAAAAAAACTTAATCAAATATTCATGAAAATTAACTTAAAATCTCATGTAATACCACTTCTAAAAAAAGTGTCATTTACATAAAATGTTTCTTGCCTTTTATAAAAGTATCTTTTCAATGTGAAACAATATAAACCCCATTTTATTACATGTGCCCCCATATTAATCTCACATAATAACACCATTTTTACCCCCAAAAAAAAGTCATTTATATAAAATGTTTATTGTCTTCTATAAAAGTATTTTTTCTAGAGGATGTTTCTTGTCAAACCATCTAAATCGCATTTTACTACATGTGCCCTTGCTCGCACTTAGGATGAAAATCTCTTGTACATTCAACACACTTATAATAGGGCTCTTTACAACTCTAAAAAATAGTCCATTCGAGACATATCTTGTGTTTCAACTTTCGACACCTCTGGATATTTCCTACCACACACCATCTAGTTCTGAGTCACGGCATAGGAACTATAAGTGGATAATGCCGATAAGCCTCTGTGCCACATCCAGTCTATTTAGCAGCAGGTTATGCAGATTTTCTCATGCACCCACGTAATGTAGGAGTGCCACAGTGCACATCGCACACCTCATGCATTTTGAGTTGGCGATAAAGCCTAGTTATAACTTCAGAAATATCATTTCAAATGTCCACACTAGAAGATCAAGCATCTGTGCTATGGTCCTTACACCATTCTACGCACAACTACTGAGAACACCTCTGTTATTGATCTACCCTTATACTTTGGCATGCACCCAGTCTTCAACATGGAGCTTCTCAAGCCTTACTCTATTGCTTCTTGAGCAAGCAGTGACACAACATCCTTTTGATTTGGATCTCAAACACTTGCATCTTGCAGAGGACTAGATCATCAAAGTGATAAACACACGCACCCGCCATGACACACATCAAATTTTTAAAGTGGTTAACGTTAAGCAATACCTTGATCAAGCTAAGTGATACACTTTGGAGTAACATTAGGATCAGTTCCCATAATTGCATACTGACATAATGGAGACAATTGCTCTTCAAGAAAGGGTGAATGATTTGTGCACAACCTCCATGTAACCAATCTCACTTGTCGTTTATTCTACTACTCAAAGTGCGTACCTCTCCCCCAATCTTGTGCATTCCTTTGATTAAAGTTAGCTCACAACCTTCTACACAAGTCTTGTGCCTGTTCATTGACTCTAGTGCATTGATTAACCATGTACCTCACACTCAAACTCATAGGATCATGTGCACTCTAGTTTGTCATCATGTGCACCACACAGTTCTATGTGCCCTGCAATTACACGTTCTTTTGTAATTATAAGGAATGCAAAACTGTGGGGTATGCAAGATGGCAAACTAGAAACAAAAATACAACAAAAAAATACATATCTTTAAAAGGGCATATGTCCTTTCAACATTTGAATATTTTAATTTGTGCTTTCCCTCCAAAATTGCTTTAGGTATATGCTTGGGGAGGTTTGAACCTAGCTTGAAATTAGCCATGGAGCATCCCACGTGATTTTAAGGAAATTTAGGATTATTTTTAGTCTTTGTCAACACATCTAATAAAGCATATTTTATTATTAGAAAAAAAAAAATGAGTTTGTAAAGGGGAGTGTGTAGGTTTTGAATATATATATTTATATTAATGTTAAACTATTTTTTATAATTATTACTTAATTTCTATACAATGTACCACATTATGGGCTATATACATATCATTACAAATACTTTTATAACTTTTTGATTAGGAATATTTTATTAATCAAAATATTATAAAACTTATACTTGACCAATCTATACATGGTTGGCTATGAAAAAAAAATGATTTTCATGTAGTTAATGTCAAAATGTTGTGTTCGTACACTTGTAGTTCTAATTTTTCACTTGTCTTAACTTTATATATATATATATATAAAGTTAATGTCAAAATGTTGTGTTCGTACACTTGCAGTTCTAATTTTTCAGATGTCTTGACTTGTAAAATTATATAAAGTTAATGTCAAAATTAGAAATACAAGTGTAAGAACACAACATTTTGACATTAACTTTATATATATATATATATATATATATATATATATATATAAAGTTAATGTCAAAATGTATAAAGTTAATGTCAAAATACACTTGCAATTCTAATTTTTTAGATGTCTTGACTTGTAAAATTATATAAAGTTAATGTCAAAATATATATATATATTAAAAAATACTGTGACCGATATTCGACATTTCATTTACACATATATGAAATTTCACACATCAATTCATTCGTTTACTCAAAAAAAGTGTGTCTGTACACATGAAGTCTCCTTATATTTTCACAAAAGGGGTCAAGCCATTGTCATAAATGTATCTATTTCACACATTTTTATCATCTCGGTATTGAACAAAATTATATATTTAGAAACTATATTCAAAATGACATAATTAATATTCTTATATCATTATCAAATTCTTTTTCCAAGTGTCTCTTACATTGTCTCCAAGTTCAACATTATAATTTTAAAACAAAACGTCGCTTTATACCACCCCTTTTGTCCCCCATTATCCTACATCTGCCCACCTTATCCTGAACATTCACAATATCTACAGTATGTGGTTGTGGTTGAGTGGTAACAATTTTATAAACCTACCTTACCATAAATACTCTAAAATTTATGAGCATGAGGGGAATACATATGAAGTGACTTAATTATTATTTTAAAGATGCCCTTTAATGGTATTCATATAATCAATTCCCTTGAATGGTACTCATATGAATTTGGTCCCCTTGAATTGTTGGGTGGCATCGAATCCTCATTTTGTAGAGCCTTCGGCTTGGACTACTTTGCCACCCAACGATTATCTGCTACCTCCTCCCTCAGGTGTTACAACGTATACTTAGTTCTCTTGTGTTTTGATATTGTTGGTGTAATGTGGATTTGAGTGTCATCCCTTGTCTGGATTTATTTGTTGTTCCTATTTTATGGTGTTTTGTTTTGAGCCTGTGTTTGTCCTTTGATAAGGAGTTTGATTCATGAATACCAACTAACTACTTTTTTATGTAACATTCTTGCATGGACCTTTTTCTAATTCTTTGAAATTATCATTTAAGGGATTAAAAGTGTGTTTCACTCCATCTTTCACCAATTTATAGGTGTTTCTACATCCATAATTTTGCGCCCTCTTGTAAAATTCCAAGGTCTTCCTAGTAACACATGGCAAATGTCTATAGACATATTACAAAAAAACATCTGTATAGGTATTAATTTGAAAACTTATCAAGGATTTCTAATTCACCAAACCCTGATTTACCTTTAGTAACCAAGCTAATTTATATGGACTTGGATGCACAATCATCTTTAGATAAATCTTATAAAACATGATTATATTTACTGCCACTATCAATAATCTACTTGCAACATTTACATTCAGACTTGAAAATGACTTTGAATAGATTCTTCCTCTATGTGGAAGTATTTTATTTTTTCTAGGATTCAACATCACCCTCTTCATCATGAGACCTTCTTCAACTTCTTGTTTATCCATATTATGAATATGCACAATACTCTCTTTATATACTTGTGTTATATGTTCATTTTCATCATTTATATTGCATTCTTCATTATGCACATGTGAGCACTCATATTCTATCATGTCTAGTCTCCCCACATCTAAAACATGTACCCATGAATCCTCTTCCTATACCTTTTCAATAGGATCCTCTGCCTTTGGTATAATTTTCTCTACTCTTTGTACACTCGTATCATATCATTGAGAAGTACTAGATTCTTCTTCTTGTGCAAAGTAACCTCTACTATTACTTCTTTGTCTTTATGCATGAAAATCATTACTTCACCTCATGCCACAACTTATTGTTCGTGTGCCAACTTCTCCTTTGCCTTCAACACACACATGTATGATTCTTCAATAGAGTATAATACAATTATACCATACTCATCTTAAATGGATATCTTAAATTTATTCATGTATCTTGATATCTTATTAGTGTCAATGTATCAACATAACCCACTCTGATAGTGATTCTCTAAAACTTCTTAGTTTACAATTTCACACTCAACTCCCTACATTGTAGATAAAGTCACAATACACATCACACACCTCATGCATTATGAGTTGGTGATAAAGTCTAGATACAACTTCAGAAAGAGCATGTCAAAGGTCCACACCAGAAGATTAAGCCTCTACATTATGGTCCTTACACCATTCTACACACAATTGGTGAGAATGCCTTCATTATTGATTTACCCTTGTACTTGGGCATGCACCCAGTCTTCAACATGGAGCTTCTCAAGCCTTACACCCTACCACTTCTTGATCCAATAGTGACATAACATCTTTCCTATTTGGGTCCCAAACACTTGCACCCCACTAAGAAGGACTAGATCATTGAAGTGACGAACACATGCAACCACCATGACACACATCAAAATTTTAGAGTGGTCAAGGTTGGGTAATATGTTAATCAAGGTAAGTGGTACACTTTGGAGTAATTTCAGGTGCAATTCTTGTAACTGTGCATCAACATAATGGAGACCATTGCTCTTTAAGAAAGGGTGAATGATTTGTACATAACCTTTGCGTAACCGAGCTCACTCTTCATTTCTTCTACTACTCAGAGCATGTACCTCTCTGCCAATATTGTGCATTCCTTTGAATAAAGTTTGCTCACAACCTTCCAAACAATTCTTGTGTTTGTTTGCTGACTCCAATGCACCAATTGCCCATGCACCTCAAACTCATACTCATAGGCTCATGCACACTCCAACTTACCATCCTATACATGCCACTATTCTGTGTGCACAGTAATTATAGGTACCTCACAGATCCATACTAACTTTTGTGCACTCCATAACTTACAATTCTACACATTCCAATAGCATCCACTCATGGACTCACCAACTCCTTGGGCCCACAACACTCCATGTGTCAAATTGTTTCGGCCACATGATCCAAGTGGCTCAACTATCATTGCTGCGAAAAGTAGATATAGGATTCAAATTCAAATGGTTGACATCCTGAACATTAGTTGTTCTAACTGTTATCAACTACTGCATCTAACATGATCAACATGTTGTGAAAATCCTCCTCAACAATTAAGCAATAATTATGATTGATCTTGTATTCTTATGTTATATATGTAATATATGCATCTAGTTCAAGGATTGGATGCATAGTTATAAATTCATTCAGTTACACACATTCATAAAATAGAAAACTTGCTCTGTGCATCTTCCTTATACACACACATTATTGCCATTGTATATAGCTTTAGTATTCTCCCTATTATTTGTTAATGAATAGAAGTTATATTTCCTATAAATCAAGACTTCCACTCCACTGAATGTGTTTTGTTTATTCTACCTGAAAATTGCACTACACATTTGCTCTACATATCCATAGTGCAATTGTCCCCAACACACCTCGGTCTTGGGCCCCATGGTGCAAATCAATATATATAAGATATTAACCCTTTTATAAACCCTTATTTCCTACACATGCAACAAACTCATCATGGTACCTTTATGGTTGAGAGAGATGGAAATAAAAGCACATTAATCAATTGCTTATTCATTATAATGTAATAATAGATATATCTTTCTCGATGATCCAATATAATATCATCAAAAGATATATAGGATAAAAAATTATAACAATGTTGAATATATGGCATATCAATGTGTTCAATTCTAATTACTACTTAACCATGTGCCTAATCCAAGGTGAGGTTAGGTGGGCCATTACAATCATTCTTAGTGGCCGACATATATAACATTTATTTGGATATTTTTCAAAGCTATTATCCCTTTTTTACTTTTGAAATATAAAAGTGATACCATTTTCAATAATGAGACTCTTTCTATAAAAAATTCAACTAATGATATAGTATTTTTCATCACTTATGCTTGTTTATATTTCTAGGCACAAGCTGAAAAGGTTGCCTATGAGTTTCAACATCTTCAAGAGCTTCTCAATCATTAGCGAAGTGCACCATGTACCATGAGAAGGATCCCTATTAATATGTCATTATAAGGGTCTCCTACACTAATGCCCTAATGACTACAAATATAATCATACATCTACATCTCCTCTCATACTCCTCAATATCATGAGTGGTTAGACTCCTCAACTATGTGATAGATCTTTTGGTTGGCTATATTGTTGGACCTCTTCAGTGTAGTGTGGTCATTATACTACTATTATGATTCCTTAATGTCTTGAGTGGGGAATTCATGTGCATTTGGGTCCTCTGGAGAATGTTCAAGATGGGTGAGCTACTATAGATCTTCATTTAGGAGATCCTTCTTCTTAGGTTATTCTTCCTCCCAAGGATTATTTGCCACCACCTTCCAATGATGAAAACTCCTATGCTTGATTTATATTGTATATATTCTCTAACTTTATTTTTTTAGTAATCTATATATCAATACTTTCCATTGAAAAATACATGATCTCAAAATAAATCAAGATGATTGTTCGATGAAAATATTTCCAATCAAAAAATCATTACCAAATACACATTTATTTCTTGTGTTCACTTCATATAAAGTTTTGTTTTTATAATGTATTGAATTATGTCATATTATTTTTAATATTGAATTATTTACTTTTAATTTTATTTATATTAGCTTATTAATTTAAGTGTTTAGTTTCGAGAATATTATTATATGGGTAATTATTTGTTACAATCTATTTCTCATGAATATGAATGGTCTACTCAATACTCATTACATCTAGGTGATATCTATAAAGTGAAGTATTATAATTTTTTGGGAGGTCATCCATCCCAATATTACTAAGTTCAAAGTGTGGTTAATTATAAAATTTTCTCACAATCAAATTTATTTAATTTACTATCTATTTATAAAACCATTAATAAATTTTCTTTATTTCAAAAATGTTTAAGGGAGAGGACCTAATAGTTGAGTGGGGTCCAATAGTTGAGTGGGGTCTAATAGTTGAGGGTATGGGATCTAATTTTATAACAAATTTTTTATTAAAAGTGGGTGAATTTTTCATTAATTACAAACACATTTGTACCCAATACTTGAACATTGGTATTATGCAAGAATTCAAAAAGATTCTTTAACCTATACACAAGATATTTTTCTATTATTACTACATAATTTCTCAACTACTAATATCTAGATTTAAGATTTACATAGATAAAATGTAAATGTTGGGTTCAATAATATAAACTAAATATATTATTTTTCAAATACAACATGTCTTTTCACTTACCATGACATGTTAGACTCATATAAACTTTAAACTTCTACATGTTCAAACTTTCAAGAGAGCATGCCTTATTCACAATATTTAATGTACAACTATACATCCACTTTGTCATATAAAACTAAAATTAGACCCTAAATTTGTCATATGAACAACATTGGAGTCCAAAGCTAAGACATCAAACCCTAAGTTTGTATAAAGTAATTGAACAACTTATAAAACACAATAAATAAAGTTATAGGTTTAAGTAGATGATGAGATAAATTAGCAGGTAAAACACAATTTCTTTAAAAAAATAATTAAATCAGGAGAGAAATAGGTCAGAACACTATCTTCTTGAGAAATCTGTAACGCTTCTCTTGGTAATATTTCATATCACATAGAAATATAGATATTTTAAACTAAGTCCTCAACACTTGACCACCAAACTATAAATTAGATGCCTAACCCAATAAGCCATAGCTCAAATGAGATGACAGAGCAACATTAACAACTAGATAAATGATTAAAATGCTATACCAAACACTCCATTGAAATAAATTCTAACATGATTTATAATCGGTTCCATTAAAGATGTCAAAAATATTAAAAATAGTGTCCTTTGAAAGCTTGGCCTTCAAACTATATAGGAAATTATAGAATATAGATCCATAAGGGATTTTCAATGAGATATTGTGGTTAGGGTTGAAAATTCAATGACATTAAGGGAAAATTCAATGACTATGGTTAGGGGAGAAATCATGGTTTGCAGAGGGTCAAAACTAACTTAGCAAGAAGATGTGCTCTACTTGATTGGGTGTCAAACCAAACATTAGCTTGCACCTTGATTAAGGATGGGGTTCGAGCAAAGTGGATTACTTTAACACAATAAACAACTGAAGCCTATAAAATGAACTAATAATAAAGGTATGCTCAGAACAAATCTAGGGGTGTTGATGGGGATCAAAGTGGGGTAATATGCATATTCTACTCTATTCAACTTTTCATTTTTTCAAGTGCTTCACTATTCTTCTTTTGATGTTGTTTGAAACAACCAAATTCATTACAATTGATGATCCATAGTCATCTAAATCATCATCCTAAGAAAAATATGAACCCTTAACCCACATTATATCTCAAAATTTATTGATGATCGACCCATGCATCATGAAACAAATAATAGTAGTCCATAGTTAAGAAACAAAAAATCTAAAACAAGGCTAGCAAGTAAATAAAATCTTTGAAGATTGAAGAGATAAATGGTGTGAAAAAATCAAATCGACAAGCAAAGTGAAACACATGGTAGATTTGTTGGTCAATAAGACCAAGGATCTCCATCTAACCCCTAAAAAACATTTTATGTGTCTTGCAAGCTATAAGGTTCGACCTTGCCACCTATGAGTTTGCCATCCATACTTTATCTTTCATATTTCTTTGTCGAAGGAGAAGTGCTAAGAAAACAAAAAATGCCCATTAATAATTCAGCTATGCATAGGCATGCTGATACAGGAAACATTAAACTCATGCCAACATTTAATATATGATTGATAAAGGAGGTGCTACACATTTTGCTTACCACACAAGAACCCTTGTAAACTCTTCTCCTATTACAAACCTACATTTCCCAAAATATATATATATATATATATATATATATATATATATATATATATATATATATATATATATATATAACATAATAGAAAGGAGATTTTCATGAGATAACCATATTTGGTTAATAATGGAAAGGATTTTTTTTTGGAATGTTTCAAAGTCGTATGAATTACATATACACATTTACCGCCTCGTATTGGATGGAAAGTCTCACAAATGTTTAATGACATTTAGAATAATAATAGATAATTGATGCACATAAATGATATTTTATTGGTGGTCTGTGCTTGGATCGTAAATGACCTAAAGAGAGGTATTATCGATTCATGCAAGCTTTTTCACACCATTACAACATCACTTATGATTTTCCCTTTTAAACACAAACTGCCATACAATATAGGGATGGGCTATTTTAACTCCAAAGTTAGTGTGATTTTGTGTAGGGATGATCTCGATTACTGCCCAAAATGGGTTTTTTAATGCAATGTAATGAGGTGTAATTACATCTACCTATATAACATGGTGCATACCTAACATGTACTAAGCCTCGTTAATTGTAGTTTAAATACCTTACTTTTGGCTCCCATGTATATTTTATGGGGGCACATATGTCCTACTATTAGCCCCCAATTGATTTTTTTATCATGACATGCCTAAGCGTTAGTCAAACCTCCAAAATGGTCCCATAAGGAACCTTTTGCATGGGGAACAAAATAACAGGTCTGTATAGACATGTCATGAGTTGAAAATCTAGAATGAAGAACTAAACTCATCCATCGATGTCAATTTTAAGTGATGATGTGGTATGGTTTAGGCTCCATGCATATGCGAAGTTAGGATGCATGACTATTAGCTCCTCTCCCTTATTATAAAACTCCCTCCCTAACTTTTTAAATGCATGAAATTAAGTTTCTACATTACATTTAATTATATGATACCATATTCAAGATTTAATTGTGTAATTTCAAAACCATATACATTAACTTATATTTGATAAATAATAGATAACAACCTATTTATAATCCACTAGACCACTATCATATAAACAAGAGCTGTGAAGTAGCTTTAGTACTTGCAAATTAGAGGAATAAGAGTGTTGTGCACCTAGTCCTTGGAATCGTTGTAAAAGACAAATATTTGATAGAGGATAAAATTATCATTATGAGGATCAAATCACATGTATAAAAATCAAATTTGGGTGTATGCATATAAGGTGGTTTTCTTGTTGTACAAAGAGGAGACATTTTATATCACAAAAAACCTTAGCAATGGCAAAACGTTGGGGAAAGGCTAGGAAATACAAAACATGAAAACGGTTAAAGAATTTAAGGTAAACTAAACGGTCATCATGATGGGCAATGTCAAGCTATTTCATGTGATATCAGACACTACAAAGCCCATATTATACACTAGATCCAAATTTTGGGCAATGGTTGAATTTATATTACTTCTACACATTCTAAAGGAGTATATAGCTTGTAAGGTGGTAACATATTTGATTGGTCATTTTTATAGTATTAGGGGTTGAGAAGGACGTTATGAGTGTTGATTTGATTGTACGAGAATAAACTAGTCTAGATAAACATGACTAAGTGCTTAAATTATTTGTTTCATACTTAACATTAAAATGGTTTTTGGTTGGGCATGAAAATCGATGTTGAAAAATGTTAAGCATCTACAAAACCATGAGATGAATCCAACCATGATAAAGTCTATATGCAAGAAGAAGTTATTCTATTATTTGGAAATCCTTGATTAGAAATTGAGTTTTTCCATTACGTATATATGTTTACAAATATTATAGGGGAGTAAATGCATATCTATAGGGGTCAAATAGGGTTATTGTGGTATGCATGTGTAATTAAGACTTTTTAATCAAATTAGTATCATGTTATCCACATTGACCCTTCACAATAATAAACTTACAATAAAAGAACCTACCGCCTTGCAAGTTGTGTACCCATTTTTTATTGTTGTAAGTCATGTAAATCCAATAGGTGCCTTAAATCCATACAATCTTTTAAATGCCTAAACATTTGTTTAGAGCCCAATGGGCACAAATGCAATCTATCACGAAATCTAGATAACATGTTTTGCATGAAGATTTAGAATTATAATGCTGATGATTATTAACATAGATCATACCTAAGTATAATATGGAAATGATTTTTTGCCAACTACATCACACCATGTTTGATCACCTTGATAGATGGCCAGAAAAATAATCACAAATGATCGGAGCATTTACAACTTCAAACTTGATATGCTCTTGGATACCTCTATTTTTTATATTGCCTTGTAATGAAAATAGTTTCTCCATTTCAATCACCAAGACAAAACCCAATCACCCACAGTTGGCTCGATCCCAAAATGTTGGGATCTTCAACCAATCAATGCAGATGTCCCCTGATCAATACCAAGGGACTTATTTTTTTGACATAGATATTGGGCAAAGATGCCATCTCTTTCTATGAAGAATGAAATCCATCCTACACAAAAATATTGCATGGCGATTTAGGTCACGATTATATATATAATATTTCTATATATCAAATATTAGTTATTATACAAGTAATATATAATATATATTATAATATTTTTGTGTATCAAACATAATTATATAATATATATGAATATTTTATTTTATATAATATATATATAAATATCATCTTACATAATATAATATAGATATTATATTATATAATATGTATTTTGTGAGTAGAACAAAAGAACTTGATTGATTTATTTGAAGAGTAGAGTAGAATAAATACAAAATAATTTACCAAAAATATTGTAACTATCTAACAGGAATGGAGGAAGTAAATATAAACTCCCTAAATCAGACATACTGCAAAATATAAACAATTACACTAAACTACCTAAAAATAATGTAAATCAAACCGATAATTATCTATGATAACATTCCCCCTTTATTACATTATTTTTACAAATGTACCCCCTACACAGGGGAAATTTTACCTTTTCAAGGGATTTGGTGAGTATATCAGCTATATGTGCATTTGTTGGGTAGTACTGGAGTTGTATGTGGTGGTTTAAGACTTGCTCTAGAATGTAGTGACATTTGACCTCAATGTGCTTGGTTATTTCATGAAAAATAGGATTCTTTACAGGCTTCAACAAACCCTAATTATCACAATGAAGTATAGGTGGCTTCTCTTCACTAATGCCCATATCAGCTAGAATGTGATGTAACCATATCATCTCACACATAACTCGACATGTGGCATGATACTCTACCTCAGTGGATGAGAGAGCAATAAAAGTTTGCTTCTTAGTAATCCATGAGATCAATCAAGATCCAAGGTGACATATTTATCCTGACGTTGACTTTCTATCATCAACATATCTAGTATAGTCTGAGTCAATGCATCTCTGCAAGAAGGACTAAATATTCTTCTTTTATTCATACCATACTCAAGTGTACCTCATACATATCTCAAAACATGCTTTGATGCAATCTAGTGACATTTATTTGGCTCCTGCATAAATCTTGAGAGATAGCTCAAAACAAAACATAAGTTTGGTTGGGTAGAGGTTAAGTAGACGAGACTTCTAATGAGTTGTCTATAGAGAGTTGCATCCACTTGAGGTGAGTTTTAGAATTGAGAGATTTGTAAACCTTTCTCCATTGGTGTTGAAAGAGGTTTACAATCTAACATTCTATATTTTTTGAGGAGTGTATTGGCATATTTAATCTGGGAGATATGTGATTCTATTTCTACCATATCTCCAAACCAAGATAGTAATGGAGTAGTCCCAAATCAGTCATGTTGGAGGATCTTTTGAGGTCATTCTTCACAATATCAACCCAATCTTATGTACTTCCAGTGATCACAAGATCATCTACATACAAAACAAGAATGATGATTTCCATCCTTACCTTCTTTATGTACAAGTTTGAATCTGAGGGGCTATAGGTAAAACCATACTGGAAAAAGTGATCATCTATCTTGATGTACTATGCCCTTGGAGCTTATTTTAGTCCATATACTGATTTGATGAGATGACATACCTTTTTAGGATTCTTTTCATCAACAAATCCTTTTAGTTGGGTCATGTACACTTCTTTGAGATCACCATTTAGGAAAGCACTCTTGGCATTCATTTAATTGAAGTTTTCATCCATTCTATGGTGTTAGTACGCAAACAACTTTGATGGTCTTGATCTTCATAGTGGGTGCAAAGGTCTCTTTATAGTCAATGCCTTCTTTCTGAGTATATCCCTTTGCTACAAGTCATGTTTTGTGTTTGTTGATGGATCTGTTTGCCTTATATTTAGTTTTTAAAAGTCATTTACAGCCTATGGGTTTCTTTCCTATAAGTAGATCTATAAGTTCCCAATTTCGATTCTACATGAGTGAGTCATACTCAGCCTCCATAGCTTTATTCCACTGAGGTTGACTTAGTGCTTCTCAAATAGTATCAAGTTTGGAGCTATCAACTATTATACTCATGAGTGCAAAATTTACCTCATTTCTTGTCTGACTCCTTGTTCTGACTCTAGATAAAGTATGGGAATCTTTGATGGTGCTTTATACCCACTTTGAATGGGAAACCTGTTGCTGATGTGAAGAATTGCTTTGTTGATATGAAGAACCAACATCTTTTAATTTTTTAAGATCAACATACAGCTCCCCTTGTAGCTCATCTTCTCTGTGAGAAGTGTCATCATCATTTGACTCAGAGAGTAAATGGTGAGAGGTGGTTGGTGTTGATTCTTATTTGTGCATCATTGAGTCAAAGGATGACTCATCACAAACCACATATCTACTTTCATAGATTTTCTTTGTCTCAAGATCCTTGAGATGGTATGCTTTTGTTGTAGTGCTATATCCTAATAGGATATACGGGAATGTTTTTGACTCGATTTTCTTCCTCTTTTGAGCTAGGATATGCATATATGTTGTGCGACCAAACACTTATAGATGAGAAATCGATGGATTTTTACCACTCCATACATCTTCTATAGTTTTATCCTTTAAAATATTTGGTGGTGCCCTATTGAGAAGATAAACAATTGTCTAGATTGCTTCTGCCCAATATCGTTTCTTCAGCTTTGTTTTTGATAGCATGCAAAGAGCCATTCCATTATCATGCAATTTCATTGCTCAACAATGCCATTCTACTGGGGTGTGTAGGGAGTAGTTAAATTTTGTTTGATGCTTTATTGGTTTAAGAATGCTGAGAATTTCTTTGATGTGAATTCCCCCCTCGATCTGAGTGGAGTAGAAGAAGAGGTTGTCTGATCTCCTTCATAACCTGCTGATAGAAGACTTCGAAATGATGAAGGGCCTCACTCTTCTTCTTCAAGAAAAACACCCATTTCTTCTGAGAGTAGTCATCCATGAACAAATGGAAGTACTTGTATCTTGAAAATGATGTAGGTAACTATCTGTTTAGATTAGTATGAACAACCTCTAAATGTTTCTTGGAATGAAAGGTGCTTATCTTGAACGGATCCCTATGTTGTTTACCTTCAAGACATCTAGGGAAAATGGGAAAGGAACTGGACAACTTTGGAAGTTCATGTACCATCCCTTTTGAACTCAGATGGTACAAAGATCTAGTAGATAGGTGACCATAATGGTAGTGCTAGAGAGTAGTAGATTCTATTGTAGAGGCAAATAGAGCTATTACAAAAGATGAAACAATATCTAAAGAAAATAATTTATCTTTCAAAAATGCTCTAGAGAGAATCTTACCTTTTCATGAGATTAAGTAGGATTTGATGCCATTATCAACAAGAAACTGCACCTTCAAATGATGATTCAAACATTGATTGACAGATAATAGGTTGGATGTCAATCCAAGAACATATAGTACCTTTGAGAGTGTACATTTTCATGTTTTGATAGGAATGGTGACTTTGACTATTCCTTCTGCAAGATATTAATTATCAATGGTGATCCTAAATCAATCTCCAGTCTGTTGGTTTATTAGTAAATCAAACAACTACCTGTTGCTTGTCATGTGTTTAGTGGTACCTAAATCTGTAAACCAGATATTCCTCATAGGCTACGAGGTCTAAGAGACTAGCACTAAGTTCTTATGGGTGAAATAATTATCTTCTTCAAGTGTCTCCTCATCAGATCCATCATCTTGTTGAGCTATGAGATGTCCCTTCTACTTTTACTAGTGGGGAAGTCTTTTTGATTTCTGAGAATCATTGTGCCATGTTGTGATTTCTTTATTGGAAGACCCTTTTTTAGGCCATTATACTAGTATTTGTATGTGTCATGAGTTTTGGTTTGATAGATGTGACACCACCTCTTTGACTTTTGTGATATATAATGATGTCGAGACTGTTGTTGTTGTTGTTGTTGTTGTTTTTGTGGTTGCTTCTCTTGAGGTCCCTTGCAAACTTATGACCTTATTGTTGTTCTGAGATAAGAGCTTTGTCTTGCAACTCATCCTGGACCGAGTTGATGGCATCTTCTTGCTACAATAGGTTCATGAGTTCTTCGAATGATACTTCAACACACATAGGTATGATTCTTCAATAGAGTACAATAAAATTATACCATACTCATCTTAAATGGATATATTAAATTTATTCATGTATCTTGATATCTTATTAGTGTCAATGTGTTAACATAACCCACTCTGATGGTGAGTCTATAAAACTTCTTAGTTTACTATTTCACACTCAACTCCCTACATTATAGATTTTCAACTTTTTGAAAAATGTTAAGTTTTAACCAAAAGGTATGAATTTAGCCTTTAAACTTTACAACCAACATATTCTAGGGCTTGGTATTATCATTAACTATACAAATTCTTTTTTCCTATAAATGCTACCACCATAAGGGTACTTAACCATCAAACTTTGCACATGCAAAATTTACCTTTTTGGGATCTTCTAAACAATAATACTCAAAGTATTTCTTAAACTCAATGATCCAATCAATGACTTCTTCAGGGGTCAAATTCTATAAATAATTAGGAGGTTCTAACTTTGGCTTACTATTCATCATTTTAACTGCATAGAGGAGTCTATCTTAAGGTTCATCAACCTCTTTTTTTGTGATCTAGATCTCAAGTGATTCTTTGGTGACTTTGGTATCACTTTTATCATGCACCACCTAAACACCATAAAAATGTCAACCCAAACATAAGGATCCCATGATATTTACACTAATTTTTATAAATGCATCATTAGCATTGAAACTCATACACTTAATGAAACTCGAGCTTCCAATGCAACTTGGGCTCCCAATGTAACTTGAGCTGGAATTACAACTTGGACATGTGATGTAACACAAACTCACAATATGACTTATTCTATATATGCAACTCAAGCTCCCAATGTAACTCAAGATCCAAATGCAACATGAGATGGAAATGAAACTTTGTCTCCCAATAAAACATAGGCTTGAAATGCAACTTAGGATGGAAATACAACTCGCACTCACAATGCAACTTAGGCTCATAATGTAACACATACTCACAATGTAACTCGGGCATGAAATGCAACTCAAGCTCATAATACAACCCTTTTTCACTTACAAAATTTGTATCAATTTAGCATTAATGAAGAATATAATTTGCATCATATTAACTCATTTTGTAAGCCACTCATACATCCCCAAATCCAAAGAGCATACTGACATCATTATTTTCACTATGGAAGAGAGATAATTTCCTTTTTTATAGCTCATTTTCTAAATTGGAGTATACGAAATAAGTGCAAAGAGGTAAATTTTGATTTGTCGTCATTTATCATCATCCCTCATCATTCAAAATGAATTTCCAATATGCAAGTGCAAAGAGGATAGTTTTTATTTCCACTATGGACATCATTCAATAATCTCCCTAGAGTAATCCATCATGGCCCTACATAATCTACTAGATATAAATGAGAATAATCACCGTAGTAAACTCCAATCAGAATAAAAGGAATCAAAACACCATTCAAGATTCATCTAAAAAATATATTATTTCATTTGAAACAAATTTATACTAACTATTAGATTGGAACACACCCTACAAGATGAGGGAGTGACTAGGGATGATGAGGGACTGATTAGGGTACGATGAGGGCCAATGAGAGAATGGTTAGGGACAATGAGGGATGAGGATGAATGAGGAGGGAGTGATCAAGGATGATGAAATATGATGAATATTAATAAGGGAGTGATTATTTATGATGAGGAACAATGAAATATGATAAAAGATTGACTAGGAACAATGAGAAATGATGATGATTTATGAGAGAGTTATTAAAGGGATGATGAGGTATGATGAGAGTGTAACTAGGGATGATGACCGAATGATTATTTATGATTAGGTATGATGAAGGTTGATGACATAGTGAATAGGGATGATTAGGGATAATGAGGGATGATGAGGGAGTGATTAAGGATGATGAAGGAGTGATTAGTGATAATGAGGGATGATGCTAGCCAATTAGGGAGTGATTAGGGATAGTGAGATTTGATGAGGGAGTGAGTATGTTTGATAAGGGAAACAAGGGTAGATGAGAAAGTGATTAGTGATGATTAGGGTCAATGAGGGAGTGTCCTATGTGAATTTGGTATATTAAAATATGAATTTATTTTATGTGACTTTGGAATAATGCATGAGATTGGAATTGAAGAATGTATGGATTGACCATCTGTCCAAAATTTGTTTCAAAGTGAATGGTATCTTTTTATAATGAATTTTGAATGATGGTTTGATTCATTCTATTGTAAATGAAGTGTATTAGGGTGACTAGTTACATTCATGTCTAAGATAAGTTATCGTATCATGACTATATGTAGATGTCATGTATGAGTAGCTGTATACATGCACATAATATGTATGCAGTAGATGTCATGTATGAGTGAATATATCATGACTATAGGTATGTTACAAGTTACATGCTATAGGGCAGTAATTTATGCATATTGATAGACCCATTGATTGAAAAGCCCATAAATTATTGAGGAATCCACCTTCAAGCTCAGGTATTTAGTCAAGTAGGGAATACTCAAGTAGGTAAAGTAGGTAAGACATACTCAATTAGGTAAAATAGGGGTAATAATCAATGGTATATATCTATTACATGTGTAACATGATTTGAAACCTCGTTTCTCATTCTACCTTCCAATCTTGAAATTCTAAAAACTAAGTATTAACCAGATTGGATTCTAAAAAATAATAACTTCTAAATGGTAACTCCTATAGCTCTAGAATCAATTTCATAAGATGTAGAGTGTCCCTAATTTGTTATATTTAGTAAAATAAATTTAAATTATAAGAATACAAAATGTAAACTTATACGTATTACATTTATTTTACTAAATATATCCTTACACACACGTAAAAAAATAACACAGTAAAAAAATAGCTCAAAGTGCACACAAAAATAAAATAGACAATAAAAAAAATTACATCTTTAAAATGGCGTATACCCTTTCAAAAAGTGCACACAAAATGTGTGTGTGTGTGTGTGTGTGTGTGTGTGTGTGTGTGTGTGTGTGTGTGTGTGTGTGTGTGTGTGTGTGTGTGTGTGTGTGTGCGTGTGTGTGTGTGTGTGTGTCTTTAAAAGGGTGTACAACCTTTTGAAAAGTGCACATAGAAATAAAAATACAACAAAAACAAATACGTGTCTTTAAAAGGGCATACACCCTTTTAACATTTGAATCTTTTAATTTTGTGCTTTCCATCCAAAATTGCTTTGGGTATAGGCTTGGGGAGGTATGAACCTACCCTGAAATCAGCCATGGAGAAGCCCACGTGGTTTTAAAGAAATTAAAGAGTATTTTTCATCTTTGTATATGGATTTATAGAAGGGAAACGTAGTTTTTGAATATATATGTTATTTAATGTTAAACTTTTTTTTTCTTATAATTATTACTTAATTTCTATACAATGTACCTCATTTTGGACTATATACATATCATTATAAACAATTTTATAAAATTTTGATCGTTAATCAAAATTTTATTAAACTTATACCTGACCGATCTATGCATGGTTGGCTATGATTTAAAAAAATGATTTTCATGAAGTTAATGTCAAAGAGTTGTATTTTTATACTTGCAGTTCTAATTCTCTAGTTGTCTTGATTTGTAAGATTATTTAAAATATACATATTTATTAAAAATTCAATAAAAAATATTGTGATCGGTCTTTGACATTTCATCTATGCATATATGAAATTCCATACATCAATTCATTCATTTACTATAAAAAAAAGTGTTTTTGTACACATGAAGTCTCCTTATCTTTTCACAAAAATTGTCAAGCCATTGTCATAAATGTATCTATGTCACACATTTTTATCATCTAGGTATTGAAAAAAATTATATATTTAAAAATTACATTCAAAATGACACAATTCATATTCTTATGTCATTGTCAAATTCCTTTTCCAAGTGTCTCTAACATTCTCTTCAAGTTCAATTACTATATTTTTAAAAAAAATAAGTGACACTTTATACCACCCCTTTTGTGCCCCATTATCCTGCATCTGCCCACCTTATCCTAAACATTCACAATGTAGGTATATAGTTGTGGTTGTGTGGTAATAATTTTATAATCCTAGCTTACCGTAAATACCCTAAAATTTAGAAGAATGAGGGGAATACATATAAAGTGACTTTAATATTATTTTAAAGATGCCCTTTATTGGTATTCATATAAATGATGCCATTCAATGGTATTCATATGAATTTGGACCCTCTAGATGGTTGAGTGGCATTGAATCCTCATTTTGTAGAGCCTTCTACTTGGACTACTCTGATACCCAACGATTATCCCCTATCTCCTCTCTTGGGTGTTGCAGACTATGCTTAGTTCTCTTGTGTTTTGATATTATTGGTGTAATGTGGTTTTGAGTGTCGTCCCTCGTCTAGATTTGTTTTATATTCCTTTTTCATGGTGTTATGTTTTGAGCCTATCTTTGTCCTTCGAAAAGGAGTTTGAGCCATGAATACCAACCGACTACTTTGTTATGTAACCTTCTTGCATGAACCCTTTTATGTTTCTTTGAATTTATCATTTAAGGGTTTAAAAGTGTGTCTCACTCCATCTTTCACCAACATATAGGTGTTTCTACAGCCATAATTTTGCACCCTATTGTAAAATTCTAAGGTCTTCTTAGTAACACATAGAAAATGTCTATGGACATTGTATTAAAAAATATATCATCCTTATAGGTATTAATTTGAAAACTTATTAGGTATTTCTCATTCATCGAAACCTGATTTCCCTTTAGTAACCAAGCTAACTTGTAAGGACTTGGATGCACAATCTTATTAACCATATATTATAAAACATGATTATATTTACTATCACTATCAATAATCTACTTGCAATGATTACATTTGGACTTGAAAATGGATTTGAATAGATTCTTCCTTTATATGGAACTAGTCTATTTTTTTTTGGGATTTAACATCACCCTCTTCATCATGAGACCTTATTCAATTTCTTGTTTATCTATATTATGAATATGCACAATAGTCTCTTCATATACTTGTGTTATATGTTCATTTTCATCATTTCTATTGCATTCTTCATTATGCACATGTGGACACTCAAATTCTACACGTCTAGTTTCACCACATCTAAAACATGTACCCATGAATCCTCTTCCTGTACCTTTTCAATAGGATCCTCTACCTTTGGTATAATTTTCTCTACTCTTTGTACACTTGTATCATATCATTGAGAAGTACTATATTCTTCTTCTTGTGCAAAGTAACCTCTACTATTACTTCTTTGTCTTTATGCATGAAAAGTATTACTTCACCTCATGCCACAACTTATTGTTTGTGTGCCAACTTCTCCTTTGCCTTCAACACACACATGTATGATTCTTCAATAGAGTACAATACAATTATACCATACTCATCTTAAATGGATATCTTAAATTTATTCATGTATCTTGATATCTTATTAGTGTCAATGTATCAACGTAACCCACTCTGATAGTGAGTCTATAAAACTTCTTAGTTTACAATTTAACACTCAACTCCCTACATTATAGATTTTCAACTCTTTGAAAAATGTTAAGTTTTAACCAAAAGGTATGAATTTAGACTTTAAACTTTACAACCAACATATTCCAAGGCTTGGTATTATCATTAACTATACAAATTCATTTTTCCTACAAATACTACCACCTAAGGGTATTTAACCGTCAAACTTTGCACATGCAAAATTTACCTTTTTGGGATCTTCTAAACAATAATACTCAAAGTATTTTTTAAACTCAATGATCTCTTCAGGGGCCAAATTCTATAAATAATTATGACGTTCTAACTTTGGCTTACTATTCATCATTGTAACTGCATATAGGAATTTATCTTAAGGTTCACCAACTTCTTTTTTTGTGACCTAGATCTCAAGTGATTCTTTGGTGACTTTGGTATCACTTTTATCATGCACCACCTAAACACCTTGACGTTGTGCAGTCTCCATAACCTCTAAAAGCGATATCATATCCCTCATCAAACCAACCAACTCTACAAATCTTAGTTCTCCGACCACGCTTAACACTCTACTAGAGATCCCTCCCTTGTGTTGCATTTTATTAAAATTAAAAAACTATCAATTACACTTTTTACCCAAAAAATATTAGAATATTCTCATAATTTATCTCCCCACACTCACAAATAAAGAAAATAAAATCTCTCATGCTCTACGACAAGAAGGAAAACTTTTCTATGATACCATGACGTAATCATGTCAATAAAAAGATGCCCTTGATGATACAATCATCATAATAAAATGATAGAAATAATACAATAAACTACAAAAACAAAACAAATCAATTCTTTATTCAATTTCATCAAAAAAGAGTTACATTTTACACGTCATAACGATAACACCTAGCACATAATTCTTGAATAAAAAATGTTACAATAGATCTACATATCTATCCTATGATCTATAGGCTTACCGTCAATGAGTAATAACTAGTTAAACCATGCCAATTCTAACGAAAACAATAGGACCCTGTTAAACGACATTATCAAAACATCAACATGCCACATCACAAGACGTTGCAACACAGAAAATCAGACCCCAAAATTTGCGCTCTGATGTGACTTGCTTTAGCACCTTTATAGCATGTAGGCCATATGAATGGAAATTAGGGTCTACATTGATATAAATGCAAAAAAATCGTCAGATATTTTGTTTCACTCTGCACACTCTTACACATGTAAAGACTGTGATAATAAGTTATGTAAGAGTAGTGTCCCAGCAATGTTTCTGACGGAAAAATAAAGTTTCAGCATGTGAAAAAATCTTGAGTTCAATTAAAATCTCAATTAATGTGTGTCTTTTAAAAGACTGAATTTAATCTCATACAACTATTCTGATTGAAGGCTCGACATGTTCACATGGTAAATACTGTGATAATAAGTTATATAAGAGTAGTGTCTCAACAATGTTTCTGACAGAAAAATAAAGTTTCAGCATGTGAAAAAATCTTGAGTACAATTAAAATCTTAATTAATGTGTGTTTTTGAAAAGACTGAATTTAATCTCATACGACTATTCTGATTGAAGGCCGAACATGTTCACATGGTAAAACACCCATACCATTATCGTGTTCGACTGCCATACCACTGTAAAACACCCATACCATTATGGTAAATCTTTATAAACAACACCTAAATATAATGAATACAAAATAAACTATTCATACTCCCAAAAAAAAAAACTTAATCGAATATTCATGAAAATTAACTTAAAATCTCACGTAATACCACTTCTAAAAAAAGTGTCATTTACATAAAATGTTTCTTGCCTTTTATAAAAGTATCTTTTCACTATGAAACAATATAAACCCCATTTTATTACATGTGCCCCCATATTAATCTCACATAATAACACCATTTTTAACAAAAAAAAAAAAAAAAAAAGTCATATAAAGTGTTTATTGCCTTCTATAAAAGTATTTTTTCTAGAGGATGTTTCTTGTCAAACCATCTAAACCACATTTCACTACATGTGCCCTTGCTCGCACTTAGGATGAAAATCTCTTGTACATTCAACACACCTATAATAGGGCTCTTTACAACTCTAAAAAATAGTCCATTAGAGACATATCTTGTGTTTCAAACTTCGACACCTCTAGATATTTCCTACCACACACCATCTAGCTCTGAGTCACGTGCATAGGAACCGGAAATGGATAATGCCGAGAAGCCTCTGTGCCACATCCAATCTATTCAGAAGCAGGTTATGCATATTTTCTCATGCACCCACGTAATGTAGGAGTGCCACAGTGCACATCGCACACCTCATGCATTCTGAGTTGGCGATAAAGTCTAGTTATAACTTCAGAAATATCATTTCAAATGTCCACACTAGAAGATCAAGCATCTATGCTATGGTCCTTACACCATTCTATGTACAACTTGTGAGAACACCTCCGTTATTGATCTACCCTTATACTTTGGCATGCACCCAGTCTTCAACATGGAACTTCTCAAGCCGTACTCTATTGCTTCTTGAGCGAGCAGTGACACAACATCCTTTTGATTTGGATCTCAAACACTTGCATCTTGCAGATGACTAGATCATCAAAGTGATAAACACACGCACCCGCCATGACACACATCAAATTTTTAAAGTGGTTAAGGTTAAGCAATACCCTGATCAACCGAAGTGATACACTTTGGAGTAACATTAGGATCAGTTCCCATAATTGCATACTAATATAATGGAGACAATTGCTCTTCAAGAAAGGGTGAATGATTCGTGCACAACCTCCATGTAACCGATCTCACTCGTCATTTATTCTACTACTCAAAGTGCATACCTCTCCCCCAATCTTGTGCATTCCTTTGAATAAAGTTATCTCACAACCTTCTACACAAGTCTTGTGCTTGCTCGTTGACTCTAGTGCATTGATTGACCATGTACCTCACACTCAAACTCATAGGCTCATGTGCACTCTAGTTTGTCATCAAGTGCACCACACAGTTCTATGTGCCGTGTAATTACACGTTCTTTTGTAATTATAAGGCATGCAAAACTGTGGGGTATGCAAGATGGAAAACTAGAAACAAAAATACAACAAAAAAATACATGTCTTTAAAAGGGTGTACGTCCTTTCAACATTTGAATATTTTAATTTTGTGCTTTCCCTCCAAAATTGCTTTAGGTATATGCTTGGGGAGGTTTGAACCTAGCCTGAAATTAGCCATGGAGCATCCCACATGATTTGTAAGGAAATTTAGGAGTATTTTTAGTCTTTGTTAACACATCTAATAAGGCATATTTTATTATTAGAAAACAAATATATGAGTTTGTAGAGGGGAGTGTGTAGGTTTTGAATATATATATATATATATATATATATATATATATATATATATATATATATATATATATATATATATATATGTTAAACTATTTTTTATAATTATTACTTAATTTCTATACAATGTACCTCATTATGGGCTATATACATATCATTACAAATACTTTTATAACTTTTTGATTAGGAATATTTTATTAATCAGAGTATTATAAAACTTATACTTGACCAATCTATACATGGTTGGCTATGGAAAAAAAAAATGATTTTCATGTAGTTAATGTCAAAATGTTGTGTTCGTACACTTGTAGTTCAATTTTCCAGTTGTCTTAACTTTATATGTATGTATGTATGTATGTATGTATGTATAGTTAATGTCATAATGTTGTATTCGTACACTTGCAGTTCTAATTTTTCAGATGTCTTGACTTGTAAAATTATATAAAGTTAATGTCAAAATTATATTGAGGAACTACATTGTATTGAGGAATTATATTTTCCATCTCTGGGAATTACAGAAGGATGAACTACATTGTTAAATATTATTATTTTGTTGTAATCTTAATGCATAATCCTCCAGCTGGGGTAGGAACCGATAATCACAGAGGTCACTAGCATCTTACTGCTTTTATGTCATACCCAATCATTTAGCCAACAGGTTCCTATAGCCACTGTGCATTTACATGCACTTTTAGGGGGATCACGATGCCGATGATGAGGTGCTCTTTCCTGACAGTGGTCGTCCACATGCTGCTAAACTTAATGCTAGTCTTCATCTTTCGTCTTGGCGTGCAGGGCATCACCATCACCATCACCATCACCATCACCATCACCATCACCATCACCATCACCATCGACTTAGCGTGTATGACATTGACAATAAAAAATCAGCTATTTCAGAATATTAGATATTAAAATATTAATAAATTTAATTATAGTAAAAATAAAATAGCTTGCAGCCATACATTGAACACTTCATCGAAATTATGGACAATAACTACGTTCCAACAACCACTTTTGCATTAATATTTTTGGGAAACTCGAAGCTTCTCAGAAAAGCTACCCTTTCACTATCCATTGTGTTGTTTTCATTTTCATTATTCTGAGCCACTTAAGGGCAATTGATTTATATTAGAGTTTCAAATGGAAGTAAATGATGATTTTTAAAGGGTGGGTGCATCATTTTTGAAGGGTAGGTACGATATGGGTAAAAACATCTCGATGTGGGTGGGGTAGAGTATATACGATCGTTGCATACAAGAGTCTTGAAGGTACAATTATGAAGGTGCCATCATAACACTATCAAATGCATACTAAAATCAATTTATCATTATTAAACCTGAAAGAATTTAATAAAATTCTATTAAGTAAATTGTCACCGTGGAGAATTACAATGATACACAATTACAATGATACACAAGGAAATTAACTTCTGTGAAATATAAAGTTTTGAGATAATGAAATATGAAATTACAGTGGAACATATTGCTGCTATCTGCATCTATCTATACTGTTATCTTAATCATTTAATAAATAAAACAAAGGAAAAATTAGAATGAAGAAAATCAAGACAAAATGTAACTATGAAATATGGAGATGTAAACATTAATCATTCTCACTTAAAAAGTTTTAAATATATTGTTTGGAGAGTTAAATATTCAACTCTAAATTATAAGAAAAGGTTATGAAAATCAAATAATCAAATGTAAAAAAACAGATTAGCATTGAAAATATGGTAAATATACCATTGAAGACTCTGCTGAATAAATTATAAGAAAGAACTTAGGCATTCAAACAATCTTAGTTTTTCTGAAGAGTGTGAGTTGAAGGTAATGGCGAGTAGCCCCCCTCAGGAAAATGGAATGGCGTTTAACTCGCCTCAGGAACAAGAAAGGGGGAATATGTACAGTAGCCGCCACGAGCATAACCTTTTCTTGAACGAAAGACTTGAGCGTTACAAATGCAGTGGATGCAAACAATTTGGAGGAAACACTGGATATCAATGTAGATCATGCCCCCGTTTCATATTACACAAAGCCTGTGCTACGATTCCTGATCAATATGTCCATCCTCATTTCACACTAAAACCATTTCAATTTCGTAAAAAGACACGTCTCCGACACGACTGCGACGGCTGCGGAGAGCTGATCAGAGGTTTCCTGTTCGAGTCTCGCAGGCCAGGTTTGAAACTTCACCCGCTGTGCATAGATCTTCCTCCTAAGCTCACCTTCAGCGGGCATGATGATCATGGTCCTATGAAGCTTGTTACCGATAAGGTGGGAAAGTACACTTGCACCGAGTGCAGTAAGGTGAGTTCGAAATGGAAATATCGGTGTAATGTGATTGCGTGCGAAGTGAAGGTGGATTTGAACTGTGCTATAGTGAAGTTTCATCGTTTTGAAGAGTACGGTAGTGCGGGCGTTTATCGACCTAATCGCTTTAAACAGGTTCGGAAAATGGTGGTGAAGGTGGTAAACTCTGTTGTGCGCTTCGTAGTAGGGAAAGTTATTAGTGGAACTGCAGAGGGCGTTGTTCAATCACTTCTGCAGAATGCAGAAAGTGACTAAGGTGGCGACGAACAAGAATAAGCTGGGGACGAAGAAGATGTAGATGGCGTTGAACCAACAGGTGGCCATGAATCTGCAGTCAAGTAGATCTGATTGTGTGCAAAGCTGGTTTTGTGGATTTGATTACTGTTGTGATTGTGCATATTGTGAGAGTTTCTTGTTAGCTTCTATCAATAGTTGTTAGCTAATAACGTTGGGTTTCTTTCCATAGTTGCTGTGCTTTGGTTATTGGATTAAAATCATGTGACTTCTTTATCTATTACGCATAGCTTTACCTGGGATTCGTCTTGGCATATTATTTTTAGTGCGTAATTTTATTTTATATAGTATCTTTTATTATAAGTTCTCGCTCCTGCTAGAACTAGCTGGTGTTCTTTCTCCACAATTTCCACAACTTTCTGTCAGCATCGAACATTCCTCTGCCCAAAAGTCGTGGAGAGCGCGGATGAAGTTTGCTCCCTTGACGTAATTTTCGAAGTTGGTTTTTAGCATATGCTTTATGTTTATAGGGTTTGCAGTGGTGATTTCTCTTACTCCTCCTGACCATTCATACCTGGTTGCGAAACTGTTATGATGTTTGATAATTCCCATATATTTTTTATATGATTACCCTGGTGAATCTTAGGTAGGTGCGGGCAAGCTTGTGCTAGAGTCCTAAACTTTTTAAACCTCTGTGACGCCTGAACACACCCCATTAATCTGATATACCTCATATTAATTATACTGCAACTTTGCCACGTCTGCTGTGTTACAGGCTGCCTTATTTGGATAACAAGGGTTTGATCCTGGGTCATTCTCTTACAATTGCCCTATTACGACATATGCGAGGATGTATTCCCACCACTCAGCACCACTTTGTCCCCATCCCCATGCTGTGTTCCTATTCCAGTATCATTTTTAGGATTTTAAATTTTTATGAATACTTCTCAGCGCCTCCTTTTTGCTTTGTATTTCTCCATCTCCTTTAAAAGGGGACTCTGTGGAACATAGCCCTGGACTCTCAAACAACACAATTCACATTGATAATAATACCTTTTTTATTTAATTTCTCAAACTACACCTTGAATATTAATTTACAACAATAATAACTTGTTGGACTAGCTATAACATGGTTACATGATACATTATCACTAAAAATCCATTTATAATTTTCTATCGACAGTTGAGGAATTTTTTTCGCTAGTGATGCTAAGGTTACGGGAAGTTTCTTTTTCATTTAGATTTTCTTACTTGTATTTATTGTTAAAACGTTTAACTTATAGGTGGTGTAAAGCATCATGTATGTAGCATTCCTGATGATGGCCTATAACACCATGTGGCCAGATTTCCAAAGCATTTATAGAGGCAATGTTGCATGGGTTTTTATTTTAGTGCTCAGTGTTGCTGCTTATATAAGTAATACACCCACTGCCAACTGTTATAAGGAGTAATGAGAGTGTGTAGGTTTGTAGGCTCAAAACGTAAATGTAATAAGTCCAAGTGATCGAACTTAATGTTTGGTTTGAACTGTTGTTTTATTGTACGTTATTGTGGACTAAGTTACTGATCAAGCTCCTTGTACAGATACGGGTACAGGTCTGGTACTAAAAAATGATCCTTGCAATCTCAGAAAATTCAGGATTTTTCATGGACTTACTAACTCATACTATAAGATTTGTCTTTTATTAAGACATTATTTTCTCCCAGTTAGATCATACATGCCAAAACAGCTTTCTGGTGGGAACTTGATTATTAATAGTTAGATCATACATTGCAAAGCAACATTCTAATATGAAAGCTTCTCAATTCAGTGGCTGCTAGTGGTGGTGGAAATCCTGAACTATCAACATTGACGCCCTTGTTTTTCAACCATTTCAATGTTCTATCAATCACATTTTGAGTTCTACTTATGAGAGAGGTTGATTCTTTCTTGATTTAATCAACCTTAGGGAATGGTTTTAATTCAATTTTTTATATTTGTAAACTAGGATCCAATGTGTCTTCATCATCCACTATCTTCTTTAGACTATCACAATGCCAAATTCAATGACTTGTTTTATTGTCAACCACGAGCAATATCTAATTCTCATATCTCTTTCATCATTACAATCCAACCAATAGTCCTCAAAATGAGGCACACACACTGATATGAATAACTAAGAATATGTGCCACTAAACCTATTTTTTCAAATGAAGGTTTGCTTTCAAATGACCTCATATTAACATGTGTCATTTCTTCCGCTATAGACTTTGCTTTAACCAATGATGTTCTTATGTATTTACTTATAGACATAGGAAACTTTACCCTGACTTTGTATTTATTGGCCAATAAGTTGTGGGTCTCATCTAATTATCTTACCAATTCCATCAAAGTCCATTTGTTATTAACATATCTGCGGATCATATATGGTGACAAATCACATCTACAAATATGCAGATAAGTAAAAGCAAAGAATTATATGACCTTGCTCCCAATTTATAAATCTATGTTGATGTCTCTATAGATATCCTCATGTTATTGGGATCTCGCCCAAACATTTGAATCACATATTATAGGAATCCATCATTTACTCTGCGAAAATGGTGAGAACTTTCTTTTAGAGTAATTTGAAGATATAATTCATATATTGTAGTCTTGATGTCTCCTACCATATTCAATCTACTACTAAATTTTCTTCTGATAATTGCATAGATAAGATAAGAGGATATGTAGAACTTGGAAGTTGTTTTGACTTCGATCAACTACTTACGTATTAAATTGCTGATTAGTTGGGCCTAATTGATAGATTACTTATTTTGGTGAATAATCCACATATATCTATACATCCAAGTCTGTAAGTTCCTTGCTCCAGAATTCCCCACTACTCTTTGTAAGAGTGTTCATATCTGAACTTCATTAATGAACTCTAACCTAGAAATATTTTTTGGAAGTCTTGTTTTTGTATGTTTAGGTTTTATCAACCGTTACTTATTTACCCATTTTGCACAAGAATTGGTGTTGTCTTCCTAGAATTATTGAGGACAAGCAAGAGATAAATCAATAAAAGAGCCCCTTTTTGGGAATTGAAGTAGTTTATTAATATGCTCTGGTGCCAAGCATATAACATATTCTCTTTTAGAGTTGTTAACCTTTATCTTCTCAAGATCAAAGTGTTGAACTATAGTCAAGACTAATTTTGGACACTGTAATGAAATTGGGAATGCAACCACTTATGCCAATCCAGTATCATGTATACTTTAACCATAATCTTTTTCATGTACTCCATTGATTATGTTCCAAAAGTAATAGATGTCAACATGTACCAAGTCATCATCTATTATTTTTTCAACATTTAATTCTAGATTTGATGGAAGAACAACACCATAAAACTGACACTTCATATATGATCCTTATTTTCCTTGTGGGACCTTCTTTGGAGGATTTTTCTTTGGAGTAACCTTAATTAGAATCGTGGATGTTGACATTTAAGAGAGAAAAAGTCACTTGAGTGAAAAACCTACACTATATTACCCTTTATGAAGATGAACTTCTGAAGGAATTCAATCAAAAACCCTATTATTTTGAAAATTCGCTCATGTATGTATCGGAGTCCAACAGGGTTCTTTGTTGGGGTATCCGACTCTAGGGTTGTGTTAGCTCTACTTTAAGGTTATGATAGGCATGAAATCCTATGGGATCTATTAGAAAATGTTTTAGGATTCGACAGGAATGTGAGCAAGGGAATCAATATCTAGAGGGTTTGTGAATGGAGTATTCAATATCCGATGAGAATATGAACATTGGTAATGGATTCGAAGGAGATTACCTAAAAAGTAGTCAACATCCAAGAAAAAATTTAATCAAAAATTGAAATTTTGTCTAGTACTTTTGTCTTTAACAAAACCCCAAAAAAGGATCCTAGAGTAGGAAAGGGATTTGTAAGGGTTTCTAAAAAACAAGAGAAGAAATCTTCATAGACTTAAATGTAAAGGAAAATAAGATGAGTTGGAAAAATTTCACCTAACTTCTCTTAAAATAGAACAAACCTTTGTCATTGGAATATAAAATATAAACTTGACAAAAAACAACATACGAACCAAGTCAAGAGAAACAACCAAGATGCAAAAGAAGGGGATAAAAATTTGGCAATACATTGTGAAAAAAATGAGAATGAAAAATTAAAACCTAATCATAAACAACTTCAAATGTTCATAGGGATCATTTCCATTAATGGTCAAAATTTTAATGTTTGCTTTCAAGTAGGCAGGATCTGATGGATGTGCATGCATATAAGTTGGGTTCTGCAGATGTTGTTGGCATTGGCACTGAACTCTAGGAGTATTTTACTAGCAGTGTTGTGAGATTCTGAGGACGCTATTAGTATGCCTATTAGGTTTTGATACATTTGATAGCATCCCTATCAGGGTCTGATAAGTTTGCTATAACGCCTCTCAGATTCTACAAGTTGTGTTTGCACTAACATTGGACATTGACTAGGTACTTAGCAGATTTTGAATTTTACAAAAGGAAAACAAAAGGATAGAGATAATTTTCAATCCTTTTTCATAATTTGACCAAGTGAAGATGAAATTTATCAAAAATAGGAATTTTAGCTTTGACAAACTTTGACTTATTTTGTCTTTTTGACCATTATTCAAAAATTAGGATAACAATTGGCTTCGATTAGGGACCTCGAACTATAAGGGATAAGGGAAGAACTCTAGACTCTAGTTTCATAGATAAGTATGTTTCCATTGGGTTATGGAGTCATTTGATTTTGTTTCAAAAAGATAGACTTATGACCCAATGGGAGATTGTAAGAATGGGAGAATCAACTCATAGGGAGAAAGACACGAAACAAAATGATGCAACACAAAGCAATCCAAAAAGGACAATAGAAGAAGAAACACAACTAAAATTGTTATATACATATTTACATCTAGGAGACCACCTACCTTCACTTGAAGTAATTCTTGAGATATTTCCCATTGTAGGGCAATGGAAAATGTGTTCCATCATGATAGGCGAAGTATAAAGTGTTGTCTCCACATAAGTGCCTAATTTTGAAGGGGCCTATCCATAAGGAATCAATTTTTTTTTACTTCCTTCCAGTTCTCTACATTTATCCCACATAAAAACAAGATCACCCACCTAAAAATCTATTATCTTTGTTTTTTTTTTTCCAAAAAGGACTTTGCCTTGAGCTTGATTTGTGGCTATTTTAGCAATAAATTGAGATCTATCTTCTTCAAGCTTATTTTAATAGAGAATTATTTTGTCTAAGGGACTTTCAAAGTTTTGATTCTGAATGGCCATGGCTAGCTAAAGTGTAGGTGGTTCAAGATTTATTAGAATTAATGCATCTAACCCATGGAGTAATTTAAATGGAGACACATCTATGGTTTTCTTCAGTGTTCTGGGATTTTTCCATAGTGCAACATACAACTTATTTTTCCAATTCTTCTAATTTTTATTAACCAACTTATGCATTATGTTGACGAGGTTCTTATTGCTTGATTCAGCTTGATTTCCCTAAGGGTAATAATATGAAAAGTGGGACACAAAGATACCATAGCCATATCAGAATCCAATCAACTCTGAAGAATAAAAAAGTTGAGCATTATCTGTTAATAACTTCTAAGGGACACCATATATTACGAGGATATTTTGTTTGAGGAAATTACAAATAAATTCTAAAGTGGTTTGTTTAACTGGAATGATTTCTACCCACTTGGTAAAGTAGTTTGTAGTAGAGAGAATGTGTGTATGTCTTGCACTTGAATTATAATTCACATTTCCTAGAAAATCCAATCCCATTGTTGAAAAGGCCCTTCTATCACCATTGGCTTGAGTGGAAATGCTTTAAGTTTTAGTTTCCTGATGAATTGTTGATAGGTCTTGTATTTACTTACCCATTCATATGAATCCATGAATATAGTTCGCTAGTAGTAGTGGGATCTTAGAATTTTAAATGTTGTCACTGGATCATAGAAGTGTCTGCCATAAGCTTGATAATGAAAATCTTGTAATAAATTTGTTTTTTGTTCACTATCAACACATCTTAATAAAAATATATCAATACTCTTTTTGAACAAATTACCATCCCATATTGCGTACTTTATAGCATTCAAATTGAGTGCCCCACATTGTTTGGTATTTATATGAGATGAGCATTCTCCATATGTTAGAAAGAAGGCAATATCTACAAACCATTCACTAGAAGAATCTTTAAAAATGACAAAGGGAAGATCTTCTTTATTTTAATCATCAAAATCTATTGAAGGGATTATCAAAGACTCTTTCCTTTTTGCTACGAGCTGACACAATCTTTTCCCTTGAACTAGTTTTATGGGTTTGATTTCAAGATCGTATTCCTAAACTTTAATTATCTAGTTATGTCTCTTTGATCTTGGCGTCTATTGAGTTAAAATAGACTTCAGGAAAATGAAATGGCATTTAGCTCACCTCATGAACAAGAAGAAGGGAATATGTATAGTGGCCGTCATGAGCATAAGCTTTTCTTAGCATAAGACTTTAGGCTTACGAATATAGTGGATGCAAATAATTTGGAGGAAACACTGGATATCAATTTAGTTCCTGCCCCGATTTCATATTACATAAAGCCTATTCTACAGTTACTGATGAATATGTCCATCCTCATTTCAAGCTAGAACCATTTCAATTTCATCAAAAGACACGTCTCTGACGTGTCTACGATGGCTATAGAGAGTTGATTAGAGGTTTCCTATTCGAGTTTCGTAGGGCAGGTTTTAAAGAAGATGTTGAAATTGCATTCATCATCAATGCTTTATTAGCATGCTCGAATGCATAATAGTTTATTTTCTTTTAAGAGTCCCAGATTTGACATTTCAAATTCCTATTTCATTTCTACCTGAAACTTCTTCATGAGAGTTTTACTATTACCTGTTTAAATAAGATTATCAACATAAAGACAAACAATGAGAATATCATTACCAATATGTTGGACATACACTACAGGATCTGAATGGCTTCTGCTGAATCCCTTCTTCAAGAAGTAACTATCGATCCTTGCATACCAAGGATAAGGAACTTCCTTCAACCCATAGAGTGCTTTTTTCAACTTGTAAACCAACTGTTATTCACCTAGAATTTCATGGCCCATGGGTTGTTTCACATAGACTTCCTCATCCATATAACCATTAAGGAAAGCTAATTTTACATCCATCTGATAGACTAGCCACTTGTATTGTGCAACAATAGCAAAAAAGGTCTTTCTTTTCAGTCTTTATGTTTGCTCATTTCTGAGCAGATATAATACATTATTTTATTTTCCTTAGCCGCTGAGTATTATCTTAAGTCTATATTTTTAACAGCTCTCAATATAGTATTAGAGCTTTCATTTATATCATTTCAGGTTTGAAACTTCACCCGATTCGCATAGGTGTTCCTCCTAATCTCACCTACAGTGGGCATGATGATCATGGGCATATGAAGCTTGTTACTGATAAGGTGGAAAAGTACACTTGCAAAAAATGCAATAAGGTGAATTCGAAATGGAAATATCGGTGTAATGTGACTATGTGAAGTGAAGGTTGATTTGAACTGTGTTATAGTGAGTTTTCAAGGTTTTAAAGGCTACGGTATTGAGGGAGTTTCTCGACCTAATTACTGTAAACAGGGTCAAAAAATGGCGTTGAAGGTGGGAAAATATGTTGTGCACTTCACAGTAGGGAAAGCTATTAGTGGAAATACAGAGGGCGGTGTTCAATCACTTGTGGCCAAATAAAATGGTGACTAAGGTGGAGACGCTCAAGAAGAAGCTGGGGACAAAGAAGATGTAGATGGCGTTGAACCAACAGGTGGCCATGAACCTGCGGCGGAGTAGATATGATTTTGTGCTGGTTTTGTGGATCTGATTACTGTTGTGATTGTGGATATTGTGTTTCTTGTTAGCTTTTATCAATAGTTATTAGCTTATAATGTTGGATTTATTTCCATAGTTGCTGCTCTTTGGTTATCAGATTGAAAACATGTGACTTCTTTATCCATTATGCATAGCTTTACCTGAGATTCATCTTGGCATATGTCATATTATTTTTGGTGTTTAATTTTGTTTTATAAAGTATCTTTTATTATAAGATCTCACTCCTGTTGGAGACTGGAGTTAATTTCTCCACTCCTTATGCATGCAGCAGTTAACTATCAGTTAGTTAACAAATAGTTAGTTAAACTGTTAGAGTTGTAGTTTGCATGTAAAGACTAAAATTAGTCTTTGGTTTGTTTTTTCTAATTATTGTTAGTTTTTCAAATCTATTTAATAGACCCATGGGGCAGTATTGTAATTTGAGCAAGATAAGAAAAAAGATCAAAAAGATCAGAGGATCAAGAAGATTATTAAAAATCTTGTTTCCAGAATCGCTGTAGCAATCTGAATATTAATCTGTATGTTTTTAATATGTTTTTTATTTTCCAACAGCTCCTAGAACTAATTCACATAGAAAGCAAATTCATCTAACCACTTTTCAGAATTGATGTTATATCCGTAATAAGATTCCTCCACACACAGGGAACAGGATAGAATAACCTCGCAACACTAATATATGTAGCATTGTCAAATCCGTGTGCAAATCTCTATGCAAACTATGATTCGAGGTGGGCGTGGATGGAAGGAGGTAGCAAGAATCCACCCCAAAAGCAACCTTGCAAATATTATCAAATGTAAACCTCTGCAAAATGTCCTGCACATCTAAAGACCTTATTTTGCATGTATTTAAGAGGACAAACATGAGGTGGTTCTCAATCTCCCGTTGCACCGTCTCCACCATGAAGCTTCTCATAGATTTAATATTAAAATCATAGCTGGTGGTCTTTCTCCATAATTTCCACAACTTTTTGTCAGCATCGAACATGCCTCTGCCCAAGAAGAGTACTGGAGAGGGTGGGTGAAGTCTTCTCCCTTAAGGTAATTTTCAAATTTGGTTTTTAACATATGCTTTAACGTTTATAGGGTTTGCAGTGGTGATTTATCTTACTCCTGACCATTCATACCTGGTTTAGAAACTGTTACGATGTTCGATAATTCCCATATATTTTTTAATGTTTGCCTTGTTAAATCTTAGGTGGGTGCGGGCAAGCTTGAGCTAGAGTCCTAAACTTTTTAAACCTCTATGACTCCTGAACATACCCCTTTAACCCTGAGCCGTAATCTGACATACCTAATATTAATTATAGGTACAACTTTGCCATGACTATCGTGTTACAGGCTGCCTTATTTAGATGATAAATGTTTGAACCTGGGTCATGCTCTTACAATTACCCTGTTACCACATATGTGAGGATGCATCCCCACCACTCCAGCTCCACTTTGTCCCTATCCCCATGCTGTGTTCCTATTCCAATATCATTTTTAGGATTTTCAATTTTTATTGATACTTCTTAGCGCCTTCTTTTTGCTTTATATTTATCCACCTCCTTTACAAGGGGACTCTGTGGAACATAGCCTTGGACTCTCGAACAACACAATTCACATTGATAATCATACCTTTTTAATTTTTTTTAAATCAAACTACACCTTGAAAATTAACAACAATAATAACATGTTGGACCAGCGATAACATGGTTACATAATGCATAATCACTAAAAATCCATTTCTATTTTCTATTGATGGTTGATGAGGAAGAATTTTTCGTTGTTGATGATGAAGTTACGGGAAGTTTTTTTTTTCATTTAATTTTTCTTACTTGTATTTATTGTTAAACCCTTTAACTTATAGGTGGTGTAAAGCATCATGCATGTAGCATTCCTGATGATGGCCTATAACACCATGTGGCCAGCTTCCCAAAGCATTTATAGGGGCAATGTTGCAGAGGTTTTTATTTTAGTTCTTAGTGCTACTGCTTATATAAGTAACACACCCACTGCCAGATGTTATAAAGAGTTAAATGAGAGTGTGTAGGTATGTAGGCCCAAAACGTAAGTGTAATAAGCACAAGTGATTGAGAACGTAATATTTGGTTTAAACTTTAGCTGTCTACGGGACCATATTTTTTTACTATTTTTTTTTGGTAAGTTAAGTAATCTAGGGTGTGATCTATGTTACTGACCATGCAGGCCCTACAATAGGGCGATATTTTTTCCTTTATAATTCTTAATTTATTTTTCTTGGGTTGGAAATTTCCCCCTTTTAATTATGGTAGCTAATTATTCTGTTGTAGGTTATTGTGGACTAAGTCACTGATCATGCAGGACCTGCAGCATGATCATGTTTTTTTCCCTAGGATACCTTTTTTTCTCTATTTTTAGAGAAACTCTACCCTAGTCTGTACTTGGTACAGTTATGGGTACAAGTTTGAAACTATCAAAATGATCCTTGTAATCTCACACAATTAAGGATTTTTTTTGTGGACTTGTTAGCTTATACTATAAGATTTGTTTTGGATTGATGCATATATAATTTTATCCTTGTATATGTATATGTATATATATATATGTATATGTATATGTATATATATATGTATATGTATATATGTATGTTATGACTGATATAGGAGATTCAAGGGATCATAATGAAATCTCACGATTTCATATGATCCCCAAATATTAAAAATTGGGTTAACATGAGTTATGGAACAATGGACTATTTTAAATGGTTTAATTAAAAATTGAAAACCCCCATTAAAATATAATGAATTCAGTAGGGATTTGCCCATATTTCAAAGAACCAAAAGTATGTAAACATGCATGAATTCCCAAAAAGGCCACAACAGAACCATACCATTTAAAACAACACCCAAAACTCTTCCATAAAAACCACATACAAAATTTTATATTAGGAACAAGCTTAACCAAGGAACATGAATAACCAATTTGTTAAAAGAAAAGAACCAGTCCATGTTTTGTGGGTTTATATGCAAAACTTCATCCCAAAAATTGAAACGTATCTAGATAGCTAGAACGTGTCATTCACTATGTACAAATAGCCAACTCCAAGAGAAAATCCCACCAGAACACAATTCAAAATGTGCATGAGTAACACATAAAATTCAACTTTAAGACTTAAAAGATTTCAAATCAATTTCACAATTTAAGAGAATAACTCTCTGACAAGAATTATGCCTACGAGTTTTAATATAACCTAGGTCAATTTTCCTCATTAAAAGAAAGTGTAAGTGTGTGTGTGTGTGTGTATTAACAACATAATTATGGCCATAAGCTTGAATAAAAACCTCAAATTGATTTAGTTCAATTTGAAAATAATTATTTATAAAGATAATCGAATAACGTACCTTGAAGGTTTAGTATAGACCAAAGTTGATTTAATACAATCCTAAAATTACATTGATGAATGAGCCACTTGCCTTAAGTTTTAATAAAACCCAGACCAATTGTCTAAAATAGAAAAAAGAATGAATGTCACAATTGAGCCATCTTCCAAAGGATTAATAAGACCCCAAAGTTTATTTCTCCTATTTATTCATAAATAAACTTCCTTTACATATACAGCCAAAAGAACAGGGTACGATGACCCATAAGGCTAAACCTAGATTAAATAAACTAGACAACGAACACAACAGTCTAAAATCATGGAGTGTAATGTGTGGGGTTTAAAGAAATTGATTTCATCTTTTAATAGTACCATAAAATAAGCAATTACAGCTAGTCTAAAATCTACAACATGCAAGGTTGATGTATTATCCATATTCCACCATACAAGATGAAGTAGCATGATCAATAAGTGAGGTTGTGGCATATATATAATGAAATTGAAATACGCAGCCCATTCAAAACACACACACACACACACACACACACACACACACACACACACACACACACACATGTATGTATGTATGTATGTATGCAAACATATATATACACATACGTGTGTGTGTGTGTGTGTGTGTGTGTGTGTGTGTATATATATATACACATACATATACATATACATATACATATACATATGTATATGTATATATATGTGTATGTGTATATGTATGTGTATATGTATATGCATATACATGTGTGTGTGTGTGTGTGTGTGTGTGTGTGTGTGTGTGTGTGTGTGTGTGTGTGTTTATGTATATACATTTTCCAGTCCAAGGATATAACGAATAAGATATACATAAAACCAAGTAAAAATTTTCATCTCATTTTACAAATCTATAGGCCAAAAGAATATATTGAAATCCTATGGGATGTTATGTATCCATCTGAGAGTCTTTTGACCTCTTGGTCACGTATGCAACATTACATATTACCTATAGATTTCCCTCTATCATAAAATAACCAATTCGATAGTCAATAACTAACTTAATCCAACATAAAGGGGGGATAAAAACTCACATGATGCTAGGAGGTTGATAATCGTTTCAGTGAATGTCTTCCTTTTCTTTACCAATAATGTAATTTGGCCATAGATAACTAATACCACCCAAGGTAAAATCTTGAGTAGAAATAAAACCCTTAAACTCTCTCTATGTGCCCTGTTCTTCCCTTCTCCCTTGCTCTCTTCACGTCCCATCTAACTACCCCTCTGCCTTTCCTTTGTTTCTCCCCCAAATCACCATATTCCCATTCAATTCCTCCTTGAATGTGGAGAGAGAAAGTTTCCCCATAAAAATGTCGACTCACTCCCCATGTAACCCCTACTACCAAAATAAAAGGCAATGATCATTAATGACCTTTTCAAAATTTGAGCCAATAAGTCACAAAATAATAATAATTAAAATAACACAAATAGATAATATTATAAATTTTATTAAATGTTTAAATGCCACATGACCAATTAAACTAATCACTAAAAATTATCAAGTCTCCATGGTTAATAAATCATGTGGAAGGGGTTTTTTAGGGGAGGTAGGTCTAGGTAAGTATCTTAGGGAGTTTGAGTCTCAATAAGGGCAAGTCAAGTGGAGCTAAGGTGGAAAAGAGTATGTAGAGTAGAGAGAAAAGAGGAAGTCTAAGTAGATAGATTCAACACCATGCAAACTTGCAGGGATCAACAATAACATGACAAGACATAAAAAGCAAAAAGTGACCAGGCATAATAAAATGATTGCACAAACAAATAACATAACTATCCAAAGGCACACCAATAACCAATAATAAAAGGTTACCTATCAAAACTCAACCAACTTCTTAGAATCACTTTACTACCCCAAATGTCAATGCCAGCATCCATCCCAGTGGACAACCAGCACCAACAACCACTGAGTATATACATTAGTAGTATCTGATCCAAAAATTGATAATAAAGTATTAATGAAGTGTAATCATCTATCAATTACATCATGTAATCCATGCATCATCAAGTGTAGAACTTAAAACATGATATATACATCAAACTATGGCCAAGCTTCACAGTATCAAAATCAATAACACAACCTAGCTAAGTAAGGAAGTATAGCAAATAGCTATACATATGTTATATCCGCAAATAAGCAGACACATAAAATTATAATGAGGGTGGGGTCATAATAAAATTGAACCTTAAATGTTAATCCCTATACCCTACACCCTAAACTATGAATCCTGAACCATCAACCATAAACTTTAAACCCTAAATTTGTAAATCCTAAACCTCATACCATAAACCATAATCTTGAATTATCACATATATAGAGAAAGGAAATGGGGCATTGGCTAAACCATATCTTGAAAGGATATGGATCATTCTCACCTATATAGAGAAAGGAGTGACTAAGTACATTCATGTAAAAGGATTGAAGGTGGATTCAGGATGAATTCCTAAATAATTTATGGGTTTTTTAATCAATGGGTCTATCAATATGCATAAATGTCTAGCATGTAGAATTCAACCTATAGAATACATATAGTAATGATATAGTCATTCATACATTAAATCTACCTTGTAACTAGTACTACATGTAGGTATGTTGTCAGTCATACATGACATATTCATGTAGTCATGATACAATCACTCATATAGGACACAAATGTAGCAAATCACCCTACTACACTCCATTTCCACCTAAACCATTAACCTCAAACCTTAAACCTTGAACAATGAACCCTAAACCATGAACACTAAATCATATACCTAAACCCTAAATTCCATAAAAATTGAACACTTAACCCTAATACATTATCCCTAAACCAAAAATATTAATACCTAAACCCTAAACCCTATAACCTAAACATAGAATTTTAAAACCTTAAACCCTAGACTTTATTCCCTAGACCCTAAACCTTAAAACCTAAACTTTAATCCCTTAACCCTAAAGCCCAAACCATAAGCCTAAATTATAAATCCCAAACACTAAACCACAAAATCTTAACCCTATACCCTAAATCTTAAACAATAAACCCTAAATAAAAAATTCAAAATCATGATCCTTAAACCCTAAACACTAAACCCAAAACCTAAAACCTAAAACCTAAAACATTGACCCCTAAACTCTTAACCATAAACCCTAACCTTGAAATCTTAAGCACTATACCTAGACCTTGAAATTTAAACCCTAAACCATAAACACAAAACCGTAAAACCTCAAACCCAAAACTATAGACCCTAAATCCTAAAACTATAAACCCTAAACCTTAAAACCTAAATGACAGAACCCAAACAATCAACTCCAAATACCAAACTATAAACTTTGAAACCTAAACCCTTTACCTAAAACCCTAAAAATGAAACCTAAATGACAAACACTAGACATAAATAGTAAACCCTAAACTCTAAGCCCCAATTCGTAAAATCCTAAACCATGAATCATAAACCCCAATACCTAAATCCTAAATCATAATCCTAAACTTTAAGCCCTAATCTGTAAAATCCTAAACCCCAAACCCTAAACACTAAAACTTGACACCAAACCTAAAACCCTAAATCAACCATGAATCCTAAACCCTAAACACTAAAACTTGACACCAAACCCAAAACCCTAAATCATAAGATGTAAACCCCAAACATTGAATAATAAACCCTAAATTATAAAACCTAGGCCATACACCCAAACCCTAATCTCCAAACCCTAAACCCTAAATCCCTAACCCTAAATCTAGAACCCCAAAATTTAAGCCCTAAACATTAACACATGGTACATAGGTTTCAACCTCCACACATGAAATTCTTGGTCATCCCTTTCAAGGCCACCTTCCCTTTCAAATCCATCCCCTCAACTAGAAGTCTAATTTCCACAACCCACTCCCATTTAATCCTCCACTATGACCATTTCAAGAACTTCAAGACAAACAACATACATTATGGAGACCACACCATAGAGGAATGATGCAAGCATTGGTAGTTATCATAAACCCCCTCTCCACTTTCCTATGATAATTCCCACACAATTGTAAAGATTTAAATGCAAGGAAAAAACATGCCATAGAAAAGTCAGTGGCATAAATACTAATAATTTATACTCATGACCTACATCATTCTTTGAGAATAACTTGTAAACACTAGAAGATCTAAAATGCTTTGGCCCTTTCACTTAATGTTTATAACCCAAATAGAAAACAAATAATTATGTCCAGAAGAAGGATTTCACCTCCTCATCAAAATATGAATACCAACAAGGAACCAACACAAGCACTACACTCATCAACATATGTAGAGTAGATGTGACAAGGGATGTGATATCCAATAGTTCTGAAGGTCAAATCTATGAAACCATTAGGCAATGCCAAAACACATGTCATAAAGTCTATTACTAGTTGGGTGAGTTTGGAATGGCGTATCAATAACCTTTATAGTGGCCTGAGGTTAAAGCTTAGACTAACTCAAAAGACCTAAACATCAACTTGCCACTCTTCGTAGAGTAATAAGAGATCCAAGATGGAATAAATAGTGATACACAAATCTGAGGTAAAAACAAACTTCAATCCAACATTTGATCTTGCATTAAAGAGGAAACATAATTTAATTCATACTTTATCTATTTATTTATGAACTCAAGTACACGTAGCAATCTGACATTGATTTCATATCAATGGGGAATTACAAAGTTTACTTTATTGTAAATTTTTTTCCTACATAGGAATTCAAATAACATCCTCTCCCCATAGTAATTTTAATTTAAAATTCATGTCATGATTGTCATAAGGATCCCATGATAATTACACAAATTTTTATAAATGCATCATTAGTAATGAAACTCATGCACTTAATGAAACTCAGGCTTCCAATGCAACTTGGGCTCCCAATGTAACTTGAGCTGGCAATGCAACTTAGGCATGTGATGTAACACAAACTCACAATATGAATTATTCTATAAATGCAACTCAAGATCCAAATGCAACATGAGATGGAAATGAAACTTGGTCTCTCAATAAAACTCAGGCTTGAAATGCAACTCAGGATGGAAATACAACTCGCACTCATAATACAACTTAGGCTCATAATGTAACACATACTCACAATGTAACTCGGGCATGAAATTCAACTCAAGCTCATAATATAGCCCTTTTTCACTTACCAACTTTGTATCAATTTAGCATTAATGAAAACTATAATTTGCATCATATTAACTCATTTGTTAAGCCACACATGCATCCCCACATCCAAAGAGCATACTGACATCATTTTTTTTCACTATGGAGGAAAGATCATTTCCTTTTTTATAACTCATTTTCCAAATTAGAGTATATGAAGTAAGCGCAAAGAGGTAAATTTTGATCTGTCATCATTTATCATCATCCCTCATCATTCAAAATGAATTTCCAATATGCAAGTGAAAAGAGGATAGTTCTTATTTCCACTATGGACATCATTCAACAATCTCCCTAGAGTAGTCTATCATGGCCCTACATAATCTACCAGATATAAATGAGAATAATCACCCTAGTACACTCCAATCATAACAAAAGGAATCAAAACACCATTCAAGATTCATCTAAAAATATATATTGTTTCATTTGAAAAAAAAATCTACCAACTATTAGATTGGAACACACTCTATAAGATGAGGGAGTGACTAGGGATGATGAGGGACTGATTAGGTACGATGAGGGCCAATGAGAGAATGGTTAGGGACAATGAGAGATGAGGATGAATGAGGAGGGAGTGATCAAGGATGATGAATCTTGATGAATCTTGATAAGGGAGTGATTAGTTATGATGAGGGACAATGAAATATGAGAAAATATTGACTAGGAACAATAATAAATGATGATGGTTTATGAGAGAGTTATTAAAGGGATGATGAGGTATGATGAGAGTGTAACTAGGGATGATGAGGGATGATGAATGAATGATTAGGTATGATTAGGTATGATGATGGTTGATGACATAGTGAATAGTGATGATTAGGGATAATGAGGGATGATCAGGGATGATGAGGGAGTGATTAAGGATGATGAGGGTTGATGAAGGACACATTAGCAAAAATGAGGGATGATGATATCCAATTAGGGAGTGATTAAGGATAGTGAGATCTAATCAAGGAGTGAGTAGAGTTGATAAGTGAATATAAGGGTAGATGAGAAATTGATTAGTGATGATTAGGGTCAATGAGGGAGTGTCTTATGCGAATTTGGTATATTAGAATATGAATTTATTTTATGTGACTTTGGAATAATGTATGAGATTAGAATTGAAGAATGCATGGATTGACCATCTATCTGACATTTATTTCAAATTGAATGGTATATTTTTATAATGACTTTTAAATAATGTTTTGATTCATTATATTGTAAATGAAGTGTATTAGGGTGACTAGCTACATTCATGTCCAAGATAAGTTATCATATCATGACTATAGGTAGATGTCATGTATGAGTGACTGCATACATACACATAATAGGTATGCAATAGATGTCATATATGATTGACTATATCATGACTATATGTATGTTACAAGTTACATGCTATAGGGCAGTAATTTATGCATATTGATAGACCCATTCATTGAAAAGCCCATAAATCATTTAGGATTTGCCTTCAAGCTCGGGTATTTAGTCAAGTAGGGAATAGTCAAGAAGGTAAAGTAGGTAGGGCATACTCAATTAGGTAAAATAGGGGTAATAATCAATGGTATATATCTATTACATGTGTAACATGATTTGAAACCTTATTTCTCATTCTATCTTTCAATCCTGAAATTCTAAAAACTAAGTGTTAACCAGATTGGATTCAAAAAAATAATAACTTCTAAATGGTAACTCCTACAGCTCTAGAATCAATTTCATAAGATGTAGAGTGGCCCTAATTTGTTATATTTAGTAAAATAAATTTAAATTATAAGAATATAAAATGTAAACTTATACGTATTATATTTATTTTACTAAATATATCCTTACACACAAAAAAATAACACAATAAAAAAATAGCTCAAAGTGCACAAAAAAACAAAAAAATACAATAAAAAAATATACATCTTTAAAATGGCGTATACCCTTTCAAAAACTACACACACACACACACACACACACACAGTATATATATATATATATATATATATATATATATATATATATATATATATATATATATATATATATATATATATATATATATATATATATATATATATATATATATATATATATATATATAAGGGTGTACAACCTTTCGAAAAGTGCACATAGAAACAAACATACAACAAAAACAAATACATGTCTTTAAAAGGGCATACACCCTTTTAACATTTGAATCTTTTAATTTTGTGCTTTCCATCCAAAATTACTTTGGGTATAGGCTTGGGGAGGTTTGAACCTAGCCTGAAATCAGCTATGGAGAAGCCCGCGTGGTTTTAAGGAAATTAAGGAGTATTTTTCATCTTTATATATGGATTTATAGAGGGGAAAACGTAGTTTTTGAATATATATGTTATGTAATGTTAAATTTTTTAAATAATTATTACTTAATTTCTATGCAATGTACCTCATTATGGACTATATACATATCATTATAAATACTTTTATAAAATTTTGATCATTAATCAAAATTTTATTAAACTTATACCTGACCAATCTATGCATGGTTGGCTATGATTTAAAAAAATGATTTTCATGAAGTTAATGTCAAAGAGTTGTGTTCGTACACTTGCATTTCTAAATTTTTAGTTGTCTTGATTTGTAATATTATTTAAAATATACATATTTATTAAAAATTCAATTAAAAATATTGTGATCAGTCTTTTACATTTCATCTATGCATATATAAAATTCCATACATCAATTCATTCATTTACTAAGAAAAAAGCTTGTTTGTACACATGAAGTCTCCTTATCTTTTCACAAAAAATTTCAAGCCATTGTCATAAATGTATCTATGTCACACATTTTTATCATCTGGGTATTGAAAAAAATTATATATTTAGAAACTACATTTAAAATGACACAATTCATATTTTTATGTCATTGTCAAATTCTATTTCCAAGTGTCTCTAACATTCTATTCAAGTTTATATTACATTTGCCCACCTTATCCTGAACATTCATAATGTAGGTATATAGTTGTGGTTGTGTGGTAATAATTTTATAATCCTACCTTACCGTAAATACCCTAAAATTTAGAAGAATGAAGCGAATATGACCTTTATTGGTATTCATATAAATGATGTCATTCAATGGTATTCATATGAATTTGGACCCTCTAGATGGTTGGGTGGCATTGAATGCTCATTTTTTAGAGCCTTCTACTTAGACTACTATGATACCCAACGATTATCCCCTATCTCCTCCATTGGGTGTTGCAGCCTATGCCTAGTTCTCTTGTGTTTTGATATTGTTGGTGTAATGTGGTTTTGAGTGTCATCCTTTGTCTAGATTTGTTTTATATTCCTATTTCATGGTGTTATATTCTGAGCCTATCTTTGTCCTTTAGAAAGGAGTTTGAGCCATGAAAACCAACTGACTACTTTGTTATGTAACCTTCTTGCATGAACCCTTTTATGCTTCTTTGAAGTTATCATTTAAGGGATTAAAAGTGTGTTTCACTCCATCTTTCACCAACATATAGGTGTTTCTATAGCCATAATTTTGCACCCTATTGTAAAATTCTAAGGTCTTCCTAGTAATGCATAGAAAATGTCAATGGACATTATATTAAAAAACAAATCATCCTTATAGGTATTTATTTGAAAACTTATTATGTATTTCTCATTCATCGAAACCTGATTTCCCTTTAGTAACCAAGCTAACTTGTAGGGACTTGGATTCACAATCATCTTCAGATAAATCTTATTAACCATATATTATAAAACATGACTATATTTACTATCACTATCAATAATCTACTTGCAACGCTTGCATTCAGACATGAAAATGGATTTGAATAGATTCTTCCTCTATATGGAACTAGTCTATTTTTTTTTTGGATTCAACATCAGCCTCTTCATCATGAGACCTTCAATTTCTTGTTTATCTATATTATGAATATGCACAATAGTCTCTTCATATAATTGTGTTATATGTTCATTTTCATCATTTATATTGCATTCTTCATTATGCACATGTGGACACTCAAATTCTACATGTCTAGTTTCACCACATCTAAAACATACACCCATGAATCCTCTTCCTATACCTTTTCCATAGGATCCTCTACCTTTGGTATAATTTTCTCTACTCTTTGTACACTTGTATCATATCATTTAGAAGTACTATATTCTTCTTCTTGTGCAAAGTAACCTCTACTATTACCTCTATGTCTTTATGCATGAAAAAGCATTACTTCACCTTATGCCACAACTTATTGTTTGTGTGCCAACTTCTCCTTTGCCTTCAACACACATAGGTATGATTCTTCAATAGAGTACAATAAAATTATATCATACTCATCTTAAATGGATATCTTAAATTTATTCATGTATCTTGATATCTTATTAGTGTCAATGTATCAACATAACCCACTCTGATGGTGAGTCTATAAAACTTCTTAGTTTAGTATTTCACACTCAACTCCCTACATTATAGATTTTCAACTTTTTGAAAAATGTTAAGTTTTAACCAAAAGGTATGAATTTAGACTTTAAACTTTACAACCAACATATTCTAGGGCTTTGTATTATCATTAACTATAAAAAATCATTTTTCCTATAAATGCTACCACCATAAGGGTACTGATGCAGAAGCATCTGCAATGGCTACCTGAAGACAAGTCATGTTCGAATTCAAATTTCAAATCATTATGTTTTCCCTCCAAAAATGTTGTTAAGGAGGAATAAATGTAAAAAGTAAAAGTAAAAAGATAATTGTTGGGCTGTTGAGAAACTAGAGGAGGAATGGTTGAAATTATTTCAACCTTGGTAAATTGTTACAAATTAAAAACTGTATTTTGTTTTCCTTAAGCCAAGTTTGGCGTAGAGGTTTGGAGGAGGTTTTTAATCACAAAATATAGCAAAAACAAGAAAATTAAATATAAAAGAGGATGAGAGGAAGGGGGCGTAGAAGAGAGAGGAAGGACAAGAAGATGCCTCTCATTCAAGAGAAGTGGCTGTAAGGAGAGGAAGCATAGAAAATTCATTAAGAAAGAAGAAAGGATGAGCAGGACGCAGAACCAAGAAGAAGGAGGACCTCCGTATGGAAGAGAAAGAGCAGAATTTGGATGCTTTCCAAACAGAGATGAAAGATCATGACATGTATCTGAAGACATTGCATTTGATGAAGAATATTACCATCAAGGGGGGATATGTTTTGGCAAAAAGAAGAGCAGGGGCGTAGGAAGGAAACTGGAAGCACATGACAGTCACAATGCATATTAATACAGGTGTGTATTTATTTTGATTTATAAATGAATGTGAGTTCTTTTTGAGGAGATTGTTTTTCTGAGACCAAAGGGGCATTGTTATAAGTTGCTGGGCGTATGACTTCTGGCCATTTTGTTATGCGTTGAAATTAATACAAATCTGGGCCGCTTAAATGTTATATTTGGAATTCTGGTCATTTCAACATATGTAATATAGTTTGGGTGCTCAATGATTTGAGCCAAACAAACACCTGTTTTCATCATTCGCCAAATATCTTGTTGGTTGGGCCGTATTTTGTATTAAATACATTGACTGTAATTCTAATTGATTCCAATTCTGTGTGAGTTGAAAGAAATAAAACAAGGAGGCGTAAAAAGAAGACATTGTTGTGCGTAGAATTAGATAAAAATACATTTGTCCTGCTGGGCGTATAACTGCTGGAAGTTTTAATGAATTGAAAGTCAAAGAATAATGTGTCTGCCATTGAAATGTGGTTTCCCGTCTTTCAACGCATAACCCTTTGCTGGTTCATCCCATGCCAACGGCACTGTCTTTGAGAAAATAGGTATTGAGGATAAGCAGCCTAACTCTGCCATTCGAAAGTGTGCAAGAGTTCGACTTATTAAGAATGGGTGTGTCTATGTTGGCTGGGCCGCCCAATGAATTAATTACAACTTTGGCCATCTCAATGTTATGCTAGACGTTCTTTTTAAATGTGTTAAACAAAACAATTGTTCGATGTTGCTGCGTCCGAAACAAATATGACTAGAGTTGAAAATGAAGATATGAAGACCGATGAACCCCTGTGTGCTATTTAAATAAGTCTGCCTACCTATTTTGAATGACTTGGGTATTCGCAATAAATGCGTTTGAAGTCTGTTTCAACTTTTCTGAATAGAATTGCAATTAGATTGGCCGTAGGGCTATATTCGGCTAGAGGGTCGAGTCAAAGAATGGAGATGTCCTTTTATACAGCCTTTTGGACTAAGGACAAAGAAGGATCTGTATAGACATGTCGCCGTACTGAGTCTATTTCATTATTTTAGCTAATAAAGGTCGTAAGGCCATGACAGTTGATAAAGAGGAATGTGAAACTCAAAAGATAGTCCATCATTGCATGGGAGTCCAGTCCAAAAGAAGATGCTTTCCCAATTAAGGGCCTGATGGCCATGGATGCATGGGTTGAATGCACAAATATACAGACTGAGTTTTTATATTGGTAAGGCATCCCTTTCAGCCAAGAACAATGCATTGTGGGATTTAATTACTGCATTTGAGATGATTCTCATTTATTCTATAAGGCGTTAAGCCATGGTGGAGGGTCTTGTTAAGCAAAGCTGGGTTGATGCGTGGGCATCAACTTGATAAGGCCTGACTATATAAGTTGATTAGGCTATTAAGCTACATTCACAGTGGGGATACATCATTACAACGCTTTTATCAATATCCCTATTTGCAGTTAAATGCCAGAGCTGTCTGGGGTCATATTGTCATCAGGTACTTAAGCATCAAACTTTGCACATGCAAAATTTACCTTTTTGGGATCTGCTAAACAATAATACTCAAAGTATTTCTTAAACTCAATGACCCAATCAGTGACCTCTTCAGGGGTCAAATTCTATAAATAATTAGGAGGTTCTAACTTTGGCTTACTATTCATCATTGCAATTACATAGAGGAATCTATCTTAAGGTTCATCAACCTCTTTTTTTGTGATCTAGATCTCAAGTGATTCTTTGGTGACTTTGGTATCACTTTTATCATGCACCACCTAAACACCATAAAAATGTCAACCCAAGCATAAGGATCCCATGATAATTACACTAATTTTTATAAATGCATCATTAGCAATGAAACTCATAAACTTAATGAAACTCGGGCTTCCAATGCAACTCGGGCTTCCAATGCAACTTGGGCTCCCAATGTAACTTGAGCTGGAAATACAACTTGGACATGTGATGTAACACAAACTCACAATATGACTTATTCTATATATGCAACTCAAGCTCCCAATGCAACTCAAGATCCAAATGCAACATGAGATGGAAATGAAACTTTGTCTCCCAATAAAACTTAGGCTTATAATGCAACTCAGGATGGAAATACAACTCACACTCATAATGACACTTAGGCTCATAATGTAACACATACTCACAATGTAACTCAGGCACAAAATGCAACTCAAGCTCATAATACAACCCTTTTTCACTTACGAAATTTGTATCAATTTAACATTAATGAAGAATATAATTTGCATCATATTAACTCATTTTGTAAGCCACTCATACATCCCCACATCCAAAGAGCATACTGACATCATTATTTTCACTATGGAGGAGAGATAATGTCCTTTTTTTATAGCTCATTTTCTAAATTGTAGTATACGAAGTAAGCGTAAAGAGGTAAATTTTGATCTGTCATCATTTATCATCATCCCTCATCATTCAAAATGAATTTCCAATATGCAAGTGCAAAGAGGATAGTTTTTATTTCCACTATGGACATCATTCAATAATCTCCCTAGAGTAATCCATCATGGCCCTACATAATCTACCAGATATAAATGAGAATAATCACCGTAGTAAACTCCAATCAGAACAAAAGGAATCAAAACACCATTCAAGATTCATCTAAAAAATATATTGTTTCATTTGAAACAAATTTATACTAACTATTAGATTGGAACACACCCTACAAGATGAGGGAGTGACTAGGGATGATGAGGGACTGATTAGGTACGATGAGGGCCAATGAGAGAATGGTTAGGGACAATGAGGGATGAGGATGAATGAGGAGGGAGTGATCAAGGATGATGAAATATGATGAATATTAATAAGGGAGTGATTATTTATGATGAGGAATAATGAAATATGATAAAAGATTGACTAGGAACAATGAGAAATGATGATGGTTTATGAGAGAGTTATTAAAGGGATGATGAGGTATGATGAGAGTGTAACTAGGGATGATGAGGGATGATGAACAAATGATTATGTATGATTAGGTATGATTATGGTTGATGACATAGTGAATAGGGATGATTAGGGATAATGAGGGATGATGAGGGAGTGATTAAGGATGATGGAGTGATTAGCGATAATGAGGGACGATGCTAGCCAATTAGGGAGTGATTAGGGATAGTGAGATTTGATGAAGGAGTGAGTAGGTTTGATAAGGGAAACAAGGGTAGATGAGAAAGTGATTAGTGATGATTAGGGTCAATGAGGGAGTGTCCTATGTGAATTTGGTATATTAAAATATGAATTTATTTTATGTGACTTTGGAATAGTGCATGAGATTGGAATTGAAGAATGCATGGATTGACCATCTGTCCAAAATTTATTTCAATGTGAATGGTATCTTTTTATAATGAATTTTGAATGATGGTTTGATTCATTCTATTGTAAATGAAGTGTATTAGGGTGACTAGTTACATTCATGTCCAAGATAAGTTATCGTATCATGACTAAAGGTAGATGTCATGTATGAGTAACTAAATACATGCAGATAATATGTATGCAGTAGATGTCATGTATGAGTGAATATATCATGACTATAGGTATGTTACAAGTTACATGCTATAGGGCAGTAATTTATGCATATTGATAGACCCATTGATTGAAAAGCCCATAAATTATTTAGGAATCCACCTTCAAGCTCAGGTATTTAGTCAAGTAGGGAATACTCAAGTAGGCAAAGTAGGTAAGACATACTCAATTAGGTAAAATAGGGGTAATAATCAATGGTATATATCTATTACATGTGTAACATGATTTGAAACCTCGTTTCTCATTCTACCTTCCAATCTTGAAATTCTAAAAACTAAGTATTAACTAGATTGGATTCTAAAAAATAATAAATTCTAAATGGTAACTCCTATAGCTCTAGAATCAATTTCATAAGATGTAGAGTGTCCCTAATTTGTTATATTTAGTAAAATAAATTTAAAGTATAAGAATACAAAATGTAAACTTATACGTATTACATTTATTTTACTAAATATATCCTTACACACACGTAAAAAATATTGTGATCGGTCTCTGACATTTCATCTATGCATATATGAAATTCCATACATCAATTCATTCATTTACTATAAAAAATGTGTGTTTGTACACATGAAGTCTCGTTATCTTTTCACAAAAATTGTCAAGCCATTGTCATAAATGTATCTATGGCACACATTTTTATCATCTAGGTATTGAAAAAAATTATATATTTAAAAATTACATTCAAAATGACACAATTCATATTCTTATGTCATTGTCAAATTCCTTTTCCAAGTGTCTCTAACATTCTCTTCAAGTTCAATTACTATATTTAAAAAAAAAATAAGTGTCACTTTATACCACCCCTTTTGTCCCCCATTATCCTGCATCTGCCCACCTTATCCTAAACATTCACAATGTAGGTATATAGTTGTGGTTGTGTGGTAATAATTTTATAATCCTATCTTAACGTAAATACCCTAAAATTTAGAAGAATGAGGGGAATACATATAAAGTGACTTTAATATTATTTTAAAGATGCCCTTTATTGGTATTCATATAAATGATGCCATTCAATGGTATTCATATGAATTTGGACCCTCTAGATGGTTGAGTGGCATTGAATCCTCGTTTTGTAGAGCCTTCTACTTGGACTACTCTGATACCCAACGATTATCTCCTATCTCCTCTCTTGGGTGTTGCAGACTATGCTTAGTTCTCTTGTGTTTTGATATTATTGGTGTAATGTGGTTTTGAGTGTCGTCCCTCGTCTAGATTTGTTTTATATTCCTATTTCATGGTGTTATGTTCTGAGCCTATCTTTGTCCTTCGAAAAGGAGTTTGAGCCATGAATGCCAACCGAATACTTTGTTATGTAACCTTCTTGCATGAACCCTTTTATGCTTCTTTGAATTTATCATTTAAGGGATTAAAAGTGTGTCTCACTCCATCTTTTACCAACATATAGGTGTTTCTACAGCCATAATTTTGCACCCTATTGTAAAATTCTAAGGTCTTCTTAGTAACAGATAGAAACTGTCTATGGACATTGTATTAAAAAATATATCATACTTATAGGTATTAATTTGAAAACTTATTAGGTATTTCTCATTCATCAAAACCTTATTTCCCTTTAGTAACCAAGCTAACTTGTAAGGACTTGGATGCACAATCTTATTAACCATATATTATAAAACATGATTATATTTACTATCTCTATCAATAATCTACTTGCAATGATTACATTTGGACTTGAAAATGGATTTGAATAGATTCTTCCTTTATATGGAACTAGTCTATTTTTTTTTGGGATTTAACATCACCCTCTTCATCATGAGACCTTCTTCAATTTCTTGTTTATCTATATTATGAATATGCACAATAGTCTCTTCATGTACTTGTGTTATATGTTCATTTTCATCATTTCTATTGCATTCTTCATTATGCACATGTGGACACACAAATTCTACATGTCTAGTTTCACCACATCTAAAACATGTACCCATGAATCCTCTTCCTGTACCTTTTCAATAGGATCCTCTACCTTTGGTATAATTTTCTCTACTCTTTGTACACTTGTATCATATCATTGAGAAGTACTATATTCTTCTTCTTGTGCAAAGTAACCTCTACTATTACCTCTTTGTCTTTATGCATGAAAAAGCATTACTTCACCTCATACCACAACTTATTATTTGTGTGCCAACTTCTCCTTTGCCTTCAACACACATAGGTATGATTCTTCAATAGAGTACAATAAAATTATACCATACTCATCTTAAATGGATATCTTAAATTTATTCATGTATCTAGATATATTATTAGTGTCAATGTATCAACATGACCCACTCTGATAGTGAGTCTATAAAACTTCTTAGTTTACTATTTCACACTCAACTCCCTACATTATAGATTTTCAACATTTTGAAAAATGTTAAGTTTTAACCAAAAGGTATGAATTTAGACTTTAAGCTTTACAACCAACATATTCCAGGGCTTGGTATTATCATTAACTATACAAATTCATTTTTCCTATAAATGCTACCACCATAAGGGTACTTAACCATCAAACTTTGCACATGCAAAATTTACATTTTTGGGATCTTCTAAACAATAATACTCAAATTATTTCTTAATCTCAATGATCCAATCGATGACCTCTTCAGGGGTCAAATTCTATAAATAATTAGGAGGTTCTAACTTTGGCTTACTATTCATCATTGTAACAGGATAGAGGAATCTATCTTAAGGTTCATCAACCTCTTTTTTTGTGATCTAGATCTCAAGTGATTCTTTGGTGACTTTGGTGTCACTTCTATCATGCACCACCTAAACACCATAAAAATGTCAACCCAAGCATAAATATCCCATGATAATTACACTAATTTTTATAAATGCATCATTAGCAATGAAACTCATACACTTAATGAAACTCGAGCTTCCAATGCAACTTGGGCTCCCAATGAAACTTGAGTTGGAAATGCAACTTGGGCATGTGATGTAACACAAACTCACAATATGATTTATTCTATATATGCAACTCAAGCTCCCAATGCAAATCAAGATCCAAATGTAACATGAGATGGAAATGAAACTTTGTCTCCCAATAAAACTTAGGTTTGAAATGTAACTCAGGATAGAAATACAACTCGCACTCACACTGAAACTTAGGCTCATAATGTAACACATACTCACAATGTAACTTGGGCACAAAATGTAACTCAAGCTCATAATACAACCCTTTTTCAGTTATGAAATTTGTATCAATTTAGCATTAATGAAGAATATAATTTGCATCATATTAACTCATTTTGTAAGCCACTCATACATCCCCACATCCAAAGAGCATACTGACATCATTATTTTCACTATGGAGGAGAGATAATTTCCTTTTTTATAGCTCATTTTATAAATTGGAGTATACGAAGTAAGCGAAAAGAGGTAAATTTTGATCTGTCATCATTTATCATCATCCCTCATCAATCAAAATGAATTTCCAATATGCAAGTGAAAAGAGGATAGTTCTTATCTCCACTATGGACATCATTCAACAATCTCCCTAGAGTAATCCATCATGGCCCTACATAATCTACCAGATATAAATGAGAATAATCACTGTAGTAAACTCCAATCAGAACAAAAGGAATCAAAACACCACTCAAGATTCATTTAAAAAATATATTGTTTCATTTGAAACAAATTTATACTAACTATTAGATTGGAACACACCCTACAAGATGAGGGAGTGACAAGGGATGATAAGGGACTGATTAGGTACAATGAGGGCCAATGAGAGAATGGTTAGGAACAATGAGGGATGAGGATGAATGAGGAGGGAGTGATCAAGTATGATGAATATTGATAAGGGAGTGATTATTTATGATGAGGAACAATGAAATATGATAAAAGATTGACTTAGAACAATGAGAAATGATGATGCTTTATGAGAGAGTTATTAAAGGGATGATGAGGTATGATGAGAGTGTAACTAGGGATGATGAGGGATGATGAATGAAAGATTATGTATGATTAGGTATGATGATGGTTGATGACATAGTGACTAGGGATGATTAGGGATAATGAGGGATGATGCTAGCCAATTAGGGAGTGATTAGGGATAGTGAGATTTGATGAGGGAGTGAGTAGGGTTGATAAGGGAATACAAGGGTAGATGAGGAAGTGATTAGTGATGATTAGTGTCAATAAGGGAGTATCTTATGTGAATTTGGTATATTAAAATATGAATTTATTTTATGTGACTTTGGAATAATGCATGAGATTGGAATTGAAGAATGCATGGATTGAACATCTATCCAACATTTGTTTCAAAGTGAATGGTATCCTTTTATAATGAATTTTGAATGATGTTTTGATTCATTCTATTGTAAATGAAGTGTATTAGGGTGACTAGTTACATTCATGTCTAAGATAAGTTATGATATCATGACTATAGGTAGATGTCATGTATGAGTAACTGTATACATGCACATAATATGTATGCAGTAGATGTCATGTATGATTGAATATGTCATGACTATAGGTAAGTTACAAGTTACATGCTATAGGGCAGTAATTTTTGCATATTGATAGACCCATTGATTGAAGAGCCCATAAATTATTTAGGAATCCACCTTCAAGCTCAGGTATTTAGTCAAGTAGGGAATACTCAAGTAGGTAAAGTAGGTAAGGCATACTTAATTAGGTAAAATAGGGGTAATAATCAATGGTATATATCTATTACATGTGTAACATGATTTGAAACCTCGTTTCTCATTCTATCTTCCAATCTTGAAATTCTAAAAACTAAATATTAACCAGATTGGATTCTAAAAAATAATAACTTCCAAATGGTAACTCCTACAGCTCTAGAATCAATTTCATAAGATGTAGAGTGTCCCTAATTTTATATATTTAGTAAAATAAATTTAAAGTATAAGAATACAAAATGTAAACTTATACGTATTACATTTATTTTACTAAATATATCCTTACACACACGTAAAAAAATAACACAATAAAAAAATAGCTCAAAGTGCACACAAAAATAAAACAGACAATACAAAAAAATTACATCTTTAAAATGGCGTATACCCTTTCAAAAAGTGCACACAAAATATGCATTTGTGTGTGTGTGTGTGTGTGTGTGTGTGTGTGTGTGTGTGTGTGTGTGTGTTTAAAAGGGTGTACAACCTTTCGAAAAGTCCACATAAAAACAAAACTACAACTAAAACAAATACATGTCTTTAAAAGGGCCTACACCCTTTTAACATTTGAATCTTTTAATTTTGTGCTTTCCATCCAAAATTACTTTGGGTATTGGCTTGGGGAGGTCTGAACCTACCCTGAAATCAGCCATGGAGAAGCCCACGTGGTTTTAAAGAAATTAAAGAGTATTTTTCGTCTTTGTATATGTATTTATAGAAGGGAAACGCAGTTTTTGAATATATATGTTATTTAATGTTAATTTTTTTTCTTAATAATTATTACTTAATTTCTATACAATTTACCTCATTATGGACTATATACATATCATTATAAATACTTTTATAAAATTTTGATCGTTAATCAAAATTTTATTAAACTTATACCTGACCGATCTATGCATGGTTGGCTATGATTTAAAAAAATGATTTTCATGAAGTTAATGTCAAAGAGTTGTGTTTTAATACTTGAAGTTCCAATTTTATAGTTGTCTTGATTTGTAAGATTATTTAAAATATACATATTTTTGAAAAAATCAATAAAAAATATTTTGATCAGTCTTTGACATTTCATCTATGCATATATGAAATTCTACACATCAATTCATTCATTTACTATAAAAAAAAGTGTGTTTATACACATGAAGTCTCATTATCTTTTCACAAAAATTGTCAAGCCATTGTCATAAATGTATCTATGTCACACATTTTTATCATCTAGGTATTGAAAAAACTTATATATTTAAAAACTACATTTAAAATGACACAATTCATATTCTTATGTCATTGCCAAATTCTTATTCCAGGTGTTTCTAACATTCACTTCAAGTTCAATTACTATATTTAAAAAAAAAATAAGTGTCACTTTATACCACCCCTTTTGTCCCCCATTATCATGCATCTGCCCACCTTATCCTAAACATTCACAATGTAGGTATATAGTTGTGGTTGTGTGGTAATAACTTTATAATCCTAGCTTACCGTAAATACCCTAAAATTTAGAAGAATGAGGGGAATACATATAAAGTGACTTTAATATTATTTTAAAGATGCCTTTTATTGGTATTCATATAAATGATGCCATTCAATGATATTCATATGAATTTGGACCCTCTAGATGGTTGAGTGGCATTGAATCCTCATTTTTTAGAGCCTTCTACTTGGACTACTCTGATACCCAACGATTATCCCCTATCTGCTCCCTTGGGTGTTGCAAACTATGCTTAGTTCTCTTGTGTTTTGATATTATTGGTGTAATGTGGTTTTAAGTGTTGTCCCTTGTCTAGATTTGCTTTATATTCCTGTTTCATGGTGTTATGTTATGAGCCTATCTTTGTCCTTCGAAAAGGAGTTTGAGCCATGAATACCAACCGACTGCTTTGTTATGTAACCTTCTTGCATGAACCCTTTTATGCTTCTTTGAATTTATCATTTAAGGGATTAAAAGCGTGTCTCACTCCATCTTTCACCAACATATAGGTGTTTCTACAGCCATAATTTTGCACCCTATTGTAAAATTCTAAGGTCTTCCGAGTAACACATAGAAAATGTCTATGGACATTGTATTAAAAAATATATCATCCTTATAGGTATTAATTTGAAAACTTATTAGGTATTTCTCGTTCATCGAAACTTAATTTCCCTTTAGTAACCAAGCTAACTTGTAGGGACTTGGATGCACAATCTTATTAACCATATATTATAAAACATGATTATATTTACTATCACTATCAATAATCTACTTGCAATGATTAAATTTGGACTTGAAAATGGATTTGAATAGATTCCTCCTCTATATGGAACTAGTCTATTCTTTTTTGGGATTTAACATCACCCTCTTCATCATGAGACCTTCTTCAATTTCTTGTTTATCTATATTATGAATATGCACAATAGTCTCTTCATATACTTGTGTTATATGTTCATTTTCATCATTTCTATTGCATTCTTCATTATGCACATGTGGACACTCAAATTCTACATGTCTAGTTTCACCACATCTAAAACATGTACCCATGATTCCTCTTCCTATACCTTTTCAATAGGATCCTCTACCTTTGGTATAATTTTCTCTACTCTTTGTACACTTGTATCATATCATTGAGAAGTACTATATCCTTCTTCTTGTGCAAAGTAACCACTACTTTTACTTCGTTGTCTTTATGCATGAAAAGTATTACTTCACCTCATGCCACAACTTATTGTTTGTGTGCCAACTTCTCCTTTGCCTTCAACACACACATGTATGATTCTTCAATAGAGTACAATACAATTATACCATACTCATCTTAAATGGATATCTTAAATTTGTTCATGTATCTTGATATATTATTAGTGTCAATGTATCAACATAACCCACTCTGATAGTGAGTCTATAAAACTTCTTAGTTTACAATTTCACACTCAACTCCCTACATTGTAGATTTTCAACTCTTTGAAAAATGTTAAGTTTTAACCAAAGGTATGAATTTAGACTTTAAACTTTACAACCAACATATTCCAAGGCTTGGTATTATCATTAACTATACAAATTCATTTTTCCTACAAATGCTACCACCTAAGGGTATTTAACCGTCAAACTTTGCACATGCAAAATTTACCTTTTTGGGATCTTCTAAACAATAATACTCAAAGTATTTCTTAAACTCAATGATCCAATCGATGATCTCTTCATGGGTCAAATTCTATAAATAATTATGACGTTCTAACTTTGGCTTACTATTCATCATTGTAACTACATAGAGGAATTTATCTTAAGGTTCATTAACCTCTTTTTTTGTGACCTAGATCTCAAGTGATTCTTTGGTGACTTTGGTATCACTTTTATCATGCACCACCTAAACACCTTGACGTTGTGTAGTCTCCATAACCTCTAAAAGCGATATCATATCCCTCATCAATCCAACCAACTCTACAAATCTTAGTTCTCCGACCACGCTTGGCACTCTACTAGAGATCCCTCCCTTGTGTTGCATTTTATTAAAATTAAAGAACTATCAATTACACTTTTTACCCAAAAAAATATTAGAATATTCTCATAATTTATCTCCCCACACTCACAAATAAAGAAAATAAAATCTCTCTTGCTCTACGACAAGAAGGAAAACTTTTCTATGATACCATGACGTAATCATGTCAATAAAAAGATGCATTTGATGATACAATCATCATAATAAAATGATAGAAATAATACAATAAACTACAAAAACAAAACAAATCAATTCTTTATTCAATTTCATCAAAAAAGAATTACATTTTACACGTCATAATGATAACACGTAGCACATAATTCTTGAATAAAAAATGTTACAATAGATCTACATATCTATCCTATGATCTATACGCTTACCGTCAATGAGTTAAACCATGCCAATTCCAATGAAAACAATAGGACCCTGTTAAACGACATTTACCAAAACATCAACATGACATATCAAAAGACCTTACAAGATATAAAATCAGACACCAAAATTTGGGCTCTGATGTGACTTGCTTTAGCACCTTTATAGCATGTGGGCCATATGAATGGAATTTAGGGTCTACATTGATATAAATACTGTGATAATAATTTATGTAAGAGTAGTGTCCCAGCAATATTTCTGACATAAAAATAAAGTTTCAGCATGTGAAAAAATCTGGCGTTCAATTAATGTGTGTCCTTGAAAAGACTGAATTTAATCTCATACAACTATTCTGATTGAAGGCTCGACATGTTCACATGGTAAATACTGTGATAATAAGTTATGTAAGAGTAGTGTCCCAACAATGTTTCTGACAGAAAAATAAAGTTTCAGCATGTGAAAAAATCTTGAGTACAATTAAAATCTCAATTAATGTGTCTTTGAAAAGACTGAATTTAATCTCATACGACTATTTTGATTGAAGGCCGGACATGTTCACATGGTAAAACACCCATACCATTATCATGTTTGACTGCCATACCACTGTGAAACACCCATACCATTATGGTAAATCTTTATAAACAACACCTAAATATAATGAATACAAACTAAACTATTCATACTCCCAAAAAAAAAAAACTTAATCAAATATTCATGAAAATTAACTTAAAATCTCACATAATACCACTTCTAAAAAAAGTGTCATTTACATAAAATGTTTCTTGCCTTTTATAAAAGTATCTTTTCACTGTGAAACAATATAAACCCCATTTTATTACATGTGCCCCCATATTAATCTCACATAATAACACCATTTTTACCAAAAAAAAAAAAAAAAGTCATATAAAATGTTTATTGCCTTCTATAAAAGTATTTTTTCTAGAGGATGTTTCTTGTCAAACCATCTAAACCGCATTTTACTACATGTGCCCTTGCTCGCACTTAGGATGAAAATCTCTTGTACATTCAACACACCTATAATAGGGCTCTTTACAACTCTAAAAAATAGTCCATTAGAGACATATCTTGTGTTTCAAACTTCGACACCTCTAGATATTTCCTACCACACACCATCTAGCTCTGAGTCACGTGCATAGGAACCAGAAATGGATAATGTCGAGAAGCCTCTGTGCCACATCCAGTCTATTCAGAAGCAGGTTATGCATATTTTCTCATGCACCCACGTAATGTAGGAGTGCCACGGTGCACATCGCACACCTCATGCATTCTGAGTTGGTGATAAAGTCTAGTTATAACTTCAGAAATATCATTTCAAATGTCCACACTAGAAGATCAAGAATCTGTGCTATGGTCCTTACACCATTCTACGCACAACTAGTGAGAACACCTCCATTATTGATCTACCCTTATACTTTGGCATGCAACCAGTCTTCAACATGGAGCTTCTCAAGCTTTACTCTATTGCTTCTTGAGCGAGCAGTGACACAACATCCTTTTGATTTGGATCTCAAACACTTGCATCTTGCAGAGGACTAGATCATCAAAGTGATAAACGCACGCACCCGCCATGACACACATCAAATTTTTAAAGTGGTTAAGGTTAAGCAATACCCTGATCAAGCTAAGTGATACACTTTGGAGTAGCATTAGGATCAGCTCCCATAATTGCATACTAATATAATGGAGACAATTGCTCTTCAAGAAAGGGTGAATGATTTGTGCACAACCTCCATGTAACCGATCTCACTCGTCGTTTATTCTACTACTCAAAGTGCATACCTCTCCCCCAATCTTGTGCATTCCTTTGAATAAAGTTATCTCACAACCTTCTACACAAGTCTTGTGCCTGCTCATTGACTCTAGTGCATTGATTGACCATGTACCTCACACTCAAACTCATAGGCTCATGTGCACTCTAGTTTGTCATCAAGTGCACCACACAGTTCTATGTGCCCTATAATTACACTTTCTTTTGTAATTATAAGGCATGCAAAACTGTGGGGTATGCAAGATGGAAAACTAGAAACAAAAATACAACAAAAAAATACATGTCTTTAAAAGGGTGTACGTCCTTTCAACATTTGAATATTTTAATTTTGTGCTTTCCCTCCAAAATTGTTTTAGGTATATGCTTGGAGAGGTTTGAACCTAGCCTGAAATTAGCCATGGAGCATCCCACATGATTTTAAGGAAATTTAGGGGTATTTTTAGTCTTTGTCAACACATCTAATAAGGCATATTTTATTATTAGAAAAAAAATATATGAGTTTGTAGAGGGGAGTGTGTAGGTTTTGAATATATATATTTTTTTAATGTTAAACTATTTTTTATAATTATTACTTAATTTCTATACAATGTACCTCATTATGGGCTATATACATATCATTACAAATACTTTTATAACTTTTTGATTAGGAATATTTTATTAATCAAAATATTATAAAACTTATACTTGACCAATCTATACATGGTTGGCTATGAAAAAAAAAATGATTTTCATGTAGTTAATGTCAAAATGTTGTGTTCGTACACTTGTAGTTCCAATTTTCCAGTTGTCTTAACTTATATATATATATAGTATATATATATATATATATATATATATATATTATATATATATAGTTAATGTCATAATGTTGTATTCGTACACTTGCAGTTCTAATTTTTCAGATGTCTTGACTTGTAAAATTATATAAAGTTAATGTCAAAATTATATATATATATATATATTAAAAAATATTGTGACCGATAATGTCAAAATTAGAACTGCAAGTGTATGAACACAACATTTTGACATTAACTTTATATATATAAAGTTAATGTCAAAATGTTGTGTTCGTACACTTGCAGTTCTAATTTTTCAGATGTCTTGACTTGTAAAATTATATAAAGTTAATGTCAAAATATATATATATATATATATATTGTGACCGACATTCAACATTTCATTTACACATATATGAAATTTCACACATCAATTCATTCGTTAACTCAAAAAAAGTGTGTATGTACACATGAAGTCTCCTTATATTTTCACAAAAGGGGTCAAGCCATTGTCATAAATGTATCTATTTCACACATTTTTATCATCTCGGTATTGAACAAAATTATATATTTAGAAACTATATTCAAAATGACATAATTAATATTCTTATATCATTATCAAATTCGTTTTCCAAGTGTCTCCTACATTGTCTCCAAATTCAACTATTATAATTTTAAAACAAAACTTCGCTTTATACCACACCTTTTGTCCCCTATTATCCTACATCTGCCCAACTTACCCTGAACATTCACAATGTCTACGGTATGTGGTTTTGGCTGAGTGGTAACAATTTTATAAACCTACCTTACCATAAATACCCTAAAATTTATGAGCATGAGGGGAATACATATGAAGTGACTTAATTATTATTTTAAAGATGCCCTTTAATGGTATTCATATAATCAATTCCCTTCAATGGTACTCATATGAATTTGGTCCCCCTGAATTGTTGGGTGGCATCGAATCCTCATTTCGTAGAGCCTTCGGCTTGGACTACTTTGCCACCCAACGATAATCCGATACCTCCTCCCTCGGGTGTTATAGTGTATACTTAGTTCTCTTGTGTTTTGATATTGTTGGTGTAATGTGGATTTGAGTGTCATCCCTTGTCTAGATTTATTTGTTGTTCCTATTTTATGGTGTTTTGTTTTGAGCCTGTGTTTGTCCTCTGATAAGGAGTTTGATTCATGAATACCAACTGACTACTTTTTTATGTAACATTCTTGCATGGACCTTTTTCTAATTCTTTGAAATTATCATTTAAGGGATTAAAAGTGTGTTTCACTCCATCTTTCACCAATTTATAGGTGTTTCTACATCCATAATTTTGCGCCCTCTTGTAAAATTCCAAGGTCTTCCTAGTAACACATGGCAAATGTCTATAGACATATTACAAAAAAACATCTGTATAGGTATTAATTTGAAAACTTATCAAGGATTTCTAATTCACCAAACCCTGATTTCCCTTTAGTAACCAAGCTAATTTATACGGACTTGGATGCACAATCATCTTCAGATAAATCTTATAAAACATGATTATATTTACTACCACTATCAATAATCTACTTGCAACACTTACATTCAGAATTGAAAATGACTTTGAAGAGATTCTTCCTCTATGTGGAAGTATTTTATTTTTTCTAGGATTCAACATCACCCTCTTCATCATGAGACCTTGTTCAACTTCTTGTTTATCCATATTATGAATATGCACAATACTCTCTTTATATACTTGTGTTATATGTTCATTTTCATCATTTATATTGCATTCTTCATTATGCACATGTGAGCACTCATATTCTATCATGTCTAGTTTCCCCACATCTAAAACATGTACCCATGAATCCTTTTCATATACCTTTTCAATAGGATCCTCTACCTTTGGTATAATTTTCTCTACTCTTTGTACACTTGTATCATATCATTGAGAAGTACTAGATTCTTCTTCTTGTGCAAAGTAACCTCTACTATTACTTCTTTGTCTTTATGCATGAAAATCATTACTTCACCTCATGCCACAACTTATTGTTTGTGTGCCAACTTCTCCTTTGCCTTCAACACACACATGTATGATTCTTCAATAGAGTACAATACAATTATACCATACTCATCTTAAATTTATTCATGTATCTTGATATCTTATTAGTGTCAATGTATCAACATAACCCACTCTGATAGTGATTCTATAAAACTTCTTAGTTTACAATTTCACACTCAACTCCCTACATTGTAGATAAAGTCACAATACACATCGCACACCTCATGCATTATGAGTTGGTGATAAAGTCTAGATACAACTTCAGAAAGAGCATGTCAAAGGTCCACACCAGAAGATTAAGCCTCTACATTATGGCCCTTGCACCATTCTAAACACAATTGGTGAGAATGCCTTCATTATTGATTTACCCTTGTACTTGGGCATGCACCCAGTCTTCAACATGGAGCTTCTCAAGCCTTACACTCTACCACTTTTTGATCCAATAGTAACATAACATCTTTCCTATTTGGGTCCCAAACACTTGCACCCCACTAAGAAGGACTAGATCATTGAAGTGACGAACACATGCAACCACCATGACACACATCAAATTTTTAGAGTGGTCAAGGTTGGGTAATATGTTAATCAAGGTAAGTGGTACACTTTTGAGTAATGTCAGGGGCAATTCCTGTAACTGTGCATCAACATAATGGAGACCATTGCTCTTTAAGAAAGGGTGAATGATTTGTACATAACCTTTGCGTAACCGAGCTCACTCTTCATTTCTTCTACTACTCAGAGCATGTACCTCTCCACCAATATTGTGCATTCCTTTGAATAAAGTTTGCTCACAACCTTCCGAACAATTCTTGTGTTTGTTCGCTGACTCCAATGCACCAATTGCCCATGCACCTCAAACTCAGACTCGTAGGCTCATGCACACTCCAACTTACCATCCTATACATGCCACTATTCTGTGTGCACTGTAATTATAAGTACCTCGCAGATCATGCTAACTTTTGTGCACTCCATAACTTACAATTCTACACATTCCAATAGCATCCACTCATGGACTCTCCAACTCCTTGGGCCCACAACACTCCATGTGTCAAATTGTTTCGGCCACATGATCCAAGTGGCTCAACTATCATTGCTGCCAAAAGTAGATATAGGATTCAAATTCAAATGGTTGACATCCTGAACATTAGTTGTTCTAACTGTTACCAACTACTGCATCTAACATGATCAACATGTTGTGAAAATCCTCCTCAAAAATTAAACAACAATTATTATTGATCTTGTATTCTTATGTTATATATGTAATATATGCATCTAGTTCAAGGATTGGATGCATAGTTAGAAATTCATTCAGTCACACACATTCATAAAATAGAAAACTTGCTCTATGCATCTTCCTTATACACACACATTATTTCCATTGTATATAGCTTTAGTATTCTCCCTATTATTTGTTAATGAATAGAAGTTATATTTCCTATAAATCAAGACTTCCACTCCACTGAATGTGTTTTGTTTATTCTACCTGAAAATTGCACTACACATTTGCTCTACATATCCATCGTGAAATTGTCCCCAACACACCTCAGTCTTGGGCCCCATGGTGCAAATCAATATATATAAGATATTAACCCTTTTATAAACCCTTACTTCCTACACATGCAACAAACTCATCATGGTACCCCTATGGTTGAGAGAGATGGAAATAAAAGCACATTAATCAATTGCTTATTCATTATAATGTAATAATAGATATATCTTTCTCCATGATCCAATATAATATCATCAAAAGATATATAGGATAAAAAATGATAACAATGTTCAATATATGGCATATAAATGTGTTCAATTCTAATTACTACTTAACCATGTGCCTAATCCAAGGTGAGGTTAGGTGGGCCATTACAATCATTCTTAGTGGCCGACATATATAACATTTATTTGGATTTTTTTCAAAGCTATTATCCCTTTTTTACTTTTGAAATATAAGAGTGATACCATTTTCAATAATGAGACTCTTTCTAAAAAAAATTCAACTAATGATATAGTATTTTTCATCACTTATGCTTGTTTATATATCTAGGCACAAGCTGAAAAGGTTGCCTATGAGTTTCAACATCTTCAAGATTTTCTCAATCATTACCGAAGTGCACCATGTACCATGAGAAGGATCCCTATTAATATGTTAGTATAAGGGTCTCCTACACTAATGCCCTAATGACTACAAATATAATCATACATCTACATCTCCTCTCATACTCCTCAATATCATGAGTGGTTAGACTCCTCAACTATGTGATAGATCTTTTGGTTGGCTATATTGTTGGACCTCTTCAGTGTAGTGTGGTCATTATACTACTATTATGATTTCTTAATGTCTTGAGTGGGGAATTCATGTGCATTTGGGTCCTCTGGAGAATGTTCAAGATGGGTGGGCTACTATAGATCTTCATTTAGGAGATCCTTCTTCTTAGGTTATTCTTCCTCCCAAGGATTATTTGCCACCACCTTCCAATGATGAAAACTCCTATGCTTGATGTATATTGTATATATTCTCTAACTTAATTTTTTTAGTAATCTATATATCAATACTTTCCATTGAAAAATACATGATCTCAATATAAATCAAGATGAATGTTCGATGAAAATATTTCCAATCAAAAAATCATTACCAAATACACATTTATTTCTTGTGTTCACTTTATATAAAGTTTTGTTTTTATAATGCATTGAATTATCTCATATTATTTTTAATATTTAATTATTTACTTTTAATTTTATTTATATTAGCTTATTAATTTAAGTGTTTAGTTTCGAGAATATTATTATATGGGTAATTATTTGTTACAATCTATTTCTCATGAATATGAATGGTCTACTCAATACTCATTACATCTAGGTGATATCTATAAAAGTGAAGTATTATAATTTTTTGGGAGGTCATCCATCCCAATATTACTAAGTTCAAAGTGTGGTTAATTATAAAATTTTCTCACAATCAAATTTATTTAATTTACTATCTATTTATAAAACCATTAATAAATTTTCTTTATTTCAAAAATGTTTAAGGGAGAGGACCTAATAGTTGAGTGGGGTCCAATAGTTGAGTGGGGTCTAATAGTTGAGGGTATGGGATCTAATTTTACAACAAATTTTTTATTAAAAGTGGGTGAATTTTTCATTAATTACAAACACATTTGTACCCAATACTTGAACATTGGTATTATGCAAGAATTCAAAAAGATTCTTTAACCTGTACACAAGATATTTTACTATTATTACTACATAATTTCTCAACTACTAATATCTAGATTTAAGATTTACATAGATAAAATGTAAATGTTGGGTTCAATAATATAAACTAAATATATTATTTTTCAAATACAACATGTCTTTTCACTTACCATGACATGTTAGACTCCTATAAACTTTAAACTTCTACATGTTCAAACTTTCAAGAGAGCATGCCTTATTCACAATATTTAATGTACAACTATACATCCACTTTGTCATATAAAACTAAAATTAGACCCAGAATTTGTCATATGAACAACATTGGAGTCCAAAGCTAAGACATCAAACCCTAAGTTTGTATAAAGTAATTGAACAACTTATAAAACACAATAAATAAAGTTATAGGTTCAAGTAGATGATGAGATAAATTAGCAGGTACAACACAATTTCTTTTAAAAAGTAATTAAATGAGGAGAGAAATAGGTCGGAACACTATCTTCTTGAGAAATATGCAACGCTTCTCTTGGTAATATTTCATATCACATAGAAATATAGATATTTTTAACTAAGTCCTCAACACTTGACCACCAAACTATAAATTAGATGCCTAACCCAATAAGCCATAACTCAAATGAGATGACAGAGCAACATTAACAACTAGATAAATGATTAAAATGCTATACAAAACACTCCATTGAAATAAATTCTAACATGACTTATACTCGGTTCCATTCAAGATGTCAAAAATATTAAAAATAGTGTCCTTTGAAAGCCTGGCCTTCAAACTATATAGGAAATTATAGAACCATCATATAGATCCATAAGGGATTTTCAATGAGATATTGTGGTTAGGGTTGAAAATTCAATGACATTAAGGGAAAATTCAATGACTATGGTTAGGGGAGAAATCATGGTTTGCAGAGGGTCAAAACTAACTTAGCAAGAAGATGTGCCCTACTTGATTGGGTGTCAGACCAAACATTAGCTTGCACCTTGATTAAGGATGGGGTTCGAGCAAAGTGGAATACTTTAACACAATAAACAACTAAAGCCTATAAAATGAACTAATAATAAAGGTATGTTTAGAACAAATCTAGGGGTGTTGATGGCGATCAAAGTGAGGTAATATGCATATTCTACTCTATTCAACTTTTCATTTTTTCAAGTGCTTCACTATTCTTCTTTTGATGTTGTTTGAAACAACCAAATTCATTACAATTGATGATCCATAGTCATCTAAATCATCATCCTAAGAAAAATATGAACCCTTAACCCACATTATATCTCAAAATTTATTGATGATCGACCTATGCATCATGAAACAAATAATAGTAGCCCATAGTTAACAAACAAAAAATCTAAAACAAGGCTAGCAAGTAAATAAAATCTTTAAAGATTGAAGAGATAAATGGTGTGAAAAAATCAAATCGACAAGCAAAGTGAAACACATGGTAGATTTGTTGGTCAATAAGACCAACGATCTCCATCTAACCCCTAAGAAACATTTTATGTGTCTTGCAAGCTAGAAGGTTCGACCTTGCCACCTATGAGTTTGCCATCCATACTTCATCTTTCATATTTCTTTGTCGAAGGAGAAGTGCTGAGAAAACAAAAAATGCCCATTAATAATTTAGCTATGCATAGGCATGCTGATACAAGAAACATTAAACTCATGCCAACATTTAATATATGATTGATAAAGGAGGTGCTACACGTTTTGCTTACCACACAAGAACCCCTATAAACTCTTCTCCTATTACAAACCTACATTTCCCAAAAATAAAAAAAAAATTATATAAAAAAATAAAACATAATAGAAAGGAGATTTTCATGAGATAACCATATTTGGTTAATAATGGAAAGGATATTTTTTTTGGAATGTTTCGAAGTCGTATGAATTACATATACACATTTATTGCCTCGTATTGGATGGAAAGTCTCACAAATGTTAAATGACATTTTGAATAATAATAGATAATTGATGCACATAAACAATAGTTTATTGGTGGTCTGTGCTTGGACCGTAAATGACCTAAAGAGAGGTATTATCGATTCATGCAAGCTTTTTCACACCATCACAACATCACTTATGATTTTCCCTTTTAAACACAAACTACCATACAATATAGGGATGGGCTATTTTAAATCCAAAGTTAGTGTGATTTTGTGTAGGGATGATCTCGATTACTGCCCAAAATGGGTTTTTTAATGCAATATAATGAGGTGTAATTACATCTACCTATATAACATGGTGCATACCTAACATGTACTAAGCCTCATTAATTGTAGTTTAAATACCTTACTTTTGGCTCCCATGTATATTTTATGGGGGCACATATGTCCTACTATTAGGCCCCAATTGATTTTGTTATCATGGCATGCCTAAGGGTTAGTCAAACCTCCAAAATGGTCCCATAAGGAACCTTTTGCATGGGGAACAAAATAACAGGTCTATATAGACATGTCATGAGTTGAAAATCTAGAATGAAGAACTAAACTCATCCATCGATGTCAATTTTAAGTGATGATGTGGTATGGTTTAGGCTCCATGCATATGCGAAGTTAGGATGCATGACTATTAGCTCCTCTCCCTTATTATAAAACTCCCTCCCTAACTTTTTAAATGCATGAAATTAAGTTTCTACATTACATTTAATTATATGATACCATATTCAAGATTTAATTCTGTAATTTCAAAACCATCTACATTAACTTATATTTGAGAAATAATAGATAACAACCTATTTATAATCCACTAGACCACTATCATATAAACAAGAGATATGAAGTAGCTTTAGTACTTGCAAATTAGAGGAATAAGGGTGTTGTGCACCTAGTCCTTGGAATCGTTGTAAAAGACAAATATTTGAAAGAGGATAAAATTATCATTATGAGGATCAAATCACATGTATAAAAATCAAATTTGGGTGTATGCATATAAGGTGGTTTTCTTGTTGTACAGAGAGGAGACATGTTATATCACAAAAAACCTTAGCAATGGCAAAACGTTGGGGAAAGGCTAGGAAATACAAAACATGAAAACGGTTAAAGAATTTAAGGTACACTAAACGGTCATCATGATGGGCAATGTCAAGCTATTTCATGTGATATCAGACACTACAAAGCCCATATTATACACTAGATCCAAATTTTGGGCAATGGTTGAATTTATATTACTTCTACACATTCTAAAGGAGTATATAGCTTGTAAGGTGGTAACATATTTTATTGGTCATTTTTATAGTATTAGGGGTTGAGAAGGACGTTATGAGTGTTGATTTGATTGTACGAGAATAAACTAGTCTAGATAAACATGACTAAGTGCTTAAATTATTTGTTTCATACTTAAAATTAAAATGGTTTTTGGTTGGGCATGAAAATCGATGTTGAAAAATGTTAAGCATCTACAAAACCATGAGATGAATCAAACCATGATAAAGTCTATATGCAAGAAGAAAATATTCTATTATTTGGAAATCCTTGATTAGAAATTGAGTTTTTCCATTACGTATATATGTTTACAAATATTATAGGGGATTAAATGCATATCTATAGGGGTCAAATAGGGTAATTGCGGTATGCGTGTGTAATTGAGAGTTTTTAATCAAATTAGCATCATGTTATCCACATTGACCCTTCACAATAATAAACTTACAATAAAAGAACCTACCACCTTGCAAGTTGTGTACCCATTTTTTATTGTTGTAAGTCATGTAAATCCAATAGGTGCCTTAAATCCGTACAATCTTTTAAATGCCTAAACATTTGTTTAAAGCCCAATGGGCACAAATGCAATCTATCACAAAATCTAGATAACACATTTTGCATGAAGATTTAGAATTATAATGTTGATGATTATTAACATAGATCATACCTAAGTATAGTATGGAAATGATTTTTTGCCAACTACATCACACCATGTTTGATCACCTTGATAGATGGCAAAAAAAATAATCACAAATGATCGAAGCATTTACAATTTCAAACTCGATATGCTCTTGGATACTTCTAATTTTTATATTGCCTTGTAATGAAAATAGTTTTTCCATTTCAATCACCAAGACAAAACCCAATCACCCACAGTTGGCTCGATCCCAAAATGTTGGGATCTTCAACCAATCAATACAGATGTCCCCTGATCGAAACCAAGGGACTTATTTTTTTGACATAGATATTGGGCAAAGATGCCATCTCTTTCTATGAAGAATGAAATCCATTGTACACAAAAATGTTGCATGGCGATTCAGGTCATGATTATATATATAATATTTCTATATATCAAATATTAGTTATTATACAAGTAATATATAATATATATTATAATATTTTTGTGTATCAAACATAATTATATAATATATGTGAATATTTTATTTTATATAATATATATAAATATCATCTTACATAATATAATATAGATATTATATTATATAATATGTATTTTGTGAGTAGAACAAAATAACTTGATTGATTTATTTGAAGAGTAGAGTAGAATAAATACAAAATAATTTACCAAAAATATTGTAACTATCTTACATGAATGGAGGAAGTAAACATAAACTCCCTAAATTAGACATATTGCAAAATATAAACAATTACACTAAACTACCTAAAAATAATGTAAATCAAACTGATAATTATCTATGATAACATTCCCCCCTTATTACATTATTTTTACAAATGTACCCACTAAACAGGTCAAATTTTACCTTTTCAAGGGATTTGGTGAGTATATCAGCTATATGTGCATTTGTTGGGCAGTACTGGAATCGTATGTGGTGGTTTAAGACTTGCTCTAGAATGTAGTGACATTTGACCTCAATGTGCTTGGTTCTTTCATGAAAAATATGATTCTTTACAAGCTTCAACAAACCCTAATTATCACAATGAAGTATAGGTGGCTTCTCTTCACTAATGCCCATATCAGCTAGAATGTGATGTAACCATATCATCTCACACATAACTTGACATGTGGCATGATACTCTACCTCAGTGGATGAGAGAGCAATAAAAATTTGCTTCTTACTAATCCATGAGATTGATCAAGATCCAAGGTGACATATTTATCCTGACATTGACTTTCTATCATCAACATATCTGGGATAGTCTGAGTCAATGTATCTCTGCAAGAAGGACTAAATATTCTTCTTTTATTCATACCATACTCAAGTGTGCCTCATACATATCTCAAAACATGCTTTGATGCAATCTAGTGACATCTATTTGGCTCCTGCATAAATCTTGAGAGATAGCTCACAACAAAACATAAGTTTGGTTGGGTATATGTTAAGTAGATGAGACTTCTAATGAGTTGTCTATGGAGAGTTGCATCCACTTGAGGTGAGTTTTAGAATCGAGAGATTTGTAAACCTTTCTCCATTGGTGTTGAAAGAGGTTTACAATCTAACATTCTATATTTTTTGAGGAGTGTATTAGCATATTTTATCTGGGAGATATGTGATTCTATTTCTACCATATCTTCAAACCAAGATAGTAATGGAGTAGTCCCAAATCAGTCATGTTGGAGGATCTTTTGAGGTCATTCTTCACAATATCAACCCAATCTTCTGTACTTCCAGTGATCACAAGATCATCTACATACAAAACAAGAATGATGATTTCCATCCTTACCTTTTTTATGTACAAGTTTGAATCTGAGGGGCTACAGGTAAAACCATACTGGAAAAAGTGATCATCTATCTTGATCCTTACCTTTTTTATGTACAAGTTTGAATCTGAGGGGCTACAGGTAAAACCATACTGGAAAAAGTGATCATCTATCTTGATGTACTATGCCCTAGGAGCTTATTTTAGTCCATATATTGATTTGATGAGATGACATACCTTTTTAGGATTCTTTTCACCAACAAATCCTTTTAGTTGGGTCATGTACACTTCTTTGAGATCACCATTTAGGAAAGCACTCTTGGCATTCATTTAGTTGAAGTTTTCATCCATTCTATGGTGTTAGTACGCAAACAACTTTGATGGTCTTGATCTTCATAGTGGGTGCAAAGGTCTCTTTATAGTCAATGCCTTCTTTCTGAGTATATCCCTTTGCTACAAGTCATGTTTTGTGTTTGTTGATGGATCTATTTGCCTTATATTTAGTTTTTAAAACCCATTTGCAGCCTATGGGTTTCTTTCCTGTAAGTAGATCTATAAGTTCCCAATTTCGATTCTACATGAGTGAGTCATACTCAGCCTCCATAGCTTTATTCCACTGAGGTTGACTTAGTGCTTCTCAAAAGTATCAAGTTTGGAGCTATCAACTATTATACTCATGAGTGCAAAATTTACCTCATTTATTGTCTGACTCCTTGTTCTGACTCTAGATAAAGTATGGGAATCTTTGATGGTGCTTTGTACCCACTTTGAATGGGAAATCTGTTGTTGATGTGAAGAACTACTTTGTTGATATGAAGAACCAACATCTTTTAATTTTTTAAGATCAACATACAGCTCCCCTTGCATCTCATCTTCTCTGAGAGAAGTATCATCAGCATTTGACTCAGAGAGTAATTGGTGAGAGGTGGTTGGTGTTGATTCTTATTTGTGCATCATTGAGTCAAAGGACGAATCATCACAAACCACATATCTACTTTCATAGATTTTCTTTGTCTTAATATCCTTGAGACGGTATGCTTTTGTTGTAGTGCTATATCCTAATAGGATATACAGGAATGTTTTTGACTCGAATTTCTTCCTCTTTTGGGCTAGGATATGCATATATGTTGTGTGACCAAACACTTATAGATGAGAAATCGATGTATTTTTACCACTAGATACATCTTCTATAGTTTTATCCTTTAAAATATTTGGTGGTGCTTTATTGAGAAGATAAACAATTGTCTAGATTGCTTCTACCCAATATCATTTCTCCAGCTTTGTTGTTGATAGCATGCAATGAGCCATTCCATTATCGTGCAATTTCATTGCTCAACAATGCCATTCTACTGGGGTGTGTAGGGAGTAGTTAAATTTTGTTTGATGCTTTATTGGTTTAAGAATGCTAAGAATTTCTTTGATGTGAATTCCCCCCTCGATCTAAGTGGAGTAGAAGAAGAGGTTGTCTGATCTCCTTCATAACCTGCTGATAGAAGACTTCGAAATGATGAAGGGCCTCACTCTTCTTCTTCAAGAAAAACACCCATTTCTTCTGAGAGTAGTCATCCATGAACAAATGGAAGTACTTGTATCTTGAAAATGACGTAGGTAACTATCCGTTCATATTAGTATGAACAACCTCTAAATGTTTCTTGGCATGAAAGGTGCTTATCTTGAACGGATCCCTATGTTGTTTACCTTCAAGACATCTAGGGCAAATGGGCAAGGAATTGGACAACTTGGGAAGTTCATGTACCATCCCTTTTGAACTCAAATGGTACAAAGATCTAGTAGATAGGTGACCATAATGGTAGTGCTAGAGAGTAGTAGATTCTACTGTAGAGGCAAATAGAGCTATTACAAAAGATGAAATGATATCTAAAGCAAATAATTTATCTTTCAAAAATGCTCTAGCGAGAATCATACCTTTTCATGAGATTAAGTAGGATTTGATGCCATTATCAACAAGAAACTCCACCTTCAAATGATGATTCAAACGTTGATTGACTGATAATAGGTTGGATGTCAATCCAAGAACATATAGTACCTTTGAGAGTGTACATTTTCATGTTTTGAGAGGAATGGTGACTTTGACTATTCCTTCTGCAACATATTAATTATCAATGGTGATCCTAAATCGATCTCCAATCTGTTGGTTTATCAGTAAATCAAACAACTACCTGTTGCCTGACATGTGTTTAGTGGTACCTGAATCTGTAAACCAGATATTCCTCATAGGCTATGAGGTCTAAGAGACTAGCACTAAGTTCTTATGTGTGAAATAATTATCTTCTTCAAGTGTCTCCTCATCAGATCCATCATCTTGTTGAGCTACGATGTCCCTTCTACTTTTACTGGTGGGGAAGTCTTTTTGATTTCTGAGAATCATTGTGCCATGTTGTGCTTTCTTTATTGGAAGACCCTTTTTTAGGCCATTATACTAGTAGTTGTATCTATCATGAGTTTTGGTTCGACAGATGTGACACCACCTCTTTGACTTTTGTGATTTATAATGATGTCGAGACTGTTGTTGTTGTTGTTGTTTTTGTGGTTGCTTCTCTTGAGGTCCCTTGCAAACTTTTGACCTTGTTGTTGTTCCGAGATAAGAGCTTTGTCTTGCAACTCATCTTGGACCGAGTTTATGGCATCTTCTTGCTACAATAGGTTCATGAGTTCTTCGAATGATACTTTTTGTTTGGAGACATTCAGCGTCATGACAAACACTTTGAATTGGGAAGGGAGTGCTCTCAAGGTGATCCAGACCAAGATTTGGTCATCTACTGTCTCATTGAGTGCTAATAATTCCATTCGCAGCTCAGCCACCCGACATAAGAATTCCTTGACTTTCTTGTTGGACTCCATAAAGTATGTGTGAAGTCTGGACTACAGATGGAGGACATTTGTCTTATTTTTTACCTCATAGATGGTCTCTAATTCATCCCACGTTGTCTTTGCTTTGTCTGCATCCCTAACATGTGGCTGCAAATCATCAGTGATGCTTAACATAATCAGCATCAAAGCTTTAGCATTAGCTTTTTCATACTTTGTGAGTTCATCGAGATTAGTAGGAACCTACATAGTCCCTGTGACGATGCCCCATAGTCTTTCAAACTAAAGGATGGTGCGCATATTCATTTTTTGAGTGGCATAGTTCGGCCCTTTGAGATGTTAGGCATCAGATAGAAGTAATTTTGGAGTAGACGTTGTAACAAAATATTTTATTGCTATGAGAGAAAATTACAAGTCTTTTTACTCACTAGCAAGAAAATCGAGCTTGGAGATGAGCACGATAATTACATGCTAAGAGATGGGGATGCTTCGTGGGGCAATGAACCTCATCTTCATACTCCGCATTATATTTGGCTTTGAGTTCTGCTCATATTTTCCTTGGTAGTGCAGCTCGAATAAGAAATATTCTAGAAGTCCCTTTTTGATTAGCTCATCAAAGTGAAGGTTCCCACTATCATGGAGGGCTTCTAGCAAGGCAAAGTAGAAACCATAACTCTCGTGAGCATCACGATGGTTTTCCATGGCCTGCAAGTCTCCTTGGTGGCTTTCAGCAGTTCCAACACTATCCTTCATGCTGGACATACGCGGTGGTCTCCACAGAGTTCGTCTCATAGCTTTAATGCTCCATGAGCTATTTTGATCGTTTTGTCCTCTTATTTAGGGTTAATGAAAGCTTCTGACAAAGGGATGAATTTGTGTTCAGATATACATGAATTGTTGCTCCATTTCTATGATCGCCTTTGGCAGTGGATCCAATCAAATATCTTGACCGATCTACCTTCTTCTACTTTATGGCATTGGCCATCTATGTAAACTTCCTACGTACGGCTTCTTGCATTCGTTGTTGGCTGTCTAGCGTTCTGCTCTTATCTTCAGGTTGTGGCTCTACTCAGGTTCAAATTCTGTCTTAATTCCAATACATACTCATATACACATCTTCCTTGGCCCAACGACCTTTTACCAAATAGAAGAATATGCCCAAAAAAAAACACATGCTCGGTTCTAAACGAACTCTGATATTTTACATTATTTTTAGGCACTATGCAAAATGACAATCATGCCATCCACCACAGACTCGAGTCTGCCCTCTATCATTTCACAATTTCATCCATCCATGTTGTCAATGCCAATGGCTTTACCAAATAGGCACGTATCCATCATCTGTGCAGCTCATTCCATGGCTATATCAATACCAGATAAAATGAATATGGACAGAAAAGACTTACACAGTGATGCGTGAGTGGTACTGGGCATGACTGTATGTTGGTCTGTTGTGCATTGAATTTTCAGATTACTGAAGTCAGTGATTCTTCCACAACAGGTGTCTACCAAGAAAATGGACACTCTGCTTACTATGTGGGTCACAGGTCATAGGTCTGTCAGGGTTCTCGATTGCTCTGATACCAGATTGTGAGCAGAACAAAAGAACTTGATTGATTTATTCGAAGAGCAGAGCAAAATAAATACAAAATAATTTACCAAAAAGATGGTAACTATCTGCCAGGAATGGAGGAACTAAACATAAACTCCCTGAATCAGACATACTGCGAAATATAAACAATTACACTAAACTACCTAAATATAATGTAAAACAAACCGATAATTATCTATTCTAACATATTCTAACATAGTTTTAAATATAATATATGAGCAATTAATCTGTCATGAAGCACATTTATAAAAACAAATTATAAGAACGAATTAAGGAATAAAGAAATGATAAATAAAAAATCATGGAATTTTTTTAGATTGACACCTGTGACTACATGTCACTCCATGGTTTGCTGGAGATCTGCGACCCTGCTCCCCATCATCTCTCCCACTAACACTAGTGCTCTATCTTCGGGGCATTCTGGTTGAAAATGATTGGTTCCTGGACTAACAATTTGTCAGTCTAGATCTCCCAGCATCAATCCTCCTCCAGGTGTCTGCATGTCATTGGTCCAGGGTTCAAGGGGTTTGACACCCTGGGAACCTCCTGGGGCTGACATCGGTTGATCTGGGTTAGTTCCGAGGAACACTAGACCCTGCCATGACTGATAGGTCCGAACCCTGGGGCTCTTCTCATTAGCTACGACTCTAGCAAAACTGGAATGCAGGGACTCCTTGGTAGTTTTTCCAATTGAGAACGATGAATACATCTTTGTGCTTGTTGAGAAAGAGTGTGATTCATCTTCTTGACATTCAAATTGAACAAAATCTGATATATCATGAAAAAGTAACTAGAGAGCTTTTGGGGTATACTGTTGGGAGTGATATCTTTCATCTTTAAAAGATGTGTTGATCTCTGATATGCCACCATTCAGATAGCTATTCTCTTTCAGAATTTCAAGAAAGTTCCCATAATATGATTGATTAGGAGACTATATAAATCTGCAAATATCCATGCAATCAAGAAAGTTGTTTAGCAGCACATAGAAAACTGTTGCTCATAATCTTATGCTAACAGTCTTCAGAATTCACTTGTTTTCAACGGTCGGATGAAGGAAGATAATATTAGGTTCTTGATCCCATAACAAGGTGATATCTGACCAAAATTTCATCAGCTCTCCAATAGTTGATTAAGGGGTCTGAAAATTGGTAAATTCCCAACGCTGACATCGGTTGACCCGAATTAATTCTGGGGAACCCTTGACCCTGCCATGACTGACAGGTCCGCAAGCCCAGGGCTCTGCCCATCGCCCATGCTCTCATACCTTGTGCACATGAATAAAACTTGAGCCTGCTGGTGCGCACCCAGCAGTGACGTCAGCGAGCTTTCTTCTTTTAAAGCAGGGACATGCTTTTTAAATCCCATACACAATTCAACATTTTTTTAAATTAAACTCAATTCATATATGCAATGTGACATTAACTTATTTGTTAACAGTGAAAACCTGTCCTGAAATCTGTCAAATCATGTCAGAAAACAGAGAGGGCTTTCATGGGGCCTAAGCAGCAATCAAACATGCTACAGAGCCCGGTATGGGCAGGCATGAGGTGCCCTCCGGCGCGCTCAGGGCCTGTTTTGTCGATATTGTGCGAGCGCGCCCTGTTTTGCAGATATTGTGCGGTCAAATTATGTCAGAAAACAGAGAGGGCTTTTTTGGGGCCTAAGCAGCAATGAAATGAAATGAGTTTTAATAACGTCCACGAGACCAAATAGTCTATGGGACCAAGTGTCAAGATCATTAGAGATTCTTCATTTTCTTTTCGAAGTCATCTCGCTTCCTATGAATCTTTAGCAACAGCCGGGCCGTGTTGTGTAGCCTCTCCTCCTCAAATAATTCACTAAAACTGCCCACATTCACGTTGTTATCCTGCTGCATACGAATATCCTTGTACGCATCGCACTCCCTAATGAAGTGTCATTCAGTTCCAACCACTCTATCATTGCAAAAAATGCAAGTCCTATCTTCCCATCTTTCCTTGGGAACCGTCCATCTTCCCATTTCACACCTAAGATGGTGTGAACCAGTCCTCAATTGTGCCATTAGGATCCTAGCATTACCTTTAAGTTCGGCACTTAGGTATGCTTTATCCCCATGCTCCCAAGTGGGATTAAACTCTTTGATATAATGCATTTTTTTACGTTCAATCTGATTTGTCCACATGGCAGTCTTGAATTTTTTTAATACAAACTTTTTTATTTCCTCTTTGGAGTTAGGGCACTCGTGTAACTCAATGTTCCATTTTCCCAGCCACTTGATGTTTTGCTTCATCCACGTCTTCTTCCTTCGATCTAGCACCTCGTTCACCACCATTTTGGGCCACCAGTGATTCCCCATGTTTTCAACTTTTTTTATGTAGCTTATTACCCGTAAAATCGCCACAGCTTCCATTGGGAAAGTACCGGCTTCTGCCAGGAGGATCTCATATGGAACAGTTGCTTTAACTTTAAGACTACTAGTGATAAGATGTTTTTGAATTCTTTCCAACTGTCTCCATCTGTGATTTGACATGCTGCTTCCCCAAACCTCACAACCGTAGAGGATAACCGGTGTGACCAACAAACCAAAAAGGGTTTTCTTGGTTTTCCAGTCCCAAAGTTCTGCTTTCCTGCATCTGTTCTGGAGAAGGTAAGAAGCTCTCCAACCTCCTTGAATCCTTTTCGTCCTGCAAGTTTCCCAACTGAGTCTGTTATGAAAAACAATACCAAGATACTTGTATTCTTCGACGATTTCCAACGGGCTACCTTCGAACATAAAATTAGTTTGTTGTTGTTTCCTTTTTAGAGAGAAGATCATGACTTTAGTCTTGCTAATGTTCACTTGCATCCCGACATCTTGGCAAAATAGCTCTAAAGCCTTCAAATGATCCCTCAAACCATGGGCAGTTTTTGCTATAAGAATAAGATCATCTGCATATAAAAGTAGCTTTATTACAACACTGGTCAATTGAATGCCACCTTATTCAGTTTTATTTATCTATTCCTCAAGTTTGTCAATGTAAAGGCGAAACAAAGTGGGGGAGAGTGGGCACCCCTGCTTGACCCCTATGTTGCTGCCGAAGCATTCAAACATGCCTTCTCTAGTTCTAATTTTTGCTCTAACATGCTCATAGAGTTTGTGGACAGCTGCTCTAAACTCATCGAGAACCCCTAGTTCTTCCATCTTTTTCCAGAGTTTGTCTCTGGGTACTGTGTCAAAAGCTTTTTTAAAATCCACAAAACAACAGTAAGCTTCCCCACCTTGGGTGTTCCAAGCTTTTCAATCAAATGCCTAAGAGTAATACAGTGATCAATGGTAGAGTGCTTTGGTCTAAAACCAACCTGTCCCTCTGCTCTTTTCCCTTCTTTTTTTGCCCAACTACTGATTCTACGTTTGATCAAGCTCTCAAATAACTTTCTAAGAAGAGGGTTGATCATGATAGTACAATAGTGTTAGGTTGTGGAGCTAAAAGCTTCACCAGGATGCAAACAGGGGGAGGTTGCTGAGTTACAGGCAACCGACGTCGGTCATCTTCAGTGTTCACAGTAACCGACATCGGTTAGGTGTCAGTTGACATCGATCAGACATGAACCGACGTCGGCAGCCTGTGTGTGCATGTGTTTGCATGCGACTCCCGAACTGGTCTATTTTTGGACGGATAGTTTGTTTGCATGTGAAAGACTAATTTTAGTCTTGGAGCTGCGATTCTAATTATTGTAATTAGAAGTCTAATTATTGTTTACATGGTATCTATATAATAGACTCATGGGCTGTATTGTAAGATTGTAGAACCGAAAGGCTTCTGTAGAATCAGAAGGGTTCTATCCAAGAGAGAATCATAAGGACTTGGTGAGGCAAGGACAAGGGTTCTTCTGGGTGTGTATGATCTAGGTCGGCAGGTGTGCAAGACCAGGTTGATCTGCAAGTGTGCAAGATCATGCTAGATCTACATGGTAAGTAAGGTCGGTTGATCTGCAGGTGTGTGTGTGTGTGTGTGTGTGTGCGAGGTCTAGGTTTGCAAGTGTGCAGAACCAGGTTGATCTGCAGGTGGCAGTAGGATCAAGGTGATCAGCAACACAACAGGTAGCAAGATCAAGTGATATCTACTTGGAGTACGTGGTGTACTCGGACCTGGAGTACGTGGAGTACTCGGTTGGACTGGCAGTATTTATATTGACTGGTTGGAGGTGAACACCAACTCTGTGTTTGAGTTGTGTGTTGTGACCGTAATTGAGAGAGTGAACTCTTGAAGGTGAATTACTGTACACCGGGTGTGAGAAGCCTGAGAGGTGTGGAAGAAGAGTGTGGCACCTTCTTTATTGTATTTTCTTCTGGATGAGTATTAATACAATTGGGTATTGTCTCTCATATTCTGTGTTATTTCTTATTTCTAGTTACTTGTGCATTCTGGTTAAATTCTGTGTTTAGTTGCTTATACAAAGGTAATCATGTGTGCTCTTTTGAGAGCTGGTAGATCCTGACAGATAGTTAGAGGGATTATTGATATCCCCACTCTTGAAGAGAGGGATAACGACACTAGTCGTCCACTCCAATGGAAATCCCCATTGCGTGACTTCATTTAAAAAAAATTGATGTGCGGAGCAAGGTGTTCAATGCCCCACTTTAAGAATTCAACTTGCAGCCCGTCAATGTCTTGTGCTTTACCATTTGCTAATTTATTTATACCCTGTTTGATCTCCTCATCCGAGAAGAGCTCGATTGACGTGCTAACACTGGGAGGGAGAGTTTCCTCGTGTTCACGCTCATAAAGCAGCTTTGCATACTCTAACCATTGAGATTCTGTGATATTATTTTATGTATGTTTCTTCTCTTGTTATAGCTCCCTCCAAAAACCTTTGGGATTGTGCTTACCTAACTCTATTAGCTCCTTCCTTCTTAGTATAACAAATTTTTCTTTCTTGGCTTTTAACAATTTCACATATTTTTTCTTGTTTTCTTTGTTTGGCTCGCTCTCTTTGTATGATCTTTTTGCTGCGTTGCACTCTTCATCATACCAGGGGTTAGCCGAGAACGTGTTAGAGACTCCTTTTCGAGGCTTGGATTTCTTGCAAACATTGAGAGCCTTATGGATCAAAGGGACCAACAAACTGTTGTCAATATGATTCCTCGTGATATTGTTTTCTTTAAGCCCAACTTTGTTTTTGGTCATCTCAATGTGCTGCCCAAGGGTAGCAGTAAAGAGTTCCTGGTTTTTTTATTAAAATTATTTTACCATGCAGATTAGCTGTTCTAATCTTGTGTTGAGCTTTCCTTTCACTTTGCTTGTTTGTGAGAAAGCCAAACTTAACCAAGAGGGGCATATGGTCAGATTTCATCTCCATAGGGCATTCCCCTATAACAAACTCCAGTAACCTAGTAGTGGAATTCTTAGAGCAGATGACATAATCAACCACACTTTGACCGTTGTAGGTTTTGCATGTAATACCTCTAGAACTTGGCCAAGCTCTTGTCCCATTACATATAACCATGTCATACAAACTACAAAGTCCCAAAAGTTCGGCACTGAAGTGTGTCACACTGCGTTTTCCATCTTGTGACATTCTTTTCCAAAGTTGGTCCCCACTCTCTTTTAGCCACAAGGGATTGTTATCCTCTCTATCTTCTCCTTCCATTTGAAGAGATTGATTGTTGGCCGTTCTAGCATTGAAGTCTCCTATTAAAATAATTTCCCCTGATGTGCTAAAAACAGATATATCTTTCTTTAACGCTGCATACGGGTCTTCCCTATCCAAGTTTCTCTTTTTTTAGAACGTTGACCCTTTCGAGACAAAGTAACAAGCAACCAACCTGATTATGTCTTTATTGTCTATTATTTTCAGCCAAATGTATTTTTTATTGGGATCCTCCTTCTCTATTTTCACTGTTGCATCCCACCCCTCTTTTATTAGCATGGTGACCCCCCCATGACCTTTTCTGTCTCCGTCCTTTCGTTCCATACTGAGATTTTCTTGTACCCTACAAAGTCTGGGACTTTGCATCCATCATGCTCATGTGTTTTGGTTAAAATAATAATGTCTTTCCTTTCTGCTATGGGTCCCAACCCCGGTCCTCTTCTCTAAGGGTATCCTCTGCAATTCCAACTTATCATATGCAGAGATTCTCGTGGGGCCCCATATTCTTATTTTTGTGGAAAGAGCGCTCGTTGATTTGAGCTTTTCCATTTTTCAGCCATGCCCATTTTCCATCCTCTCTTGCTTTTTTCACTTTTTTCCCACTCCTTTCTTCGTTCTTCTTGTTGTGCGAATGTTAAGTTCTCATCAAGGAAAATGTGGGTGCCTCTGAGTAGCCCCCTATTCTCTAAATTGTGCTCTTATCCTCTATGTTTCTCAAGATAACTCTTACATGTCTATTCCTTCTTTCTTTTGTTTTCTTTCCAATCATGTTTCCTGCTTGATAACACCCGTCCATTTCAATTCTTCTTTTAGAAAATCTCTTGCTAACATGTCAGTGCTTTCTTTCTCGCCAAAATCCTTCAAACTTTTCATGATAATATTAACCTCTTTGGACTGTTTGTCTTTTTCTTCTTTTTATGTGTCTCTTGATTTGTTTCTCGATGTTTTCTTTTTGCTCATGAATTGGTTCTCTGACAACCTGAGTCCAGGGTTTTGCTTCTTCTAGTTGATCTTTCAACTTATTTTCCCTTAATTCCATGCTTGCCATAGCTGTTTGGATCTTTTCTAGCTGTGAAATATCACTTTTTATACCTGTTTCTGATATACTTTTTGTTGATTTTGTTTTCTCTCGCTCTAGTTTTAGATACCCCGCTGACCCCTTATCATATTGCTTTGCAGAGTTAAAACTTGCTCTTTGAGCAACTTGTTTTCTCTATCAAGATTCGAGTTGGTTTCCAAATTTCTTTCAAACAGGCTGCAAAGCCCGGTAAGGGCAGCCCTGAGGCGTCGTCGGGCGCGCTCAGGGCCTGTTTTGCCGATATTGTGCGGAGGTCTTCACTGAACTCTTATGGTGAGTAAAAGACGTGGCAGCATTTACAATTATCGTTCGTGTGTTTTCCCAAAAACCTGCGGCTTTCTACACATGCATAGGCTGACAAGGAGGGTGAAACCTATTTTTCCACTAGCGCACACTTTGTGGCAATGCCCTAAAAATTCTGGCAGAGAGTGAGTTATTAGAAAGGTTAACTGCTTACTGCAAAATGCAGCCGAATGGATGCAAAAAGACTCAGAAATGCAAAAAAAAAAAAAATTAGAAAATAGGAGATCAATAACAGAGTATATTGAGGATGAGTTTTTTTCTTAAATTATCGGCAATTTATTTCTTTTACTTGATATCCTGCCATTTTATTTCAGTCTGCCAGAGTGAGTTATTAGAAAGGTTAACTGCTTATTGCAAAATGCAGCCGAATGGATGCAAAAAAAAACTCAGAAAATGTGAAAAAAAAAATTAGAAAATAAGAGATCAATAATAGAGTATATTGAAGATGAGTTTTTTTCCTAAATTATATAGCAATTTATTTCTTTTACTTGATATCCTGCCATTTTATTTCAGTCTGCCAGAGTGAGTTATTAGAAAGGTTAACTGCTTACTGCAAAATGCAGCCGAATGGATGCAAAAATACTCCAGAAATTGAAAAAAAATAAAATTAGAAAATAAGAGATCAATAACAAAGTATATTGAGGATGAGTTTTTTTCCTAAATTATCGGCAATTTATTTCTTTTACTTGATATCCTGCCATTTTATTTCAATTTAACATGTTTCTTTTTTAATATGTGCATTTACAAATGCAGCAAACATGGATGGATCACAGCTAATTCCCTTCATTCAACCATTATGCAGTGATGGATTTCTTTGCGTTGGGCTTTTTGATGGCTACGAGTTTTTCCTCTCCTTTACGAGCCATTGGTTTCGTTCTCTTCTCTGAAATCACAGGTCAGGCGATAAAAATCTACACAACATAGTGCGAGGTAATAAAACAATATCTATAAAATAATACATGTAATTTGGAGACTTTCTTATGTCCAATGAACCTGACAAATGGTTATCTTGCATATCCATTTTGGGGTTTTACGTTTTTAATCTGTCATTGTATATCTAATTTTTTTTTATTACATCTATTGTTTCTGGGCATAACATTCTAAAGATGGGCTGTTTGCTTCGGTAAACATGAATGCTTTGAAAACGTTTTTAAGATCAATATTTTTTTTTGTTTTGTTTTGTATTGAAGGTCGATGTTTCAAGTTCGTTGTTTAAAAGCCTTGTGGGCTTCATACCATGTGACTTATGTTGTCTTAATGTCGCTATACTACGCAATTTTTGAGCACGAGAATGAGGACAACTAGCCATTTTGTTGTTAAAATTTCATTTTCCATCTCTGGTAATTACAGAAGGATGAACTGCAGTGTTAAATATTATTATTTTGTTGTAATCTTAATGCATAATCCTCCAGCTGGGGTAGGAACCGATAATCACAGAGGTCGCTAGCATCTTACTGCTTTTATGTCATACCCAATCATTTAGCCAACAGGCTCCTATAGCAACTGGGCATTTACATGCACTTGTAGGGGGATCGCGATGCCGATGATGAGGTGCTCTTTCCTGACAGTGGTCGTCCACATGCTGCTAAACTTGATGCTAGTCTTCATCTTTCATCTTGGCGTGCAGGGCATCGGCATCACCATCACCATCACCATCGACTTGGCGTGTATGACATTGACAATAAAAAATCAGCTATTTCAGAATATTAGATATTAAAATATTAATAAATTTAATTATAGTAAAAATAAAATAGCTTGCAGCCATACATTGAACACTTCATCGAAATTATGGACAATAACTACGTTCCAACAACCACTTCTGCATTAATATTTTTGGGAAACTCGAAGCTTCTCAGAAAGCTACCCTTTCACTATCCATTGTGTTGTTTTCATTTTCATTATTCTGAGCCACTTAAGGGCAATTGATTTATATTAGAGTTTCAAAAGGAAGTAAATGATCATTTTTAAAGGGCAGGTGCATCATTTTTGAAGGGTAGGTACGATATGGGTAAAAACATCTCGATGTGGGTGGGGTAGAGTATATACGATCGTTGCATACAAGATTCTTGATTTGTAAAACGGATTAAGGTACAATTATGAAGGTGCCATCATAACACTATCAAATGCATACTAAAATCAATTTATCATTATTAAACCTGAAAAAAATTTAATAAAATTCTATTGAGTAAATTGTCACCGTGGAGAATTACAATGATACACAAGGAAATTAACTCCTGTGAAATATAAAGTTTTGAGATAATGAAATATGAAATTACAGTGGAACATATTGCTGCTATCTGCATCTATCTAAACTGTTATCTTAATCCTTTTATAAATAAAACAAAGGAAAAATTAGAATGAAGAAAATCAAGACAAAATGTAACTATGAAATATGGAGATGTAAACATTAATCATTCTCACTTAAAATGTTTTAAATATATTGTTTGGAGAGTTAAATATTCAACTCTAAATTATAAGAAAAGGTTATGAAAATCAAATAATCAAATGTAAAAAAACAGATTAGCATTGAAAATATGGTAAATATACCATTGAAGACTGTGCTGAATAAATTATAAGAAAGAACTTAGGCGTTCAAACAATCTTAGTTTTTCTGAAGAGTGTGAGTTGAAGGTAATGGCGAGTAGCCCCCCTCAGGAAAATGGAATGGCGTTTAACTCGCCTCAGGAACAAGAAAGGGGGAATATGTACAGTAGCCGCCATGAGCATAAGCTTTTCTTGAACGAAAGACTTGAGGGTTACGAATGCAGTGGATGCGAACAATTTGGAGGAAACACTGGATATCAATGTAGTTCATGCCCCCGTTTCATATTACACAAAGCCTGTGCTACGATTCCTGATCAATATGTCCATCCTCATTTCACACTAAAACCATTTCAATTTCGTAAAAAGACACGTCTCCGACACGACTGCGACGGCTGCGGAGAGCTGATCAGAGGTTCCCTGTTCGAGTCTCGCAGGGCAGGTTTGAAACTTCACCCGCTGTGCATAGATCTTCCTCCTAATATCACCTACAGCGGGCATGATGGTCATGGTCATATGAAGCTTGTTAACGATAAGGTGGAAAAGTACACTTGCAACGAGTGCAGTAAGGTGAGTTCGAAATGGAAATATCGGTGTAAGGTGACTGCGTGCGAAGTGAAGGTGGATTTGAACTGTGCTATAGTGAGGTTTCATGGTTTTGAAAAGTACGGTATTGCGGGGGTTTCTCGACCTAATCGCTGTAAACAGGGTCGGAAAATGGTGGTGAAGGTGGTAAAATTTGTTGTGCGCTTCGTAGTAGGGAACGCTATTAATGGAACTGCAGAGGGCAGTGTTCAATCACTTCTGGGCAATGCATAAAGTGACTAAGGTGGCGACGAACAAGAACAAGCTGGGGACGAAGAAGATGTAGATGGCGTTGAACCAACAGGTGGCCATGAACCTGCAGTCAAGTAGATCTGATTGTGTGCAAAGCTGGTTTTGTGGATTTGATTACTGTTGTGATTGTGCATATTGTGAGAGTTTCTTGTTAGCTTCTATCAATAGTTGTTAGCTAATAATGTTGGGTTTCTTTCCATAGTTGCTGTGCTTTGGTTATTGGATTAAAATCATGTGACTTCTTTATCTATTACGCATAGCTTTACCTGGGATTCGTCTCGGCATATTATTTTTAGTGCGTAATTTTATTTTATATAGTATCTTTTATTATAAGTTTTCGCTCCTGCTAGAACTAGCTGGTGTTCTTTCTCCACAATTTCCACAACTTTCTGTCAGCATCGAACATTTCTCTGCCCAAAAGTCGTGGAGAGCGTGTCAGAATATAAAGAGCATGCAAAAAACAAGAACTCAAACAAATAAATAAGAACTAAACAATTGCTACAGCAATTTCTTGAAAGAAAAAAGATTTTATTGATCTTCAATTTTCCTTGCTTACAATGATGTGCCCAAGCGTCTTTAAATAGATTTGAATCCATACAATAATTAGAAAATAAACTCAAGACAAACTCAAGACTAAAATTAGTTTTTACATGCAAACTAACTCTCTAACAAATACTCAAACAGTTTAACTAACTGTTTGTTAACTAACTGATTGCTTACTATTAGTTTACTAACTGATTGCTTAATTGAATGTTTAATTGCTTGCATGACGAAATGAGGGAGATGGGAGAAATTATCTCCAATTAATATTGAATTTCTAACACTCCCCCTTAATTTCTAGCACTTACAATTTTAGCATTTACTATGCCTAAAATTTTGTCTCAAATAATCAAATGTCTCTTTTGGTAATGCCTTTGTAAATATGTCTGCCAATTGATCTTCAGATCTGCAGAAGTCCAGATGGATTTCTCCATTGTTCACTGACTCTCTGATAAAGTGAAATCTTGTATCAATGTGCTTGCTCCTCTTGTGAAACACATGATTTTTTGATAAAGCGATTGCTGATTTGTTATCACAGAAGATTGGTGTTGACTCTTTTTGTGCTTATAATAAATCTTTCAATATTCTTATCATCCAAGTTGCTTGACATGCTGCTGATGTGGCTGCAACATACTCTGTTTCAGCTGATGAAAGTGTCACTATAGGTTGTTTTTTGGATGCCCATGTGACCACACCTGTGCCTATAAGAAAGGCATGTCCAGAAGTACTCTTCCTATCATCAACGCTACCTGCAAAATCACTATCTGTAAAACCAATCAAACTAAAATCGTTAGTTGTGGAATATAAAATTCCATATTCTGTAGTTCTTACCACATATCTTAATATCTTTTTTCCAACTTGCCAATGTGAGTCTTTCGGTGACTCCATAAATCTTGAGATTAAACTAACCCCATAACTGATATCTGGTCTAGTAGCTGTAAGATACATGAAACTACCAACTAGCCTTTTGAATGTTGTAGAATCAACATTAGACCCTTGTTCTTCTTTGCTAAGTTTAGTCCCTGTAGCCACTGGTGTAGGTGTTGGTTTACAATTTAGCATCCTAAATCTCTTTAACACATCCTTTGCATATTTTGTTTGACAGATAAAAATTTATTTCTCTGATTGTTCAACTTTTATTCCCAAAAAATACTTCATTAATCCCAAATTTGTCATTTCAAATTCTTTCTTCATTGCTGATTTAAAAGTGTCTATAGACAAATTTCCAGTAAAAATCAAATCAACATATAAACACACAACCAAAATCTGACCTTCTTTGTTGATTTTTATGTACAAAGTAGGCTCACTATCGCTTCTGCTGAATCCATTGTTTAACATATAAGAATCAATCTTACTATACCATGCTCTTGGTGCTTGCTTAAGACCATAAATAGCCTTTTTCAATATATAAACTTTTTCTTCATGTCCTTCCACTTCATAACCTGTGGGCTGTTTGACATATACTTTTTCATCTAGAAAACCATTCAAAAAAGTGGATTTTACATCCATTTGATATACATACCAATTATTTTGAGCAATTATGGATTAAACCATTCTAACAGTATCCAATCTAGCAACTGATGCAAATGTTTCATTATAGTCAACTCCTTGTTCTTGTGCAAAGCCTTTTGCTACTAACCTTTCTTTGTGCTTTTCAACATTTCCATCTGCATCAAATTTAGTCTTATAAACTCATTTGACTCCAATACAATCCTTACCTTCAGGTAAAGTAGTTAGATCCCATGTTTGATTTCTTTCAATAGCATTAAACTCTTCATCCATTGCTTTTAGCCAATGTTCCTCATTAACTGCTTCCTCATAATACATAGGATCATGAGTGAAAAGAGCAAAATTTGAAACCAAATCTAATTTCTCTTCTTGATTATAAATATCATTCAAAATTTTCATTTTCTTACCTTTCAATCTTGCTCTTAAAGTAGCAAGAGTTGGATCTGATTCATCACTTACTTGTGAATTTGGAGTAGGGTGACATGCATGACTAGATGATTCACCTTGTTCAAACCTTCTAAGTGTTCTTACTGGAGTGCTTGTGCCTGCTTGTGGAGAGGATTGTCCACCTTGCAAATTTTGTTCTTCAGAAACTTCTTCATTCTGTGGAATTGATGCTCCAATTATAATGGTGCTACCATCCCATGCTTCTGCTTCCTTGAATTCAACATCTCTGCTAATAATCACTTGCTTTGTAATAGGGTTATACAGCTTATAAGCTTTTGACTCTTCACTATAGCCAATAAAAATGCATTTCTCAGCTCTATCATCAAGCTTCTTTCTCAATTTAGATGGTATAAGAGAATATGCAACACAACCAAAAATTCTGAAATGATATACACTATATTTCTTACCACTCCACGCTTCTTGTGGAATTCGATCTTTGACACTCTTTGTTGGGCTTCTGTTCAGAATATACACTACACATGCTACTGCTTCTGCCCAATATTCATTTGACAAGTGTTTGGCTTTCAACATGCTTCTTGCCATTTCCATGATTGTTATGTTCTTTTTTTCTGCTACACCATTCTGATGTGGTGTGTACCTTGTAGTCAACTGTCTTTTGATTCCATGATATCTGCAAAAATCTTGAAATTGATTAGACATATATTCACTTCCTCTATTTGATCTAAGTACCTTGATATAACGGCCACTCTGGTTTTCAACCATTGCCTTGAATTCTTTAAACTTTCCAAAGGCTTCAGACTTATTTTTGAGAAAGTAGATCCAAGTCTTTCTGCTAAAGTCATCAATGAAGGTTAGAAAATAAGTACTACCTCCAAATGATGGAGTTTGCATTGGTCCACATAAATCACTATGGACTAACTCCAATATTACCTTAGCTCTATATGAGCCTCCTACTGGAAAGATCTCTCTATGCTGTTTTGCCAGAATACAACTGTCACATGACTTTTTCGGCTGTTCTATTGGTGATAAACCCTTCACCATATTTTTCTTCTATAACAAATTTAAACCTCCGAAATGTAAATGTCCATACCTTAAGTGCCATAGCCATGATTGGTCTAGCTCATGGATTTGAAGTGTGCTTCCTCTTCTCCTTGGATGCATTGAATATGAAGAGGGAACATGCGATTCTTGGTCATCTCCACTTTTCCTATCAACCTGTCACTTGAAAACTTGTCCAATATTGTGCAGACATTATCCATAAAAGATACTCTGTAACCTTTCTGCACTAACTGACCAACACTCAAAATATTATGTTTTAGTCTAGGTACAAAATAAACATCAGGTATAAACCTTCTTTCACCATTCTTGGCCAAAACATTTATGACACCTTTACCCATGACATCTACTGTGATATCATTTCCTAATTTCACTTTTGATTTTACAGAATCATCAAGACTAGTAAAAAAAAATTTATTCCCTGTCATATGATTACTGCATCCACTGTCTAAGAACCAAATATCTTTGGCTTTTTCTTGAGTAACATTACAAGTAAGAAACATGCTTCCAAAATTAGGACTAGATTCACCTGGATTAGAACTAGATTCACCTATGTAATTAGCATTCTGTTTGTACACATCCTTGTTTATTTCTGCAGTCACTTGCATAATGATCATATTTGTTGCAGTAATAACATTGAACATTAGATTTATCAAACCTCTGTGAACCTTGCTGAAAGTGGTTGTTGCCACGTCTTCTATTGCTGTAGTTTCCGCTACTACTTTAGTTTTGATTACTGTTTTCACCTTCATTTGAATTGTTCCTTCCATATCTGCCTCTGCCTCTTCTGCTGAAGTTAGACCTAGCTCTTCCTCTTTCTCTGCCAACTGATACCTGTGACTTGAAGGCATTCTCAAGCGAAGAGTTATTCTTATTCATTCTGGATTCATGTGTTAACAAAGAACCCATTAATTCATCTACAGATAATTGTTTTAAATATTTGGTTTCCTCAATCGCTACAACTATTGCATCAAATTTATTGGGTAAACATCTGAGTACTTTTTCTATGATCTTCTGATCCGTCATAGTTTCTCCATTAGATCTAATTTGATTCACTATATTCAAAACTTGACTCATAAACTGATCTATTAAATCTGAATCATTCATTTACAAATTTTCAAAAGTTCTCCTAAGAGATTGCAATTTAGCAATTTTTACCTTTGTATTACCTCTATAGGTAGTCTCCAAGATTTTTCATGCCTCTCTGGATCTTGTTGCTGCTGCAACTCTACAAAATATAGATTCATCCAATGCCTGTTGGATGAGAAATAATGCTTTTGCATCTTTTTTTCTTATTCTCTTTAAGCTCGATTTAATGCCAGATGGGCTGCCTCGTCTTGCAGTTCTACAAAACCACTTTCTACCAAATCCCATACATCTTGTGAGCAAAATAAAGTTCTCATCTTAATTGCCTAGAAATCATAGTTCTTACCATTAAAATTGGGAATTTGAGGCTGTGAAATACTGTTATTCGCTGCCATTTCTCATGCTGGAATGACTTTCTGGTCTCTGTTTCTGACACACAGTCACCGACGACGATAAAACTGCCGCGGTCCGCCACTAATACTATCGACGTCGGTAAAACTGCCGATGGTGGTAACAAATATTGCCGACGTCGGTAAAACTACCGATGGCGGTAACTAATACTGCCGACGTCGGTAACTAATATTGTCGACGTCGGTAACTAATACTGTCGACGTCGGTATTGGAGTCGGCCGATGTCGGTCTCTGAACTCCCCGCTGGCTCTTCCTTCACTCTCTGACTACGGCTGCTGCGCGCTTCTGCAATCTCCGCTTCTCCTTGTGCTTCTGCTGCACAAATCCTAACCAAGCTCTGATACCAATTTGTTAGAATATAAAGAGCATGCAAAAAATAAGAACTCAAACAAATAAATAAGAACTAAACAATTGCTACAACAATTTCTTGAAAGAAAAAAGATTTTATTGATCTTCAATTTTCCTTGCTTACAATGATGCGCTCAAGTGTCTTTAAATAGATTTGAATCCATACAATAATTAGAAAATAAACTCAAGACAAACTCAAGACTAAAATTAATCTTTACATGCAAATTAACTCTCTAACAAATACTCAAATAGTTTAACTAACTGTTTGTTAACTAACTGATTGCTTACTATCAGTTTACTAACTGATTGCTCAACTGAATGTTTAATTGCTTGCATGACAAAAGGAGGGAGGTGGGAGAAATTATCTCCAATTAATATTGAATTTCTAACAGAGCGCAGATGAAGTTTGCTCCCTTGACGTAATTTTCGAAGTTGGTTTTTAGCATATGCTTTATGTTTATAGGGTTTGCAGTGGTGATTTCTCTTACTCCTCCTGACCATTCATACCTGGTTGTGAAACTGTTATGATGTTTGATAATTCCCATATATTTTTTATATGATTACCCTAGTGAATCTTAGGTAGGTGCGGGCAAGCTTGTGCTAGAGTCCTAAACTTTTTAAACCTCTGTGACGCCTGAACACACCCCATTAATCTGATATACCTCATATTAATTATACTGCAACTTTGCCACGTCTGCTGTGTTACAGGCTGCCTTATTTGGATAACAAGGGTTTGAACCTGGGTCATGCTCTTACAATTGCCCTATTACGACATATGCGAGGATGTATTCCCACCACTCAGCTCCACTTTGTCCCCATCCCCATGCTGTGTTCCTATTCCAGTATCATTTTTAGGATTTTAAATTTTTATGAATACTTCTCAGCGCCTCCTTTTTGCTTTGTATTTCTCCATCTCCTTTAAAATGGGACTCTGTGGAACATAGCCCTGGACTCTCAAACAACACAATTCACATTGATAATAATACCTTTTTTATTTAATTTCTCAAACTACACCTTGAATATTAATTTACAACAATAATAACTTGTTGGACTAGCTATAACATGGTTACATAATACATTATCACTAAAAATCCATTTATAATTTTCTATCGACAATTGAGGAGGAATTTTTTTCGCTAGTGATGCTAAGGTTACGGGAAGTTTCTTTTTCATTTAGATTTTCTTACTTGTATTTATTGTTGAAACGTTTAACTTATAGGTGGCGTAAAGCATCAGGTATGTAGCATTCCTGATGATGGCCTATAACACCATGTGGCCAGATTTCCAAAGCATTTATAGAGGCAATGTTGCATGGGTTTTTATTTTAGTGCTCAGTGTTGCTGCTTATATAAGTAATACACCCACTGCCTACTGTTATAAGTAGTAATGAGAGTGTGTAGGTTTGTAGGCTCAAAACGTAAATGTAATAAGTCCAAGTGATCGAACTTAATGTTTGGTTTGAACTGTTGTTTTATTGTACGTTATTGTGGACTAAGTTACTAATCAAGCTCCTCGTACAGATACGGGTACAGGTCTGGTACTAAAAAATGATCCTTGCAATCTCAGAAAATTAAGGATTTTTCATGGACTTACTAACTCATACTATAAGATTTGTCTATTATTAACACATTATTTTCTCCCAGTTAGATCATACATGCCAAAACAGCTTTCTGGTGGGAACTTGATTATTAATAGTTAGATCATACATTGCAAAGCAACATTCTAATATGAAAGCTTCTCAATTCAGTGGCTGCTAGTGGTGGTGGAAATTCTGAACTATCAACATTGACGCCCTTGTTTTTCAACCATTTCAATGTTCTATCAATCTCATTTTGAGTTCTACTTATGAGAGAGGTTGATTCTTTCTTGATTTAATCAACCTTAGGGAATGGTTTTAATTCAATTTTTTATATGTGTAAACTAAGATCCAATGTGTCTTCATCATCCACAATCTTCTTTAGACTATCACAATGCCAAATTCAATGACTTGTTTTATTGTCAACCACGAGCAATATCTAATTCTCATATCTCTTTCATCATTACAATCCAACCAATAGTCCTCAAAATGAGGCACACACTGATATGAATAACTAAGAATATGTGCCACTAAACCTATTTTTTCAAATGAAGGTTTGCTTTCAAATGACCTCATATTAACATGTGTCATTTCTTCCGCAATAGACTTTGCTTTAACCAATGATGTTCTTATGTATCTACTTATAGACATAGGAAACTTTACCCTGACTTTGTATTTATTGGCCAATAAGTTGTGGGTCTCATCTAATTATCTTACCAATTCCATCAAAGTCCATTTGTTATTAACATATCTACGGATCATATACGGTGACAAATCACATCTACAAATATGCAGATAAGTAAAAGCAAAGATTTATATGACCTTGCTCCCAATTTATAAATCTATGTTGATGTCTCTATAGATATCCTCATGTTATTTGGGATCTCGCCCAAACATTTGAATCACATATTATAGGAATGCATCATTTACTCTGCGAAAATGGTGAGAACTTTCTTTTAGAGTAATTTGAGGATATAATTCATATATTGTAGTCTTGATGTCTCCTCCCTGATTCAATCTACTGTTAAATTTTCTTCTGATCATTGCATAGATAAGATAAGAGGACATGTAGAACTTGGAAGTTGTTTTGACTTCGATCAACTACTTACGTATTGAATCGTTGATTAATTGGGCTTAATTGATAGATTACTTATTTTGGTGAATAATCCATATATATCTATACATCCAAGTCTGTAAGTTCCTTGCTCCAGAATTCCCCACTACTCTTTGTAAGAGTGTTCATATCTGAACTTCATTAATGAACTCTAACCTAGAAATATTTTTTGGAAGTCTTGTTTTTGTATGTTTAGGTTTTATCAACCATTACTTATTTACCCATTTTGCATAAGAATTGGTGTTGTCTTCCTAGAATTATTGAGGATAAGCAAAAGATAAATCAATTAAAGAGCCCCTTTTTGGGAATTGAAGTAGTTTATTAATATGCTCTGGTGCCAAGCATATAACATATTCTCTTTTAGAATTGTTAACCTTTATCTTCTCAAGATCAAAGTGTTGAACTATAGTCAAGACTAATTTTGGACACTGTAATGAAATTGGGAATGCAACCACTTATGCCAATCTAGTATCATGTATACTTTAACCATAATCATTTTCATGTACTCCATTGATTCTGTTCCAAAAGTAATAGATGTCAACATGTACCAAGTCATCATCTATTATTTTTTCAACATTTATTTCTAGATTTGATGGAAGAACAACACCATAAAACTGATACTTCATATCTGATCCTTAATTTCCTTGTGGGACCTTCTTTGGAGGATTTTTCTTTGGACTAACCTTAATTAGAATCGTGGATGTTGACATTTAAGAGAGAAAAAGTCACTTGAGTGAAAAACCTACACTATATTACCCTTTATGAAAATGAACTTCTGAAGGAATTCAATCAAAAACCCTATTATTTTGAAAATTCGCTCATGTATGTATCGGAGTCCAATAGGGTTCTTTGTTGGGGTATCCGACTCTAGGGTTGTGTTAGCACTACTTTAAGGTTATGATATGCATGAAATCCTATGGGATCTATTAGAAAATGTTTTAGGATTCGACAGGAATGTGAGCAAGGGAATGAATATCTAGAGGGTTTGTGAATGGAGTATTCAATATCCGATGAGAATATGAACATTGGTAATGGATTCGAAGGAGATTACCTAAAAAGTAGTCAACATCCAAGAAAAAATTTAATCAAAAATTGAAATTTTGTCTAGTACTTTTGTCTTTAACAAAACCCCCAAAAAAGGATCTTAGAGTAGGAAAGGGATTTGTAAGGGTTTCTAAAAAACAAGAGAAGAAATCTTCATAGACTTAAATGTAAAGGAAAACAGGATGAGTTGGAAAAATTTCACCTAACTTCTCTTAAAATAGAACAAACCTTTGTCATTGGTATATAAAATATAAATTTGACAAAAAACAACATACGAACCAAGTCAAGAGAAACAACCAAGATGCAAAAGAAGGGGATAAAAATTTGGCAATACAATGTGAAAAAAATGAGAATGAAAAATTAAAACCTAATCATAAACAACTTCAAATGTTCATAGGGATCATTTCCATTAATGGTCAAAATTTTAATGTTTGCTTTCAAGTAGGCAGGATCTGATGGATGTGCATGCATATAAGTTGGGTTCTGCAGATGTTGTTGGCATTGGCACTGAACTCTAGGAGTATTTTACTAGCAATGTTATGAGATTATGAGGATGATATTAGTATGCCTATTAGGTTTTGATACATTTGATAGCATCCCTATGAGGGTCTGATAAGTTTGTTATCACGCCTCTCGGATTCTACAAGTTGTGTTTGCACTAACATTGGACATTGACTAGGTACTTAGCAGATTTTGAATTTTACAAAAGGAAAACAAAAGGATAGAGATAATTTTCAATCCTTTTTCATAATTTGACCAAGTGAAGATGAAATTTATCAAAAATAGGAATTTTAGCTTTGACAAACTTTGACTTATTTTGTTTTTTTGACCATTATTCAAAAACTGGGATAACAATTGGCTTCGATTAGGGACCTCGAACTATAAGGGATAAGGGAAGAACTCTAGACTCTAGTTTCATAGATAAGTATGTTTCCATTGGGTTATGGAGTCATTTGATTTTTTTTCAAAAAGATAGACTTATGACCCAATGGGAGATTGTAAGAATGTGATAATCAACTTCATAGGGAGAAAGACATGAAACAAAATGATGCAACACAAAGCAATCCAAAAAGGACAATAGAAGAAGAAACACAACTAAAATTGTTATATACATATTTACATGCAAGAGACCACCTACCTTCACTTGAAGTAATTCTTGAGATATTTCCCATTGTAGGGCAATGGAAAATGTGTTCCATCATGATAGGCCAAGTATAAAGTGTTGTCTCCACATAAGTGTCTAATTTTGAAGGGGCCTATCCATAAGGAATCAATTTTTTTTTACTTCCTTCCAGTGCTCTACATTTATCCCACATAAAAACAAGATCACCCACCTAAATATCTATTATCTTTGCTTTTTTTCCAAAAAGGACTTTGCCTTGAGCTTGATTTTTGGCTATTTTAGCAATAAATTGAGATCTATCTTCTTCAAGCTTATTTTAATAGAGAATTATTTTGTCTAAGGGACTTTCAAAGTTTTGATTCTGAATGGCCATGGCTAGCTAAAGTGTAGGTGGTTCAAGATTTATTAGAATTAATGCATCTAACCCATGGAGTTATTTAAATGGAGACATCTATGGTTTTCTTCAGTGTTCTGGGATTTTTCCATAGTGCAGCATACAACTTATTTTTCCAATTCTTCTAATTTTTATTAACTAACTTATGCATTATGTTGACGAGGTTCTTATTGCTTGATTCAGCTTGACCATTTCCCTGAGGGTAATAATATGAAAAGTGGGATACAAAGATACCATAGCCATAGCAGAATCCAATCAACTCTGAAGAATAAAAAAGTTGAGCATTATCTGTTAATAACTTCTAAGGGACACCATGTATTACGAGGACATTTTGTTTGAGGCAATTAAAAATAAATTCTAAAGTGGTTTGTTTAACTGGAATAATTTCTACCCACTTGGTAAAGTAGTTTGTAGTAGAGAGAATGTGTGTATGTCTTGCACTTGAATTATAATTCACATTTCCTAGAAAATCCAATCCCATTGTTGAAAAGGCCCTTCTATCACCATTGGCTTGAGTGGAAATGCTATAAGTTTTAGTTTTATGATGAATTGTTGATGGGTCTTGTATTTACTTACCCATTCATATGAATCCATGAATATAGTTCGCTAGTAGTAGTGGGATCTTAGAATTTTAAATGTTGTCACTGGATCATAGAAGTGTCTGCCATAAGCTTGATAATGAAAATCTTGTATTAAATTTGTTTTTTGTTCACTATCAACACATCTTAATAAAAATATATCAATACTCTTTTTGAAGAAATTACCATCGCATATTGCGTACTTTATAGCATTCAAATTGAGTGCCCCGCATTGTTTGGCATTTATATGAGATGAACATTCTCCGTATGTTAGAAAGAAGGCAATATCTACAAACCATTCACTAGAAAAATCTACAAAAATGACAAAGGGAAGATCTTCTTTATTTTAATCATCAAAATCTATTGAAGGGATTATCAAAGACTCTTTCCTTTTTGCTATGCGCTGACACAATCTTTTCCCTTGAACTAGTTTTATGGGTTTGATTTCAAGATCGTATTCCTAAACTTTAATTATCTAGTTATGTCTCTTTGATCTTGGCATCTATTGAGTTAAAATGGACTTCAGGAAAATGAAATGGCATTTAGCTCACCTCATGAACAAGAAGGGAATATGTATAGTGGCCGTCATGAGCATAAGCTTTTCTTAACATAAGACTTTAGGCTTACGAATATAGTGGATGCAAATAATTTGGAGGAAACACTGGATATCAATTTAGTTCCTGCGCCGGTTTCATATTACATAAAGCCTATTCTACAGTTACTGATGAATATGTCCATCCTCATTTCAAGCTAGAACCATTTCAATTTCATCAAAAGACACGTCTCTGACATGACTACGATGGCTAATAGAGAGTTGATTAGAGGTTTCCTATTCGAGTTTCGTAGGGCAGGTTTTAAAGAAGATGTTGAAATTGCATGCATTATAAATGCTTTATTAGCATGTTCGAATGCATAATAGTTTATTTTCTTTTAAGAATCGCATATTTGACATTTTAAATTCCTATTTCATTTCTACCTGAAACTTCTTCATGAGAGTTTTACTATTACATGTATAAATAAGATTATCAACATAAAGACAAATAATGAGAATATCATTACCAATATGTTGGACATACACTACAGGATCTGAATGGCTTCTGGTGAATCCCTTCTTCAAGAAGTAACTATCGATCCTTGCATACCAGGGATAAGGAACTTGCTTCAACCCATAGAGTGCTTTTTGCAACTTGTAAACCAACTATTATTCACCTAGAATTTCATGGCCCATGGGTTGTTTCACATAGACTTCCTCATCTATATAACCATTAAGGAAAGCTAATTTTACATCCATCTGATATACTAGCCACTTGTATTGCACAACAATAGCAAAAAAGGTCTTTCTTTTCAGTCTTTATGTTTGCTCATTTTTGAGCAGATATAATACACTATTTTATTTTCCTTAGCCGCTGAGTATTATCTTAAGTCTATATTTTTAACAGCTCTCAATATAGTATTAGAGCTTTCATTTATATCATTTCAGGTTTGAAACTTCATCCGATTCGCATAGGTGTTCCTCCTAATCTCACCTACAGTGGGCATGATGATCATGGGCATATGAAGCTTGTTACTGATAAGGTGGAAAAGTACACTTGCAGCAAATGCAATAAGGTGAATTCGAAATGGAAATATCAGTGTAATGTGACTATGTGAAGTGAAGGTTGATTTGAACTGTGTTATAGTGAGTTTTCATGGTTTTAAAGGCTACGGTATTGAGGGAGTTTCTTGACCTAATTGCTGTAAATAGGTTCAAAAAATGGCGTTGAAGGTGGGAAAATATGTTGTGCACTTCACAATAGGGAAAGCTATTAGTGGAAGTACAGAGGGCGGTGTTCAATCACTTGTGGCCAAACAAAATGGTGACTAAGGTGAAGACGATCAAGAAGAAGCTGGGGACGAAGAAGATGTAGATGGCGTTGAACCAATAGGTGGCCATTGTGAATTCTGAAATAGCCCTTAAACAATCATGACAGAGAAAATGAATAGCAACAAGAACATAGCCAAATCATTTGCATCCTTTACCACATAATAAACACAAACTGACAACAAACTGATTGTCTAAATCGTGCATGGAGGAGACTGGATGATCCAGCATCAGTTACCAACATACTCCTCCTTGATGTTGAGAGGGCTTACAATCTGATCTCTGAGTGTCAAAAACTGATCTGTTGCAACTACTTTCGTGAAGATATCTGCCAACTGTTCTTTAGTGTTGATGTATTTCAATTCTACTACCTTCATTTGCACTAAATCTCACATAAAATGATGCTTTAAATCAAAATGTTTTGTCCTACTGTGATGAACTGGATTTTTAGCCAATTTAATAGCACTAATTTTATCACAAAAAATAACTGTGGGCTGAACTTGAATCTCTCCAATTTCTTCAAGAAGTTTTCTAAGCCATAATGCTTGTGTACCTGCTGAAGTGACTGCAACATACTCTGCTTCTGTAGAAGAAAGGGCAACTATACTTTGTTTCTTTGAGCTCCAAGTAATCAAACCAGAACCAAAAGAAAAACAATTCCTAGATGTTGACTTTCGGTCATCCAAACTACCTCCCCAATCAGAATCACTAAAACCAACAAGATTGAATTTTTTAGAAGTGTAGTAATGAATACCAAAATATAGAGTACCTTTCACATACCTCAAAATTCTTTTGGCTGCCTTCATATGTATTTTTGATGGCTCTGTCATGTACCTTGAAATAAGTGAAACTGAATAAATAATATCAAGTCTTGTGTGAGTTAGAAACATTAAGCTTCCAACAATACTTCTATAAGTTGTCTCATCAACTCTTTCAGCACCATCATCTCTACACAACACAACTCCGTGAGCAACTGGAGTGGAGACTGGTTTACAATCAACCATATTAAGTTTCTTCAACATATCTTTAGCATACCTTGTTTGACAAATAAAAATTTTATTCTCCCTTTGATAAACCTCCATTCCTAAAAAATATTTCATAAGGCCTAAATCTTTCATCTCAAATTCATTCATCATGAAAACTTTGAATTCATCCTTCATCATAGAACTGCTACCCATATACAACAAGTCATTAACATACAACCTTACAGTTAGAATATCATTACCTTCTTGTTTGTAGTAAAGGGTAGGTTCACTCTTACTTCTTTGAAAGCCATTCTCTTGAAAATATCCATCAATCCTAGCATACCATGCTCTTGGTGCTTGTTTGCGGCCATACAAAGCTTTCTTTAACTTGTAGACATGATTTTCTTTTCCTTGCACTTCAAAACCTTGTGGCTGTTCCACATATACTTCTTCTTCTAAGTACCCATTCAAGAAGGCACTTTTCACATCCATATGATGGATGCTCCAATTCTTTTGAGCTGCTAATGAAATCAGCATTCTAATGGTCTCTTGTCTTGCTATTGGTGCAAATGTCTCTTCATAATCAATGCCATACTTTTGTGTGAAGCCTTTAGCAACTAATCTTGTCTTATGCCTTTCAACACTTCCATCACTGTTACACTTAGTCTTGTAGACCCATTTGGTGCCAATCTTTTTCTTGTCATGTGGAAGCTTGATAAGCTCTCAAGTGTCATTCCTGTGAATAGAATCCATCTCTTCTTGCATTGCTTGCATCCAAACCTCATTAATATATGCATCTTCAAAACATGATGGTTCAAAATCAGCCTTGGGAAGTAAAGCAAAATTCAGTGTCTCACCTCTTGGATTTTCTTCATGTGCTTGATTTGAACTCCTTTGATAAATGTCACTCAATCTTCTTACCTTCCTTGTAGAACTAGGACTTGAATCTGGACTTACACTTGAAATTGAACAACTAGATGAGGGGAGTACTTGGTGGATTTGTAGCACTTGGAACAGAAATATTAGTGGGCTGCCCATGATCAATATCATCCATAATAACTTCATTTAAAATAGATTTTGACTTTTTTATATGGCCTTTTTGATGACCATAAACTCCCCCTTCATCAAAAATCACATCTCTTGACACAATAAGATTATTAGTGAGAGGATTATATAACCTATAAGCCTTACTTTCCTCACTATATCCAACAAAAATACATGACTCACTTTTGGGATCTAACTTTTGCCTCTTTTGATCAGGGACATGAACATAGACTAAGCAACCAAAAACTTTGAAATAATTAACATTTGGCTTTTTCTCATACCAGGCTTCATACGGAGTCATCCTGTCAAGTGCACTAGTGGGACTGTGATTGAGAATATATACTGTTGTAGAAACTGCATCTCCCCAAAAAGAATTACTTAATCCCTTTGTTTGTAGCATGATTCATGCCATCTCCACCACTGTATGATTCTTCCTTTCAGCTACACCATTTTGTTGAGGTGTGTATGTAGTGGTGAGTTGTCTTTTAATGCCATGCATATCACAATAACCTTGAAAGGCTTTTGAACAAAATTCTCCTCCACGATCAGTCCTTAAGCATTTGATTTTGCACCCTTTGTCATTTTCTACAAGGGCTCTAAACCTCTTGAATGTCTCAAGAGCTTCACCTTTGGTCTTCAAAAAATAAACCCAACAATGTCGTGAGTAATCATCAATAAAAGTAATGAAATATGATGACTTACCCAAACTCTTTGTCTGCATAGGACCACAAATGTCTGAATGAACTAACTGGAGTGGATAATGGGCCCTCCATGCATTGCCTTTTGGAAATTTCTCTCTTGCATGTTTTCCTTTAGCACATCCTTCACAAACTTCTTTGTGCTCTTCAACCTTAGGCAAACCAGAAACTAATGCTTTTGATGTTAGAATCTTCAAACTATGAAAATTTAAATGCCCATACCTGATATGCCACAACCAACTTGTATCCTCATATGCCATATTGACAAGGTTCTTGTTATGTTCACCAAACTTCAATGGAAACATCTTATTTTTTGTCATAGGCACAACTGTTACCACCCTGTTTCCTTGATTCTTATCATAAATTATCATTGTTGATTTTCAAATACAACTTTATAATTCTTCTCACATAATTGTCCAACACTTAACAAATTATGCTTTAACTTTGGAGTGTAATAAATGTCTTTAACACTCTTCATACCTTCTTTTGTATGGATTTCCATAGCTCCTTCTGCAGCAACCTCCAATGATTTGTCATCACCAAGCTTGATCTTGGATTTAAAACTTTCATCCATTATAGAAAAAAGTTTTTCATTCCCTGACATGTGGTTAGAACATCCCGAATCTAAATACCAAACATCTTTAGAAACATTTTCAGCTTTGTCATAAGATAAAAATAAATTATTTGGAGGATTCTCATCACCTTCTTGAGCATAATGAACGCTTTTACCATTATTACCTTATTTTAATCTACACTCATAATTAAAGTGGCCATACCTGTTACAATGATAAAACTGAATATTTCTTTTATCAAATCAGCCTCTACCTCTTCCTCTGAAACCACCTCTTCCTCGGAAACCACCTCTGCCTCTATTTCCTCTTGAGTAATTCTGATTTTGACCTCTACTTTGGCCTTGATTACTTTTGATGCTACTATTGGCATCTTCATTCTTTGTGATTTGTAATTTAGAGGAAAAAGTTTTTTCTTCACTTTCTCCAAATGAATCTCTCAATCTTTCTTCATGAGACATCAAAGATCCAACTAGATGATCAAATTGAAGGGTAGACAAATTCTTGCTTTCTTCTATGATTATGGCAACATGATTCCACCTTGGTGTGAGGGACCTCAACACCTTTTTGATCACAACTTCATTGTTCACAATTTCACCAAGTGTAGCCATCTTATTGACCACATCTTTTACTCTGACACAATAGGTACTCACACTTTCAACTTCTTGCATCTTTAAATTCTCGAATTCTCTCTTCAATGTCTGTAACTTGACAACTTTGACTTGATCACTACCTTGGTAAGCTTCTTTTAGAGTCTTCCAAGCATCCTCTGTTGTCTTTGCTCTTGCAATTCGCGGAAATAGGCTCTTTATCTAGAGCTATTTGAATATGAAATAAGGCTTGAGCATTCTTTTTCTTAGCCTCCTTCTTAGCTATTTTATCATTTGCTGTGAGAGCATTCCAATCAGCGGGCTCTGCATACCTGATTCAATAATCTCCCACAAATCTTTTCCTATCAAAAAAGTCATCATTTTGATACACCAATAATCATACTCATTTCCATCAAATTCTGGAATGGGCAAGGAGTTAGAATTTGACATGATAAATTTTTGGCAAAATTCCAACTACTAAATCTTTAACCCAAAAGAAAAATCCTGCTTTGATACCAAATGTGAATTCTGAAACAGCCCTTAAACAATCATGACAGAGAAAAGGAATAGCAACAAGAGCATAGCCAAATCATTTGCATCCTTTACCAAATATCAATAGACATAATAAACACAAATCATATATTAAATTTGAAGAAGGCAGAGTACTCTGTTTTTATGACAGAACTGTATTCTGATTACAGCCTTAACAAAAAAAAAACAGTTTTTCCATTCAATCTGCAGCGCTGTACAAAACCACTTATTAAAGGAAAGCTTAATTTAGGGGAGTTTAACAGGCTGTTTGAACAGCAGTCTAAACAAATGTTTAAAAATACACAGCAGTCTAAGAATAGTTTCAAATATGCATGTACTGTTCGCTGTCCAAGAAAAACTGATGTAAAAAACAAAGACTAATATTAATTATTAACTGAGTGTTTAAATTCAAACTGACAGCAAACTGATTGTCTAAATCGTGCATGGAGGAGACTGGATGATCCAGCATCAGTTACCAACAGCCATGAACCTGCAGCCGAGTAGATCTGATTTTGTGCTGGTTTTGTGGATCTGATTACTGTTGTGATTGTGGATATTGTGTTTCTTGTTAGCTTTTATCAATAGTTATTAGCTTATAATGTTGGATTTATTTCCATAGTTGCTGCGCTTTGGTTATCAGATTGAAAACATGTGACTTCTTTATCCATTATGCATAGCTTTCCCTGAGATTCATCTTGGCATATGTCATATTATTTTTGGTGTTTAATTTTGTTTTATAAAGTATCTTTTATTATAAGATCTCGCTCCTAGAACTAATTCACATAGAAAGCAAATTCATCTAACCACTTTTCAGAATTGATGTTATATCCGTAATAAGATTCCTCCACACACAGGGAACAGGATAGAATAACCTCGCAACACTAATATATGTAGCATTGTCAAATCCGTGTGCAAATCTCTATGCAAACTATGATTCGAGGTGGGCGTGGATGGAAGGAGGTAGCAAGAATCCACCCCAAAAGCAACCTTGCAAATATTATCAAATGTAAACCTCTGCAAAATGTCCTGCACATCTAAAGACCTTATTTTGCATGTATTTAAGAGGACAAACATGAGGTGGTTCTCAATCTCCCATTGCACCGTCTCCACCATGAAGCTTCTCATAGATTTAATATTAAAATCATAGCTGGTGGTCTTTCTCCATAATTTCCACAACTTTTTGTCAGCATCGAACATGCCTCTGCCCAAGAAGAGTAATGGAGAGGGTGGGTGAAGTCTTCTCCCTTAAGGTAATTTTCAAATTTGGTTTTTAACATATGCTTTAACGTTTATAGGGTTTGCAGTGGTGATTTATCTTACTCCTGACCATTCATACCTGGTTTAGAAACTGTTACGATGTTCGATAATTCCCATATATTTTTTAATGTTTGCCTTGTTAAATCTTAGGTGGGTGCGGGCAAGCTTGAGCTAGAGTCCTAAACTTTTTAAACCTCTATGACTCCTGAACATACCCCTTTAACCCTGAGCCGTAATCTGACATACCTAATATTAATTATAGGTACAACTTTGCCATGACTATTATGTTACAGGCTGCCTTATTTAGATGATAAATGTTTGAACCTGGGTCATGCTCTTACAATTACCCTGTTACCACATATGTGAGGATGCATCCCCACCACTCAGCTCCACTTTGTCCCTATCCCCATGCTGTGTTCCTATTCCAATATCATTTTTAGGATTTTCAATTTTTATTGATACTTCTTAGCGCCTTCTTTTTGCTTTATATTTATCCACCTCCTTTACAAGGGGACTCTGTGGAACATAGCCTTGGACTCTCGAACAACACAATTCACATTGATAATCATACCTTTTTAATTTTTTTTAATCAAACTACACCTTGAAAATTAACAACAATAATAACATGTTGGACCAGCGATAACATGGTTACATAATGCATAATCACTAAAAATCCATTTCTATTTTCTATTGATGGTTGATGAGGAAGAATTTTTCGTTGTTGATGATAAAGTTACGGGAAGTTTTTTTTTTCATTTAATTTTTCTTACTTGTATTTATTGTTAAACCCTTTAACTTATAGGTGGTGTAAAGCATCATGCATGTAGCATTCCTGATGATGGCCTATAACACCATGTGGCCAGCTTCCCAAAGCATTTATAGGGGCAATGTTGCAGAGGTTTTTATTTTAGTTCTTAGTGCTACTGCTTATATAAGTAACACACCCACTGCCAGATGTTATAAAGAGTTAAATGAGAGTGTGTAGGTATGTAGGCCCAAAACGTAAGTGTAATAAGCACAAGTGATTGAGAACGTAATATTTGGTTTAAACTTTAGCTGTCTACGGGACCATATTTTTTCACTATTTTTTTTTGGGTAAGGTAAGTAGTCTAGGGTGTGATCTATGTTACTGACCATGCAGGCCCTACAATAGGGCGATATTTTTTCCTTTAAAATTCTTAATTTATTTTTCTTGGGTTGTAAATTTCCCCCTTTTAATTATGGTAGCTAATTATTCTGTTGTAGGTTATTGTGGACTAAGTCACTGATCATGCAGGACCTGCAGCATGATCATGTTTTTTTCCCTAGGATACCTTTTTTTCTCTATTTTTAGAGAAACTCTACCCTAGTCTGTACTTGGCACAGTTATGGGTACAAGTCTGAAACTACCAAAATGATCCTTGTAATCTCACGCAATTAAGGATTTTTTGTGGACTTGTTAGCTTATACTATAAGATTTGTTTTGGATTGATGCATATATAATTTTCTCCAATTAGATCATACATGCCAAAACAACTTTCCAATGGGAACTTACATAATAACAGTTAGATCATACATACCAAAGCAACATTCTAATTTGAAAGCTTCCCAATTTAGTCTTTGCTAGGGGTGGTGGAAATCCTGCATTATCAACATCGACTCCCTTAATTTTCAACTATTTTAATGTTCTATCAATCACATTCTGAGTTCTATTTTACAAGTTGATTCTTTCTTGATCCAATCAACTTTGGGGAATGGTTTGTAAACTAGGATCCAGTGTATCTTCATCATCTAGTATCTTCTTTGCGACTTCCACAATGCCAAATTCAATGACCTATTTTATTATGAACCATGAGCAATATCTAATTCTCACATCTCTTTCATCATTACAATCTAATGATTAGTCCTCAAAATGAGGTACACGCTGATATGAATAATTAAGAATACTTGCCACTAAACCTGTTTTTTCAAAACAAGGTCTGTATTCAAATGGCCGCATATTTACATGTGTGATTTCTTCCTCAATAGACTTTGCCTTAACTAATGATGCTCTTGTATATCTACCTATAGAAATATGAAACTTTACCCCGACTTTGTATTTATTGGCCAATTAGTTGTGGTTCTCAGCGAATTGTCTCACCAATTCCATCAAAGTCCATTTTTATCAACATATCTAGGGATCATATATGGTGACAAATCACATCCACAAATATGCAAATAAGTGATAGTGGGGAATTATATAACCTTCCTCCCCATTTAGAATTCCACGTTGATTTCTCTATAGATATCCTCATGTTATTGGGATCTTGCCTAAACATTTGAATCACATATTATAGGAATGCATCATTTACTCTATGAAAGTGGTGAGAACTTTCTTTTAGAGTAATTTAAGGATATAATTCATATATTCTTGTAGTTTTGATGTCTCATACCTAATTCAATCTATAGTTAAATTTTCTTTTGATAACTCCATAGATAAGAGGACATGTGGAACTTGGATGTTTTTTTGACTTCCATCAACTACTTATGGATTAAATCACTAATTAGCTGGGCCTAATTAATATATTACTTATTTTGGTGAATAATCCATATATATCTATACATCCAAGTTTGGATGTTCCTTGCACTTGGATTCCACACTACTCTTTATAAGAGAGTGATCATATCTTGACTTCATTAATGAAATTCTAACCTAGAAATATTCTTTGACAGTCTTATTTTTATATGTTTGGGTTTTGTCATTGATTGCTCATTTACCCATTTTGCATGAGAATTGGTGTTGTCTTCCTAGAATTGCTGACAATAAATAAGATATAAATCAACAAAAGATTCCTTTCTAGAAATTGAAGTAGTTTATAAATACATTCTGGTGCCAACCATATAACGTATTCTTTTTAGAATTGTCAACCTTTCTCTTCTCAGGATCATAGTGCTCAACTATAGTCAAGACTAATTTTGGATACTGTACTGAAATTGGGAATGCAACCACTTATGCCAATTCACTGTCATGTATACTTTGACCATAATCTATTTTGTGTACTCCATTGATTTTTTTCAAAAGTATTATATGTCAACATGTACGAAGTCATCATATATTATTCTTTACAACTTTTACATGTAGATTTGATGGAGGAACAACACCTTGAAACTAGTACTTCATATCTGATCCTTGTTTTCCTTGTGGAACCTTATTTGGAGGAATTTTCTATGGAGTGACCTTAATGAGAATCATGGATATTGACATGTAGGAGAAAAAAAATCACCTAAGTGAAAAACCTACATACACTGTATTACCCTTAATGAAGTTGAACTTCTAAAGGAATTCAATCAAAAGCCCTATTTTTTTAAAAATTCACTCATCTAAGTATCAAAGTTCAACTGAGTTCCTTGTAAAGGTGTCAAAGTCTAGGGTTATGTTACCACTACTATAAGGTTATGATAGGCATGAAATCATGCCTATTAGATCCTGTGTTTTAGTAAATGTGTCAAGGTCCGATCGGAATGTGAGCAAGGAAATCAAGATCTAGAGGGTTTATGAATGAAGTATTCAGTATTCGATGAGAATATGAACAATGGTCATGGATTCTAAGGAGATTACCTAAAAAGTAGTCAATGTCCAAGAAAAAATTTAATTGAAAATTAAGGTTTTGTCTAATATTTTTATCTTTAACAAAACCTCAAAAAATGGATCCCAGTGTAGGAAAAGGGATTTGTAAGGGTTTCTAGAAAACAAGAGAAGAAATATTCATAGACTTAAATGTAAATGAAAATATGATGAGATGGAAAAATTTCACCAAACTTATTTTAAAATAGCATAAACCTTTGTCACTACTATAAAAAATATAAATTTGATAAAAACAACACATGAACCAAATCAAGGGCAACAACTAAGATGCAAAAGAAAGGGATAATAAATTTGGAAATATAGTGTGAAAATAATGACAACGAATAATTAAAACCTAGTAATAAACATATTCACATATGTATAGGGATCATTTACATTAATGTCTGAATGTTTAGTGTTTGCTTTGAAATAGGCAGGGTCTGACTGATGTGCATGCAAATAGGTTGGGTTATGCAAATGTTATTGGTGTTAGTATTGAACTCTACGGATATTTTACTAACAGTGTTATCAGATTTTGAGGATGCTATTAAAATGCCTATTAGGTTTTGATAAAGTTGATAGCATCCCTATGAGGTTTTGATAGGTTTGCTAGCATACCTCTCAGATTCTACATGTTGTGTTTGCACTAGAATTGGACTCTGACAAGGTACTTAGTAAATTTTCAATTTTATAAAAGGAAAACACAAGGACATAGAGAATTTTCAATCCGTTTTCATAATGTGACCATGTGAATATGAAATTTATAAAAAATAAGAATTTTAGCTTTGACTAGATTTTACTTATTTTGACTTTTTGACCATTTTTCAAAAATTGGGATAACAGTTGGCTTTGACTAGAGACTTTGAACTATAAGAGACAAGGGAAAAACTCTAGACTATGGTTTTATAGATAAGTATGTTTCCATTGGGTTATGGAGTCATTTAAAATTTTTCAAAAATATAGACTTATGACACCATGGGAGATTGTAGGAATGGGAGAATCAACTCATTGGGATAAAAACACAAAACAAAATGACGCAAAACAAAGTAGGCTAAAAAGGACAACAAAAGGGAAAACACAAAAAAAATTGCTATATACATAATGTACATGTAGGGGACTACCTAATTTCACTTGAAGTAATTTTTGAGATATTGCCCATTATAGGGAAATAGAAAATGTGTTCCATCATGATATGTCAAGTATAAAGTGTTGTCTCCACATAAGCCCCTAATTTTGAAGGGGCCCATCCATAAGGAATCAAATTTTTTGACTTCCTTTTAGTTCTCTACATTTATCCCACATAAGAACAAGATTATCCACCTAAAAATCTCTTATCTTTTTTTTTTTTTTTTTGAAAAGGACTTTGACTTGAGCTTGATTTTTGGCAATTCTATCAATAAATCGAGATCTATATTATTCAAGCTTACTTTAATAGAGAATTATTTTATCCAAGGGAATTTCAAAGTTCTGATTCTAAATGGTGATGGATAGCTAAAGTGTAGGTAGTTCAAGATTTATTGGGATTATTGCATCTAACCCATAGAGTAATTGAAATGGATACATACCTATGGATTTCTTCAGTGCTATGCAATTTTTCCACAATGCATCATATAACTTATTACTCTATTTCCTCTAATTTTCATTAATCAACTTATGCATTATGTTGAAAAGGTTCTTATTACTTGATTTAGCTTGACCATTTCCCTGAGAGTAATAGTTTGAAGAGTGGGATACATAGATACCATAGCCATAACATAATCCAATCAACTCTGAAGAAGAAAAAAGTTGAGCATTATCTATTACTAACTTCTAAGGACACCATATATTACTTTTGTTTGATGAAATTACAAATAAATTTTTAAGTGGTATGTTTAACTAGAATGACTTCTACCTATTTCGTAAAGTAGTTTGTAGTAGAAAGAATGTGTGTATGTCCAACACTTGAACTATAATTCATATTTACTATAAAATTTAATCCCATTGTTTAAAAATCCCTTCTATCACCATTGTCTTGAGTGGAAATACTATAAGTTTTGGTTTCTTGATGAATTGTCGATAGGTCTTGTATTTACTTACCCATTCATATGAATCATTGAATATAGTTTGCTAGTAGAAGTGGGATCTTATAATTTTAAATGTTATCATTGGAGGAGAGAAGTGTTTGTCATAAGCTTGATAATGAAAATCTTGTAACAAATTCATTTGTTGTTCACTATTAACACATCTTAATAAAAATATATCAACACTCTTTTTAACAATGTACCATCCCATATTACATACTTTATGGCATTCAAATTGAGTGTCCTATATTGTTTGGTATTTATATGAGATGGGCATTCTACGTATGCCAAAAAGAAAGAAATATCTACAAACCATTCATTAGAAGAATCTATAAAAAAGACAAAGGGAAGATTTTCTTTGTTTTGATCATCAAAAATTATTGAAGTGATTAGCAAAGATTCTTTATTTTTTGCTATGAGTTGACACAATCTTTTCCCTTGAACTAGTTTTATGGGTTGGATTTCAAGATCATATTCCTAAACTTTAGGTGTCCAGTTATGTCTCTTTGATCTTGGCTCCAGATGAGTTAAAATAGATTTTAGGGAAATGAAATGGCATTTGGCTCACCTCAGGGACAAGAAGAAGGGAATATGTATAGTAGCCACCATGAGCATAAGATTTTCTTAAACAAAATACTTAAGGTTTATGAATGTAAGGGATGTGAACAATTTGGAGGAAACACTAGATATCAGTGTAGTTCTTACCCCAGTTTCATATTACATAAAGCCTATACTATGCTTGTTGATGAACTTGTCCATTCTCATTTTAGGGTGGAACCATTTCAATTTCATAAAAAAACATGTCTCTGACACGACTGTGATGGCTACAGAGAGTTGATCATATATTCCTGTTTGAGTCTTGTAGGGTAGGTTTTGAAGGTGTTTGAATTACATGCATGATCAATGCTTGGTTAGCATGTTCAAATGCATGATAGCTTATTTTTTTATAAGTTCTAGACTTGACAATTCAAATTCCAATTTCATTTCTTCTTGAAACTTCTCCATGAGAGTTTTACTGCTACTTGTATAAATAAGATCATAAACATAAAGACAAACAGTGAGAATATCATTACCAATATGTTGAACATACACAATTAGCTCTGAATGGCTTCTATTGAATCCCTTTTTCAATAAATAACTATTGATCCTTGCATACTAGGCACGAGGAGCTTGCTTCAACCCATAGAGTGATTTATTTAACTTGTAAAACAACTCTACTTTACCTAGAATTTCATAGTGCATGGGTAACATGTTTCACATATATATATATATATATATATATATATATATATATATATATATATATATATATATATATTAAGCTGTTGAGCATTGTTCTTGTTGTTGAAGTTTGGCATTAATGTTGTCATTGATGTCAAAGGAGGTGTTCATAAAGAAATTAAAGAATGTTCTTGTTTGATAACATCATTGAGAGGTATGAAATTATTTGAGAAGCATGTAAGGCATGTGAGTAAGGTTTATAAACATCAAATATTGTTTCAAGGATAGTTTCAAGTTTTAAGTACTTGAGAAGCCTAGTTGTGGCACTTGTCATAGCTTGTAAAGTCCTACTGAGAAGGTTTGAGCATGGTGGCCTGGTGAGATAGATACATAGAAGAATAAGAGGATGTATAAGGCTATTTAAGCATGCATATGAGGCATTGGAGTACTCATGTGAGTCTCAAGGTGAGCCTACAAGGGTAGGATTTGCAGACCTAACATGCAACTAGACCACTTTTAGACCCTCCTTGGCCTAATGAGGCATCATGATATATTGTCAAGGCATATGAAGGATGTTTGACATTGTTTTAGTATGTGATATATTTTATAGATGTGAGGTGGAAAGTACATAGAAAGAGGAATGAAGGTCAATTTCAAGGCCTAATGTGGTTTACAGGTCAAGGTCTAAGCAAGTAAAGAGAGAGATGGTGTCCAAATGAGGTATAGATTCAATTTTAAAGATAAAAATGAGCATATGAGCATTTTCAGTGGTGTGATAGATTGTATTAGGTGTGTTAACCAAGTTTTACATTAAAATTTGTAAGAAAAGACATGAAAAATGGTTTTGAGGTCTCTCGAGTGCAAAGAATGAAGGGTTCTTAGCTCGAAAAAAACTTTCAAGTGTTCATTGGCACATGTAACCTATGCATAAGAACATAAGTTATTCATGGTAGATGGAGAAGGTTCCTAGCTTAAATTTCTAGGCTTGGTTTTTGGAATGAGTGATGTAAAAAAAATAAACCAACCTTTAGGGGGCCATAACTTTTGACCCATAACTCCGTTTGAGCTTTTCCACATGCCAAAATGATCATAAAAAAAGTTTGATTCTATCCTAAGGCATTCTATCCCCTTAAATTTGATTTCAATATTTTTAAGAGGCCAAACGTGATCATCTGAGGGTCTAAAATTAATGTTTAATGATTTTTTCAAGAAAATTTATTTTTATAAAAATTGTATATTTTTAGAACCAGATGTCAACTTCAGTTGAATTTCATCCCATAGGCTAATTTTAGTATTTAGGTTATTTTAGGAATTTTTTAGAGTCGCGCACGCTTGCATATGAAACTTACTAAAAATAATGGTTGCTAAAAATAGATGTTTTTTTTTAGATTTTAGTTTTTTCAAATTTTTGCATGTCAACTCTAATTATGGAGTTGAGGTTTATTTAAACATGGTTTGGTTTTATAATTATTTCAAGTCATTCAATACAAATCAATTCTGATTTATTCTATCAGATCTTAGCCTATTGGTAATTTTATTATCTTAATAGTTTTTAGTTTTCATTATCAGCATATGGGATGAAATTCAATTGAAGTTGATGTCTGGTTCTAGAAATATACAATTTTCAAAAATAAAAAAATTCAAAAAAAATCATTAAAAGTTAATTTCAAACCCTCAGATGATCACGTTTGGCCTTCAAAAAATATCAAAATCAAATCCAATGGGATAGAGCTCCTTAATGCAGAATCAAATTTTTTGATACAGTTGTTTTGGCACGTGGAAGAGCTCAAATAGAGTTACGGGTCAAACGTTATATCCTCCAGAAGGTTATCCTATTTTTTTACATCATTTGGAATGAGGAGCTAAGCTTTATGAATGATCGTTAAGATTGAAAATTTGTTTAAACCCTCAAAGAACCCTAATAGTGACTTGATATAAAAGAAGTTTTAAAGTGCTTAGAATCAATTGGTATGGCTAGGTAAATGATTGGAGGTTTTACTCAACTCTCTCAGGTATCTCCAAGTGTAATTAGTTTATCAGGGGAGTGAGTGGACCTTATAGGAAAGGCCTTGTTTCTTGGAGATTTATTATAACAATCATAGTTGACCAAGTCAAAGCTGTTAAATAGATGGAGGACAAATCTTGAGACTTGTATTTGATGTCCATAGTGGTTTCTAAGTATGATCTACCCTTTAAATGTGCTAAACTAGTCTTAGAAGTTGACCAGTCACTAATAGGCCTAATGGTGCAAATAGTGAGAAACCCAAGTAGAAGTGAGAAGGTGATTATGGATGTGTTATCATGGATTAGGGATGAATAAAAATACATGAAAATGTTAGTCAAGATCTATAAAACATGTTCATGTTGGACATAGGTTTTGGAGGTCAGTGGATATGATGAAAGTGTTGCTCATAAGTTGATCTATCTAGTTCAGATGAGACAATGAGGTACAAGACTATGAGATTGGTCTACAAGACCAATATTGCCTTTTGACAATATTATCTATCTATTTGAGAATGATCTAATGAACTCATAGGATCATCTACAAGTAAATAAATTACATATATGATTCACAATAGTAGAATTATATAGTGCATAATTAAGAGTAGAATAAGCATATAGATAATAATAATTGGCAAAATAGCAGAATACTTGAATATTATGATTGAGCTATTTTGAAGGGATTACCTTCACAATAATGCAATAAGATAGAACTCACAATATGATAATAAAAGACTAACCACTACCTCCCATATATACTCTACTCAGCCATGGTTATTCTATAGGATGACCAAATTAAGAACATCAAGAAATACAATAAGCTAATATGAAGATGTGTAAGCCATAAGTCGGACACACATCTCTAGACCCACTATAAGTTAAGGGTGTATCATGCCCCTCCCCTTTAAAACAATATTGTCTTCAATGTTGAATCAACCCAAAATATTTTTGTAAGAATGCTTCATTCTCCCATGTTGCATATTCAGAATGCAGGTTCTTTCATTTAATCAAACACTACTTGATGGATCTAATCTACAGTTATTTAATACGCATGTGAAGGATCTTCTCAGGATCTAAAATCACTCTATCTTATTCATCTAATTCAGGGAACTTAGTTTGAGTGGAAACTCTATGTCTAATTACTTTCTTCTGGGGGCAATTCTAACTTCTAAGCCACACTATTTTCTAAAAGATGTTGTAAGGGCCATAATACTTAGGTGACATCTTGTTATCATTTTTTTTGATTTAGAGATATATGCTTATATGACTACAAATGCACAAAGACCCAATCACCTATGTCGAAATGTCACTCATTGTGATGTTGATATGCTCGTTGCTTCATTTGATTTTGTGTCTTTGTTAAATTCTCTTTTGCAAACTAATTAATGCCTTTGGTTGATGGTGAATGTGTTCTTCAACATCTTGAACCTTAGGATGCACTATCAAAACTGAAGTGATGGATGGGGGTTGATACCCAGACAATGCCACAGAGGGAAACATTTTGGAATAAGTGTGAAAAGAAGTGTTATACCTGTTATTCCCCAAAAACAAACTTCTCATTTTTTGGGACAATATTTGAATTATTTTGGTCTTACAGACCAAAATTGTCTCTTCCCTTTTCGAAATTTGTTCTAAGCATTCAAATTCCTCATTTTTCAAGCTTCTCAGAAATCTATGGACTTTGCAGGGTTGAATCTATGGACACTGTAGGAAAAGAAAATCTACGGACTCTACAGGCCAAGTTCAATGGGCTTCACAGGTTGATTTCTACGGACTTTGCAGGAAAGAAGCAAGCTTTCAACACTTAGGTGAACTCAAAGTTGGTTCAATGACCAGGGTCAACCAAAAGAGTTTAGCGGCAAGCTTCTAAGCAAGGATTGAACCGTTGAACCTTGAATCATTTTAGTTCAACGCACTCAACAGGTTCAAAGGTTCAACATCAGCAGAAAGAGTTCAACCGCTTCCAGGTTCAAAGGCTTCTACAGTCAGTGTCAAAGGCTTCTACAAGTTGGTTCATCAAAAGAACAAGTTTCTGAGGCTTGAACCATTGAACTTTTGAACCATTGAACCACTCAGGTTCAAGGTTCAACAGGTTCAATGCATTTGGTTCAACGAGGATCAAAAGGACTTAGCCAAATCAAAGGGAATGAACCATTGAACTGTTGAACCAAAGTTGGTTCAATTTAGTTGGTTCAATGCTTCGGTTCACTCAATCAGTTCATCAAACGGTTCAACGGCTTTTGGTTCAATCAAAGGGTTCATCGGCTTGGTTCAAATCTTAGTTCAATGGTTGGTTCAAAGCTTGGTTCAAAGTTTGTTTCAAAGCTTGGTTCAACGGTTGGTTCAAAGGAGCGGTTTAATGCAAAAGTTCAAGAGAACCTCTCGAAAGACAAGTGCCCTTGCAGAGGGCACTTGGTCAACAAAAGCACCCTTCGGAAGGGTTGTTTTCAAGGAAGCTGCAAAGGTAAGTTCTTTCAAAATTTTGTTTAAGGCAGTCGAAAGACAAAGGCATAATTCCTTCAGACTTTTTGTCCGAAGGAATTCCTTCAGACAAAAAGTTCAAAGAAATTCGAGAAAGTCCACGGGAGAAAATCCTGAAAGAATTTTCGAAGGCCAAAGACAAAGCCAGTCGAAACAATTCTTGTAAATTTTTTGTCCACAGGAAAATGTCCGCAAGAAAGCTCCGAAGGACTTCAAAGACAAAACACCGCCGAAGGACCTCGAAGGGCAGGGACCTTTGCAGGGAACTCTCGGTTGCCAAATTAAAGGACACTTCCCTAAAGCCGAAGGATCACCTTCCCTTTGGGAGGATGCAAAACAAGAAATCCGAAGGAAGCAAGTAGCAGAAAAGGCCAAATCAAGAGAACGCCGAAGAAAGTCCAAGGGGTGATGCGCCTAAAGACGTCAAAGTCAAGAACGATGAACTAGCTGTTGGAAATTCAAATGTAGTGACGAGTGCGCGAACGTCAATTTCAAGGTTCGTAAAATAGCCGTTGATTTTTAAAAGCCTTAAAGAAGAGCCAAAGAATTTAGCGACCCGCCGGAAGAAAGAAGCCCGAAGGCCATTCGAAGACCGTTTGAAGGGCAGATACCCTTGCGAGGGGCTCTTCTCGACCCAAAGTAGATTATTTCTCAAGGCCCAAAGGGCAGGTCCCTTCCGAGAAATCTCAAACAACAAAGCCAAAGGAATTACCAAGGAAAGTGATGTGCCCGCAGACGTCAAAGTCACGATGATGAAATAGCCATTGATCCTTGTAGGTTTAAATCTACAGACCTGAATGCATTCAAAGGCTTTAAGGCCAAGATCAATAGGAAGTGACTAAGGAATAGAGCATCAAATTAAATCAAGGACCCGATTCAATTAACCAGAAAAGGAGGAATGATGACGAAGGACTAGAAACATTTGCACATCAGATATGTTTCTAGAAGTAGACCGCCAGGTGGATATTGAAAGATGCAAACTTTCAATAGCGTGACTTGTTTCTCTACATTGAAAAAAGAAAATGGGTAGATGCCCATAAATTTCAGCTTGTCTTCTTAAAAAAATTCAATGCAACATGATGTGTTACTATTCCTAAGTCCGTCTTGAAGAGGCTATATAAGGGACTCTCTTGTTAGTGTAAACAAGATCACTCTCTGACGATCAAAAACAAAAACTCTGCCCAAATTGAAAGGCATTACTGAGACTTTGAGCTTAGATTGTTGATCATATTTTGTTATTGGAATAAAAAAGTAAGTGACTTTTCAGACTTTGTGCTATGATATCTTTGTTGTTGGGGAAATTGTTATGTCTTTTTCCTTAATATATTTTCTGTTCCTTTAACTCAACAAGCAGAATTAGTGAAAGTGGTCAGGAAGGTGTCCTGAAGTCAACTGTGGAGAGACTTTGTGCCCCCATAATTGCCTTTAGTGTGTTTTCTTTTTGTTTCTTTGTAAAGGACCTTGGGATGACTTTGTGCCCTCATTGTCCTTCGTATCTCACTCTTGGGCAATTCAGGGGGAGACTTTGTGCTACATCTCAATTTGTTGGTTGCTACGTCCTTGGTTACTTTTTGCAATTACTATCAGGGGTATTCTTGTGATTTGCTGAATAGTACTTCTGAAAGAAGAGTGCTTTCTATTATTTTTCTTGAGATTTTTCCTTTGATTTGCATGCATCATCTCTGAAGAAAGAGAGATAGATGGTTTATCTTACCCTTGAGTATTATTTTCTGTTTATATATATATATAGGGAACCTCCCCTTGATGAGAGGAGAGATTAGTCCCCTTTTGATGTGGTAAACCTACACATTTGGATGACCAATCTTCCTACTTTGGCTTATCAGACCTATTTTGTTTATCAGTACGTTGATCGACAAAATATTCAACCAACAATTTTTGGCGACTCCGCTGGGGATATACTTATGTGCATTCTGAAACCTCAAGTTTCAGATGAAATCAGTCTTTACCCATTATTATTATAACCTTACCATTCACCTCCACACTAACTGAGAAAGGATGCACAGTTTAAAGCCTCAAGCTTCAAACTAAAGCAAGCTCAATTTTTTCCATTTTTGTTTCACAATCTGGTAGATTCAAGGTATACACGAAGCCAAAGGGCTAAAGGTATTGTTGACCCTGTATTCGAGTTGGTACAATAAAGTAATTTTGGTCTGTTTCCTTCACCATCTCGCCTCCAAAAAACCAAGAGCTTTCCTCCTACTATAGTCAGATCTCCATTGCCAGACGAAGTATCCACTTCTGCTGTTGATAAAGCTTTGCCAATAATTACCCCTTTGAGATTTGTTATTCCTCCTTTTCATAGTCATATAATGGCAGTTCAAGGCCCTTAGGGTAATGCTTTTGGTCCTCTCAATCTTACTCCACATCTACATGAGCTTCCATGCAGTTCAAGGAAGATTTTCTCTAAATTCTATGGTGATGAGAAAGCTCATCTTGATGAACACATTACAGTGTTCAACATAGCTTGTGGCGTAATTGGAGTAGAATTTGAAGATGTAGCAGTCAGGGTATTTGTAGAAACATTACAAGGTGTTACTGCAAATTAGTTTTATCATCTACAGGGTCGGTCAGTAACTGATTGGAATACCCTCAAAGCTAAGTTTAAAGTCAGATTCAAACCTGCAGAAGATGCACATGCATTTTTGGGTCAACTTACACAGATGAAGAAAGAGCCTCATGAAGCAATGAGGGACTTCATAGCTAAGTTTTATAAACTGAGGAACAGAAACCCTATAATTGCTCAACCTATAGCTGAGAATCTCAAATGCTTCTTTATTAATTCTCAGTTACCTGAAGTAAATTTTCTTTTGAGACATGCTGGTCAAATAGATCTTACTATAGCGCAACATTTGGCCACTGAGGTAGAAGATGATCTCATTTTAGCATGGAAGATAAGAAGAGATCCAAATAGAAATAATCTACAGGCACCACAGATCCAATGGTGCAGAAGTTGGCAAATGAGTTGCATGCTCTCAAAAAGTAAATGGCACAAGGAATGTCTTTTGCTCTTTCATACAAAGATATGTCAAGAAGAAAATTTCCAAATTAGCCATATCAGAGTAATATTGCCAAGAATCAAGGGCAACAAAATCATCTTCCTCCCCCATAAGGGAAACTTGCCCTGGAAGCTCCTCCAACCAATTCAGCAATGGGATATCTTGAAGCAGAATCAGAGTTTTTGTTCCAGCTTGAATTGAATCAAAAAAATGACGCTGATCTCCTTGTAGAAAATCAAGAAGAATCAACTGGTGACTCCCACATTGGTTTCTTGAATTACCAAGATGAACCCAGAAGCAAAAGAGAAGCTTTTGATGGATCATATGCAGTGTTTACTAGGTCCAAGAACTAATTAGTCCAGCAAGTTGATAAAAAGAAGATAGAGGAGCAACTTCAACCAGCAATTACAATTACTAAGCGTGGAGCCACTCTGCCTTTCCAGTCAAAGGATCCGGTGATCACCCAAAAGACAAGTACATCAATTTCACCTTCACCTTCCACTTTAATTTTGCAAACCAGCCCTCCTCCCATCCCTCCTAAAACTCAAAAGGTTGAAATACCTTCCTCTGTACCTAGCTCAATTCAGCTATTTGACATAATCGATCATGTCAAAAAGATAAAAATATAAATGTCTAAATTTGAATATTTGTAGTCCAATCCTAATCAATTGGATAAGTTGGTCCAATGTGTCAAGAACCAAACCGTCCCTACAGCACAAGAAGCTAAAAAGGTAACTCCTAATTCACCAAAGAACATGCCCATTCCGAATAATCTTGTCATTACTCTTCTAGCTGCCTCTAGAAAAATAGAACTTTTCTATGTTTCCTTGTTAATTAATGGTCACAAGCTAAGTAATTGTATTATAGACTCAGGTGTATCTGAGAATGTCATGCTTGCTAAAGTAGCTAAATCTCTTGGCCTCACACTGACCAAGACATTTGGGAGATGTTTCTCCATGGAAAACAAGCAAGTACCATTGTTGGGGCAAATCAAAGATGTCCAATTTGTATTTATAGCCTTTCCAGACAAGAGAATCAAGATGACTATCTTGGTGGTTGACGTCCCAGCATCTTATGGCATTTTGCTTGGATGAAATTTTTGCAAGGACATGGGAGGAGAACTAAGCATGGACTTGTCTAAGGTAAGGATCCCTGTCCAAGGCATAATGAAGAGGTTGCTCTCTGAAAAGGAGGCAAAATATGTGGTCACCCAAACATCAGCGCCTGAAGCTCAAATTCTTATTGAATCCTCAGGTATGGGTAACTACTTTTTATCTATAGATGAAGTGCATGAAACACCTGATAAAATCCGAAAATCAGTTCAACTAGAATAACATAAGAACTAGTAGGTTGCAATACAAATGAAGGACCCTCCCTCTCTAATGAAGGTAAGTCTAAAGAAAAATCAGTATCTGATGAGGTATGAACTCTAAAATTTGATGGAAGCTATTCCTCTACCAGTTCGAGAGCCGAGATTGTGTTGATATCTCCTCAAAGAGATATGTTTCCTTCATTTTATAAATTACAATTTAGCAACACTAACAATACAGCTGAATATGAATCTCTGTTGCTTGGATTGAAGGCTACTTAAGACAAAGGCATCAAGTTTTTTCATGTCAAAGGGGATGCTGAGTTAGTGGTTTGTCAAGTGAGGAACTTATATCAAACCAAGAATGAAAAATTACGCCACTATTGCAACTTGATTTGGGACCAAATTGAAAGCTTTGATGCTTTCAACATTTCTGCCATACCTAGAGAATCTAATGATAGAGCTGATGCACTCGCTGTTTTATGAACTCTTTTAGTTTTTCACTCAGATTTCAAAGAAGACAGGTATACTATTGAGCTAGTCTGTAGACCAAGTGTTCCTGATAATGTTGCTCATTGGCAAGTGTTCAATGATGATCATTAAATCATTGCCTTCTTGGAATGAAAAGATAATTTTGAACAACTACATTTTGAAGGCAGTGAATCTCAAAAGTATGAATCAACTTTTAAATCCAGTTTAGATATAAATGAAGAATTCTTACAGCTGAAAGAAAATAAAATTCTTAAAGGCCTGGTTTCTCTTGAGAAACTATTTGACAAGCATGATAGATTCATTAAACAACAACAAACAGATTCAAGTTTCTCTTAGAGATTCGATCAAGTAAATTTGACTACTAAAGAAAATCCCAAGATGGTTAACATTGGTAAGTGCTGCACCCCTGAAGAAAGATTCAAGTTCACTACTTTACTCTGTCAATACATGGATGTCTTAGCATATTCTTATGACGACTTGAAGTCTCTCAATCTTAATGAAATCCGCCATGACATTCCTCTCAAGGCTGACTCAATGCCCTATAAGCAAAAATCCAGACAGTAAAATCAAAAAATATCAGGTACTATTCTGTCTGAGATACAAAAAATGTTAAATGCTAGAATCATCTTCTCAATCCATCATTCCACAAGGATTGCAAACATAGTACTTGTAAGGAAGAAGAGTGGTGAAATTTGCATTTGTGTAGATTTCAGGGATCTTTGAAAGATAATTACCCTGTGCCAATTATGGATCAAGTGCTTCAAACAGTGACAGGTTCAGAAATGTTATCAATGCTAGATGGCTTTTCAGGATATAATCAAGTTGAAGTTGGGGAAGCAAACCAACACAAGACTGCATTCACTACACTTTTGGGTATATTTTCATATATAAGAATGCCTTTTGGCTTGATAAATGTTGGTGTTATCTTTTAGAGAGCAATGGACCTGACTTTCAAAAATGAGATAGGTAAATTCATAGTGGCATACCTTGATGACTTAACCATCTTTTCAAAGCACCGTTCTGATCATGTACGCCACGTACAATAAGTGTTGGAGTGCTGCTGTCAGAATGATATTTTTTTGAACCCTAAGAAGTCTATTTTTGGAGTAATAGAGGGAAAACTCCTCAGACACATTGTGTCTAAAGAAGGCATAAAGATTGACTTAGACAGAGTCAAGTCTATTCAAGAGCTTAATTTGCCTACAAGTAAAAATGTTGTTCACTCTTTCTTTGGAAATGTGAATTTCTTACGGAAGTTCATCTCTAAATTTGCTGAGAAGACTAGACACATCGTGAACATGATGAAAGGGAAGATCACTTTTAGCTGGACTAAAGAAGGCAAGTCAGCATTTCAAGATATCAAGACTGCCATTGTGCATGCCCCTACTTTGGTTTGTCTAGATTACAACAAAGATTTCATTATATACAGCTATGCTTCTGAACACACGCTTTCAGTGATTCTTGTTCAACAGGACAAGGAAGGTATGGAATCTCCTATTTCTTTCATGAGTTGCCCTATCAAAACCCATGAGATGAAGTATTCAAATGTATAGAAGCATGCTTATACATTGGTGAAAGCAGTCAAACATTTTTGCTTCTATATTTTGAATTCACACACTACTGCCTTAGTTCCTGACACCACAGTCAAGTCTATATTAACTCAGCAGGAGTTTGGCACAAAAAGAGGCAATTGGATTGCAAAGATCCAAGAGTTTAATTTAGACATCAAGCCAACAAAGTTGGTCAGGGGAAAAGGTCTATGCCAACTAATTGCTGACAACGAGCCAGAAGATACACAACATGTAGATGCTGAAGTGGAAGATACACCAACAGTCTTTTTTGTCTCCTTCACTACCAATGAGTGGTATTCAGGTATTGCTCATTTCCTTACTTATGGTGAATGTCTTGCTCATTTGTCTTATAAAGAAAGGAGGACTATCAAGTTGAAAGCTGCCAATTTTGTCTTTTGGGACAATGGCTTGTATAAGAGAAGCATAGATAGAGTATTCCTTCGCTGTGTAGACAAAGAGCAACAAAGCCAACTTTTGAAAATTTTCCACAATCTAGCCTGTGGAGGACACTTTTATGCTCCTGTGACTGCTCACAAGATTTTGCGAGCTAGGTATTACTGGCCAACTATTTTCCAAGATGCATATAAGTGGGTGAGAAAATGTGAACTCTGTCAGCAATTTGTTGGAAGACCCAAGTTAGCTGCCCTACCTCTCAAGCCAGTGATCATAGAAGAACCTTTTCAGCAATAGGAGATTGATTTTATTGGGACTATAAACCCATCTTCAAGCGCTGGACATGATTATGTCATTACAGCAACTGACTATTTCACCAAGTGGGTAGAAGCAATCCCAACTAAGCATGCTACTTCAAAAGTTGTATTGAATTTTCTCAAGGAGAATATCATTTTCAAGTTTGGAGTTCTAACCAAAATTGTTACTGACAATGCAGCTTGTTTTACCTCCCAGGAGATTACACAATTCTGTTTTCATTATGGAATTACACTTTCCCATTCTTCTAATTATTTTTCACAAGGGAATGGACAAGCTGAATCAAGCAATAAGACCCTGGTAGCTATCATCAAAAAGCTAGCAGATGACAATCAAAGGACATAGCATAAAGCATTGGTTGATGCTCTATTGGCAGACAAAATCACACCAAAGAGGGCAATTGGTATGTCTCCTTTTCAACTCCTTTATGGTATCAACGCTGAGATATCAATCGCCTTAGAATTGCCAGCCTTGAAATTGGCAAAGGCAATTGAAGATCAGACATATGAAAGCTCTCTTGATAAGAGAATCATGTGCCTGATTGAGCTGGATGAACAGAGAACCATGGTTGTGGACCGAATCACTACTCATCAAAGTCTGGTAAAGAAACTCTTTGACCAAAAAGCCAAAAATTGTGATTTTTAGATTGGGGATCAAGTCCTGCTGTGGGACAAAAGGAGAGAACCAAAGGGGATGCATGGAAAGTTCAACTCCCTTTGGAGAGGCCCATTTATAATTCATCAACATAATGGTGAAAATAGCTTTCTGCTGAAATATCAAGATGGCACACTCTTTTCTCTGCCTCACAATGGACAGTATCTAAAACATTTCAACTCTTGAAGTATCAGATCATTGCATCTGTATATATGTATAGTTTTTATTTTTATTTTTTTATGTTTGTTTCCATTTTTATGCCTTCCATTTCTGGGTAACATGACTCCGTAGCCCAATGGTATACATGAAGACACTGGAGATTCTGGATTCTACCCCTTTCAATTCTTTTTACAATTGATAGAAGTTCTCTAATTGGAGCTAGCGGTTCCCCAAAAACAAAATTCTCATTTTTTGGGACAACATTTGAATTATTTTAGTCCTACAGACCAAAATTGTCTCTTTCCTTTTTGAAATTTGTTCTAAGCATTCAAATTCCTTATTTTTCAAGCTTTTCAAAAATTTGCGGACTCTGTAGGCTTGAATCTACGGAATCTGTAGGGTTGAATCTACGGACTCTGCAGGAAAAGAAAATCTACGAACTCTGCAGGCCAAGTTTAACGGGCTTCAAAGGTTGATTTCTATGGACTCTGCAGGAAAGAAGCAAGCTTTCAACACTTAGGCGATCTCAAAGTTAGTTCAATGACCAGGTTCAACAAAAAGAGTTCAGTGGCAAGCTTCTAAGCAAGGATTGAACCGTTGAACCTTGAACCATTTTGGTTCAATCAGCTCAACAGGTTCAAAGGTTCAACATCAGTGGCAAGAGTTCAACCGCTTCCAGGTTCAAAGGCTTCTACAGTCAGGGTCAAAGGCTTTTACAAGCAGATTCATAAAAAAAAAAGTTTCTGAGGCTTGAACCATTGAACTGTTGAACCATTGAACCACTCAGGTTTAAGGTTCAATAGGTTCAACGCGTTTGGTTCAACGAGGATCAAAATGACTTCGCCAAATCAAAGGGAATGAACCATTGAACCGTTGAACCAAAGTTGGTTCAATACTTCGGTTCACTCAATCGGTTCAACGACTTTTGGTTCAATCAAAGGGTTCATCGGCTTGGTTCAAAGCTTGGTTCAACGGTTGGTTCAAAGCTTGGTTCAAAGTTTGTTTCAAAGATTGGTTCAATAGTTAGTTCAAAGGAGTGGTTCAATGCAAAAGTTCAAGAGAGCCTCTCGAAGGACAAGTGCCCTTGCGGAGGGCACTTGGTCAACAAAAGCACCCTTCGGAAGGGTTGTTTTCAAGGAAGCCGCAAAGGTAAGTTCTTTCGGAATTTTGTTTAAGGTAGTCGAAAGACAAAGGCATAATTCCTTCAGACTTTTTGTCTGAAAGAATTTCTTTGGACAAAAAGTCCGAAGGAATTTGGAAAGGCTGCAAACGAAACTCCCGTAGAGACCAAGGCAAGAAACCAATTCTTTCAGACTTTTGTCTGAAGAAATTCCTTCGGACAAAAAAGTCTGAAGAAATTCGAGAAAGTCTGCGAGAGAAAAGCCTGAAAGAATTTCCGAAGGCCAAAGACAGCCAACCAAAACAATTCTTGTAGACTTTTTGTCCGCGGGAAAATGTCTTCGGGAAAGCTCTGAAGGACTCCGAAGACAAAAGGCCACCGAAGGACCCCAAAGGGCAGGTGCCCTTACGGGGAACTCTCGGTTGCCAAATTAAATGACACTTCCCCAAAGCCAAAGGATCACCTTCCCTTTGAGAAGATGCAAAACAAGAAATCCAAATGAAGCAAGTAGTAGAAAAGGCTGAATCAAGAGAAAGCTGAAGAAAGTCCAAGGGGTGACACACCTGAAGACGTCAAAGTCAAGAATGACAAACTAGCCGTTGGAAATTCAAACGTAGTGATGGGTGTGTGAACATCAATTTCAAAGTTTGTAAAATAGCTATTGATTTTGAAAAGCCTTAAAGAAGAGCCAAAGAACTTAGCGACCTGTCGAAAGAAAGAAGCTTGAATGCCCTCTGAAGACTGCCCGAACAGTAGATACCCTTGCGGGGGGCTCTTCTCGACCCAAAGTGGATCATTTCTCAAGCCCTGAAGGGCAGGTCCCCTCTGAGAAATCTCAAACAACAAAGCCAAAGGAATTACCAAGGAAAGTGACGTGCCCACAGACATTAAAGTCACGATGATGAAATAGCTGTTGATCCTTGTAGGTTTAAATCTACGGACCCGAATGCATTCAAAGGCTTTAAGGCCAAGATCAGTAGGAAGCGACTAAGGAACAAATCATCAAATTGAATCAAGGACCCGATTCAATTAACCAAAAAAGGAAGAACGATGAGGAAGGACCAGAAACATTTGCACATCATATATGTTTCTAGAAGTAGACCGCCAAGTGGATATTGAAAGATGCAAACTTTCAATAGCGTGACTTATTTCTCTGCATTAAGAAAAGAAAATGGGTAGATGCCCCTAAATTCCAGCCTATCTTCTTAACAAAATTCAATGCAACATGATGTGTTACTATTCCCAAGTCCGTCTTGAAAAGGCTATATAAGGGACTCTCTTGTTAGTGTAAAAAAGATCTCTCTCTGACGATAAAAAACAAAAACTCTGCCCAAATTGAAAGGCATTACTGAGACTTTGAGCTTAGATTGTTGATCATATTTTGTTATTGGAATAAGAAAGCAAGTGATTTTTCAGACTTTGTGCTGTGATATCTTTGTTGTTGGGGAAACTGTTCTTGTCTTTTTCCTTAATATATTTTTTGTTCGTTTAATTCAACAAGCAGAATTAGTGAAAGTGGTTAAGAAGGTGCCCTGAAGTCAACTGTGGAGAGACTTTGTGCCCCCATAATTGCTTTTAGTGTATTTTCTTTTTGTTTCTGTGTAAAAGACTTTGGGACGACTTTGTGCCCTCATTGTCCTTCGTATTTCACTCTTGGGCAATTCAGGTGGAGACTTTGTGCTACACCTCAATTTGCTGGTTACTACGTCCTTGGTTACTTTTTGCAATTACTACCAGGAGTATTCTTGTGGTTTGTTGAATAGTACTTCTAAAAGAAGAGGAGTGCTTTCTGTCATTTCCCTTGAAATTTTTCCTTTGATTTGCATGCATCATCTCTGAAGAAAGAGAGATGGATGGTTTATCCTACTCTTGATTATTATTTTCTGTTTATATATATAGGGAAACTCCCCTTGATGAGAGGAGAGATTCATCCTCTTTTGATGTGATAAACCTACACATTTGGATGACCAATCTTCCTACTTTGGCTGATCAGACCTATTTTGTTTATCAGTATGCTGATCGACAAAATATTTAACTAACAATACCATCATTCAATAAGTGGCAACCAATGAACCCATTTATCCTATTTGGTAGAAACAAAACAATGAAGATACCTTTTGAGACATTTGTTGACTACCTCTATTTGTCCATCAAATTGAGGATGATAGGATGAACTATGAGCCAACTAGGTACCCAACATATAAACAATTCAGTCCAAAAATTACTAGTAAATATGCGATCTCGATCACTTACAATGATCTTTAGAGTACCATGCAATTTTTGAGCTATATTGAGAAAAGTAGAAGTTACTATACTGGGAATAAATGGTTATGATAAGGAACAAAAATGAACATATTTGGTGAGTCGATCCACAATTATCATGATAACAGTTTTACCCTCAGACCTTGGTAACCCTGTAATGAAATCCATGGACACTTCTTCCCAACATTGGCTAGGGATGGATAGAGGCTACAAAAGACCTAGGGTCTTAATGGTTTCACCTTCATTTTGTTAGCATACCATGCATTCAATCACATATTTTTGAACATCCCCTTTGAGTCCTTCCCAAAAGAAATCTTGCTTGATTCTATGATATGTTTTCAAAAATCCTGAGTTCTTTCCAAGTGGAGAGGTATGAAGTTCTTGAAATTTTTTATGTTTAAGGAGAGAATACTTACAAATGTATAATCTATCTTTATACCATAATGTGTTTCCCTTATATTTAATTTTTTTAGATTCATTAGAACCCTTTTGAAGATTGTGAATCAAATCCTTGGTAGTACTATCATTCCCCCATTACGATCTTGTCCTCTAGCCAATTTGCCTACCACATGGTCATAGCACATAATAACACCTCAACAAATTCATCATGTTGAAAGAGGGCATCTACCACCACATTATCTTTTCTTTTCTTATACATTATTTCAAAATCATAGCCTAATATTTTAATCACCTATTTTTGTTGTTCTTTAGATGACAAGAGCATTGTTCTAAAATATATATGAAGCTATCATGATTAGTCTTTATCTAAAAGTGACAACCCATCAAATATGGTCTCCATTACTCACTGCATGTAGAATAGCCATCATCTTTTTCTCATATATTAGTTTGAGCCTATTTATTCCCTTAAATTGGCAAAATTCAAATGCTAGTGGTTTGCCTTATTGCATGAGTATAACCCCCATGCCATATCTTGATGCGTTGTACTTCATAACAAAAGTTTTTGAAAAATCAGTCGTAGCCAAAACTAAAGTTGTACGCAACCATTTTCAACTGTTCAAATGACTTGGTAACTAAATCAGTCCACTAGGAGTCTTTCTTCAGCAATGAGATGAGTGGGGCTACAATGCTACCATAATTTTTGACAAACCTGTAATAGTAACCAGTTAGTCCCAAAAATCTAAAGAAGTTCTTGAGGGTCTTAGGAACCTGCCATTCCATTTTTTGGATTTTCTTAGAATCAACTTTCACTCTTTCATGTGAAACAATATGACCTAAGTACTCCACCTCTTGGATACTAAAAGCACATTGGGAAGGTTTGGCAATATACTGATGTTGTTCTAGAATTGAAAGCACCTATTTCACATGCTTCAAATGGTCTTCCCAATTTTGTTGTAGATGAGGGTATCATCAAAAAACACTAACACAAACTTTCTCAAAAATGTCCTAAAAATAGTATTCATCAACTCTAAAGTTTATATGGTGCATTTGTGAGGCCAAAAGGCATGACCATAAATTCATAATAGTCTTTGTGAATTTTAAATGTTTTAGGTATGTCCTCATTACGGATGCGAATATGATGATATCTAGAGAGAATATCTAACTTGGTAAAATAAATAGCACAATGCAATTCATGTAGCAAATCATCAATTAATGGAATAAAAAACTTATCTTTGATGGTGTATTTATTGAGTTCCCTGTAGTTTGGGCACATCCTCCAACTATCATCCTTATTTTGTGCCATTACCACCAGAGAGGAATATTCACTTTGACTGTCGAATGATCCCTACCTCCAACATCTCTTGTACTATATTTTCAATTTCACTCTTTTGGGCATATGGGTATGAGTGTACTTCCTGAAATGAGTCTAATGGCATGATGATGTGTATGAATTAGAGGAAGTCTTTTTGACATGTCACCAAAAATAACATAATGGTCATCCAACACCTTTTGCAAATTAGGATGTGTAGACTCTTTGGTGGGTTTAACCTCCATAGAAAATAAGTGTGCCATAAAACTTTCTGCACCTCTTTTGAGAATATATATCTAGTGAGAACTAACTAGTTGTGGAGATTTAGCCCGTAATCCATGTTGTTCAAAAGTTCTTCCTTCTGAATGGAACCTCATGAATAGTTCTTGAAAATTCATCTTAATAGTGCCCAAAGTGGTGAGCCATTGCACTCCCAAAACAATGTCATCTCCTTCCATAGGAATAGCAAACATAGGGGAATCTAACAAATAATCTCCCATAGCAAGCTTAATACTATGACATTTTCTAAAACAATTGACTCTGCAACCATCTATAATAATGACCTGCAAGTCTAGAGCTGGGTATGAAACAATTTAAATGAGCAACCAATTTACTATGAATGAAGTTATGTGTACTCCCAAAGTCAATTAACATAGTCATCTTTTGCTTCTTCAAGAACCCTACCACCTTAAGAGTTTGAGGAGTATTATTGCATGAAACTGCATGACAAGAAATAGTAGGTTAAGAATCTTCATATTCATCCTTAGGTTCTTCTAACCCTTCCTCTAAAGCCTCTTCATCTTTTTCCTCATCATTGGTATAATTAATGTAAAATAACTTCTTTTCATCACATTGATACCCTTTGATCCATTTGCTATCACAACCCAAACAAAAACCCTATGCACTCTTTTTTCCACTTGTTAAAGTGTCAATCTAGTAGGTTGATGAAATGAGGATGTTGGAAAGGTGCACTCATGAACATTGGTGAAAAGTCTTTATCTGATCATCTCCTTTTTCTCAACCATGTGTGCCTTTGGTATGGCCTCAAATGTAGTACTAGGATGAAACATACAAACCTCCAATTGGATGCTATCTTTGAGGCCTCCCAAAAATAGGTCAGTCATATTTTCCTCAGTGATGTCTGCTACACATAAGGAGAGATTCTGAAATTGAAGAATGTAGTCCTTGATAGTCCCAGTTTGGCACAACTTGGCTAGCTGACTGAAATAATTTTTAGAGACATTGTTGCGATAGTGGAGCTGAAACTCCTTGGAAAATACTAACCATGAAACTAACACACTCTTATTTTTGTTTTGAGCACACAACCAATGTTACTAAATGAATAGCTTAGGTTCCAGATAGAGAGGCCATAACCACTTTTTGTAAACATGGAGTTCGATGTAGATAAACTAAATTTTTAATTAGAATGAGCTGAGTGGATCGTTACCATCAAACATGTGCAGATCTACTTTTAGCAACATCAACTTAGGGCCAGAATTGGTATTGGTATTGTTTGGAGTAGGAGAGCCAAACTGAAGTGTTGGAAGATCATTTTATAGTGGTTGAGCTGACAAGTTGGCCAATTGTTGAGATATTTGTTGTAATTGATCCTTCACACTATCTAAGTCTCCTCTCAAACATGTAATTCCCCATTGAACCATATCAAAATCATCTTTTGTCACCATGCCTTGCAACTCTAACTTAAATTATTAAATTGCATCTAAGATAGATAGATCAAAAGTTTCAAATTCCATGTCATCCTTGTGAAGATTTTTTAGAGTTTTTTTCCCTTTCCTATGTCTGCGAGTGTTTGGACCAGTGATGCATAAACCCTAGGAGAGTTTTAGTCTAAAAAAAATATACTAGTAGAATACATCATTGTGATTATTTCACTGAGATGAATCCAACTAATGCGATTGTGCAAAAGGGTAAAAAAAATTGACCTACAAAAATGTACTAGTGGAATAGACCATTGCGATTGTCTTTTAGAGACAAATTGAACAACTAATAATTTGGACAAGGTAAACAAATTCTAGACCTTTTTTTTCTTTTTTGTAAAAAAACCTCACGAATAAAACTATGGTGACAAAAAAATAAAATCCTTCCGGATCACAAGTTATGTTTTTTCAACCTTACGATGCTTGGGATGCTAGATTCAAAAATAAAATGTGCCACAAATAATTTTCCAAATCGATGCTCGGATACCACTTGTAAGGAAATTACTTAGATGATTCACAACAATAGTATTATATAGCTCAAAATTAAGAGTAAAATAAGTAGATGCATAATAACAATTGACAAAATAGTAAAATACTTGAATATTATGACTGAGCCACTCAAGAGGGCAACCTACACAATAATGAAATAAGACAAATTCACAATATTATAATAAAATACTAACCACTACCTCATGTATATACTCTACTTAGCTATGGTTATTCCATGGGGCAACCATACTATGAACATCGAGAAATGTAATAAGCTAATATGAAGATGTGTAAGCCACATGTCGGCCACACATATCCTTAGACAAACTATACATTAAGAGCATAGCACTACATGCATTGAAAGTCTTTGAAAGAGGTCCTATAGGTGTCGAAGATCATTGTTTTTATGACTGTGTTTTGAAGCTAGTTGACAGTTTTGAGTGGGCTACTTGCAGAGAAGGGTTTGAGTCTTTTTGCCCTATTTAATGAAGTCTAATGCACTTGGTAAAGTTTTTGAGGTCTTGAAGATTCTAAATATGTAATTTGTTGTCATAGATATTTAGCTAATTGGTGTTTTATTTTTAGTAGTTCAAGACAAACTTTTTGGGTATGCACAAGACTAATTGTAAACAATGCTAATAGCATGCTTCAAGTGGTGATTGGAGATACAAAATGTCATGAACCTAAGATGAGCTTAGTAGGGTTTTTTTTGTGTGACATATGATATGTTCCTACCATGTGAGGAGTTTGAAAGTGTTTCAAGGAGTTCAAAGGGTAATGTGTGTTAATGAATTCTAATTGAATTAGGTCTCCTTAAGGCCTAAAAGTGGTTTTAGTCCTATATGTTATGAATAACCTATTGTAATATTTGATTCATATTTGTGGCATGTCTTAAGGCTTATTATATTGAAAATCTAATTGGTCAAGTATGTATGGTTGATCAAGAGGTGTATGATCAAGATCCTAGGCCTAATAGGCCTAATAGCCAAGTTAGATAATGTGTGAGTTGAAGCAGAATATATAGCACTTTGAAGAGCTAAAAGAGGTCCTGTAAACCATCATAAGAGTGCATAAAAATTGTCATGAAGATATAACATGGGTACTATATATGACTATCAAGGTCAAATGTCCTGATCTATCTTGAAGATACCTAGTTGAGCAAAGAAGCTTAGAAGGTAATTCGAGAGGGCTAAGAGTGTGAAGTGTTGAATAAGGGTTCATCATCAGTTAGTTGAAAAAAAGGTGTCTTGAAGGTGATCAAAACAATCAGGTGGCTGATTTGGTGTTGATTAATCTAGGGGGTTGGTGCTTTCTTGCAAGTTGGTGCTTGCTAAGCCTAGTCAAGTGGGTGTTTGACTAGTTGGGGTTGGTGCTCTATGTGAAGTTGGTGCTTCACTAAATCTTGATATTTATCTTATAGAACTGTATTTAATTTGAAGATATTAGTGGGTTTTCTTCCCCTTGATGGTTTCCCACTCAAATAAGTGTTATTTATGTTATGCTCTTGATTCATGGTTCTTGATGTGTTGCTAGTTAACTCTATTGCTTTGATAGTTCATGAATGATAAAGTAAAGTTGTAAAAGTTTTTTAAGACTGATTCACTCCCCACTCCACTACTCCTACGCCCCCTCTCAATTATTATGATTCAAAAATAAAAAACACTGATTTTACATCCATCTGATATATTGGCCACTTGTATTGTGCAATAATAACCAAAAAAGTCTTTTTTTTAGTCTTATTATTCGCTCATTTCAGAGCAGATATAATATATTATTTTATTTTCCTGACCAATTAAGTATTATGTTTAGTATATATTTGTAATAGCTCTCAGTATAGTGTTAGAGATTTCATTTATATCATTTCAGGTTTGAAACTTCACCCATTGTGCATAGATCGTCCTCCTAATCTCACCTACAATGGGCATGAAGATCATGGTCATATGAAGCTTGTTACTGATAAAGTAGAAAATTACACTTGTAGCAAATGCAATAAGGTGAATTTGAAATGGAAATATCAGTGTAAGGTGAATGTGTGTGAAGTGAGGGTGGATTTGAACTGTGCAATAGTGAGTTTTCATGTTTTTGAAGGCTACGGTATTGAGGGTGTTTCTCGACTTAATCACTGTAAATAGGTACAAAAAATGGCATTAAAGGTGGGAAAATCTATTGTGTGCTTCGCAGTAGGGAAGGCTATTAGTGGAAGTGCAGAGGGTGGTGTTCAATCATATGTGGCCTAAGCAAATGGTGACTAAGGTGGCAACGAACAAGAAGAATCTGGGGATGAATAAGTAGATGTAGATGGCATTGAACTAATAGGGGGTGATGACCCTGCAACCAAGTAGATTTGATTGTGTGCAAAACTGGTTTATGGATTTGATTATTATTGTGATTGTGGATATTGTGTGAGTTTATTGTTAGCTTCTATAAATAGTTGTTAGCTTATAATGTTGAATTTATTTCCATAGTTATTGCACTTTGGTTATCAGATTGAAAATATATGACTTCTTTATCCATTATGCATAACTTTACTTGAGATTCATCTCAGCATAAGGCATATTATTTTTGGTACGTAATTTTATTTTATAAAGTATCTTTTATTATAAGATCTTGCTCCTTGTATAACTAATTCCCATAAAATTAAATCTGTCCACTACATTGATCAATTCACACTACTTTTTATAATCACTGTTATATCCATAGCATCATTACAATGCTAATAAGATTCCTCCACACAAAGGAAACATGATAGAATAACCTATCGACATAAACATATGTAGCATTGTCAAATCCATATGCAAATATCTATGCAAACTATGAGTCAAGGTGGGCATGGAAGGAAGGAGGCATCAGGGATCCACCCCAAAAGTAACCTTACAAATATTATCAAACGCAAACCTCTGCAAATTGTCCTACAAATCTAAAGACCTTGTTTTGCATGACTCTGAGAGGATAAACATGAGGTGGTTTGAGAGAAAAACTAAAGATCATACCAGAAAATAGTGTTGCTCAACTTTCAATTGCTTTATAATTAATTAAACTTGGTTACATTATGCCTCTATATGAAGAGGTCTTTTACAAACTGCGATGAAATAAATTTACTAATTTAAGACTTCCTTAACACCCTCCAATAAATACAATGGATGAACAAAAAACAATACAAATAGAATACTAAAAATAGAATGGGGAAAAAATTACCAATTCTAATACTCCCCCTTAATTTATTCCATTAGCTATTAGAACATCCATTACTCCTAAATTTTGTCTCAAATGCTCAAAGGTCTCCTTTGCTAATGCCTTCATAAAGATGTCTACTAACTGGTATTCAAATTTGTAAAATGCCAATTTGATTTCATCATCTTCAACTAATTTTTTTATGAAGTGATAACTAATTTGTATGTGCGTGCTTCGTCCATGGAACACTAGATTCTTTGTCAATGCTATTGAAGACATGTTATCACAAAATATGATTGTACCATCTATTTGTTTCTTCTTCAAATTTGCTAAGACTTTCCTTAGCCAAATTGCTTGACATATTGCATTTACTACAATGTATTTAGCTTCTGTTGTGGAAAGAGAAACTATGGGTTGCTTCTTGGATGCCCAAGAAATGGCTCCTGAACCCATGTGAAACACATAACTAGATGTGTTTTTTCTATCATCTACACCATCTGCCCAATCGCTATCTGTATAGCCAACTAGATCAAAATCTCTTGATGTTGTATAAAAAATGCCATGGTTCTTGGTTCCATTGACATATCTTAGAATTCTCTTACCTGCTTGCCAATGTGTATCCTTAGGTGTTTCCATGAATCTAGAAATCAAATTTACTGTATACACTATATCAGCCTTGGATGTTGTCAAATACATGAGGCTACCTACCATGCTCTTATATAGAGTTGAATTTACCTCATTGCTGCAATCTTCCTTACTCAACTTGAGACCTATAGTGGTTGGTGTTGGTGCAGGCTTATTGTTTAACATTTTGAACCTCTTCAAGATTTGTGAAGCATACTTTGATTGAGAGATGAATATGCCATGATCCATCTATTGTACTTCTATACCAAGAAAATACCTTAACAAACCCAAGTCTGTCATTTTAAATTTTCTCTTCATTGCTTCTTTAAACTCACTAATAAAAGCATCATCATTTCCTATGAAGATTAAATCATCTACATATAACATAGTAATCAAAATCTTACCATGGCTCTCCTTGATGTATAATGTAGACTCACTATTGCTTTTGCTAAAACCATTTGTAGTGAAGTATACATCAATTCTACTATACCAAGTCTTTGGTGCTTGTTTAAGCCCATAGAGTGCTTTCTTGAGCCCATACATCTTGTTTTCTTTTCCTGTTACTTCATATCAAAGTGGTTGATCAACATAGACTTTTTCTTTGAGTATTCGATTTAGGAAGGTAGATTTCACATCAATTTGATATACCTTCCACTTATGTTGGGCAACTATTGCTAAGACAACCCACACGGTTTCCATTCTTGCAATAGGAGCATAAGTCTCATCATAGTCTTTACTTGATTGTTTTTTGTATCCCTCAACAACCAATCTTGCTTTATCCATGTCAATTTTGCCTTCTGCTATGCTCTTGGCCTTATAGACCCACTTCATTCCAATCACTTGTTTACCCTTAGGTAAATCAACTAACTACCATGTCTTGTTTCTTTCTATTGCTTCTATTTCCTCATTCATTGCTTTACACCATTTTTATTCTTTTACTACTTCAAATCATGTAGGCTCATCTAGAGAAAATAAAGAAAAATTCAAGTTTTCATCATCGTACCTTGAGTCATCATATATCTCCCTCAAGCTCCTTGTCTTTCTAGGCATAAGAGAAGTAGGTGTTGAATCTTAGTTGCTATTGGAGTTGCTTGATTAAGGGCTATGTTGTGAAAGTGATGGAGGTATTGCTGATTGTTCACCTTGTTGATCTGTGGCTTGTTCAATTTGAGCATCTTCATTTCCATCATCTATGAGTATCGATTCTGAAATACCCAATGTACTGTCAATGGTGCCATCCCATGATTCATTTTCAATGAATTCAACATCCTTGGTAATCACAACCTTCTTTGTAATAGGGTTGAATAATTTGTATGATTTAGTATCTTTGCAATATCCAATGAAGATACACTTTTCTCCTTTATCATCAAATTTATGCCTATTGTCCTTTAGCACATGTGCATTTGCCACACACCCAAATATTCTTAGATGCTCAATACTATACCTTCTTTTTGTCCATGGTTCTTGTAGAATCCTGTTTCGAACAGACTTTGTGGGACACCTGTTCAACAAATACATTGATGTTACTAGACCTTGATCCCAATATTCTTTTGAAAGTCCTTTGGCTTTCAACATACTTGCGGCCATCTCTTGGATGGTCCTATTTTTCCTTTCTGCTACTCTGTTTTGTTGCGGAGTGTATCTAGCTATGAGTTGTTTTTCAATTCCTTCATTTTTGAATTTTTTTAAGAATTCTTTAGAAACATACTCTCCCCCTCTATTTGATCTCAGGGCCTTGATGAAATAGCCACTCTATTTTTCAACTAATGTCTTAAACCATCTAAACTTCTCAAAAGTCTTTGACTTATACTTTAGGAAATAAACCCAAATTTTCCTAGTATAATCATCTATGAAAGTTAGGAAATATGCATTCTTAGAGTGGGTGAGAGTTTTCATTGGTCACATAAATCTAAGTGCACCAATTCCAAAGGTGCTTTTGCCCTTCTAGACATTCTTGATTGAAAAGGTTGCCTATGTTATTTCCTTAGTATGCATCACTCACATTTTCTTTCAGGGTCTACAATCTTTGGTATACCTATAACCATATTCTTCTTAGATAAAAGATCAAATCCAAAAAAGCTTAAATGTCCATACCTCTAATGCCAGAGTATAGATGTGTCTTTCTTGATTGTCTTGAAGGTTGCTTGATGTAGTACTGCTGTACCCTTGAAAGGATCAATCTGCATCTTGAGAGGAAACATTTGGTTCCTTATCATTTGAATTGTAACTATAATATTCTTGCTTCCTTATCAAAGATTTTTCACTCTTCATTATCCATCAAAACTCTACCATTTTTGGACCAACGGTCCAATATTCAGTAGATTATGCTTCAAATTTGTAGCATTATAAACATCATAAATTGCTATCCTCTTGCCTTGTTTAGTGCAAATAACAATAGTTTCTTTGTCAACAATAGGAACTCTTTCATTATTTTCTATCATAATATCTAAATGAATATTCTTATCAATAGAAGAAAATAGATTCTCATTACCACTCATGTGGTTACTACATGCACTATCCAAATACCATACCTCAACACTACTCTACTTAGCAACATTGCATACAATGAACATGTTTGACAAATGTTCGGATTCACCTACATTTTCAGTGGCTACATGTGCATTTTGTCTTGATTGGTTATATTACCTCTTTTTACATTCACTAGCAAAGTGATCATACTTATGACAAGAATAACACTGAATATTACTTTTATCATACATTTGATTTGAAGTAATACTCTTTTTTTGATCTTGGAAGTTTGATTGGGAGCTGCTAGCTCCTTCCTGACTATCTGAACTTGATCTAACATAGTAGCTCCTTCCTCTTCCTTTGCCTCTGCTTTTTCTTCCTCTCCCCCTGCCTTTGAAACTACCCTGAGCTTTGAAGGCTTGCTCTAGGGAAGAAGGTCAGGATTTGTTCAATCGGTGCTCATGGGTTTGAAGAGAACCCATCAATTCATCAACTGTCATCCTTGAAAGGTCTTTGGCCTCCTCAATAGCTATGACAATTGTATCATATCTCATAGGAAAACTCCGAAGGATCTTTTCGACAATCCTTTGATCATCTATTGTTTCATTGTTTACTCTTAACTGATTTGTCAAGTTAGAGATCCTAGTATGAAACTCATAAATAGACTCATTTGCAATGTTTCAAATTCTCTTCTAAGCATTTGGAGTTTCACTAACTGTACCTTATCTGTGCCTCATTAAGAATTTTGGAGGATCTCCCATGCTTCCTTTGTGTAATTTTCTGCTGCAATTCTCAGATATATGGCTTCTGCCTTTGCCGTCTCAATCAAATTCAGTGATTTCGCATCTTTCCATCGATTTTCTTTCAACTGAGTCTTCTGGACATTTGTCAATGCGTTGTATGCCGCTGGTTCAGTCACATCTATGAAACTGGTGATGACACAATCCCACAAATCATTTGCCACTAAAATCGTCCTCATTTTCTTTGCCCAAACATCATAATTTTGTCCGTCAAATGTAGGCGGACGCTGCCAACTCTTACCGTCTGATCCGGCCATATTACTGATCTATCCTTTTTTTTTTTTTGGGTTTATTTGACAGATCTGAAATAGATTGCTTTTGGAAAAAAAACTGGCTACAACACAAAAACTTACTTTATGTAAAGCGTTGATCATGGTTTGATGTGCTAAAGTGTTGTAGGAAGAAATGGCGCTTGTGCTTTGAAAAAATGAAATGACTAAATGTGAGCTATGGCTCTTTGGACAGCTCTTAGCAATAAATTTTGCATTAGATCTGAACAGCTTCTCTTCTTTTTAAAAAAAATTTTGCTACGATCTCTTCTTTTTTTTTTTCCCCGCTTCAGCTAGCGTTTGGCTGCTAAAGTGACCTCTTCTTCCTTGAGCGGTCTGCAACTTTCAACACAGGTGGCTTTTTTCTTGTAAAGAGTGATCTGCCTTTGCTCCCTTATACCGTGATCTTTTCTGAGTCTTCAACGCCTTTTGAAGCGGTTGCAAATTATTTTTCAGGCTGGTTGCACTTGGCTTGTCCACGATGGCCAGTTTTCTCTTGTTTTATTTGCTGATGACTGTGCTACCTCAAAAAAAATAGCGATCTATTTTATCTTATGTGCTGGCTACAACAATCTACTCTTTGGCAGCAACAGCATCCCACGATCTCCTTCTCAACTGTGCCTTGCTTCTGTCTGGCTGTCTTCCAACAACTCAGCTCTCTCTCCAACTTTCTCCTGCTGGCTGCGTGTTCTTCGGACCTGGCTGCTCTTCTCCATGCTGGCTCTGATACCAATCTGAGAGCAAAACTAAAGATCACACCAGAAAACAGTGCTGCTGCACTTTCAATTGCTTTCTGATTAATTAAACTTGGTTACATGATGCCTCTATATGAAGAGGTCTTTTACAAACTACGATGAAACAAATTTACTTATTTAAGACTTCCTTAACACCCTCCAACAGATACAACGGATGAACAAAAAACAATGCAAACAGAATACTAAAAATAGAATGGGGAAGAAATTATAAATTCCAATATGGTTCCCAATCTCCCATTGCACCGTCTCCACTACGAAGCTTCTCATATATTTAATATTAAAATCATAGCTGGTGGTCTTTCTCCACAATTTCCACGACTTTCTGTCAGCATCGAACATGCCTCTGCCCAAGAAGTCATGGAGAGCACGGGTGAAGTTTTCGAAGTTGATTTTTAGCATGTGCTTTGACGTTTAAAGGGTTTGTAATGGTGATTTCTATTACTCCTCCTGATTGTTCCTACCTGGTTGAGAGACTGTTATGATGTTTCATAATTCCCATATATTTTTTAATGTTTGCCTTGGTCAATCTTAGGTTGGTGCAGGCAAGCTTGAGCTACAGTCCTAAACCTTTTAAACCTCTGTGATGCCTGAACATACCCCATTAACCCTGGGCCATAATCTGATATACCTCATATTAATTATACTTCAGCTTCGCCACGTCTGCTGTGTTACAGGCTGCCTTATTTGGATGACAATGGTTTGAACCTGGGTCATGCTTTTATAATTTCTCTATTACCACATATGCGAGGATGCATCCCCACCACTCAGCTCCACCTTGTCCTCATCCCCATGCTGTGTTCCTATTCAAATATCATTTTTAGGATTTTAAAATTTTAAAGTTACTTCTCAGCGCCTCCTTTTTGCTTTGTATTTCTGTCTCCTTTAAAAGGAGACTCTGTGGAACATTGCCTTGGACTCTCAAACCACAAAATTCACATTGATAATAATACCTTATTTTTTAACTTTATCAAACTACACCTTGAATATTAATTTACAACAATAATAACATGTTGGACAGCTATAACATGGTTACATAATACATGTAGCATTCATTTAGGTTTTCTTGTATTTATTGTTGAACCGTTTAACTTATAGGTAGTGTAAAGCATCATGCATGTAGCATTCCTAATGATGGCCTATAAGAACATGTGACCAGCTTTCCAAAGCATTTATAGAGGCAATATTGTAGGGGTTTTTATTTTAATGCTTAGTTCTACCGCTTATATAAATAACACACCCACTGCCCACTTTTATAAGGAGTAATGAGAGTGTGTAGGTATGTAGGCCAAAACATAAATTTTAAGTGCAAGTGATCGAACTTAATGTTTGGTTTGAAATTTAGCTCTCTAAGGGACCAAACATTTTTACTATTTTGTTTTAGGTTAAGTGGTCCAGGGTGTGATCTAAGTTCTTGACCATGCAGGCCCTACATCAGGGTGATGTTTTTCCCTTTAAACTTATTAATATGATTTTTGGGGTTGTAAATTTTCCTCTTTTAACCATGATAGAAAATTATTTTGTTGTAGGTTATTGTGGACTAAGTTACTGATCATGCAGTCCTTGTAGCATGTCCATGTTTTTCTTACCTAGGATACCTTTTCTTCTCTATTTATAGAGAAACTCTACCCTAGTTTGTCCCTCCTACAGGGATGGTACTAAAAAAATCATCCTTGAAATCTCATGAAATTAAGGATTTTTTTGTGTACTTACTAACTTATACTATATGATTTGTCTTGGATTCTCACACATGTTTTTTTTCCCAATTAGATCCTACATGCCAAAGTAGTTTTCTGATGGTAACTTGCATAATAATAGTTAGATCATACATGCCAAAGAAACATTCTAATATGGAAGTTTCCCATTTCAGTTTCTACTAGTGGTGGTCGAAATCCTGCATTATCAACATCGACTCCCTTGTTTTTCAACCATTTCAATGTTATATCAATCACATTTTGAGTTCTACTTATGAGAGAGGTTGATTCTTTTTTGATCCAATCAACCTTAGGGAATGGTTTTGATTCAATTTTCTATATTTGTAAACTAGGATCCAATGTGTCTTCATCATCCGCTATCCTCTTTGGGACTATCACGATGCTAAATTCAATGACCTATTTTATTGTCAACCATGAGCAATATCTAATTCTCACATCTCTTTCATCATTAAAATCCAACCAACAGTCCTCAAAATCAGGCACATGCTGATATGAATAACTAAGAATACTTTCCAATAAACCTATTTTTTCAAATGAATGTGTGCTTTCAAATGGCCTCATATTTACATGTGTAATGTCTTCATCAATAGACTTTTTTTAAACCAATGATGCTCTTGTATATCTACCTATATAAATAGTAAATTTCACCCTAACTTTGTATTTATTAGCCAATAAGTTGTGGTTCTTAGCTAATTATCTCACCAATTCCATAAAAGACCATTTGTTATCAACATATCTAGAGATCATATATGGTGACAAATCACATCCACAAATCTGTAGGTAAGTGAAAGTGGGGAATTATATGACCTTGCTCCCCATTTAAAAATCTATGTTTATGTCTCTATAGATATCCTCATGTTATTGGGATCTTGTCCAAACATTTGAATCACATATTATAGGAATGCATCATTTACTCTATGTAAGTGTTGAGAACTTTCTTTTAGAGTAATTTGAGGATATATTCTTGTAGTCTTGATATCTCCTACCTAATTCAATCTATTGTTAAATCTTCTTTTGGTAACTGCATAGATAAGATAAGAGGACATGTAGAACATGGAAGTTATTTTGACTTCCATCAAGTATTTATGGACTGAATCATCAATTAGTTGGGCTAAATTGATATATTACTTATTTTGGTGAATAATCCATATATATCTATACATTGATGTCTGGAAGTTCATTGTACCTAGACTCCCCACTACTCTTTGTAAGAGTGTGATCATATCTTGACTTTATTAATGAACTATAACCTAGAAATATTTTTTGAAAGTGTTGTTTATGTATGTTTAGTTTTTATTAGCCATTGCTTAATTACCCATTTTGCAGAAGAATTGGTGTTATCTTCCTAAACTTATTGATGATAAACAAGAGATAAATCAACAAAATATTCCTTTTTTGGTAGTTGAAGTAGTTTATTAATATGCTCTAGTGCCAACCATATAACATATTATCTTTTAGAATTCTTAACCTTTCTCTTCTTAGGATCATAGTGCTTAACTATATTCAAGACTAATTTTGGACACTGTACTGAAATTGGTAATGCAGCCACTTATGCCAATCCACTGTTATATATACTTTGACCATAATATTTTTTGTATACTCTATTGATTATGTTCCAAAACTATTATATGTTAACATGTACTAAGTCAACATCTATTATCTTTTCAACATTCAAGTCTAGATCTGATGGAGGAACAACACCTTGAAACTAGTACTTTATATCTGATCCTTATTCTCCTTGTGGGACCTTCTTTGGAGGATTTTTCTATGGAGTAACCTTAATGAGAATTGTCGATGTTGACATCTAGGAGAGAAAAAAACACTTAAGTGAAAAACCAACACTGTATTACCCTTAATGAAGATGAACTTCTAAAGGAATTCAATCAAAAACCATATTGTTTTAAAAATTAACTCATGTAAATATCATAGTCCAATACAATTGCCTATAGGGGTATCCGACTCTTGGGTTGTGTTAGCACTACTATCAGGTTATTATAGGTGTGAAATCATGCCTATTAGATCTTGTGGGGTCTATTAGAAAATGTGTTAGGCTCTGATAGGAATGTGAGCAAGGGAATCAAGATCTAAAGGGTTTGTGAATGGAGTAATCGGTATCCAATGATAATATGAACAATGGTAATGGATTATAAGGAGATTACCTAAAAAGAAGTCAAGGTCCAAGAAAAATTTTAATTGAAATTTGAGGTTTTGTCTAGTATTTTTGTCTTTAACAAAACCCCAAAAATAGATCCCAGAGCAGGAAAAGGGATTTGTAAGGGTTTCTAGAAAATAAGAGAAGAAATATTCATGAATTAAATGTAAAGGAAAATAATAGGAGATGGACAAATTTCAAATACCTTATCTTAAAATAACACAAACCTTTTTCACTAGTATATAAAATATAAGTTTGATAAAAACAACACACGAACCAAAACAAGAGAAATAACCAGGATGCAAAGGGGATAATAAATCTGGCAATATAATGTGAATAAAAGGAGAAGGAATAATTAAAACCTAATAATAAACATCTTCACAAGTGTATAGAGATCATTTCCATTAATGACTAAAAATTTAGAGTTTGATTTCAAATAGACGAGATTCAATGGATGCACATGTAGACAGGTAAGGTTTTGTAGATGTTATTGGCATTGGCACTGAAGTCTAGGGGTATTTTGCTAGCAGTGTTATCAGATTATGAGGATGATATTAATATACCTATTGGGTTTTGATAAGGTTGATAGCATCCCTATCACGTTTTGATAAGTTTGCTAACATGCCTCTCAGATTCCATAGGGTGTGTTTGCACTATCATCAAACTTTGATTATGTACTTAGAACATTTTAAATTTTACAAAAGGAAAACATAAGGACATAAAGAATTTTCAATACTTTTTCATAATTTGATCATGTGAAGATGAAATTTATAAAAAATAGGAATTTTAGCTTTGACCAATTTTGACTTATTTTGACTTTTTGACCATTGTTCATAAATTGGGATAACAATTGGCTTCGACTCGGGACATCAAACTATAAAGGATAAGAACTCTAGACTATGGTTTTATATATAAGTATGTTTCCATTGGGTTATGGATTCATTTGAATTTCTTCACAAAGATAGACTTGTGATTCAATGGGGGATTGTAGGAATGGGAGAATCAACTCATAAGGAGAAAGACACAAAACAAAACGATGCAACACAAAGCTAGCCAGAAAGGACAACAGAAGGGGAAACACAACTAAAATTGTTATATACATATTTACATGTAGGGGACTACCTACTTTCACTTGAAGTAATTCTTGAGATATTGACCTTTATAGGGCAATGGAAAATGTGTTTCATCACGATAAGCTGATTATAAAGTTTGTCTCCACGTAAGTACTTGATTTTTAAGGGGAGCATTCATAAGGAATCAATTTTTTTTTGACGTTTAGTTCTTTGAATTTATCCCACATAAGAATAAGGTCACCCACCTAAAAATATCTTATCTTTAATTTTTTCTAAAAAGGACATTGACTTGAGCTTTATTTTTGGCAATTCTATCAATAAATTGAGATATATCTTCTTCAAGCTTACTTTAATAAAGAATTATTTTGTCCAAGGGACATTCAAAGTTTTGATTTTGAATGGACATGGCTAGCTAAAGTGTAGGTAGTTCAAGATTTATTGGTATTACTGCATCTAACCCATAGAGTAATTGAAATGGAGACATACCAATGGCTTTCTTCAGTGTTATGAGAAATTTTTCACAATGCATCATACAACTTATTATTCCAATTCCTCTAATTTACTTAGGTTATTATTATAACTTATTATGCATTATGTTGACTAGGCTCTTATTACTTGATTTAGCTTAACCATTTCCCCAAGGGTAATAGTCTGAAGAGTGGGATATAGAGATATCATATCCGTAGCAGAATCCAATCAACTTTGAAGAATAAAACATTTGAGCATTATCTGTTACTAACTTCTATGGGACACCATATATTAATTACCAGGGCATTTTGTTTGATGAAATTACAAATAAATTCTTAAGTGGTCTATTTAACTAGAATGGCTTCTACCCATTTGGTAAATTAGTTTGTAGTAGATAAAATATGTGTGTCCTGCACTTGAATTATGATTCACATTTCCTACAAAACATGATCCCATTGTTGAAAAGGCCCTTCTATCACCAGTAGCCTGAGTGGAAATGCTATAAGTTTAGGTTTTTTGATGAATTATTGATAGGTCTTGTATTTACTCACCCATTCATATGAATATTTGAATATAGTTTACTATTAGTAGTGGGATATTTGAATTTTAAATGTTATCACTGAAGTAGAGAAGTGTCTGCAATAAGGTTGATAATGAAAATCTTGTAACAAATTCATTTGTTATTCACTATCAACACATCTTAATAAAAATATATCAATTCTCTTTTTGAACAATGTACCATCCCATATTACATACTTTATGGATTCAAATTGAGTGTCCTATGTTGTTTGTTATTTATATGAGATGTGCATTCTTTGTATGTCAAAAAAAAAAAACATCTACAAACCATTCATTACAAGAATATATAAAAAGTACAATAGGGAGACCTTTATTTTGATCATAAAAATCTATTGAAGGGATTAGCAAAGACTTTCTTTTTTGATATGAGTCGACATAATCTTTTCCCTTGAATCGGTGTTATGGGTTTGATTTCAAGATTCTATTCCTAAACTTTAGTTATCTAGTTATGTCTCTTGGATCTTGGCACCTGTTGAGTTAAAATAGACTTCAGGTAAAATAAAATGACATTTATCTCACCTTAGGAGCAAGAACATGGGAATATGTATAGTAACCGCCATGAGCATAAACTTTTCTTAAATGAAAGATTTGAGGCATACAAATGCAATGGATGCGAATAATTTGGAGGAAACATTGGATATCAGTGTAGTCCTTCCCTAGTTTCATATTACATAAAACCTGTGCTACGATTGTTGATGAATATGTCCATCCTCTTTTTAGGCTAGAGCCATTTCAATTTCATAAAAAGATATGTCTCTAACATGATTGTGATAGCTACAGAGAGTTGATAGGAGGTTTCCTATTCAATTCTCACAAGGTAGGTTTTAAAGATGTTCAAATTGCATGCATGATCATTGTTTGGTTAACATGTTTGAATGCATGATAGTTTTTTTTATGAGTCCTAGATCTAACATTTCAAATTCATGTTTCATTTCTGCCTGAAACTTCTTGATTAGAGTTTTACTATTCCTTGTATAAATAAGATTGTCAACATAAAGACAAATAATGAGAATATCATTACCAATATGTTGTACATACATGGTTGGCTCTGAATGGCTTCTGCTAAATCCTTTCAATAAATAACTATCAATCCTTGCATACCAGGCATGAGGAGCTTGCTTCAACCCATAAAGTAGTTTCTTCAACTTGTAAACTAGTTGTTATTTACCTAGAATTTCATAGACCATGGGTTGTTCCACATAGACTTCCTCATCTATATAACCATTAAGGAAGGCTGATTTTACATCCATCTTATATATTGGCCACTCGTATTATGAAATGATAGCAAGAAAGTCATTCTTTTCACTCTGTATTGTTCTGTCATTTCTAGGCTAATATAATACATTATTTTATTTTCCTGAGCATATGAGTATTATATTTAGCCTATATTTTTATCATATCTCAGTATAGTGTTAGAGTTTTCATTTATATCATTTTAGGTTTGAAACTTCACCTGCTATGCATAGATCTTCCTCCTAATCTCACCTACAGCGGGCATGAAGATCATGGTCACATGAAGCTTGTTACTGATAAGGTGGAAAATTACACTTGTAACAAGTGTAATAAGGTGAATTCAAAATGGAAATTTTGACGTAAGGTGACTATGTGCAAAGTGAAGTTGGATTTGAATTGTGTTATAAAGAGTTTTCATGGTTTTTAAGGCTACTGTATTGAGGTGGTTTCTTGACCTAATCATTGTGAAAAGGTTCAGAAAATGGCATTGAAGGTGAGAAAAGAATTTGTGCACTTCATAGTAGGGAAATCTATCAGTGTAAGTATAGAGGGTGGTGTTCAATCACTTATGGCCAAAAAAAATGGTGACTAAAGTGGTGATGAACAAGAAGATGTGGATGGCATTGAACCAGCAGGTGGCCATGAACCTGCAATAAAGTAGATATGGTTGTGTGCAAAACTGGTTTTGTGGATTTGATCACTATTGTGATTGTTGATATTATGTGAGTTTTTTTGTTAGCTTCTATTAATAGTTGTTAGATTATAATGTTGTATTTATTTCCATAGTTGTGTTTTGGTTATCGGATTGAAAACATGTGACTTCTTGTATTTATTGTGAAAACATGTTATATTTATTTGCATTATGCACAGCTTTAGCTTAGATTCATCTCAGCATATCACATATTAATTTTATGAAAACATGTGACTTCTTAGTGTGAAAATATGTTGTATTCATTTATATCATTTTATATTTGAAACTTCATCCGCTATGCATAGATTTTTCTCTTAATCTCACCTAGAGCGGGCATAAAGATCATGGTCATATGAAGCTTTTTACTGATAAGGTGGAAAAGTACGCTTACAATTGTTAGGTTGTGGAACTAAAAGCTTCACTAATGCAAACAGTGGAGGAGGTTGCTGAGTGTCACAGTCACTGACGTCAGTTAGTGGTGGACAGGGAGCTGCCAACATCGGTCAGGGATCGGCCGACGTTGATCATCCCCAGAGAGACAGGGACTGACGTCGGTCACCTGTGCAGTTCTAGAACTGTTAGTTCACGAATAGTTTGTTAATGAATCAGTTGTTCGCATGTTAAGGACTAATTTTAGTCTTGAGCTACAGTTTCTAATTATTGTAATTGGATATCTAATTATTGTTTGGCATGGGATCTATATAATAGACTCATGAGCTATATTGTAAAGTGTGCTAGTTGAGAGAGAAAGGTTAGCTCCTTCAGAGTGAAGAGAGCAAGGTGTGTTCCTTTTAGTGCCACAGTGCCAAGTGTGTATGATCAGGTAGATCCGCAGGTTGTTGTAAGATCTGGTAGAGATCCATAGGGGTGCTGGTTTGGAGAATCAGAAGGGTTCTTCATGTGTGTATGATCTCGATCGGCAGGTGTGCAAGGCCAAGTTGATCTGCGGTATAACAAGATCAGGGGAGATCTACATGGTAAGTAAGATCATTGATTTGCAAGTGTGTGTGTGTGTGTGCGTGGTCTAGGTTTGCAGGTGTTGCAAAACCAAGTTTGATCTGTAGGTGGCAGCAAGATCAGGGAGATCAACAACACAACAGGTAGCAAGATTATGTGGGATATACTTGGAGTACGGTGTGTACTCAGACCTTGAGTACGTGGAGTACTCGGTTGGACTGGAAGTAGGCAATGATGGTTTTTCTAGTTGTCACTTACTAGTGGTACTGACAGTATTTATACTGACTGGTTGGAGGTGAACACCAACTCTGTTTTTGAGTTGTGTGTTGGGACCGTAATTAAGAGAGATAACTATTGAAGGTGAATTACTGTACACTTGGTGTGGGAAGCCTGGAAGGTGTGGAAGAGTGTGGCATCTCTTCATTGTAACTCTTTTCTGGAAGAGTATTAATACAATTGGGTATTATCTCTCATATTTTGTGTTATTTTTGAATTCTAGTTACTTGTGCATTCTGGTTAAATTCCATGTTTAGTTGCTTATACAAAGGTAATCAATTGTGTGCTCCATAATCCTGAAAACAATGAGCATGTTAAGGTGAATTCAAAATGGAAATATCAGCATAAGGTGAATATGTATGAAGTGAAGGTGGATTTGAACTTGTGCTATAATGAGCTTTCATGGTTTTAAAGGCTATAGTATTGAGGGGGTTTCTTGACCTAATCGCTATAAACAAGTTCAAAAAATGGCGTTAATGGTGGGAAAATCTATTGTCCTCTTTGCAGTAGGGAAATCTATTAGTGGAAGTGCAGAGGGCGGTGTTCAATCACTTATGGGCAAAGCAAATGGTGACTAAAGTGGTGACAAATAAGAAGAATATAAGGACGAAGAAGATGTAGATGGCATTGAACCAACATGTGGCCATGAACTTGCAGCCAAGTAGATCTGATTGTGTGCAAAATTGGTTTTATGGATTCGATTATGGTTGTGATTGTGGATATTATGTGAATTTCTTGTTAGCTTCTATCAATAGTTATTAGCTTATAATGTTGGTTTTCTTTCCATAGTTTCTATGCTCTGGTTATTGGATTGACATAATGTGACTTCTTTATCCATTATGCATAGATTTACCTGAGATTCATCTCAGCATATGGCATATTATTTTTGGTGCATAATTTTATTTGATAAATTATCTTTTATTATAAGATCTTGTTCCTTGTAGAACTAATTCCCATACAAAGCAAATTAGTCCACTACATTGATCACTTCATGCAACTACTTTTTATAATTGATGTTATATCCATAGCATTGTTACAGTGCTAATAAGATTCCTGCACATAAAGGGAACATGATAGAATAACCTAGCAATTTTAATATACGTAGCATTGTCAAATCCCTATGCAAATTATGAACCAAGGTGGGTATGGAAGGAAGGAGGCAACAGGGATCCACCCAAAAAGCATCCTTGCAAATAATGTCAAACAGAAAGCTATGGAAAATGTCTTGCAAATCTAAATACCTTGTTTTGAATGCATTTGAGAGGACAAACATGAGGGGGTTCTCAATATCCCATTACACCATCTCCATCATGAAGCTTCAGATAAATTTAATTTTAAAATCACAGCTAGTGATTTTTCTCCACAATTTCCATAACTTTTTGTTAGCATTGAACATGCCTCTGCCCAAGAAGTCATGGAGAGTGTGAGTGAAGTTTTTTCCCTCGAGGTAATTTTTGATGTTGGTTTTTAGCATATTCTTTAACATTTTCAAGGTTTGTAGTGGTGATTTCTCTTACTCCTAACCATTCATACCTGGTTGAGAAATTGTTATGATGTTTTATAATTCCCATATATTTTTTAGTGTTTTCCTTGGAAAATTGGATCTAGAGTCCTAAACTTTTTAAACCTCTATGATACCTGAACATACCCCATTAACCCTGGGCCCAATCTGATATACCTCATATTAATTATACTATAACTTGACCATATCTTTTGTGTTACACGCTGCCTTATTTGGATGCTAAGGGTTTGAACCTAGGTCATGCTCTTGCAATTACCCTGTTATAATATATGCATAGATGCATCCCCATCACTAAGTGCCACTTCGTCCCCATCCCTACGATGTGTTCCTATTCCAATATAATTTTTAGGATTTTAAATTTTTATGGATACTTCTTAGTGCCTCCTTTTTGCTTTGCATTTCTCCATCTCCTTTAAAAGGGGATTTTGTGGAATATAGCCTTGGACTTTCAAACAACACAATTCACATTAATAATAACTAGTCAACGAATTTTGGAGGAGGCTATTCGCATGATAGAAAAATGGATTAGTTTTGTAATGGATCTTGGAGTGGAGGTAGAAACGCAAACACAAAAAGAGACTTAGAAGCCTCTAGAAGGTTTGGCAAAGGGTTTAGATTGTCAACAAAATGAAAACCTATGCGGTAGGTCAAACCCAAAATCTCCAAATTTCAGAGCTAAAGATCTTGAATAGGAAATTATGCCTTTAGTCTTAGTAGATTCTGCTGAACTAAAATCACAAGCTGGAAAAGGTTTGAGGATTGGTAAAGATAAGGAGCTCATTTGGGAACCCACAAATCATGTGCAAGCTATATATTACATGGAGGAATAAACACTTATAAGCAAATTCACCAGTAAAAGGCTAACCATTGGTGAGATTGAAAATTGGGTGGAAAATAACTAGCATAAGGAAATTGAAATCAAATTCCTACCTAAGGGTTTTTTAATCACCTTTTTTGCTTAATAAAGAACTTAAAGATCAGGGTTTTAGCAAACCCTTTTGGGCCTTGTGTGGAGACGGCCTTTAGCTCTAGTATTTGAAGCCCAATATTGATGCACTTTTGGTGCAATCAAGTAGCTACCCTATCTAGGATATATTTTAAGGTCTCCCTATGGAATATTGGATTTTTAAATGTCTATCGACCCTAAGAAATTTGCTTGGTTCTTTTTTTGAGTTAGATCCAAATAATGTGGAAGGTTGTTTGGCCTCTTATAAAAGGATTAGGGTTTTGATTGATTTAAAGGATGTTATCCTGAAAAATATTCTTATTAAATCCCAAGGGCGGTTCTGGAATCAACTTGATGATTTTGAAAATATTCCATTCCTCTATTTCAAATGTAAGGGTACTGAACATAACCAATTTTTTTGTAGGAATAATGGAGCAGTTGCTAGTGTTTTTAAAGATAAGACCTGGAAGCTTTGGAAACCAGTTACTACGTCTTCAATTTTCTGTATTCATAATGCTGTGAATTTCTTGTCCACACATGCTAAGATTCTTGATAGAGGGTAAAAGGGAAAAACAAATATCGGAAGAGCAACTTGACAAAGTGTTTAATCCATTTTTGAGGCCACCAGATAATGTTATTCCAAATCTTTAGGATAACTCATAGATATATTAAAATCCTCCCAAAAATCCTTGGGTTAAAATTACAGAAACAAAAGCCTTGATGGACAAGTAAGGTAAGCTTGATGAACTTTCCCCTAATAAGATGTTTAAATGTTGTGATTTTATCTCAGAACATTCTCAAACTATCAAACATAGCATCCAACACTCTAAGCATAGCTTGGGGGAAAACAATGTCAAAGCAAAAGATGACCAAATTCTAAGAGAAGGCAATCCTATGATTGAGGCCCTGAACAACAACTCAAAAGTCGAGGAATATGATTTAGAAGAAGAGATAAATTCTAGATAATGTTTGTCTATTCCTTAAATTTAAAGTGAAATTCAGAAAATGAATTGTGAAAAACCTAAAACAAGACGGAGAAAATCTATTCAGGGGCTTGTTGTAGGAGAAGTCTCTGTTGGTATGCAAGGCACTCTATCTAAATTCTTTGGACATGAGAAGCTAGAGGTAGAATTCCTCCCTTGAGTGTTATCATGATCTTATCATAGAATGTTAGGGGTCTCAATACCCCAAACAAAATACATTTGGTTAAATGTCTACTCTTGATCGAACATTCTGATGTATTGTTGATCCATGAAACCAAGTTAAATTTAGTGGATGCCTCAAATTTGATATGACTCAGTTGGAAAAGTTGGAGCAGTTCTTTTGTGGAAGTTGATGGGGCTTCAAGAGGTTTGAAAATTGTTTGGGCTCCATTCAAAGTCTAGGTGGATATTATCGAAACGGATATCCACTGGTAATTCTTCAAAACATCTTGTTCTAGGACTGATTTGAGTTTTTTATTTTGTAATGTATATGGGCCTAATGATGTAAATAGTAAATATCTTCTTTGGATTGAGCTAACTAATCTTTTTTCACACTTTGGGAATTCTAAAATAGTAATGAGCAGGGATTTCAATGCCATTTTATCTCCTTCGAAGAAATAAGGTGGTAAAAGTACATGAAATTTAGGTAATTTTTATTTCACAAAGTTCATTTCAAACATTTAATTCGTAGATATTCCTCCCAAATAAGGAATGTTCACCTGGATAAATAAATGATGTGGCTAGCATAATACCTTGGATCAGCTGGACAGGTTTCTAGTCTAAAATAATTGGATGTCTAAAAGCTAGATTTTTGAAAATATCATCATCTCCTTTGATGGTTTTGATCATTTGCGTATTTCTCTAAGTGTCAATATTGATCATACACCCTTATTTTTACCTTTCAAGTTTGATAAAATGTTGCTCAGACATCGATCTCTCTAAGGACTCATGAAGGTATGGTGGAAAACCTATCACATTCAGTGTCATTCACCCATGTTCATAATGGTGAAAAAGTTACAATATGTCAAAGGCTATCTTCAGTAGTGGAACATTAATTATTTCAAAAATATCTTTGAAGAAAAAATTAGAGTCGATGCTGAATTGAAAAATATCAATTGAACTGTTTACCAAGTTGGAATGGATAAAATCTCATATGGTAAAGAAAATTCTATACTAGTACAATATGAGGAATTGCGTTAGATAGAGGAAATTTTTTGGAAATAAAAATCTAGAACAGACTGGCTAAAAGAGGGTGATATAAACTCGGCTTTCTTTCACAATTTGGCTAAGATCAAGGACAATTTCTCTACCATTTCTCAAATTTTATCCTGTATAAGAAACATTTTGGTCACCCAACTGGAAGTTAGAAATGAGGCTATCAATTTCTTCAATGATCTTCTTAATAATGATAAAATTTCATATCTTGAAGCTTCGGATCATAACCTAAGCTTCATTCCTCAACGAGTATCTCCTGAGAAAAATGTGAGAATAATGGACAACTTCACTTTGGAGGAAATTTGAATTATGGTCTTTGATATGGAAAAGGACAAGGTGCCTAGACCAGATGGTTTTCTAGCAAACTTCTTTCAAACTTTATGGGATTTGTTCGGAGATGATGTGCTTCAAATGGTGGAGGAATCCAAAAGGTGACCCAAAATTTTTACTGACCTCAATCTCGCTTTTATCTCACTCATTCCAAAAGGGGACATAGAAGAAAGGTTTAGTGATTTTAGACCTATCTCTGTGTAATACAATCTATAAAATCATCTCCAAAGCAATGGTAGGAAGGCTTATGCCAATACTTGACTCTTTGATTTCAGAGGAGTAGAATGGGTTTGTCCCCAAAAGAAATATCCATGAAGGAATTATCATTGCCCATGAAATCATCCAATCCCTATCCATCACTTGCTGAAAGGGTATGATGCTCAAACTTGACATTAGTAAAAAATATGATAGGGTTAACTGATTTTTGATAAAAGTTTTGGAAAATTTTGGGTTCAAAAAAAGATGGTGTAATTGTGTTTTCAGTTGCATCTCTATCTGCAAATACTCCATCCTAGTGAATGGAAGTTTGGTGGGTTTTTTTGAAACTTACAGGGGCATTAGATGAGGAGATCCCCTTTCACCCTTTTTGTTTATTTTGTTGGCAAAATATTTGGGAATGGTGGTGAAATTTGCTAATGAAACTTCATTGCTCCATGGCATCCAAGCCACTAAAGGTATTCAAAATATTACTGACCCACGATTTGTAAATGATACTTTATTTTTTGGCCAAGCTTTGGTGGGTGAAGATCAAATCTTCAAAGCTATTTGAAGTGCTATGAGGTCACTTCCAGATAAATGGTGAACACTAGGAGGTCTAAAATTTTCTTCATGAACTGTTCAGAACAATAAAAACAAGTTATTTCTCTAGTTTTGGGCTTTAACATTGAAAATTTGCCTTCTACATATCTAGGGGTTCCTCTTTTTACTAGGATGACAAAAACAATTCATTAAGATGGATTGGTTAACTTCTTTAAATTCCAACTGACATCTTGGTGAGGTCATTGGCTAACTCTAGTGGGATAAATCACTATCATTAAGTCAGTATTGATCTCCCTTCCTATTTATTACTTTTTAGTGCTTCAACCCCCTTGCCATATTGTCAAACAACTCAATAAGATCATGAAATAATTTTTGTGGCAAGGAACTCAGAATGAGAAGAAAATCCCACTTTTGAAATGGGAAAGGCTATGTAAAATCAATAAAATGGGAGGAGATGGAGTTAAGAATTTGTGACTTCAAAATAAAGCTCTTGGGGTCAAGTTGGTTTGGGGAATGATCTCCAAACCCAACTTCCTTTAGTCTAAGTTATTGATAAGTAAATATCTAATTTTAGACAATCCTTGGAGTATGATTTCTGTTACTAACCCCCCCAAAGGGTCACACTTTTGAATTTTTTTTATTGAATTAAAGGTCTATAATTGCGTAGTATGTCTCATGGATAATCAATAATGGATGAACTGCCAAGTTTTGGGAGGAATCTTAGAATAGCCACAAGTCAATTATTGAGTTGCCTTATATGGCTGAAGCCAAATGCATTTTATCAATAGCTTGAGGCACTTTTATTACTAACTATGTGGAGATGCAATAGACTAATTGTTTATGCTTTTGGGGTGGAGAAACATGGATTATTTGGACATCCTACTATAGCAATGCTCAAGATTGGATGATTGCGTAAAGAATAGGAAAATCTTTCTAAATGATAAAGAGGACACTCTTTATTAGATCGGTGTCAAATCTAGGGTTTATACAGTCAACCTTAGTTATTAGATGGTAGATGCTATGGATGATATGATGTCTTGGGTAAGATTTATTTGCCATGACAAGATCGAGCTTTAGAACATTGCTGCCTTTGCATGGCTTGTTATTCAAAATCACATTTTAACTTAAGACAGGGTAAATAAAATTAGCTTTGTTGGTCAATCATGGTGTTATTTTTACAAAAACCATGTAGAAACTGGAAAGCATCTTTTATATGACTGCCTCTTTGCTAGTTGGTGTTGAGCATGGTTATGATGTAAACTGTAATGGTCTTGGGCCTAACCACCTTCTTTGAATGTTATGTTTTCATCTTGGGCAATCGGTGATCGTAAAAACTCTGTTTTTGGCCTTTGGCATGTTAGCCCTACCATCCTTGTTTGGACTCTTTGGAAGTAAAGAAAACAATGTATTTTTGAAGGCAAAGAAAAATCCCTTGCTACAATTCTAAAAGAACTTGAGGTGTCAATTTCAAAAGTAATCTCATCTCAGGTCAAATGGAAAAATGGTTTTCTTTCAAGCTAGGATATGAGAATGAGTGAGAAATGGTGGCATATTTGCCTTCCACCTGTTAATGAGTCAATAGTAATCTCTGGTAATAAATTAAGATGGGATAAGTGCTCTTGGTCTTCTCCACCATCAGGGCAGTTCAAGTTGAATTTTGATAGTGCCTCTAGAGGAAATTTGGGTGTATCGAGAGCTATCTATATCATTCATGATTAAAGTGGATCCTTGATTAGGGCAATGTTTAAGAAACTTGAAGATGACACTAATAATGAAGTAGAAGCACTGGTTCTATTTTTTGGGATCGAGCTTGCTCTCCAATGTAATATTGACAAGCTGATCATTGAAGGGGATTATTAGATCATTATTTATGCACTTCAAAAAAAATCCACTGTATCTTGGAAACTTGAAATTATCCTACCTAATAATTGGGTTAATCTGAATAATTTTGCCTCCTTGGAGTCTAAAGATTGTAACTGAGAAGCTAATGTTATTGCTGATTTCCTTGCCAACTATGCCATTGACCAACTTGAAACTGGTAGAATGGATAATTTTCATAAATCTTGGTAATATTTCCATCCTTAGCCTTCATTGATCTAGGTGTGTAATCTATATTTCCTTTTAATTTATTTTGTTAAAATAAATAAATAAATAAAATAAATAAATAAAAGGGGAAGTTTAGGCTATTAGATATTCCTACTTTCTATCTAGTTAGTCTCTAATTTTGGCTGGTGAATTTCATGGTTGGGCTTACATTTATGCTAAACTCTTGCATTAATCATTTATAATGATTATCTTCATGACATGGCTCCCATCATAATTGCCAAGAATGATAGCTCATTGACTTGCTTGACAGTGATCTCATGACATGTGTATCATGATGTGTTTATGATGGCACATGTTTGCATTAATTGGTTTTGATTTCGCATGATTCTCTTATGCCGAATGGTGGATTTATTTTCATCTAGTTTTCTACTTAGGTGATGGGTTACTCCTTCATAGTGCATTTAGAATTTCATCATGGACCGTGGGGTTGAACTTGCTTGTCAATGAAATGCAATGGGACACTTTTCATACATTTTTGATTGGGTATCTAGCTTTATGCTTATTAATGGTAGTCATTATAGGCATGGATTTAGGTTTTAAATTCCTTTTTGCATTATAATGTTGGAATGTTGTGTTGATAATCTTTTAAGGGCATCCTAGATTTATGGAGTTGACAGAAAAAAGTGTATGAGACCAGAATTGCATTGTATGCTTGATTGTTTAAAGGATCATTTTAATGTTTGCATTAGATTGGCACCAATAACTGCAAACCATCCCTGATAATTTCCTTATCTTTATTCTTGGTCTTTTGAATATTTGAATGAATGATATCATGGTTGTTGAAGGAATTCCTATTGTTTGAAATCCACCACACCACTCTTTAATATACCTAACTCATCCTACTTATCTTACCCCTTGAAAATAATACATATTGTTGAATATTCTGAGTGTTATTTGCCTTCAAATGCATGAATATTTCAAATCTATAATGTGTCTATAATTGCTCTTTGAATCCCAATAATGGAATCTTCCATTTGGCTCCATGTTGTTAGAATTTTTTTTATAAATGAAGGTTGTAATCATATTTCCATCAATATTTAGTAATTTGTGTTTGCTTTAGAGAATTTTTCAAGTCTGTGTGACAACTCTTCCCTAGTGGACTGTGTAAGTTTGGTTATGCCTTGATCAGATTTGTGTTTGTGTGCCATTAATCTCCTGGAGATTAAATTGTTGTATCACTCCTCATGAGCAAGCTACTGCGTAGGTCCCCTTACTATGGTTCAAGCAGAACCAAATGTAGTAAGGAACTAACCATACCCTCTGTTGGTGTTTTCCAGTCATTGTCTGCATTCACTCCATCTAGATGCTAAACCCTTCTTGACTATAACAACATAATTCGGGTTTCTCATTCAAATTTGTCATTCTAAATTATGCAAGGTCGAATCCTAGAGGTGTACAATCGAGAACCAACACATGATTGACACTATTATTGGGGAAAGACCTTTGGCACTTGTATTGTCAGGGACTCTTACAGAGAACTGTTATTTGTTCAGGTTCTAAAGCTCTCTTTCTCTTATTTGTTGATTTGCTACTTTGGGCTGTCAACTACACAACACTTCATTGGCACTGTTGTTGGGGACATCTTTGGTACTTGTGTTGTTGAGGATTCTTGCCAAGAATTGGTTATTTATTCATGTTTTAAATTGATTTACCCTTTTGAACATGAATCTAAATTTTTCAATATCTTTGTTCTTATATCTCATCAAGAAATTATGATTTCAGATTGTATCACTACCTATTTATAATTTGTTATATTCTATAAGTTTTCTTATAGTGGCAAATCTAACGTTTCATTTGGGTTTTGAAAGATCAATGCCCATTTTAAATATCTTAAGTTTTGAGTGTTTTCTTGTTTGCAAAGCTGGAAGGACTGAGAACCTACTTTAAAGTTGACTCATCAAAGGAAATTGTCTCTGAGTTAAGTATTCTTCAAAAAAGGAGATAAAATTAGAGGCCAGTTGAAGGACAAGGTTCTATTGCAAATGAGTGTCTCAATCATCAAAATTATGGTACACCTAAACTTTTATTAGTTAAACTTCCTTTAATTGAATATTATCATAGTTCTACTAATAACTCCGAGCCTTAGATCCCTATTTATTACCCATCACCTTCTCAACCAGTTGAATCTCCTCCTAGGTTTGATCCCCCAAGTCCACATCACTCACCCCCTCAGCCCTTTGCTATCTGATCTTTTGCCCACCATTGAACCAGTCATAAGGCATAGAGATCCAAATGAGAATGAATGTCCTGCATTTATGATTCTTAGATTTAAACCTATTAACTTTGATGAAATGGAGGGTTACCCCAATGAAGTTTCAAATGAGGTGAGGAACCTCCTCGCTAAGTTTCAAGGGACTAATGTAGTGACTGGGGAGTAGCATTTGAGGACTTTTCATATTATAATTAAAGATTATGAGGTTGAGCATAAGGATATTTGCATTAAGCATTTTATTCACACGTTAGAAGAATATGATCGTGAATGGCTCAATTCTCTTCCCTGTGGATGCATAGATTCATGGTAATAAATGAAGATTTTTTTTCAAAATATAGTATGGTGATAGAGTTGATCTTAGGTTCCTTCTTACTGGATTTGAAAACATAAAGAAGAACCCTAATGATTGTGTGTAGGATTCTAACAGAAGGTTTAATAAGACTATGATGAGGCTGCCTAGAAATATCAGACCTATCGATAGAACTTACTTGATTAAATATTGTGATGTATTTGATAAGAAGGAAACTTATTATTTGAGAGATAAGGCTCCTATTAATCTAAGGTTGACATTCAACATGGCCATACAAATTGAAAACAATATAAAGGTTGTGGGTAAGCCTATGAACAAGGGGGATAATGTGAAGTTGATTAATCCTTAAAAACCTCAGTCCAATAAGATAGCCAACCTTGAGGAGACTGTGAAAACCTTTGCAATTGATGTCAAGGAAATGTCATACAAGTTGGCTAGAGATGAGAAGGGGATCCCTCATGGATCTTCTAGTCAGGAGAGAACTAAAAATCATGGTAAAGCATAAGGATTACCCTCTTTCCACAATCGAGATAATGATAGAGGGAACAGACCTAACCAAAATGGAAGAGTTGGAAAAGAAGTTCCTAATCTATTGAATGCCAAGGTTAATGTTGTAGATTGTGAGCTTGACATTGATTGGTGTGATAAGTGCTTCCTCCCCCATCCTCCTTATGATACTACTGAATGAATTGACAAAGATGCAAAAGAACCTAAGTCTACATTTGAAGATGATGATATTATGATGTTTGATTGTAATTACCTTGAAGTAAAGTTCCTACCTCTACAAAATTGTTCAGTGCTACCACCGTTGATCAATTTTGGAGTGCAGTAAAAAAAGGTATGTGTTCTAATTTCTGAGTTTATTTTTGATGTAAACATGATACAAGCATATGAGTTACCCAATCATGACTTTGAATTTTTGAGATCTATGACGATTAAAAAGTGTGATGGGGGAGTTCCTTCAGTTGAGGGTAGGTAGCTTTTAATTAATGCAATAGTTGCCCAAGAGAAAGAATATAGTCTGAGACAAGGTTCTGGTCCTCAAGAGATTACCCCTGTTGATCAAAAGGCAGGGGATAAACATAAAGAAGTTAAGAAAACTAAAGAAGTCCCTATTCATTTCAAATTAGCACTTGTTTCCCAAATTGTCAAACAAGGAGGTACTCCATCCAAGAATAGAGAACCTTTGATATCTAATATTCTTAAGGGCATGAATGATATAAGACTAAATTCACCTTTAAAAATTGATGTTAGGAATGTTGGTTCATCCCATCATATTCCTTATCTAACATTAAATGAATGTATTTTTAGTAAAGGTGTTGTCAGTCTTCCTCCTAATACTCCTCTTCCTCAATAGAGCATGTGTGATATGGATCAGGTATCAAGTCAATTAAAAATCACTATCCCATTTGTTGCACTGCTTCAAATACTTGAACACAGAAAGAGGGCATTTGAGTGTCTAGAATTTAATGGGAATACATCTACCAATGCAATTAATTCAGCCCTAATACTACTCGATGATAATGAAGAGTCATATAAGGTTATCAAACCAGCCTCAAATGTCTATTTAGGGATTAAATTGATAGAGAGTCAGCTAGATTTGACTTCTTTTACACAACCCTATTGATTAATGGTTTAATTGTTCATAACTATATGTTTGATTTTGGGGCTTCTTGCAATGTGATTCCCTTGGTATCCTTACAGAGCTTGAAGTGAAAATCACATATGCTTTTGGCAAGTGTTACATCATGGAATCACAAGAGGTACCAGTTGTTAGATAAGTTAAAGGATTGGTAGTGCAATTCATAGTCCATCTAGGTAAGTTCTTGAATATGGATGTGGTAGTTGTGGATTGTCCTCCCAAGTGGGGGATGCTATTGTCAAGAAAATGGGTTGTCAGCATAGGTGGTAGTGTGCAGATGGATCTTTTTTATGCCACATTCCTTTGGATAGTAAGATGGTGAAAATTCATAAGGAGCCTAAGATACTACATGCACTTGAAGATCCAAAATGAACTCTAAATGAGGTGTTTTACATTGATGTGGAGATGGGTAGCTTCGTAGGGAATGTAGATGTTATTGAACAGTCTCTTATTTTCGATGTTGGGTTTAACAAAGAAAGTGATGTTTGGAGGATGTCTTTTGATGGGGCTTGCTCCAATCTTGGAAATGGAGCTAGGGTTATTTTTCATACCCCCAATAATAAATATTTTAAGTTTCCTTTCAAGTTGTCTTTTGAGTGTATGAACAAAATTGTGGAATATAAAACACTCTTGCTTGGTTTGAGAATTACCCATAAACATCGAATTACAAGTCTTATTGTAAAGGGTGATTTAGAATTGGTGGTTAAGCAAGTCCCAAATGCTTATGCCACCAAGAAAAAAAGGTTGAAACAATATAGAAATGTTGTATGGGATTTGTTAGAATTCTTTGACACTTTCAATATTTATTATCATGATAAAAGTTTCAATGAAGAAGCAGATAGACTTGCATGGTTAAGTGCTCAGTTTGAAAATCAGAATATGAACCCTCATTATCGGTATCAAGTGGAGGTGATTGTTAGACCTTTAGTTCCAGACAACATTCATCATTGGTAAGTTGTTGATGATGATTATCAGATCAGAAGGTTTCTCAATTGAGAAGTGGAATTTAAAGATCATATCACATACTTAGAATCTATGGTCTAAATATGCAATGGGAAGGAAACCTTGTTTTGGAAAGATGTCATTTAGTTGAAGACATATACCATCCCAAGAGGATTGGTGAGTTTAGAGGCATATTTTGATGTACTAGATAGACTGAAAAATTAGGATATTTTTATCTCAAATGATGTGACTGAATGCAATTTGGGTTCTAATAAAAATCCAAGAAAGGTTTGGCTTGATACTCACTTGAGTGCAAAAGAGAAGCAAGCCTACATGCAACTGCTAAAAAAATACAAGTATTGATTATCTTGGTCTTATTCCAAATTGAAAGCGTAAATATAATATTTATTTCAACATGTCATCCCATTACACCCTAATAATAAACCTTTCAGGGAAAAGTAAAGACCTATTAACCAAATCTTGGCCACCAAGATTTAGGAAGAATTAAAAACATTAAGGGATGGTGGGATTATTCAACCCATCTAGTATTCACCATGGGTGGAAAACTTATTTTCTATAATAAATAAAAAGGGTGACATCCACTTGTGTGTGGATTTTCAAAATTTGAACAAAGCTTCTTTAAAGGATAATTACCCCTTGCCTAATATTGATAATTTGTTGCAGAGTGTTATAGGACTAGAGATGTTATCCACATTAGATCGTTTCTTAGGCTATAACCATGTTGTTGTAAAAGAATCTGAGAGACCCAAGACTGCATTTACAATGCCTTGGGGCACTTATGTCTACATGAGGGTGCTTTTCGGGTTAATGAATGCCAGTGCAATGTTTTATAGAGCTATTGATGTTGATTTTGCGGGGGTGATTAACAAATTTATTAGTATGCATCATGTTGGCATTATGGTGTACTCTAAAAATAGAAAAGATCATTTGGAACATCTAGAAAAAGTGTTTCGAAGATGTAGAGAATTTGGTATTTTCCTTAATCCTAAAAAATGTCACTTTAGAATATAAAAGGCCAAGTTGTTGAGACATATATTGTCTAAAGATGGTGTCATGATTGATTTAGAAAGAGTGTAATCCATTGATAAAGTGACTATCCCCCAGTCCAAGAAGGGAATTCAATCTTTATTTGGATAAATCAACTTTGTAAGAAGGCTAATGTCCAATTTTGTAGAGATCACTTTGCTTATTACTTCCATGTTAAAGAAAGACTAGACCATCAAGTCGGGGGAGAAGGCCATATAAAATTTCAATGATATGAAAGGAGCATTGAAGTCTTCCCTTGTCTTGACTAGTCCTAATTACATTAGGGAGTTTCAAGTATTCCCTTTTGCATCACATAGTACTGTAGTTATTGTTCTATTACAAAATAATGATGATGGTCATGAACAACCCATAGCTTTCTTTAGAAAAGCTATGAAATGATCTAAACTAAATTATACTATCATGGAAAAATAAACTTTCACTCTATTTAAAGTTGTTAAGATGTCCATACCTTATATTCTGTGTTTAAAGATTGTTACATACATCCTGCATACAATGGTTAAGGATATCTCAACTCATATTGAAGTATCAAGCAAGAGTTGTAGGTGGGTCAACAAGTTGGAAGAGTATGACATCGAGATCTAGACCATGAAGGTAGTGAGAGGGATGGGTTTAGCAAAGCTCATGGTTGAGACCAATTTATAATATGTTGAGGTAAATAATGTTTTTTTTAATATTGATGATTCTCTGAGTCAAATTAGCATACCCCTGTGATATAAGGACATTGTTTATTACTTGTAAACTTTGAATTATCCCCCTTACGTGGATAAGATTCAAAGGAGAACTCGCAAACTTATTTCCCAAAAGTATCTCTTGACTAAAATTGGATTGGCATGGAAGAATCTAGATGGAGTTATCCTAAGATGCTTGGTAGAAGAAGAAAATGCTGATTTAATTGAAGTCTTTCATAGTGGTGTATGTGGTGGTCACTTTGCACCCAAAGTCATAGATCATAAGATTCTGAGAGTTGGTTATTGGTGGTCATTACTATTCAAGGATGTTAAATAGAAAGTAATAAAATGCGAGAAATGTCAGTGCTTTGCTATAAGGTTAAAAGATTACGGTTCTTTCCCCCTTTAACCTATAACAATTGAAGACCCATTTAGACAATAGAGAATGGATTTCATTGGGGAGATCATTGATTCATTAAGCACTAGACATAGGTAGATATGGGTTGCAATTGACTACTTCACTAAATGGGTTGAATCGGTCCCTACAAAGAAGGCCACACACGAGGTGATTATGGACTTTATATTGAGTCACATTATTTGTAGATTTAGTGTGCCTATCAAGATAATTGATGACAAGGCCATGAGTTTCAGAGCCAAGCCTTTGGTGGCATTTTGCAAAGAATATGAGATCACATTGACTTATACTTCTAATTACAACCCTCAGGGGAATGGGCAAACAGAATCCAGTAATAAGAACTTGCTCAAAATCAATAGAAAAACTTTGGAAGCTGATAAGAAGTGGGGTGAACAACTTAAATTTGCCTTGTGAGATGATAAGATCGCACCTAAGAGAGCTATAGGTAAAATCCCTTTTGAGCTTGTTTATGGATCTCAATCTATTTTACCTATAAATTTACAGTTGCCAACCTATCTATTCATGAAATAGTTAGAAGAAGATGATGAAGTTAACCACTATAAAAGTATAATCAACTAGATTGTTAAGCTTGATGAAAATAGAAGACAAACTCATGAGAGACACCTCAAATTCAAAGAAAGACTCCAAATAATATTTGATAGAAAGGTTGCTCCAAGAACTTTTTAGGTAGGATATCTAGTTTTACTATGGGATATCAGAGATGAAGAGAAAGGCATACATGAAAAATTTGATGCCTTGTGGATGGGCTCTTATTCTATTGACTGCAAAATTGGAGAACACACCTTCTTAAGAGACTTGGATGGTGAGATACTAGAACTACGAGTTAATAGCAAACATCTGAAACACTTACTTGACTAAGTCCATGTTTATCTACATTAATGTATAGTGTATAGTTTTTTTGTTATGTTTCCACTCTACGTTTGGCCTTGTTTGTACAATTCATTTTGTCATTTTTCATCATGTGTTCATTCTCATATCCTCCTAATCTATTTTTGTCAATATGTTCTTGTTTCATTGGGTTTTCATGGGTGTTTGTTATGAGATTGTGGAATTTTTGACTCTATGGCCCAAGGGATTAGCACTTGGTCTTGTTTTCTGAGATTCTTTACACACCTATAGGGGGTGTACATCCCTAGGCAAAAACTAGTGTTGGTGCTCAAATGCGTTTAAATAATTTGTGCCTTGTTTCTTGAAAAATGAGTACCTGAGAGTTTAAATGTTGCCTCCTATCTACAAGTGCCCACCCAGGTCATAAAAATATCATTTTTGCAATTGTATTGCGAAGACCCCATGAACTTGGTTTCAACTAACTTTTGATGATTTCATGTTTTTGGTAAATTTTGGTTGCAGGGTCCATGAAAATTTGAAGGGGTCAGCGAAAAATTTGAGGAAAAATTATGTTTGGTTTTTAAATTTGCATTTTGTAAATCGAAGTCCGCAACATAGAACACTTTGTAAAAAAGCGAGGCAGAAATATAATGCCAAAAACACAAGTTTGCATATTTGATTTTCAAACTTGCAGAGTGAAAGTAAAGTTCCTGGGATCTCAGTAGAGAATACGATGGTGATACACAACATTGTAACCTGTAAATTACAAGTGGGTTTCCCTAGCCCGTGACATGCATGCCAATAAAGGAGGCCCACACAGAAGATCAAATGCCCACATATAATTTCTAAAGTCCACGTCATGGATTTTAATGCCCACGTGGAAGGTCTAAAATCCAAATACGATGGAGTTTTTTAAAAACAAGGCAATCTCTGCCCACGTGGAGGTCCATGTACGGGTAAGCGAAATATTTGAATGGAAAAGGGAGTAGCGGAACTTTTAAATCAAAATACAAATTTTTATTTTTAAATTTGTAAATTGTAATCTCGGCTCCAAAGTCTACGGTGGAGTTTCTAAGGGAAATTACAATGTGCATGTGTAATCTGTGTTTTATAAGTTGCAAACGACATTCAAAGTTCTATCGCCCAAAAGGAAGTATATGCCAGCCATGTACAGGTCCATGAAGTTTTCATGTAGGAGAGCAAAGTATGATAGAAATTTAAAAGGGAAAGGGCCACATAAATGTTTCCAGCTCATGCCAATGATCCAAAGTCTACATGGAGAGTCAATGACTCAATGTAGCTTTTCAAAAATGTGTGGGGGTTGGCGGAGATCCATAATAGAATTGAATTATCCATTTGTAATTACAAAATTGTAGTTTGCAAATAATGTTCAACTTCATGTTACATGTTCAATTTTCAAACTTGTAAATTGCAAGTAAATATCCCAAAGTTTATAGCATTGTAAAACATGCCTGTAGAAAGTTTGAAATCTCACCAAAGGGGAGGGATGCATGTTATTATTCTATGTAATAATGAATTGAAAGGAAGGAAGAAGCCAAATGTTATTTTGTTTGCTTTATCCATGCAAATGTGCATCATGCATTTGAGGGTTTGAAGCTAGGGAGTATGTTGTTGTTCAAAGCTTGCAGCTCATGGAACTTTAACAAGTTTAAATAAATATGAAGTATACTTGAATGATACTTCTATAGAAATGAGATATGCCTTTACATACTAGTTGCCTATTTTGAAGGATTCTACTAGAAAGAAAAGAGATGCCTTCACCAAGGTTGATGCATACCCACGTGCCTTACACTATTCTGCCTCATAGTGCTACTCTTGTAGAAACATTATCATTACTAGAAATTTGAAGGCCACTTTTGTTTCATATTTTAAATTTGTGGAAAGAATATTTGAATCCAACAACATTGCTCAAGCTGATAATAATGCAAAGGAATAAGTGTTTGAATATTTATTCATGGGGTTCTATCCCTAAGGTCCCTTCCTTGATCATGTTTTGAGGTATTAGAATCATAGTAAGGATGAAGATAATTCTAACATTTTGTTTTTGACATATGAAAATTTCAAGGAGGATACCTCATCTTTAATCAGAAGAATTGCAGATTTCTTGGGAAGGTCATATTCTTTGACAGATGAGGACATTCATCACATATCCTACCACTGTTGTAATATCCCTTTCTTAGGGTCTTCCTGTTTTTTAACAAAAGCTTTGATACCACTGTAATATCCCCTGTCCAATAGGGAATATAGCAAGAGAAAAGCTCTGATACCACTGTAATATCCCCTGTCCAATAGGGAATATAGAAAGGCAAAAGCTCTGATTTGTTTTTTCTGAATATTCTAATTTTTCGTATGATATAAGAACAAATTGTGATTTTTGCAAAATATATTCAAATAGATAAATAAATCATAGTATAATCTCTTATTTATTCACTCAGATGATTACAAATGATATCCTCTGTCATGCATATAAAATAATATTCAAATACGGTCTTAAAACCCTGAGAATTTCGCAACTGGGAATAAAACCTGAATATGGTATGTCTCGGCCTGCTGTGTCAAAAACACAGTCGCCGACATCGGTTATACTGCCGTCGTCGGTCTACTGGGATCGTTAACCTGTCGACGTCGGTGATAGGTCGGTCGATGTCGGTCTCTGTGGATCTCTGCCTGTCGATGTCGGTCTCTGTGCGAATATGTACGGATTTGTACGGACTTCGTACGTCTGCCAATAAAGCACACCTTGTTTGTTGGACCCCTGATTCAAGATATATGGCTCTAATACAGAAGATATCTATTTGTATAATTTATTGAATAAAACTTATGAAATAAATACTTGAATTACTGTGATAACTTCTGTGTGAAGTTATCTCTCAAAATCCCTGAAATCCCTGTGATAACTTCTGTGTGAAGTTATCTCTCAAATATGTAAACCTCTGTGATAAATTTTGTATGAAGCTATCTCTCAAATTGGCAATAGATTAGATGATATTTCACAGCGTCTGAATCGCACACACTGAAGAGTGGACGTTCTCCAATGCAAATGGAAACCTGGAACCCTTGGCTCAGTCTTCACAGAAGAATTTTTTTTTCAATCAATATCAATAATCAATGAATAATGTGCCTCCCTCCTATGATAAACCCTTATATCCTCCAAAAGGATGCACTTGCCCTAATTAGGGTTTCATAATTAAGAATTAGGGTTTCTCAATTAAAATATGCTAAATAATTAATATTTGATTAAATCAATCAAATATTAATATCTCCCTCAATACATGTCGGATCCTCGAACCGTTTGAAGCTGGTGAACCAGGGAGTGATTCCACACATGATCATGCCATAACAGGGATGCTCCTTTGAATGCTAACATTCCCTATATAATAAGAGCTCAGACAAACGTGCTTGAAAAAGCCCAAATGAATGCCAACTGAAATAAATTTTGCTAATCGAAGCCAAGCCAAGCTCCATTATGACCCTCTATCCATCCTATCAGCCTACGAAGGTCGCATGATAGGCTAATAATCAACTCTGAGCGATGTCACCTAAAAAGGGGACATGACAATCCGCCCCTCCTGAAATTGCTTGTCCCCAAGCAATGTCGAAACAACAAACCAATCAATCCACCTGGATCCCATATGTAGTTATGATCTGCACTGCTATAAATCAATGTAAGCTCCTGCAATATCCTCAGAAATATAACCCAAAGGAATCCACAATCAAACTGGCAGATGCAACTTAACTAAACTCCGAGAGCACAATTGTCATAGTTAGGAACCCATGAGAAACAAACTCTCAAAGTATCATTACCCAAGTAGAATGGACAACTCAAACTGCCAATTCCATCTAAAAAAGATGGTGCCAATCCATCCCATAACTGATCCCTCTGTAAAGGTGGCACGACCAACTATACCACATAGTCATCAGTGTGAGAAGAATCAATCTGGAAACTCAACTCCACTGGTATGCCAAACTCATCAGGACCAGGTACTCCCAAATCCTGAACACGTGTGTCAGCTCCAACAACATGTTCCTCAGCTACAACTGTAGGAACGTACTCAGCAACAACACTCAGTGTACTAACCTCTGAGTACACCTCCACACTCTGAATGCCAGCATCAGACTCATCCTCATCTAACTTCGAAGAAGCTGCTGCTGAAACTATCTCATCATCACAATCTCCAGCTCCCTCATCCTCTGCAACTAACTGAGAGTCCAAATCCCCATGACTAAGCTCATCCACATGTCTCTCAAAATCCGAGTGAGCCACCTTCATTGCCTCCATCTTAGGCTCTGAAGCCTCTGCCTCTGACTCCTCAAAACTACCCTGCTGTTCGAAATCTTCTGATTTTGAATCCTCACAATATGCCCATATTACACGATTTGCCTTACCTTTAGGCCTCAAAAGACAATCGTGATTAGCATCATATGGATCTTTGCAGTATAAGCAAAGCTTTTTCCTGCGTAGACCGTTAAGAACCTCTCGATCCAAAGGTGGTGCTACTGGGTTGGCCTTTGAATCATTTTTAACAAACGTAGGCCGTGTAGGCCTATCAGCGGTCCTGGAATGGGTCCGCCGTAGTCTCTGATTAACAGTAGCACTACTGTTATCCCCTTGCTCCCCATTCTATCGAACATGTGTGTTCATCCTCTCTACCATAGTAGTGAGTGCCTGTAGTGCCTGAATCATCTGTTGCTACCCTGTAGCCATAACCCGAAAGAATTCTTTGGTGTCCTGATTACTTGAAGTAATCATGGTTACTTAGTTGATTCAATGACCAATCTACCCAATAGGATGGCAGAATTTAGCTCTGATCTACCCAACAGGATGGTAGGAATTTGGCTCTGATCTACCCAACAGGATGGCAGGAATTTGGCTCTAATACCACTGTAATGTCCCCTTCTGATACCAGAACAAAAGCTCTGATACCACTGTAATATCCCTTTCTTAGGGTCTCCCTTTTTTTTAACAAAAGCTCTGATACCACTGTAATATCCCCTGTCCAATAGGGAATATAGCAAGACAAAAGCTCTGATACCACTGTAATATCCTTTGTCCAATAGGGAATATAGAAAGACAAAAGCTCTGATTTGCTTTTTCTGAATATTTTGATTTTTCGTATGATATAAGAACAAATTGCGATTTTTGCAAAATATATTCAATAGATAAATAAATCACAGTATAATCTCTTATTTATTCACTTAGATGATTAAAAATGATATCCTCTGTCATGCATATAAAATAATATTCAAATACAGTCTTACAAACCTGAGTATTCTGCAACTGGGAATAAAACTTGAATCTGGTACGTCTCGGCCTGCTATGTCAAAAACACAGTCACCGACGTCGGTTATATTGCCATCATTGGTCTACTGGGGTCGTTAACCTGCCGATGTCGGTGATAGGTCGGCCGATGTTGGTCTCTGTGGATCTCTGCCTGTCGATGTTGGTCTCTGTGCGAATCTGTACGGATCTGTACGGACTTCGTACGACCTCCAATAAAGCACACCCTATTTGTTGGACCCTTGATTTCAAGATATATGGCTCTAATATAGAAGATCTCTATATGTATAATTTATTGAATAAAACTTATGAAATAAATACCTGAATTACTGTGATAACTTTTGTGTGAAGTTATCTCTCAAAATACCTGAAATACCTGTGATAACTTCTGTGTGAAGTTATCTCTCAAACCTGTAAACCTTTGTGATAACTTCTGTATGAAGCTATCTCTCAAATTGGCAATAGATCAGCTGATATTTCAAATCCTCTGAATCGCACACACTGAAGAGTGTACGTTCTCCAATGCAAATGGAAATCTGGAACCCTTGGCTCAGTCTTCACAGAAGAATTTTTAACAACAATCAATATCAATAATCAATGAATAATTTGCCTCCCTCCTATGAGAAACCCTTATATCCTCCAAAAGGATGCACTTGCCCTAATTAGGGTTTCATAATTAAGAATTAGGGTTTCTCAATTAAAATATGCTAAATAATTAATATTTGATTAAATCAATCAAATATTAATATCTCCCTCAATACATGTCGGATTCTCGAACCTTTTGAAGCTGGTGAACTAGGGAGTGATTTCGCACATGATCATGCCATAACAGGGATGCTCCGTTGAATGCTAAAATTCCCTATATAATAGGAGCTCAGACAAACGTGCCCAAAAAAGCCCAAATGAATGCCAACTGAAACAAATTCTGCTAATCGAAGCAAAGCCAAGCTCCATTATGACCCTCTATCCATCCTATCAGCCTACGAAGGTCGCATGATAGGCTAATCATCAACTCTGAGCGATGTCACCTAAAAAGGGGACATGACAACTGTAGCTTTTAGTTTCTATCCAACTTAGACATCAATAGAAATGAAAATATGAAAGAGATCAGTAATATGGTTATTCAAATCAATTCCTTCTTTCACAAAGGTAAAGTGGGGGACTGGATGAGCTATTTCACCCCTAAAATGAACAATAGTTTAAATTTTGTCATAGAGATAAAAATTGAAGGATCTAGTTTGTGCTTTATGTATGAACTCACATATAAGTAGTAAATGTTGTAATGTCAAAGTTATCTAGATGCCAGTGTACATGCATTCTTGTCAACAAAAGAGGCAACATAAGCTTTGAAGCTTGAAATAACAACGTAAGAGGAGGTTGTGTTGTAGATGTCTTTGGTCAAATCCCTATGAAGTAAAAAAGATAAGGTGCAGTAGACATTTCTATTAGAGATGCAACATTCATTTTAATTACAAATTTCAATATGCACTCTAACGTCTGAAACCTGTAGGTCAACACAAGGTCAAAGGCTCAAGCCTATGGGCATTTTAAGGTGGAACTACAACATTAAATTACTAATTGAAAATTGAAATCTATAAATATGCAACAAAATTTCTAATTCTTGCTAGCATGTAAAATTGTAACTCAAACCCGAAATCTCACTAGGCCAAAAAACTACAAAATTACAAAAAGATCCTAAAATCTTGCACAAGGAAAACTAAAGAAAAATGCACATAACATTATTAAGCTTGATGGAAAAATAAAAAAAATAAAAATAAGAAGGCATGAGCAAGTCAAAGGTAAAAACATAAGCTAAGTGGCATATGCAATATTGGCTAATGATGAATAGCTTCGTGGATGAAGAAAGTTATTGCAAGGGTTTTGAGACCAAAGTGGGCCATTGTAAGCATATTTTTTAGATGACCATGGATCCCACACTACCTCCATCACAACTAGAGCATTCTGATGCCATCATTACAAAGCTAGGGTCATCCTTTGGCTTGCAAATGATTAGTGGGAGAGCAAGGCAAAGTAGTTACATATGAAGGAAAATTTAATTTTTCTCTCAAAATGAATATTCTCCCTCAACTCCAACTACATCAATATTATCAAATTTCATTTGAAATATCCATCATGAGATGGACAAGCAGTTACTAGAATGATTTCCTTGCAAAGCATGAGCTTCTAGGTGTGATTAAAGACATCTTTCAGATGGAGCATATTCCCAAAATATTCTAGGTGAGAAATTTGTATAAGAGGGATTGCCCTTTTTGAAAGGTTGTTGAATTATTTTTGGATTCTTACTATGTGTTTTTGCCTCTCTTGCTAAGGTGATTGCATGTGTACAATAATTAACAAAATTTGAGAGCATTTTGTGTATGTCTCCCCTATTTTAGAGCAAATCCACCATGCTTTTCACCATTGTTATGCATTCTAAACATTATGTACATTGATCTACCTTCAAGTGAATGAAAACATCTTTGATTTATATTGTACCTTTTCAATGAAATGCAATGGGATATTCTTCATACATTGTTGATTGGGTATATCATTTTATGCTTATTAATGGTAGTCATTATGGGCATGGGTCTAGGTTGTAAATTCCTTTCTACATTGTGATTTAGGAATGTTATGTTGATAATATTTTAAGGGCATCCTAGATTTATGGAGATGATAGGATAAAGTGTATGAAACGTGACTTGTATTTTATGCTTTAGGGTTTTAAGGATCATTTGAATGTTTGAATTAGATTGGAACTAATGAATGCAAACCATTCCTGATAGTTTCCTTATCTTGTTTCTTGGTCTGTTGCATCTTTGAATGAATGATATCATGGTTGTTGAAGGAATTTTTACTGTTTAAAAGCTACCACACCACTCTTTAATATACCTAACCTGTACTACCTATCTTACCTTTTTAAAATAATATATACTATTGAATATTCTGAGTGTTATTTGCCTACAGATTCATGAACATTGTAAATCTAAAATGTATCTATAATTTCTCTTTGAAGCCTAGCATTGTAATCTTCCATTTGGATCCAAGTTGTTAGAAGTTTCTTTAGAAATGAAGGTTTCAATCATATTTCCATCTTTCTTTAGTAGCTTATGTCTAGTTTAGAGAATTTTCCCAGTCTATGTGACAATTCTTCCCGAGTGGACTATGTAAATTTGGTTATGATTTGGTTAGATTTGTTTTTGTGTGCCAATAATAACCTAGAGATTGAATTATTGTATCAATCCTCATAATCAAGCTACCCCATAGGTCCTCTCACCTTGGTTCAGGTAGAGTAGAAGTAGCAGGGAGCTAACCATACCCTCTGTCCATATATTCCAATCATTATCTGCATTCAATCCATCTAAATGCTAAACCCTTCCCTAGATATAATGAATAATTTAGGTTTCTCATCCACCTTTTCCATATTCTCAAGTGTGCAAGGATGAATCTTAGAGGTGTACAACTTGGAACAAACATGATGGATGTGCATGTAGATAGGTCAGGTTCTACATATGTTGTTGGCATTGGCACTAAACTATGGGGGTATTTTACTAGTAGTGTTATTAGATCATGAGGATTTTATTAACATGCCTATTAGGTTTCGATAAGGTTTATATAATCCCTATCAAGTAATGATAAGTTTTCTATCATTCCACTTAGATTCTATAGGTTGTGTTTGCACTAGCATCGGACTTCAACTAGGTACTTAGCAAACATTCAATTTTACAAAAAGAAAACATAAAGGCATAGAGAATTTTAAATTATATTTCATAATTTGACCATGTGAATATGAAATTTATAAAAAAAGGAATATTAGCCTTGACTACTTTGGATTAATTTGACTTTTTAACCATTGTTCAAAAACTAGGATAATAGTTGGCTTTGATTGAGGACTTCAAACTATAAGGGACAAGAGAAGAATTATAGACTATGGTTTCATAGATACGCATGTTTCCATTGGGTTATGGAGTCATTTTAAGTTTTTAAAAAAGATAAACTTATGACGTAATGGGAGATTGTAGGAATAGGATAATCAACTCATAGAGAGAAAGAAACGAAATAAAATGATGCAACACAAAGCAAGCCAAGAATGAAAATAGAAGGGGAAACACAATTAAAATTGTTATATACATACTTACATGCATGGGACTACTTACTTTCACTTGAATTAATTTTTGACATATTTCCCAATGTAGGACAATGGAAAATGTCTGCCATCATGATAGACCAAGTATGAAGTGTTATCTCCACATAAGTGCTTAATTTTGAAGGGCTCCATCGATAAGGAATCAAAACACATTTGACTTCCTTTCAGTTCTCTACATTTATCCCACATAAGAATAAGATCATCCACCTAAAAATCTCTTATCTTTGTTCTTTTTTTTTAAAGGACTTTGACTTGAGCTTGATTTTTGGCAATTCTATCAATAAGTCGAGATCTATCTTCTTCAAGCTTACTTTAATAGAGAATTATTTTATCCAAGGGAATGGCAATGGCTAGCTAAAGTGAAGGTAAATTGAGAGTTATTAGAATTACTGCATAGAACCCATAGAGTAACTGAAATAGAGGTATACCTATGTCTTTATTTAGTGTTATGCAACTTTTCCATAGTGCATCATACAACTTATTATTCAAATGCATCTTATTTTCATTAACCAATTTATGCATTATGTTGATTAGGTTATTATAGCTTGACTCAACTTGACCATTGCCCTGAGGGTAATAGTCTGAAGAGTGGGATACATAGATACCATAGTAATAACAGAATCCAATCAACTCTAAAGAAGAAAAAAGTTGAGCATCATCTATTACTATCTTCTATGGGACACCATATATTACTAGGATATTGTTTTTGATGAAATTACAAATAAATTATTATGTGTTCTATTTAACTAGAATGGCTTATACCCCTTTGGTAAAGTAGTTTGTAGTAGAGACAATGTGTGTATGCCATGTACTTGAATTACAATTCACATTTCCATCAAATCCAATTTTATTATTGAAAAGGGCATTCTATCACCATTGGCTTGCGTGGAAATGCTATAAGTTTTGATTTCCCGATGAATTGTTGATAAGTCTTGTAATTACTTACATATTCATATGATTCCTTGAATATAGCTTGTTAATAGTAGTGGGATCTTAGAATTTCAAATGTTGTCACTAGAGTAGAGAAGTGTCTACCATAAGCTTGATAATGAAAAGCTTGTAACAAATTTGTTTGTTGTTTACTATCAACACATCTTAATAAAAATATTTCAATACTCTTTTTGAACAATGTAATATCCCATATTATGTACTTTATGGCATTCAAATTAAGTGTCATATGTTATTTGGTATTTATATGAGATGGGAATTATTCGTATGTTAAAAAAAGATAAATATATACAAACTATTCATTAGAAGAATATACAAAATGACAAAGGGAAGATCTTCTTTGTTTTGATAATCAAAATCTATTGAAGAGATCAACATAGAATCTTTCATTTCTACTATGAGTTGACACAATATTTTTTATTTAACCAGTTTTATGGGTTTGATTTGAAGGTTGTATTCCTAAGCTTTTGTTATCCAGTTATGTCTCTTTAATCTTGCCTCCTATTTAGTTAAAATAGACTTGACTAATGTACTTGGCACCATTACAATAAAATTTGCATGCAAAATATAATACTTGAATGTTTAGCAATTGTATATACATGTTTTTATTCTATATAATATTTTTATTCATAGTATTTCATGTTATAACTCATGAAAGTGATGGGAGATTCAATACCTTCATCATCATTCTATACTAGTATGGCTGAGACAGTATGTTCTGAGGCATAACAATACATAACGAACTCTTTTTTGAAATCTAGACAAACCAACATTGGTGTACAAGAGATAGAACAAGTTATTCTATCAAATTCCTTGTGGCCATTATTATTCCATTTGAATGATGGTTTCCATTCCATCATCACAATAATATGCCTAGCGAGTTATGTAAAATCTGGAACAAATATCCTTGATAAATTCACATTCCCAAGGGAAGAATGTACACTTGATTTACTAGTTGGTAGAGATAGATTTTGGATCACTTCAACTCTTTTTGGTTAAATCTTGATCACTTATTTGGAGACAGTGTGTCCAATTAGTTTTTCTTTAGTCACCCCAAAAACTAAGTTTTTTTATGTTTTAGAGAAATACCATGCAGCTAAAACTTTTCAAATACCTTCTCAAAGTGTTCATATTGATCTTCCCTTTTTTTTTTGAAAATATCATTAGGTCATCCAAGTACACCACAATTATTTTGTTCTTCATATATCTTAAGTGAGATCCATGGATCTTTAAGAAGTATCACCCGCATTGATCAAGATGAATGACATTCATCGATATGAAAAAGTACCCCATGGTGTTGTGAAAGCTATTTTAATTTGATATTCTTTGTTAACCTCAATTTGATTATAACCCGAGAAACCATTCAACATTGAGATCATTTTTGAGCATGTAACTACCATAAGAACTTGATTCATATTGGGTAATGGATAATTATCTTTGAGATAGGCCTGACTCAGATTAAAAGTCTACATAGATCTTAATTTATGCATAATTTTTTGGAAATAGAAATATATTAGCAATCCAAGTTGAATGATGAATGGATAAAATAATTTGTGCATTCAACATTTTTTAAATTTTTACAAAAATTATTCCAACAATTTTTGGATTATATTATCTTTGATTCTTCTTGAATTATTTAACATTTGGTTTGAGAGGAATTGTATGTTGCATTTCTTTTGGATGAAAATAATAGAGATATTAATACTAATATGTATGAATATCAATGTATTTTTGAATCAATATGATGAATTTTATTGTTTATTCTAGTGAACAATATTTGCCAATGTTACCCATCATAGGTTGCTCTTCCGATCCAATGTTTACTTTCTCATAGTATGCTAAATTGAGGGAATATCTATGCAACTTATTTTTTATGAACCTATCATGTTTGTCAAAAAGTTATTATAATGAGACTAAGCCTTTAGGAATCTTATTAATTTTTAGTTTGTTTATCCTTTCTTCATTTTGTTATTCAACAATGACTTCTTTGTGAGTTTGAGAAGAAGATTCTTTGTATCATGAATCACTGCCTTTAAAATATAAGTTTCTAAAAATATCATCTTTCTAAAAAAAAATAAAAAATTGTTGATCATTATCAAATTCTTGCTAATTCTCTGATTTGTCTATTATGTTGGTTAATACATGAGTTATATTGTGTATGTGGTATTTACCAATTTCTCATAGGATAGTGTGAATAGAGAATGCAGCAATTTTTTATATTATCCCAAACTTTGTTTTTGTAGTGCTTCAAGATGTCATTTGTCACCCGATATTAATCTTTGATCTATTTTTCACCCAGTTCTACATCACCCAACATTTTTATGTTTTTAATTCTGATCTCTTCTATAGCCTATAGCCCTAGCAAGAGTGTTACATATTCTGGAGTATTTTTAAGATACTAAAATTATAATTTGTAATAAAAAGGAAATAATTCCTTATTTAGAGATATCAGAACAATTCTTGCACTAGATCCTGTTGATGAGCAACTAACATCAAATTCTAATGTCTAGACATCATTGGGATTGATTTCCATGATTTATGGTATATCCATATTTTTTTCTAAGTCAATAAATAATTCCATATTCCTACATCTTCATATAATATATCATCTTTATGGTTATATATTTTTTCCATGATATACTTTGTTTTCAATTCTAGTTCAAAGTATCATCTCAATCTTTTGACTAGAATCATTGCATGTGACAAGTCTAATTGAATTCTTCCACCAATATCTTTACAAATGTTTGCCCCTAAGAGGATACCATAGGTTGATAGTATATCATCTACTATAATGTTGATCTTAATCATTTTCTAAGGAAAATATGCAAAAACTTGGGCATATTTGATTTAGCCAATAAATGGAACTTCTTTTACTTCCATTGACTAACAAAAGCCAAACATTTGTGTATAAATCAAGCCAAGGGTATGGGTTATTTTTGTAGGCATTACAATATCTGAGGCTCCTATGTCAATTATACAATTATTGACTTTACATCCCTTAATAAATAAGGAAATGTAAATATGAATAACCTTATTAGATTTAGAAGTTGATGTAGCCATGGAGTTTAGTGGATTGAAATAAGGTGGGGTGGCTACCATCCCTTTGACAATGGCCTTATTTTGAGATTTTTTTTTTCTTTGATAAACTATACCAGTCTATCTAAGTTTTCTAGATACACTCTTAAATATTTAGCTTTTGACATCTAAATTTTAGTTTTGTTTACTTGATGAAATATATTAAAAGTACGTAGATTGGTAGAGTAAAAACATTCTATAAGATAAGAGAATTTTTTTTTGGATATCCAATAGTAGTAGATAGGGATGACTCACATGTTTTATAAACTGGTTGTATTCCCTTCATCTAAACATGAAGTAGTGTTCCTTGTGGAAGAATAACTTTCATAGATTATTCTTAATCATCTCTTTGTTGTTTATTCTAGTCATAAGATCTTGTGATGATCATGAATGATTGACTATTTATGTATCCAACATTGTCTTCATAATCATCTTCATATAAATTTTCCTCCAAGAACGCATTTGTGGAGTCACCACTAAATTATTAAATTATACATTATTAAGAATCTTAGTTTTATGATTCATTTTATTCTTCAATCTCTTCATACCCAAACATTTCTTTTGTTTTCAAAATAACGTTCACATGTGGTTTTGTATTTTGTTGAGGAGAAGTTTCAAGTGAAATATTTTGTTGATGAGCTTGTAATCAAGGATGATTCCATTGAAAAGGTACATATTTTAATATTAAGATATCTTGATAAGGAATAATGATGGTTTTCTGAGGCAAATGCTTCTTCAAGGATGTTATATCATTAGCCATTTTTACAAAAGTTCTTCTGTTGAAGACTAACCTGCATGTTGTGTTTTACTTTTGATGGTTCCTTGTTTAATTATCCATCCATTATCATAGCTTCTTCAACATCAACAACTAATGTCTAAGATACATTCTAAGAAACTACTCTGGTTTTTCTCAATTGATATCTAACTTTTGACAACTGAGAATTGATAAAGAAGTATTTGTAATTATCATCTTTCAGCTTGGTAGTTACTAGCATTTTTGTATTATCTTGTTGAATATAGTTATGAAATCTCTCATAGGTTCATATGCTTCTTTCTTCATCTGAGTGATTTGAACTAATAATGCATGTGCTTCTTTTGATGTTTTGAATCTATTTTCAAACTTACTTTTCATATCATTCTAGTTGGCAAAGGAGTTTAGAGGAAGATTATAAAATTAATATGTTTTCCCATTTTAGAGAGTTTTAATGAACAATCTCATTGCAATGTCATCGTGCTTAAACCTAGAATTTTGTATTATACAAAGAAAGAAGCAATATGTTTATCTAGATGCTATTTACCATCACTTGAAAATTTTGAAAAAATATTTCTTGACCCTCTCATAATTTCATACAACTCTCCCAAAGCTAATGGGATAATTATGTTACTCCAAGGTAAAGTCATTTTTGGAAAGAGTACCTATAGTGGTATAAAAACACCTGGGAATACAAGGTATTGACTGATGATTGTTCATCCTTATAACTATTTACTTTTCTTAGGAGTTATGGGAAGACATACTACTATTTTGAGTTTGTTTTTTTGTTTGGGATTCAATTTGAAATTAGAATCCTCTTGTAAATAATATACATGGACAATTTCACTTTTTAATTAATAAATCTGGTTTAGATTAGTAGAAAATCAATACAGACTAAAAGTGCCAAAAATTAGATGAAATAATATGAACACCATAATATATTATTATATTCTACTCACTCAAAACCATATAAATGTTTACAAATATATAGGAAGAGTATTTATTATATTTGGGTAGATCAAATCTCCATAAATATTGCACCTAAACAAACTCCCAACAACCCACTATATTCAAATATATTGTGACTAACAATTTATGTGACTAACTAAAACACAATAACGAATCTAACCATAAGATATTAACATATTATTGTTTACCAAACAATAATTAATTTATACATTAATAATGTGAACAAACCATACCTCAACATTCACCCCCTGATGAACATTATTAATCCTATATACACCCCCTTAATGTGAACATGGGAAAACTAACTCTCCTATATCTATACCTATACTCATGATTTAGTGATTTTCAAAGAACCACAAACTTTTCTTGATGGTTTTATAGATAGATAACTAAAAAATAAAATAAGATGGTTTTCTTGTGGATAACCAACAACCACAAACAATGGTTTTACAGGTGGCTTACCATAAACCACATCATGATATGTAGTTATAGTTTATTTTTCTCATCACTATCATATTTCAGAGAAGTTACATAGGAATATATAGTTCACCTATGAAAAATGTGAATATGGATACAACATATGTTCTTATTTGAAATCACACTCTGATGAAAACAAATACACCACACAACTAAAAATAAAAATGCTACTAAATCAGAAAGTGGCCCTATCGTTAGTGGATAACGAGAGTCTATGAAACCTACAACCTGTATTTCCTCCTTTTTCTAGTAGAAGAAGCTGCTTACTCAATCGATATCTTGATGAAGCTCATGTTGGTGATGACAAGACTTTCCATAATTTAGACATTGCGTACAAGCAAAAATGCATCCATGAGGCCATTTTTTTTATTTTTATAATTTTGACTTTATATGATGTAGGACTTTTAATAAAAATGACAAACCTTATCTACTTTAATTTTTTCAACATAAAAATAACTTTGACAAGTTTGACACACTCTTTTACAGAAATTGACTTGAAATGCTTTATTGACCAGAAAAATAATTTTTGATTTTTGATTCATTTTATGTTAACAATAGTTAACTTGAAAAAGAATTTAAAATGTGGTATTAACCACAATGTTAATTCTATAAAAATAAGAACATTGACTATGTAAATATACCCTATAAATAAAATAAAAAGAATAAAAAATTAATTCACTATTTAATAACTTAACCTTGATTAAAAAAAATATACTATTAATCATCAAACTTTTAGCTACATGTATCAACCCAAAGACTAAAAATAAAAACCAAATATAATAAAATACCAAACAACTATACCATGTAACTCAACTGAGAGTCAGATAATCTTTGAACATGCCATTATAAGCACTAGATCATAAACATGTGATTGTTGAGGTCCATGCTTTGATGTACTATCATGCATCCATGTGTTGATAACATCGTGTAACTAATATACTATAGCTAAACATAGATCTAGAACTGATTTGATTTGTTCCTCCTTAGAGTCATTGCAAAATCAAAATGTGATAGATCTGCACACTATAATAATGAATTAGGAGGCGAGTTATATAGCTTGTTCGATTTGAGATGAGTTGTGATGTAGGATGGAGTTGTTAACAGTTGGTGATGAATGGTCGAATGGAGGTTTAAAAACCAATATGATCAATTTAAGTGTAGTCAATCTAAAACTGACTCAACATAATACATACATATGTGAAATTAATAGAATCTATTACATGCCTATCATGAGCACAATGATTAAAGCTACAAAAAGGATTGAAAAATCTCATCATAGCCACGTAGGGATCAAACTATGAATCTTGAGAATGTAAATGTATTGCATGGAATGAGGAGATAATTTATTGACTTCATTGAAAGGATTGAGTTGATCATCATGTACGGCATAATGGGAGATAAATGACATGAAGAGTTCATAAAAATTAATGGTGAGTTGGCACATAAGTGTAAATAATCAAATGCACAAATCTTTACACTCATATTAAAATTCCAATGACTAGCACAGAGAACCCACTGGTTAGAAGATTTGTTCATTGCATGATATCCATGTAGATTGTATGTCAGGAGCAATATGAATTTTTAGATATGCTCTAAATACAATTTGATAACACCAATGACCAAATACGATGCATATGAATGCCAAAAGATATATTTATGAAGGTGTGAGGGTGGGATGTACTCATAGCACCAAAGCAAACCATAAAACAACAAACTTAACCTATGTTACAAATCTCTTCTCAATTTTTTTCATCTATAGGAGTGATGTATAACACAATGGCTCCTCTTTTTATTTTAATCCTGCATCACAGAGATCAAGCACTGCTCTAATACCAAATAATAGCTTTGGTTTAGATTAGTATTAAATTAATACAGACTAAAAGAGCTAAAAACTAGATGAAATAATTTGAACACCATAATATATTATTATATTCTATTCAGTCAAAACCATATGGATGTTTAAAAATATATAGGAAGAGTATTTCCTATATTTGGGGAGATCAAATCTTCATAAATCTCCCAAGAACCAACTATATACAAATATACTATGACTAACAATATATTTGACTAACATACACTAATAAATCTTACGACAAGATATTAACATATTATTGTTTACCAAAAAATAATTATGTTATACATTAATAATGTGAACACATCATACTTGACCGTTAATTACTTGCTCTAGTGAATCATTTTCTTCAGTTTTTACTATTGATGAGGCACTAGTTCAAATTAAAGAATCTTATAAGCCGATCTTCTTTGTTGAACTTTTCATGAAACTAGTGCTTCATCTCTTTGTACTAAAATAACACAATATTGTTATTATTATAATACTTCAACAACTCTATAAAAATAAACATAACTAGTTTCAATATCAAACACAAATTCTCTCATATTTGATGAAATGTCTTTTGGTGTCCAACTTAGCCAATCAAGTTTTAGTTGAAGAACTGGTGCTAGGACTACTTAAATAGTCATTAAAAAAGATTCTTACTACATAAAATATTTGAGTAGCTAGATGAAATATTATTCATGTTCATCTTATTGATTGTCTTCTTAAACCAATTTAAATGTTTATTTGAACAATGGTGGCATGATCTTATTCTATGTTTATCACTATAGAGACAATGTTGAATATGTAACTTGTTTTATTTTTTTAGAATAGTTGTCAAAGACTTGAATCAATGTCTTCTTTTACAAGTTATATATAGTTTAAACTAGGTTGATGTTCAAGATTTTGAATAACTAAGATGGTCATGAATGAAATCTTTTGATTTCAAGCTACTCTTAAAACTTTGTAGGCTTTTCTATGTGTAATAATTTTTTCTGCTCTTTCTGCATGATCTAATTCATGATTTAAAATTTCCAAAATAATTTGAAACGAAGTCACATAAACTCCATCATAATCCCAAGTAAGTTGTTTTATGTGTGAAATAATATCCAATTATGCAAATTGTTCCAAGTCTAGCTCATGTTGATGGAGTGGTCTTTGTGGTGATGGCAAAGTCATATGGACTAATATCTGAAAATGTGGGTTACATGAGTATTATAGAAACATGCCCCCCCGTTGGCACCAAAAACTATTGGTTATAAAATTTATCGAGAGGAAAAATATATGTTTCTTATCAACAATAATAGGATAAAGTCTTTCTCCTATTAGCAAGTTAATCTACTTTTATTGAAAATCAACACATATGTGGCAAGAGAAAATATTTACAACAAAAATAGATTATATCAAGGTAATACTTTTAACCAAAAAGTATGAAAGACTATAAAAATGAATATATGAAAGAGATTAACAGGGGGAATAACTATATTTATAAAAGTGTAAAATAATAAGTGCAATGAGCCAAACTTAGAGACATATTGGAACTTTAAAAGTGGTGAGTAATCTCTTTATAAGGAAACTTCTATCATTTAATGGATAGGAATGACATATGTGTTCATAAGAACACAACATAAACAAAAATAATTCCCTATAAATGTGTCATGACCTATCTTTGCAACTGGTTACAGATACTAGAGTGAAATCCTATTTCAGCATGTGTTGATAATAATCAGACTAACTATTTTAGATGTGTATTCTTTTTCATATGCGGTGTTATAAGTCATCTTGTATAATTGTTAAAAAGTTATAGATATTATAGTTGATGCTTACATTTGATCCATCTTATCATGATAGATACTATTTAGTTTCATTATAATGTTATTTGTATGTTATATCATGCTTTTGTTGGATTCTAGTTAACACTTGTCTGTGATGTAGTTATATTATACTTCAGAATAGTACAACATAGCTATCATGATTATTAGTATAATTTATAGTTCATTACTATTTTAGATGATTATATTAATTTAGCATATCATGTTTAAATGTTATGATGCTTACAAAAATTTATTTTTATTGGATATTTATACTCCTTTAGGTACTGCTGATGTTATTTTTCAACGATTTTAGGAACCAAGCAATGAGCTAGGCTCGATGGTGGGATTCGAGGGATTATTGAGCATTTGGATGTTCCCTAATAGGTATAATGTGGATGACTAAGATACTGAGCCACAATCATTGTTAATATTTCTTTTTATTCTTTTTTCATCCTCTTGACTATTTTGGATGTGTTACTTTCAGTTTGTTCTTTTTATTTTATCTTTATGTTGAATGAGTTTCATTTTCATTGTCCTTGCTTATGTATGTCTGGCATTATTTTACCCTTGTTGGGATTTGTTGTGTTAACCTGTTTAGTGCGTAGTGTTGTTTTTCTTATGTCAAGTTCATTTTTATTTTAGCTTGGTGGATTGACGTGGCTAGGTGGTTGTATTGTTGGACCATGTGGCTTAATCTTGCTATGTATCCTTTAACCTTTGAATGTTTTTTTGTTGAGGGTTGATGGGCATAAGTGGAAATTAATTTTAATTGTCTTGGTTTTTTGGGTTGACCCACACTCCCAAAAGGTTGATCTCATAATGTTGGGTGATGGTTTTAAGTTTGTAGGTAGACCTTTCCCATATGTATTTCCTCTTGGCATGCTGTGTGGGAACTCATACCCCTTTTTGGGGAGCTCATTGCCTAAGTGAAAATGTAGACCAAGAAATAAGGGGTTGGAGGAGGAGGTTTTGGGAAGGGGAATGCATTTGGGCCATGATTGCTAGAGGTTGTCTGGTCAGGCAGTGAGAATACAATGGTTGGTGCATGGTATGGTTTAGAAACCATGATGGGTGGCATATACGAATAAAATATAGACATCTCACAATGGTTGGTATTAAACAATTCAAGTAAGTCTGTAATTGATTTCTAGGAAGGGAAATTAGTGGTTTCATTGTTATATATCTAAACATGTAAAATGGGAGAACCATTATAGGTTCATGGGGAAGTCAGGGGACTTCCTGAGGAACCTTTGATAGTTAATAGTCGATCCTAAATTGATTTACTCTCAAAATTAAACATGTTAGTACCTGTATCTATTTGAAATTATTTAATTTAATTGAAATGCTTAAATTTAAAGGTTTTTATTATTTAAATTATGTGCAAAAGGGGATAAACCCCTAAAGTTTATATTGGGTAGTCTACCATTAAATTACATTCGAGGAACTGATTCCATTTGGGAAAAAACCTACAATTTTTATCCCTGTGTTATAACTGGTTGTATATGTCATAGATTTATTAAATGCTATTGGAAAATTGGTTGAGGAAGGTTAAACCACCCAAAACAGGTTATTTTGATTATAATGGATTATTGGTTGAAACCCTGATGGGTGATTCCTATTGATTAAAACTCTTGTAAATTTCAACTTATCATTATGTTATGGAGTAAACCCTGGCATGTGTATTTGTGGTTTCAACTTGAAAACCCATTTGGAGAGTTGGCTTGGTCTTTACTTTGGCCTGTGGACAGGGTTTTATTTAGTGTTAGTTGGATGTGAACAAAACTCCTATATGAATTAGGCATGGTAGGTCCAATGGACATCCTGGTTATCATGGTGCCTTTACTTAGTTGTCTCAATTTTATGGCTAATTATGATTGTATTTAAATCCTAGAATGTTCTTTTAGTTGTGTTGAATCGTAATGTAATTGGTTAAATATTAACCCTCCTTTTTAAACTTGTCCTCTTTCTTTATCTGTTAATTTCATCATCTTGCTATTTTTGGTCTTGGACCCTTGATTGTTGTTTTCCATTGTATGCTAATTTTGCGTTACCTATCATGCTGGCTATGGGGAGGCTTTGGGGTTAGTATGATAACAACAGACTTGATCAACTTAGTTATGTCGATTGAGATCCATAGGTTGTTAGAATAACCCACTTGGTATTGAATGTTGTTCTTTTTATTGGTACCTTTGGTGTTCATTGGTGTATGAGCCCCTGTTGATTGTGTCATCTCCTTCTATCTTTGTTGACTATTGTTTTAATTTCTTAAGTGGCTTAGTATCTCACACATGCTTTATACCTCACTCTAAGCACCCTATTGTCAGAACCCACCATGCAGTTGATGGTTGGGGTGGTGAGAGCCACCAATGGAGGGCTTAATAGGATGTCTTGGAGGGGTTATCTTCCTATTGCTAAGTGCATCCCTTTCGTGACCTTTGGATCTTTATGTTGCAACATAGTCATTATTATTACCTATTACCATACACTTTCTATTGGATGTTTGTAGAATAGTTAGTTGTTCTATTATTATATTGATTCATTTATTTATGTATGAAAGTTGGAAACATAAATTGTTATGAAAGTGTAATAATAATTTGGATACATTGTTGGGTTATGGAAATAATAACATTACACTTATTTAGTGAGAATAGCTTGATATCCGTTAACTGTTTAGTTGTACTTACCATGTTTTATGATGTGCTTAGATCTCCTTGTGAGAATTCATGAGTGAAATGTCATGATGTTTTTAGATCATTTTGTAACCACTTTTTAGGATAATGTCAATTCAGTTGAATCGGCAATAGAAAAACAAATGTTTAAACCACTTTAATATTTATGGTAATAATTTAATTGTGAGAACCTAGTTATACCCATCCATGTGGTTGGTTGTTTATTAATATTACTTCCTTTGATGTATATCTTGCTTCAATGGTCTTTATCATTTTGATATTCTATCTCATTCTTAGATGATGATCTATTCTTCTATCGTTAGTTGTAGATGAATATGTAGCCTGGTCATTTCCGTTATTTGGGAATCTGGTATTGGTTATTCTGAATCAATTAATTAGGTTGGCAAAATTTTAATATCACATTAATATACTATTGAAAAAGATTATTATTGGGTTGTGAGAGTTTTAAAATTAATGGTTAGGTGTTTTGACACTTGATATTTGATTATTGTTTGTATTTATATTGCATAAAGTAATGAAATACCACACTCTTAATAGCGTAATCAAACTTGGTCCTTATATACGATATTATTCCACATTATTGTTGGTACATAAACTTGTGCTTAGTAGGACCTGGGTATTAATGATTTTGATTAGTTGTAGTAAATTATTTTGGTGACTTATCCTATTGAAAACTTTTTAAAGGCTGTAGATTAGTTGTATACATTTTTGTATGATTATAGCAAATCATATTTCTGATCTTGGTGAATAGAATGTTGATGGAATTCATTTTATTTAAATTACTATGTTTATTCAGTTGAGCAAGGTTCTTATAAAGATAAACCTTTATACAATAGAAAACTTGGTGCAATGACCTCAAATGGGAGATTCAATTATAGAACCCCAATTGGTAGCATCTTGTCATTGGTTGCATTAAGTTGGCATTGAATTTTAAAATAGATGGTGGTTAATTGATAAGTGAATATGCATGTTTTTATAATGAGACTAATTTTGGTAATAGCATTATAGTGAGTTTTATAAGTTGTGTTGGACATTATGTTAATAAATAATCTTTGCAGTTTGTAAGCTAGCTTGAAATTTGGGTTTAGATTTAGCGTTATTTACGAATCTATAAAGTTTATACTGGTCTTTTTTGGATTAACTTGAAAATCCTTATTACTAATAAAATAAGGAATGAACCAAAGGATAAGTAAGAGGTTAAATAGATGTTATACTTCTATTTCTCTCTTACATATGGTTTACCTATGCCATATGTGGATTTCACTTTCTTTGTCATTTGTATGCTATTTGGTGTGATGATCACTTGTGTGATACAATCCACCTATGGCAAAATAGATTGTGGATTATCTAAATGAAATTCTAATATCATATATTTATTATCTAATTATTAAAGCTTTATGGTGTGAGGGCCTTGAGTTAAGGATCATCCATATGATTTTGATGGGTAGCACTACTTATGAATAATGTATGAGTTATATATTTGGCAATTAGTTAAGGTTATTTCCAGTTTACAATTAAACCCTATCATGGAAACCTTTATGACCGTTGTGTATATCAAGAATGGAAGCAACCATTGCATATTTTTTACATAAGGTTGTAATGATTGTTGTTGTGGTAGTTTGGTCTTATCTCTTTAGTATCCTTGCCATGCAGATAATGGGAGTATAATGTTTTCCAACACTATGGATCATGGTATAATGATCCAATGCACCAAAACCATTGATGGATCATTTGATGTTTAAAGGATTAAGGTGGATTTTATATTTTCTTGTTGTGATTGGGAGTCGCTGAGTGTGGAGGTTTTTAAATCTTGTTGTTTTGATTGGGAGTAGTTGAGTGTGGAGGGTTACCTCTTGGGATTTTGTAAATTTCATTAAGAGGACTTTGGTATGAAGATTCTCTCATTAATGGTTTGGATTTCTTGATTACCTAATTTTACCTCCTTTACTTTTGAATTTAATCCCTGAGACTCATTAATCAAGTTAATCTTGGTTACTTTCCTTTTTTATTTAGGTGGTTTATCCTAGATCACCAGTATAAACCTCAGTTCTTGGGCATAACCATATGGACACCACATCCTAGGGAAAAGCATTCTAGTTTGTTTAGCATAAATCCACAACCAAAAAAGGGTAATATGGTTACTTACCTAGGGATGAGGATTCTTAGGTGGTTTGTTAGGGAAGGAATGTACCTACTACAAAGCTCAGAGGTTATTAGTGTGGGTCTACACACTAATATCCCCCAAACTTTATATCCTCTTGAGGGTAACTTACTTATTCTCTATGGACCCTCTAGGGGTATTCACCCTAAGATATGTACTTAGATTAACCCAATGTGGTTTTGAGGTGTCTAGATTCTATCATTTTGATCTATTTTTGTTGTATCTTGCTGTAGGAAGTTACATAGTGGGTTCTTTTTGCGATTTCATCTCGCACTCTATTAAGTAAACTCAATTTTTTTTGGGGTTGTTTCATCTAGTATCAGATCCTATGCTTAAGGTTTTAGGATGAGTTTTTGGCATGTTGAGCTAATTTTTAGCTTATTCTTGATAAGTTGGTTGAGATTTTGTGTGTTTGTGCATACCTTTGCAAAGGATTGTGTTTGCATTAAATACTTTAGATGGATATAAATACACGTAGTGTGGATGCACACATCCTTATGGAGGCTTATTTTACCAGTTTGTGTACGTATGTCTTATGATGGCTAAATGCCACCTATATGTCCATGTTGTCTTACTAAGATTAAATTAAACTTTGTTCGATTGTGTGCATACCAACCATGGCTGGAGTTATATTGCTTGTAGGGCCCAAGTACTTGTATTATATACTTGAGAAGGTTATGATATGACCTTTATAAGTCACTTATCCTTTTGGACAAATTAAATAGTACTTGGTTATGTAATCCTGAAGTGCTAAAAGTTCCTGCATGATGGAATCTATGTAATTGTAAGTATGTGGAAATTGGTAAATTTCTACAAGTGATCCATGATGCTTACCCATATATTTGGCTGAATCAACCCTTCCCACATCAATTTGCATTAGGGAAAGCATCACAAGTCAACTATTGACATATATGGGTAAGTCATTGGAAGAATGGTGATCATCGCTTTGCCCTTAGAATTGAGGGAAGGATGTTTGGTATCTGTTGTTGATTTGTATGGACAAGGAATCAATAGATGCTTATAACATCCTAACCTTGGAAAGACCAAGGGTTGGGATAAAACTTAGAGAGCTATGTAGGGTGAGGATGTCTGATTTTCCTGGGTAAACTAGTGAGGATTGCGATCTCCACTTTGAGGGAGTATATTGAGCTAAATTAAGAGTTTGATCTTATTTATGTATTTAATCTCAGATGAGTTAGATAGAGAAGCATGTGGCTTCGTAACTCTAAAGGGATGAAAATACATGAGTATGTGGGGATGTTTATTCCCTATTTTGCATTTTTGAGGTTGTTTGAATCATGGATATGCTTACATATATGATGGTTATGGATCATGGATAGATTGATTTCCATGAGGATGTCATGTTGACCATGGATATGTTAGGTCTATGGGAATGTTATCCTTGATTCTGGTTGAGTTATGATTTTATGAAGATGCCTATTTGGAACCTAACTATGTTTTATCACTCATGAGATGTCTATTGTGATATAGATATGCCATGCATCTACGAGGATGTGTATTATGAGTTTAATTTAACTTATTGATTGAGTAAAATTGTATTTCCTCGGTAGCATTCTAACATTCACCCATGCCCTAGCTAAGTTTACCCTTTCCCCCAAAAGTGATGTTGTGTCAGAGCAAGTATTAATATTTTAACTTTGAGTTGTTGGATTAAGTCAATTGGAAGGATAGGGATATATGTTTGTTGTTGGAATCAAGAGGTAATTCCTTAGTGGTCATTGATATCTTACACATACGAGCTATCTAGTGATGCTTAGGTATAATTTCATGGAGGGTCCAAGGGTACGGCTTAATCTTGGAGGGCCTGATGGGGTGAGTATAACTAACTTGCTTGGGCAAGTTAGAGAGTTCTGGGGATATCCTATTATTATTGGTTAGCATTAGCCTTTTATCCATGACATACGAGCCTTGTCAGTAAATTTATGAAAATGAATAGAGATAGATTTTATAGGCCTTATTGGAATATGACCTTCTTGGAAGGAAGGTGATTGTGATTGAGATCCTTGGGATTTATTATGTGCATTATATGATGGATATTTGGTGTCATTTGGATGACATCTAAACATCGAGTGACCCAATGGGAGTCATAGACCCTTGTGCTTCACCATCATGTGTATTGATTTTTGTGATATTAAAGTACCTTGGCATAATTTCTAAAACACTTGAGTCCTATATGTATGGTCTCTCATGTAATTCCTCCTTGTGTGTAAAATTATTATGTGTTGTGTGAACTATTACATTTCATTGATTATGTCAAAGCATGTCAATTGGTATCTTTTACACCTATGTGTATGTAATAACCTTGTGGGTTTTCACTTCTCTTCCTGATATCAACATTATTGTTGAGTATTTTCCATACATGGTTATATGTTGTTATTGGTTGATCATGTGAATGATGGTAAATTACTTGTGTAAAGTGACCTCCCATATCTAAAATCCACCCTGTAAAACTTATTTTAATCTATGGTTTTAAATTATAGCATGAACCTTTTATATAAATGTCTTAGAATAAATATGATTCATGTTGTTAACATATTTGATGTGTTAATATGGTCTTACACCACTCGTTGATGTGTTTTCCCCTCTTGAAATTAACTTATTTATGATTAAAAATCTGCCAAGGTATAATGTTGTGTTGTGTGGTGTAATCCTACATCACTACTCTTGTATTGAGTATTGGTGCAAGTATGAGGTTGAGGGTAGAGAAGCACTACATACATAATGATTTTGACTGGATATGAGCTAGGAAATGGAGTCTTTTGTAGGATAAAAATCTACTTTTCCCCTTTGCACAAGTAACCACTTGATTCATTTAAAGTTGTGCCTTGAGCTGGCTATGAAATATTAGTGTATAATGGTCACTTTATGGATTTAACATTCCTTTAGCTACCTCCTAGAGGTTGTGGTAAAAGTAACCATTATGAAGTTTTATTTTTTTGCCTTTGTGAAGCACTAACTGGTCCTATAGACATGGACATTTATACAAATAGACAAGATGGTGTTTGCTAAAATGTATGCATGTGTTGGCCTGTAAGTGTAACCATGCTTTGGTTAAGGTATTGTCATTATTATACCTAATGGAAATATTCTAGGATGAGCATTTATATTTTAATTTAAAAGAATTACTAGAATGTATGTTTATTTTGTGCTAGGACAAAGCAACACTAAGCCCTGATCAGGTTGTGTTTAAAATCCTAGCATCTACTTAACTCTTGGATATAGTGATGGAAGTTGGGTGATGCCCTCAGATGGCTAATTTGGATGGTGGGATTGGTATCCATGAAATATTGTGCGAGCTTGCATGTGTGTTGGAGAACATACTATAAGCCTTTGGGTTATATGTGATGCCTAGTATGGCTTCTTCGATGTTCAACATGGTTGGTGTGGGACACTACATTAAACCTTGAATGGTTAATGATTCAGTAGAGTAACCAGAATGGTATGGAATACTACCCTTGTGATATGACATTTTATGATGAATGCTCCTAGGTTTATGCATATAGCATAATGTTATAGTTAAAGATTCCACTCTTTATTTATGTTTATAGTTGTAATCTGATAGGATTAGATGATTTATGTGTTGTTTCCCTCGCATTGGTAACTATGTTATGGATAATATATGGTTATAAATTTTTACCATTGGCACTTGCCTCTTTGTGTTGGCTATTTTACATGTGTAAATTCCAAGTTTGGTGATCACGTGGTATGTAAAAATGCTACTTGACTATTTTATAAATTTTAAGCACTTCATCTGTTTGAGGGATGCTTAAATCTGGTTACCATTATATCACTACCAATAACATTAGAGCCGATGTGGAGCTTTTTGTGTATTGTTTCAAACCACAACATATATAACCCATATATGTATTGTTACATGAAGCTATAACAAGAAATTAGTCAAATTCATGAAGTGATGGGTTCTTTGGTTAAATTTCTAAGATAGAGGACCTGATGAAGATAGAATTATTGTATGTAATTATGAAACTATGGGTATTGATTTTTATCTTTTCCATAAGTAGACTTATTATTTGAAACTAGTCTTAGCCTTGTATGCACTCTTCTTATTTGAAACTTGTAAAGAATATGTTTCCATAATGATACCCTGGTAAGGTTTCTTTGTTCAAACTGCTAACTTGATTTAGGCAACCATTTTTTAAATTGCCCAATTGATGGATATAACTCTTACATGGAAGTGCAGATTACATTCTTATTGAAAGCATGTTAAGATAGGTGTAAGCTACCATATTATAGAACACCATATTCTTTGGATGTTTAATTACCCATTTTCATAGTTGGTTAGAATGGCTAATTGTAGAAGTGTTGTATTACAATTTTCATCTATTGCTATGAATTTTGTTTCTTATCAAAGGTATATTTAATCTAATGAACCTATTTGTAGATGGTTCCAATGAATTGAGGTAATAAATGGCCCTTTCTAACTTCAAGCATGAGATTCCAACCAAGTTTGGATACTTGTGAATTATTCTACTATAATTATTACATAATGTACTATGCTGCCATATAAGTGTTGAAAAGGACAAATGTAATAAGGAGGCCATTACTTTGGTCTAATGTAAGGTAAAACATGGCTATCTTATTAATGGAAAATTAATATGCCAAATGTATTTGATGTAATACTATTTTCTAACCATTGTCAAGTCACTAGGATGACTCCTCTTTAAAGAGGGGAGGATGTCATGACCCGATCTTGTAACTAGTTGTAGATACTAGAGTGAAAGCTTATTTCAACATGTGTTGCTAAGAATTAGGCTAACTATTTTAGATGTGTATTCTATTTTAGATGCGGTGTTATGAGGCAACTTGTATAATTGTTATAATTTTGTTGATAGTACAGTGGATGCTTACACTTGATCCATCTTATCATGCTAGATATTGTTTAGTTTCACTATATTATTATATGTATGCTATATCATGTCTTTATTGGATTCTAGTTAAGACTTGGATGTGATGCAGTTGTATCATACTTTGGATTAGTATAATGCAACAATCATGATTATCAGTATTATTTATGGTTCATTACTATTTTAGATGATTATATTGTTTTAGCATATCATGTTTAAATGTTATGATGCTTACATAATTTTATTGTTATTAGATATTTATATTCATTTAGGTATTGTTGATGTTCTTTTTCAATGATTGAAGGAACCAATCAATGAACTAGGCTTGGTAGTGAGATTTGATAGCTTAGGGTATAATCAAGGGACTATTGAGTAGTCATAAGTTCCCTGACAAGTATAATGTGCATGACTAAGATAGTGAGCAACATTCATTTTTAATCTTTCTCATTATTCTATTTTTTCATCCTTGTGACTATTTTGGATGTGTTTCTTTTGATTTGTTCTTGTTATTTTATCTTTATTTTCAATGAGTTTCATTTTCATTATCCTTGCTTATGCATGTTTGGTGTTATTTTATCCTTGTCAAGATTCATTGTGTGACCCTATTCGATGAACAATGTTATTTGTCTTATGTCAGTTTCCTTCTTATTTTAGCTTGGCAGATTGACATGGCTAGGTGGTTGTATTATTGGACCACATGGCTTAATCTTCTTGTGTATCCTTTAACATTTGAATGTTTTTGTGTTGAGGGTTGATGGGCATGGGTGGACATTAGTTTTGATTGTTTTGATTTTATGGGTTAACACACACTCCCAAAATATTGAGATCATAATGTTGGGTGATGGTTTTATGTTTGTGCATAGACCTTTCCCACACATCTTTCCTCCTGGCATACTATTTGGGAGCTTGTACCCCTTTTTGAATAACTTGCTACCTAAGTGAAAATACAGACCAAGTAGCAGTGGGTTGGAAGAGGAGGTTTTGGGAAGGGGAATGCATTTTGGGCATGACTATTGGAGGTTGTCTAGTTAGGCAGTGAGAATGCTATGGTTGGTGTATGGAAGGGGTTAGAAGCCACAATGAGTGGCATATAGGAAAAATATCTAGACTTCTCATAATGGTTGGTATTGAACCATTCAAGTAAGTTTGTAATTGATTTCTAAGAAGGGTGATTATTGGTTTCATTTCTATATAATTGAACTTGGAAAATGGGAGAACCATTATAGGTTCATGGGGAAATCAGGAGACTTCCTGATGAACCTATGATGGTTAATAATTGACCCTAAATTGATTTACTCCCAAAAATAAACATGTTGGTACCTGTATCTATTTAAAATTATTTAATTTAATTGAAATGCTTAAATTCATAGGTTTTTATTATTTAAATATTGTGCAAAAGGGGATCGACCCTTGAAGTTTCTATTGGGTAGTTTACCATTAAATTACATTTGAGGAACTGGTTCCATTTGGGACAAAACCTATAATTTTTATGCATGTGTTATAGTTGCCTGTATATGTCATGGATGTATTAAATGTTGTTGGAAAATTAGTTGAGGAAGGTTAAAACACAAAAAACAAGAGAATTCAACTATAATGGATTATTGGTTGAAACCCTATTGGGTGATTCCTATTGATTAAAACTCTTATAAATTTCACCCTATCATTATGTTATGGAGTAAACCCCGGTATGTGTATTTGTGGTTTTGACTTGAAAACCACTTTCAAGAGTTGGCTTGGTCTTTACTTTGGCCTATGGAAAGGGTTTTATTGAGTGTTGGTTGGCTATGACCAAAACCCTTGTATGAATTAGGCATGGCAGGTTTAATGGACCTCCTAGTTATCATGGTGCCTTGACCTAATTGTCCTAATTTTGAGGCTAATTGTTATTATATTTAAATCCTAGAACATTAATTTAGTCATGCTGAATTGCAATGTAGTTGGTTAAATTTTAACCCTCCTTTTTAAACTTGTCCTCTTTCCTTATCTATTAATTTCATCACCTTGATATTTTTGGCCTTGTACCCTTGATTTTTTTTTTTTGTTGTATGCTGATTTTGGGTTACCTATCTTGCTGGCTATAGGGAGACTTTAGGGTTCATATGATAACAATAGGCTTGATCAAATTAGTTATGTCAATTGAGAGCCCTAGGTTATTAGAGTAACCCACCTTAAAAATAGTCAGTTCTTGCATTGATTAGTGTTTTGAATTCCTTCTGGTGTTATTATATGTTACTGCCTTTGGTGCACAATAGTTGTATAGTTTTTGTTGACTATACTTGAAAATTTCAAATTCAATCTAGTTATACTCTTGAAGCTCTAATCAAGTTTAGCTGGTTGGGGTAATTATTGATTACATTTTGGTGTTGAATGTTGCTCTTTCAATTAGTACCTCTAGTGTTCATTGGTGCATGAGATCCTTCTGACTGTGTCAACTCATATATTTATTAACTCATATTTTAATTTCTTTAGTGGCTTAGTATCTCACACATGCTTTATACCTCCCTCTGAGCACCCTGTTGTCAAAACCCACCACCCAATTGATGGTTGAATGATGACGGCCACCAATGGAGGGATCATCAATCTAGTTGGGAGGGATTTTTCTCCTGTTACTGAGTGTATCCATTTCATAACATCTAGATCTTGATGGTGCAACATACTCATTGTTAGAACCTATTAGAGTACATTTTCTATTGGATGTTCATAAAATAGTTATCTGTTCTATTATTATATTGATTCATTTATGTATGCTGGAAAGATGGAAACACAAATTATTGTGAAATTGTAATGTTGAGATGGATACATTATTGGGTTATAAAAATGATAACTTTACACTTATTTAGTGATAGCATTTTGACATCTGTTAACTTTGTAGTTATACTTACCATTTTTTATGATGTATTCAGATCTCCTTGTGAGAATTCATGAGTGAAATGTCATTAGGTTTCCAAATCATTTTTAACCACTTTTTGGGATAATGTCAATTTAGTTGAATCAACAATAGAAAACCTAATCTTTAAACTACTTTCAGATTTTATGGTACTTATGTATTGTGAGAACCTAGTTATAGCCAGCCACGTAGTTGGTTGTTTATTATCAATACATCTTTTGATGTATATCTTGCTTCAACAATCTTAATCATTTTGATATTCTAGATCACTCTTAGACGATGATCTCTTCTTCTAGCATTAGTTGTAGGTGAATATGGAGCCATGTCATTAACATTATCTTTATCAATGGATTTAAACATTGTTAAAGTAATATTTTGGGTTCATGATAGTAATCTAGTATTAGCTGTTTTGAATTAAATAATTGGGCTAGTAGAGTTTTACTATTGCATTAATATACTACTAAAAAATATTATTATTGGGTTGTGAGAGATTTTAAATGAATGGTTGGATATTTTGACACTTTTAGTTTGATTATTGTGTGTATTTATATTTCATAAAGTAATGAAATAGCACACTCTTAACAACATAATCGAACTTGGTCCTTATATATGATATGATCCCACATTGTTCCTGGTACACAAACTTGTTCTTAGCAGGACCAGGGTGTTAATGATTTTGATTAGTTATAGTAAATTATTCTAGGGACTTGGCCTGCTGAAAACTTTTTGAAGGCTATAGATTAGTTGTATACAATTTTGTATGATTATAGCAAATCATATTTCTACTCTTAGTTAATAGAATGATGATTGAATTCCTTTTATTTAAATTAGTATGTTTATTCAATTGAGTAGGCTTTTTAACAAGATAAACCTTTATATAATGAACAACTTGGTGTAATCATCTCAAATGGGAGATTCAATTATAGAACCCTAATTAGTAGCATCTTTACATTGGTTGCATTAAGTTGGCATTGAATTTTGAAATGGATGGTGGTTTATTGATAAGTGAATATGCATGTTTTTATAATGAGACCAATTTTGGTAATAACATTATAATGAGTTTTATAAGTTATGTTGGACATTATATTAATAAATAGTCTTTGTGGTTTGTAAGCTAAACTCAAAATTTGGGTTTGGATTTAGCATCATTTGTGAACTTATGAAGTTTATATTGGTCTATTTTGGATTAACTTGAACTTCTTTGTTATTAGAAAAACATGGCATGAACCAGAGGATAAGTAAGAGGTCAAATAGATGTTATACTTCTATTTCTCTCTTATGGATGGTTCGCCTATGTCATATTGGGGTTTTACTATATTTAACATTTTTATGTTGTTCAATATGATGATCACTTATGTGATGCCATCCACCCATGGAAAAATAGATTGTGGCTTATCTAAATGCAATTCTAATATCGTAGATTTATTATGTAATTGGTAAAGCATTATGGTATGAGGACCTTGAGTCAAGGATCATCCATACGATTCTGATGGGTAGCACTAATTTTGAGTAATGTATGATTTATTTATTCAGTAATTAGTTAAGGTTATCACCAATTTGAAATTAAACCCTATCATGATAACCTTTATGATCATTGTGTATAGAAAAATGGAAGCAACTATCAAATATTATTTACTTAAGGTTACAATTATTGTTGTTATGGTAGTTTGGTATTATCTCTTTAGTGTCCTTGCCATGAAAATAATGGGGGTGCAATGTTTTATAACCCTATGGATCATGGTATAATGAACCAAAAATGGGAAAATGCACCAGAACCATTGATGGCTCATTCAGTGTTTAAAGGATTAAGATAGGTTTTAGATCTTGTTGTTGTGATTGGGAGTAACTGAGTGTAGAGGGTTACCTCCTGGGATTCTATAAATTTCATTAAGAAGACTTTGGTATTGATATTCTCTAGTTAATGATTACCTAGTTGTACCTCCTTTACTTCTAAATTTTATGCTTGAGACTCATTGAGCAAATTAATCTTGGTTACTTTCCTTCTTTATTTAGGAGGTTTATCCTATCCCACTAGTATGAACCTGGGTTCTTGGGCATAATAATATGGGCACCACATCCTAAGGCAAAGCTTTCCAATCTCTCAAGCATCAATCCATAACTAAAAAGGGTAATTTGGTTACTTACGTAGGGCTATGGATTATTAGGTGGTCTGTTAGGGAAGGCTTGTACCCGCTACAAAACTCAAAGGTTATTATTGTGGGCCTACACACTAATACCCCCCAAAATTTATACCCTCATTAGGGTAACTTAATTATTCTCTATGGACCCTCTAGGGGTATTCACCCCAAGCTAAGTACTCTGATTAACCCAATGTGGTTTTGGGTTATCTAGATTCTATTGTTTGGATCTATTTTTATTACATCTTGTTGTAGGAAGTTACATATCGGGTTCTTTTCATAGTTTCACTCACACTCTATTGAGTGAACTTAGAAATTGTTTTTTGGGTTATTTCAAAATGATAACAAAATTTGAATACCACTTTCTATTTCCTTGTAAAAAGCGAAAAATTACTATTTTACTCCACCAAGGTTTCACTAAGATGGAAATAACAAATATAGTTTTGAAAAAAAACACTACAATAAAATTTATGAATCTTTGATAGTTTACAACAATTGTAATAACATTTTAAAATCAAAGATTTGAATATATGTAGATAGAATACATAGACATAATCCATGAAGAAACGTTAAACACATAATTTACAAAATCTCCCTGTATTAATCTTTGTTAGGTTTCAAATACAATTTCTTCTTTCTAAATAATTATGCTAAAAAGTATCACTATCCATAACCCTTAAAAATGAGTCTTTAAATCATATTTTAGGTTGAAATGGGTGGTTACACTGCATAACCACTTTTTTTCCTTTGAGAGACTTACAAAAATACATTAGCAAATTTGCAATTTTTTTAAACTTACAAAAACATGTTAGGGAATTTTCACAACTTGAAAAAACATGTTGGTGTTTTTGTACAACTTGAAAAAGTATAGTAACAAATTTACACAAATTGAAAAATCACATTGGCAAATTTGTATGACCTAAAATTTATAAAAGAAACTTACAATGTAGAAAATACTCATTACAAAACTGTGCAAAAGGAAATTTACAAGAATGACTCAAAAAGTGAAAGGCAGGAAATAATTCAAAATTTGATGAAAATCTATTCTTATTTGCCTTCACCAAGAACAATATGAATCTTCTCAACTTTTGATTGTGACCTCTTCTTCTGATATTCACCAAAATTTTGTAGGGTTTCAAGCACATTGTTTTCATCTAATTCATCTGAATATGTAAGGCTATCTCTGCATCACAATATAGATATGACATTTTATGTGTTGTTCCTTGTAGTCTATTAAGAATTGCATTGATATTATCCATTTTATTTTTATATTTGATCAACATCTAAATTGGTTTATAATTGAACGTAGACTTAGGAATTAGGATGTTCTCAATATTATTCTTGAATTAATTGATAATGGTTTCCTTGAGTTCCAGTTTTCCTTTGTCATCAGTGAGTGTGCATTTAAATTTACCTATTCCTTCCAATATTTCAAGTGGAGAATCACCTCCCTTTGATTTAGATTCATTTAATTTATTGATACTTTCTTTGACAATGGGAATCTTGAATTTGGTATCCATTAGAAACTTAGTGAGGTGTGTCATTTCTTTTTATTGAATGAATTTTTATTGAATAAGGCAATTTGGGTCAAAATAAAAGAAATATTCTAACTTGTGAATCAATTCATCCCATTTTTATACTTCTTCAACATATTTGTTCTCATCTTCAGTTGCTTGATCATATGCTAATTAGATTTATAACACATGGTCATTATTTTCTAAATGATATTAATATCTTGATGTATAATTTTTTCTATCCATTATTTTATAGCTTTACCCATATTATTTATTTATTAAATAAGATTTAGTGTTCGTGTATCATAAATTTGATGAATAGTTGAAGTAAAATATTGAATTGGTTTTATCAGCTTCTAGATTACTATTGTTAACTGCTCAACATTTTATTTTAATTGATCCTTAGTCACCTTATCATGATCCATTTTCTCTAACAAGGAACCAATTGTTGATTGAATACTTTATTTCATTCCTTCTTTTGTATCCATCCTAGAATGTATTTTAGAAATTTGATTGTCAGAGGCATTGACACTATCTTTTAACTTTTCTTCCATAAGAACTGCTACTTATGTATACTTACCTCACTTATTATCTATGATTATCCTCGATATAATTTTGGGTTTCTTGATTGTTTTGAAAAGTAGGGTTTATAAGGTATTAAAATCAATTTATTTAGGCTCATTTTTTCCCCTCTTCTTCACTACCTCATCTAACTAGTAAGGAATTTATGTATTATGAAGTTATTGTTGTACTTGAGTAGAATTAGCTTTTATTTGAATCTCAAGAGGAGGAGGAAGAGTTTAAGAGGGATAAACTTCTTCTTATACTCTCTTACCTTTCTCTTTTTATACTATATGAATTAGAGTTTTGGGTGAATATTCAACAAGAAATTCAAAATATTGTGATGGAGGTAGGGACAAAGAACTATAAAGTTGAGCGAAAGATAGAATAATAATGGAGAATCAAATGTAAGAAACTATTGTGTGGTATTTACTACCAATGTCTAAGAATAAAAATGATTATCAAGAGAAACATATTCAGAGATAGAAATACTAGGATAAAACAAAGATTTATCTCCTAAAAATTCAACATGTCTTCATCATCTACTATCTTATTTCAAAATTTCAGAATACCAAGTGCATTGACTTGTTTTATTGTGAACCATGATCAATATTTGATTATCACGTATATTTCATCATTAAAATTCAACCAATAGTCCTCAAAATGAGGCACATGATGATATGAAGAAAAAATTATACTTGCCACTAAACCTCTTTTGTCAAATGAAGGTCTTCTTGAAAATGGCCTCATATTAACACACATCATTTTTTCCTAAATAGACTTTGATTTATTCAATGATGCACATGTATATATACGTATATAAATAGGAAAATTTACATTGACTTTGTGTTTATTGGATAAGAACTTGTGCATCTCAACTAATTATCTATCTAATTTGTTATCAATGTATCTAGGGAACATAATAGATAATTGAATGTGGAGAATTGTATGGAACATGATCCCCATTTAGAGATCTCTATTGATGCCTCTATAAATATCTTCATGTTATAGGGATCTTACTCAAACATTTGAATCACGTATTATAGGAATGCATCATTTACTAATCAAAGGTGGCGAGCACTTTATTTTAGAGTATGTTGATGAAATAATTTATATATTATTTTAACATTCATGTCTGCTACTTGATTCAATCTAATGTAAAAAAGTATTCTCAAAAATACATAGACAAGATAAGAGGACATGTAAAACTTGAAAGTTATTTTGACTTTCATCAACTGCTTAAGGATCAAATCATTGATGCATTGGATCCAATTAATACATTACTTGTTTTAGTTAATAATTCATATATATCTATGTATCCAAGTTTGGGAGCTTGATGCAACTAGATTCCCTACTATTATATGTAAGAGTGTGATCATATCATTGACTTCATTCATGATCTTGAAATTACAAGAATTATCTAGAAGTCTTGTTGTTGTATGTTTATGTTTTATCAACGATTGCTTATTTACCCATTATGCACAAGAATTGGTGTTGTATTTCTAGAATTTTTGAGTAGTAGGAGATAAATCAATAAAATATACCCTTTTTGGTAATTTAAGTATTTTATAAATATGCTCTAGTGCCAAGTATATGTCATATTGTCCTTTAGAATTTATAACCTCTATCTTCTCATGATCATAGTGCTCAGTTATAGTCAAGACTACTTTGGGTAATAGCACTATAATTTGGAATGCAACTATCTATGCCAATCCACTGTCATATATGATTTGACCATAATCTATTTTATGTACTATGTTGATTATGTTTCAAAATTAATCTATGTCAACATGTCCTAAGTCAACATTTGTTATGTTTTCAACATTTGAGTCCATATTTGATGGAAGAACAACATCCTAAAACTGGTACTGCATATATTATCCTTCTTTTCCTTGTGGGACATTCTTTGGGGGAGTTTTATTTGGAGTACCATTAATGGAAATCCTTGGTATTGACATATATGATATCACATTACTTGAGTGGAAAAATTTCACTATACTGCAATGAAAAAGATGAACTTTTTAAGGAATTTAATTTAAAAACATGTTTTTTTGAAAATTTGCTTTTATAGGTCTCTAAGTTTGATAGGATTGCCTATATGATTATCACACTTTGGTGATTGTTCTATCACCACCATTGAGTTATAATAGATGTGAAATCATTCCTATTATATTCTAGGGAGTCTCTTAGCAAATGTGTTGGGGTTCGATAGGAATGTGAGCAAGGGAAAAGGGATTTGGAGGGTTTAAAGACTAAGTAGTTGGGATTTGATGAGAATGTGAACAATGGTAATATATTCCATTGAGAATACCCACAAATAAATTAGGGCCCGAGGAATGTTTTAGCAAAAATGAGGTTTTTTTCTAGGATTTTTGTCTTTAACAAAACCCAAAAAATGGATCCTAGAGAAGAAAAAGGGATTTAGAAAGGTTTTTAGAAAAAAGGAGATAAAAATATTTATATACTTACCTAAAAATTAAAATAGGATGATATGGTCAATTTTTCCTACATTATCTTCCAAGAGCATAAACCTTCATCAATGGAAGAGAAAATCTAAATTTGACAAAGACCACAATGCATAAACTAGAGTAAGAGAAGCAACTAGGATGTAAAATAGGGGGAGAGAATATTTGGAAATATAATGTGAATAATAATTAGAATGAATGATTAAAATTGAATTTAAAACATCTTCACATGTTTATAGGGATCATTTCCATTAATGGCTGAAAGTTTAGGGTTTGATTTCAAACAGGTAGGATCTGATGGATACACATGTAGATAGGCTAGATTCCATAAATGTTATTGGCACTAACACTAAGCTTTGGTAGTATTTATAAATTTTTTATTAGACTCCAAGGATTTTTTTAACACGATTTTCTTATTTTGATAATTTTTCTAGCATGCCTATCAAGTTTTGATAAGGTTGTTAACACACCTCTTAGATTTTATGGGTTGTGTTTCCACTATCATTAGACTTCTACTAGGTACTTTATAAATTTTGCATTTTTTAAAAGGAAAACATAAATAATTACATAATTTTCAATATTTTTTCATAATTTTACCATTTGAAGATTAATTTTCATGAAAATATGAATTTTAACTTTGACCAATTTTGACTTATTTTGACTTTTGACCATTATTAATAAAACTGCGCTAAAACACCTCTAGGTCCATATGTGGTGGAAGATCCAATTTAAACTTTAATAAAATAAAAAATACAAATGATAAAGGAAATAATCAACCCCAAACAGAAATAAAACCAAATTATATTTACCATATCAAGTCAATTTATGAATGTTTTAACTAAAGAGATTTCATTTAAAAATAAGTGATTAAATGGTGTTACAGGCTTAAGGAGTATAGGCAAATGATGATCATGATTTTAACACATATAAATAGGAATAACCTTAATAATTATATATATTATGGATAGAATAACATTCCACATACTCGTAGATTAAAATTTCTATACTATCCATTTTCATCAACACATAAAAAAATAAATCCTCATCTAAACTCTTACAAAGCACATACTCAGTTTAGTAAAAATAGTTACTTTTTTGGATATAATAAATGGAATCAGGATCTTTAATGATAATATTATTTTATATATATCTTCTTCTTACTTTATTTTCCACTGTCACCATCTCTTATTCATAACATCTTTTTCCCCTTTATCATACTTCTTTCATCCTCGAATAAGCTCATTAATGCATGCCACCACTATTCCTTTCACATTCTTTTCTAGAACTAATGTGTGTGTCCTCCTCCTTTTAGTTACCATGTAAATTAACTAGTGTTTTACTTAATGCAACTAAAGGCCACTTGTGCATGCATTCATTTAGGGTTAAGTTATGTTTGAGCTCACAAATTGAACCAATTCTCAATCACATTTTAGGGTTCCCAAAATAAAATGAACTCATCCCAAACCCAAGTTGTTGAATGTCAAAAACATAATAATCTACTTAAACTTCATATTTTGTTCCATAAATTATGTAAACACTAATTTAATTAACCAAAGAGTTAATATTATGACCAAATATTAGGCATGTATTAACTAATAATTTTTTTATCCTATGCTCAAAAGTAATGATCAATATTATTTAGTTACCTCTAATAATGATTTCATAATGTTTGTAAAGACATGTAAGGCACACCAACCATGGTGGTTTAAATGTTTTATAAAAATCTAATTATCATATCATAGGTTTATATGATATTTTCCTCTCACAACAAAGTGCTTATTATATAAACTAGGTCATTATGATTTAAGACCTTAATTGCATAAATATAACTATACAAGCAATAAGAGAATATAACTATGTAAACAAAAACAATATATGACCTACAAGAAAACAAATAATATAATTATGCAAAAAAAAAAAAAAAAACATAAAGCATAATCCATCTAAATTAAAACCACCCAGCATAAATATATTGAGAAATAGATGGTTATCAACATCATAAACAAAAATGCTATAATACCCAATACCACTTAATAAAACTACATAAGAGTGTGACTATTTTCAATTTATTATCGTTCCCTTGGCTGCCATGATTTTCTAGCCTCTCCCATATGATGCTCTCCCTTTGGAATCTACTACGAGGGATGGATTGGTTGTCCTACAATTATATGAACTAGAGAAAGAGGGTAGCTAGTATGTTATCAACACAAATGTTTTAAAATAACTTAAATTATTTACATGGATATTTCATTAAATGAACTTATTGCATTGTATCAAAAATTCAGAAATAATGACATTATCATATAATTTTAATGACCATTGAAATGTTTTAGACTCATTTAAAAATCTAGATATCACCATCTAACTAATTAAAATAATGATAAAATAACAGTCTATAATCTTTGATGGTAAAAGTAAATCATCATCATTGAACTTTCACTAGGGAATGGAGAGATGAAACATTCATAATGAATGTGGATGTGAGATAATTTTAAATGAGATACTTGTTTTTACACTCAAGTCATGTACGGTGAAGGTAAGTCAAAATTTGCATTGTCAAGTATCAATTGCTAGATTTTATTGTCTACATGTGAAACAATTATAATATGATCAACTAATATAATAAACTAATTTATAAACATCATATATATCTACTCATGAAAACTCTGAATTAAAAATACACAAACACTTATCTAGTTGAGAATGTGAACAATATATGTTCTCAACATACCCACACAAAGAAATCTTCAAAATTTTCTTCTTCCAGTCAATATGGCAATGTGTCTTGGAACTTACTAAATGATTTATTTCTCTATTTCAATAAATTTTTTAATTATTATGGATGCCCCTAAATAATATGTTGTTTATTATGATAGGATTATTATAAAATAAGTTGTAGAGAAAATTTGAGACTAAAGAGTCACAACAAACACATCATGGAATTAAGTTTTTGCTACCATATCATAATGAAATAATAACATCAAAAAGTCCTCATAATTATAAATTTTCCACCATGATAAAAAATATTAATTTTATAATTAAATATCTGGCTACCGTGGTTTAAATAGTTTCGAGTTGATTTATGTGGTTGAGGTGGTCCCTCATATTGTAGTAGTAATAACTGTATTTATGAGAATTGCGGCTTTATCAAATTCAAGTGATCACCTTATATTCATTATTAATTGTGAATTAATTAGACTCATATAATCCAATCTTACTTTTTTTTAAATGTCATAAGCTATGTATAATGATAGTTGATCCTAATGCATTTATGCCTTTCCTTTATATTTTGAGTAGGGAACCACTTGAATATATCTTTGACACATCCATTTTCCTCAATGTAAGATCATTTTTCTAAAATTATGATTGGAAGTGATAGTTGATGAAATTTTTATTAAAACTAATGTATGATTCACATAGAATTTGGATTACCCATGGGGCATAATCACAAGCCTATGGTTCACGTGATAAAATGATGTTTTTCTTTTCAGACATCAAATTTGACATAAAATACATAGAGTATTTATATCATCCACATGGCATGATAATAGGGTGTCCTAGCCATGGATTTTATATGTAACAGGAAATGCATCAGATCTACAAATCAATCCTAGCTCAGAGAAGATAGATCCTAGTTACACTTCCAATTGGGGATATATTAGATAATCAGGGTCATAATGAATTTGGATCTGCTAGACCTAATTAAGGAATATTTTACCAAACTAATATCACTAAGGAGGGTTTGAAATCCTCAAATCAAGAAAAAAATATACAATAACCCTAATTAGATCCTATGTTTTCATATTCACTAAACTAATAACAAGTAAAGTAAAATCTAATCTAGCGTTCACCAAATCTTGTGGCACAAAGTGGAGGTAATAAAAATAAAAATTAAACATGAATAGAAGACATATAATAATGTCAATGTATATTTAATCCTAATGCATATAAGAGAAATAAAAATTCATATCTATTTACTCTTACGAAAGAGGAACAAAGTTAGGAATACTTACGTTTGAAGATGAACCTGCCAAATCTCAATCTCTCCCTTGGCCAAGGTGCTTCACAAGAGGTTGTTGTGTTATGTAAGGATGACAAGGATAAATCATCTCTATGATACACAACATATCAATGCATCCAAAATAATTCTCCATAAGGCAAGATCCATATCTTCAAAGAAAGTATAAAACCCTAAGCTTGATCCTCAAGTAGAATGGTGTATAAGTAAATGCACAATATATATTACTTCTTTTCTTCATGATAAATGATGGAAATGAATGTGTTAATATAGGTGTATCTAACCCTAAAACCTTGCCAAAGTTTCATCCAATAAGGTCAACCCAATCGACCTAATATTATAATTGACAAAAAAAAAACAAGGTCACATACTAGGTCAGTTAGGGGTTGAAGTAGTCCCTAATAAGTTTTTAAAATAATAATACAAGGTTGATATGGCTAATATAGTCATGTAAAATACCAAAAATGGGTTCATATTGTTAAGCACAGGATATATTGAGAGGGGGGGGGTGAATCAATATATCATATATCTTATAAAACTTTCCCTTAATCAAATTCCACTTAATCAAACATTTAAGATATGCAATAAAACTAAAACAATAAACACTAGACAAGAGAGAGACACCAAATATAACATGGAAACCCAATGTGGGAAAAACCACAGAGAACAATCTCAAGTATATGAATGAGCACCAACCCAAACAATATTCATAAGCACCAACTTGCAAGAGCATCAACCCCTTTTCTGAGCACCAACCCAACAACTATTCATGAGCACCAACCCACAGGAGCACCAACCCCTTTGCTGAGCACCAACCCAACAACTATTCATGAGAACCAACCCACAGGAGCACCAACCCCTTTGCCGAGCACTAACCCAACAACAATTCATGAGCACCAACCCACAGGAGCACCAACCCCTTTTTGTATACCACACACCTATCTCTCAATGTTGTTATCTCATCAAATGATAGTTCATTACAACATATCTTTCCTCTCTCTCACCTTTGCTCTTTTAAGCTAGATATAACAAATATAAATAATATTCATCTCTCACAATTGATCTTCTAAGATAGATATTACAATATCAAATCAATCTCTCTCTTCCATATTACAAATGGCTTCTCAAGCCTTTATTTATAGCTTTCTAAATGACCTTTGGCCTTCCCCCTTTGTGACCCTTCAATCCTCATGGAAAATGGCACCAAACTTGTATGAACCTTCATATCCTTGCCTTTGAAACGTCATGTGGTGACCCTTCATGAGCAAAAACGTCCTTCCCTCTTTTGTCTTTACTTTGGTGACTTTTCATATTCCTCAAAGTGTCCCTTCATGAGAAATTGCGCCCTTCCTCTTTTGTCTTCACTTGGTGACTCTTGGAATTCCCCAAGATGACTCTTCATGGGAAACTGCATCCCATCCTTCTTTTGTCTTTACCCCATGGCTATTTGACTTCTCCATGGGCCCTTCTTTTGTTTCATATGCAACCAAAAATATATTCGTTAATATTAAATAAATATTAAATCATATTAGCTAAGATATATCTATTACAAATAACATTAAATGCAATGGGGCCTTTATCACCAATAATGCTAGACCTTTGACATCAATGACAATATTTTCAACACATATTAGGGAAATGGTTAATGAATATTGTAAAATACTAGAGGAGGGTTAAAAATAAGAGGCAAAACTTAGGGTAATAGGTTTTTAGAAGATAAGTGTGTAGATAGCAAGTGGAAAAAGGGATAATAATCATATGAAGCATCAATGGTCTACCCATCCCTTTATTGGTGCACTCATTAAGGCATCCACTCAAAGATATTGAGACTCAATAGGTTCTTTCAAGATAAAAAGCATCAATAATTGATAAAAGTTTGAAAATATTGTGTATACATATGCCCTACTCGAAGCTCATCACGTGTCACATATGTGAAAAAAGAGATGGTGCTTTAGGAAAAGAACATGGTGACACATAATTATAATGCTAAATAAAGTAAAATAAGGAGAAAATAAGATAAATGAAAGGATAAAATTAAAAAACATATTCCTTTACTTACCATACTGTTATAGATAAACAAGGAGATTTGAGAAATGTGAAGGCATCCAATGTGAGGAACATTAGGCGAACCTATAGAGGTTAGTGAAAAAGAACAAAAAATTAAAATTTTGTAAACATATGCATATAATAGTTAGAAAGATTCTCTATGACATAAAGATTCTATACCTTTTTCCATTGTTGAAAAAGAGTTAGTATAAATAAAGATATGATCAAAACAAGGAATCTAATGGTAAATTTTTGAAGGGTAAATAATTTTAAATAGTAAATATAAATAGGGTGAAAAAGAATTCATTTTATTCTAAGAATAATAGAGAGCTATAATATACCGAGTGAGATTTCTAGAGAGTGAGGATGTCAAGGAGATGACAACTAAGATGAGGAGGATGAAGAAGACCATGGGACTAGTGGTGTTATTGAGTACCTGGATATATGAGAGGTTCCTGATGTATCATCCAATCAGGTTGTCCTATGTGGTTGATGATCTATTATCATTTAGTTACATGATAGAGATAGGATTAAGTGCCACAGGTTGTGCCCCACATGCTTGTGCTATGAAAATTCACATGAGGAGAGATCATGTGTTATTATGACTATTTGGTTGAGTAGGGTGATTATGGTACCAGGTCTGACATAGGTGCGGATCATGGAAAATTATACATGGTGGGTTGAGCCATATATGGTGGCATGCTTACTAGAACAATATAGACTCCCACACCTAGTGGCTCCTATAGTAGTGCCTACATTTTGGGCATGACATATGAGAGAGTTGAGGGGGAGAGGAGGAGTGTAGTCAAGAGACTAGAGATCAAACCATGGTGTTTGAGACTATGGACTCATCAAGCATGATAGCTGATAGTTAGAGGAAGAGAGGGAAACAAGTACCATATCCATCACCATAATTGGAAGAACAATTACCACCTCTATTTAACCACCAACAAAGATGCCAATGATGAGATCAATAATAGAGAGTGGTGATCCAAGAAAACCCATAAGTTAGCCCAAGGTAGAGTTGGTTTATATAGGAACCAGTGAGGAGAGGCTCGAGATGTCCATAGGTGGTGACTCCAAGTTTTGATTTGATTAGGAGGTGTCCCATAGATGAGGTTTTTGGGAGATGAGATGATGGAGAGATTGTGTTTGATAGATAATCAGACATGGAGATAGTGGCTAGTGACACTAGGATATATGAGAAATGTTTATATTTTACTAGTCTTTGAGATAGATTACTAGTTGCATATGATTATAGATAGATAAATTTTAAGATGTATATATGATCTGATATCTATCTAGTTTGATTTTTATAGATCCTATGGATGATGAGATAAGATGGGGATCCCTCATTATGGGATCATACCATGTTATTTTGGATGGAGTGATAATACCATATGACCCCACCATGTTTGATGATCATATGGTACCATCTACCCCAACTCAATAGGGTTGGTTTAGATTGGTGGGAGAAGCCGTGAGGAAACTATAGGTATGTAAAGATGGGTTACATCCACTGATAGGGGTGGGAGCATGAGAGTCACATGATTGGTACACTTTGGCTGAAGAGAGAGCCACACATATAGCTACCAGGATAGGTATAGACCTAAGTAGTCAGCTTATAGGGACAAGTAATAGGGTTTATATTATATATAGCCTCATTACAATGCACTATTTAGAGAGGATAGTCTAAGGCATCTATGGGTAGTGTGGCTAGGCCACAAGATAGACATAATGGAGCCCAACCATAGAGATGGAACAATGTCTTTTTGTACCATTTGTATTTAAAACACATGATATATATATATATATATATATATATATATATATATATATATATATATATATATATATATATATATATATATAATGTTTTAATAGTAAGATGTTGATCTTATGGGTTATATTTTGGTTATGGTTGTGGATGCATGGATATATTTCATTCTAGCACTATATTTTGCTTTTGTTGTATATGCTATAGGAAATATATGTGTGGTGTTTTCTTTTCTAACATTATGTATTACACATGCATGGTTAGAAAAAATAGGCAAAAAGACTTGGAAAAGTATAATTAATCTAATACAAATGCACTACGCACTATAATCATGATGGGAAATGTGTAATAACAAAATATGACTAAGTATAATAAACCAAAAATATGGTAAACAAGAGGGATTTTTTTAAACCATGAAAAATATTGGCATCAAATTGAAACAAGTAAAACCACACTAAATCACGTTGAAAATTATGAAAATAATGTAATAAAATGGGAAGCACATGAAAGATTAATGGTACAAAAATAAATCAATTAAGTCAGTCAATCATACTAAATCATGTTTTAGAAATATAAAAGATATATAAAATTGGTAAAGTGGTCTTAAATTAATCACACTAATTCAAGTTGGGAAGTATGAAAAACTTAAAAAGTGGTTGGATTCTTACATGTAATTAGAAAATAAGAAGATAAAAGTGAAATATTAATGAATTAAGCATAAAACATACTAAATCAAGATGGTAAGCATGTTAATGACGTGTAACTCATAATTAGTCACATCTTATCTCATATTTGACACATGTAATTTCCTTTTAACATGAATATTGAATTTTTTTTGTGAGGAAGGTCAGGTCTTATCCATGGTCTTACACTGTAACTCACAAAGAGAATACAAATGAGGTGGAAACAATGTGAAAATATGGTAAAAGGGGATGTTTACAATGGTAATGTAGAAATTTGGTAATTTTTGAGGAAGGCCTGGTCTTTTCCAAGGTCTTACACTACAACTCTTAAATGGAATCCCTAGGGGAGTGATTAGTGAAAAAACAATATTTCTCAAGGGGAAATATTAGGATTGTAGGGAGTGAAGAAGGGAATGTAATAATCATAACATATGCATCTTATGAGAAGACTTTAAAAGACATGAGGCACACTAAGGACATAAGAAGACATTAAGTGACTAGCGACCATCAATATACAAAGGATACCTATTCACTATAGGCACAAGTTTATGTAGGAAAATAAGTGTGGCACTAAGATCAACTCATGTTGGAGGTTTTGAACAAGAAAATTAAAATTGACCTAGCTTCTCACAATGTGTTCTTCATTCCTTAGGTCCTCTTATAGAGGCATCAGTCTATTACGAATATTAGGTACTTGCGTGAGAAAGCAAGTAGCACTAAAATATTATTATGAGATTTGATTAGGGAATGGATATGTGTTTATAGTCATGTCTTTTAGTGTGATTTAACTTTTGAAAATTTTAAATATTTCATTTTAGATCATTGTCTTTTGTTAAATTATTTGGCTTTTGAATATTTTATAGATTTTAATATTCCTCCTCCATACAAAATTGGAATGTCCAATCATGAGAGATGGAGTGATACACATGAATGAGATTTAGGCTTTGGCTAAAGGAAGCTAAGTATCTAGAGATATGATTGACTAGAACACTTAGGCTTAAATATGAACCAACATGTTATCTCAAGTCTCAATCACATGTATTTTTAGTTTGTGAAATGGAAAAGGAGAAGAAGAGGTGATACATAGTGGAATAATAAGAGGATATTGTAATGAGATGAAATGTTTACTAACTGATTACATGGTAAATGAGGAATGATTAAAAGGCACAAGTTTTGTATAACCAAGTCAAAATAATAATTATCCATGTTTATAGAGATAAATTAACAAACAATAATGAAAATGAACAAGATAATCAGAGAAAAATAACTCAATAAGACTAATTATGTCATTATAAAAAAATCCATAAGAAAACATAAGAAGGATCACAAGAAACATGTAGTGTAAAACAAAATTCACCATGTAGGATAGATAAGAATCTAACACAATGTTAGATGGTAAAAATAGATAAATGTAAAGTTAGAGCACATGACCAAACAAAATGAGAAAATAAATGTAAGAACACAATGCTTGTGTTCATAAGTAATGATATATTTTTCCACACACATTATCCATAAAATCTAATAAGTCTCTATGAAGTTGAACTCAAACTACAACTAAAGTCTCATCAATCTTTTGGGAAAGTTGAAAAAATACTTCACATTGAATATCCTTGATATAAAATGTAAGAATTCTTGAAATATCATGATGATGAGGGATATAATTTAGGGGATGTTCAAGATAAGGCATGGGAATGGATTCTATAGGAGATGAAGGGTTCTTTGATGGAGAAGGTGCCATGAGGGAAGGAGGATCCATGGGTGAGGGACTCATGGATGGAGAAATAGTAGGTAGATATGGAACCATAGGAGGTGGATACATAGGGGAAGAATATGGAGCCTTCTTGTAAGGGAGACCTATGGGATGAAGGGTAGTAGGTGTATGAATAGCTATGAGGTGATCCTTGAGATGTTGCTGAAGGACGTGGCAATGATTAGTGTGATGTGTATGGCATTGGTGCTAGAGATAATATACCTCTTCATATTTAGGAAGATATTTAGGTAATAATTTTAGGGGAGGTATAGTCTTGTCTATAGGTTGAGGAGTGGTGGGATACAAGGTGTTGATATATTTCCATAGCTTACAAAAATGTATATATGAATGATTATCTGTGTTGTGGAAGCAACAAATACACTTGTGAGTAGACTTGGTAGGTGTCCTCATAAGAGGAGTGGAAACAAATAACAAGGAAGGTTGGTATAATGAACAGCTTGTAGTCTATTGGTTGAAAACTTTATGAATATCACAATATGGTTAATCATCTCATTTGGTGGGAAAATTTATGGTAAAGGGAGTAAACCATCACCAAGAGATGTTGGGGCTGGTGGAGAGACTAGGAAAAGATCGACTGAAGAAGCAATAAGATTAGAAAAAAGAAGAGACTCAGCAAGAGAGCAGTGGGAATAGGATTTGATTTGGGATCTATTGAGGGAAGGGTAGGTGTTGGGAGAAGAAATTAGATAGTAAATCTATGCATGATATTCATGTGTTATGTATTTAGTTGTTGGATATATGTATATTTTGTCCTATCCTCTGTGACTTATAATAGGTTAGAATATGAACAAACTCCTCTTTTGGCATCAATTATGAGAAGAATGTGAATATTTAGAGACTGTAAATGACTATATATATGTATGTTTGTATGAAGAAGAGAGTTCCACCTTTAAAAAGATCAATATAGACTATTTGGTTATGATTTCTTGTTATGTTTCTTATTTTGTTCCTAGTTTGAATTTTCATGGTTTATGTTTAGATTATTTATATCTAATTTACTCTAAATTCTCAGTAAACATTAATGAATTACTATTTATTAATAATTGCTATCTAACACATAATAACCCATCTCTATTATGCTTCTATTTTCCCTCTCTTGAATATGAATTCTCTACACTACCCTATGCACTTGAGTAAAATTTGGATATCCTCATCCTTATCATGTTCTAATTATTCAAGAACTACTGCTAAAATGGTGTGGTGAGCATGGAAAACATTCCTTTTGGAGGAAACTATGTTAAGATGGTTACTGGGGTAGAGAGACATTGAGACATGGTTAAACTAAAAAATATGTAATTTCATAGAAGAAGAGTCTAAATGGACTAGTCTTACCACATGAAAAATAATTTAAAAGCACATTTATGAAGAGATAGACAAAATTTTATGGTGAAAATTACTTCAAATTATAGGTAATTGGTTGGCACGATTGGAGTATTATTGATTTAATCCCTAAATGGGAGAAACAATTACCTAGACTAAAGAAAGGATAGACAAGTTGTAAAAACTTGAAACTAACTGGATAAGAGTAATAGACTATTGGGTTATTACCACCATAGACAGATACATTATTAAGTTTTTAGTAAAAGGATACAAATATTTTGAAGCTGCATAGGACCTATTTGTTCAAGGAATTAGAGAGAAATTTTTACAGTGACTGACTCTCCTTGTGAAGATGTTGGTTGCAGACAAGGCCATGGTGCCTACTCCAACCAATATGGAGTAGTCATTTTAGACATATGGGTGTGTGTGTGACATGATAGTGAGTGATTTCTAAATGAGTAAGGCTTGAACTTAAATCTAGAGTGGAGACACAAGGGAAAAAGAGTCAAAAAAAAGTCTAGATTTAGAATGTGAATTTCAACAACAAAATAGATGGAATAGATAGAATAATACCCAGGTAGCTACAAGTAGAGTTAAGAGTAGTAGTAAAATATATGATGAATGAGTAATAATTCATGATGATTGAGATGATGAAATAAGGATGAAGAAATAATATGATGAATGCAAAAAGATAGAAATAAGTAATGAAGAATGAGATGAAGAAGAGATGTTCAAAGAAGGTGAAAATAGTGTAGAAGTAGAGATGATAGATACTATATGTAGTGGACAACTAGAAGAATAGGAATTTTAAAAAGAATAAGAATTGCATAAAAAAGTAAAACATATTCATAGGTTAATCACAAGTTCAAGCACATCAGAAGGAGTCGTAGGAAAGAAACATTCACTAGAAGAGAACATGTCCCTGTAACCTAATCTTTTATATTCTAGTAGAAGTTTTGAGCCAGGTGAACATGAAGATAATAATTAGGAAGGACCATTTTTAGAGAAAGTGCATCATTGGGGCACTAAAATTTAAAAAAAAATCAATTGTAAAGGTTTTGAAGGCCATAGGAATTGTTGAAACCAAGTGAAGGAAAAAAGGAAACACAGAAGAACAAAGTGTGCACGTTGACTCTCCTAGTGTGTATAGTAGTACATAAGTAGGATCACCCAGGACACAAAATCCTCTTTTAAAAATTACATAACATATTTCATCAACACTAATGCACATAATGGGACATCTAGGGGTATTCATAAACTTAGCAATCTATGATGGGTCTACAGACCCCAAACAATGCCTGCTAACCTGTGAGATGAGATGGCAAACTAAGGGCATCACTGATGAAGCTATCAAAAAGTGTGAGTTAGTAGGGGCACTAAATAGAAGAGCAATTGAGTTCATATATTAAATAGAAGTTCAATGATCAAATTTACAATATGTTAAGGATTGGCTTGTCATAGAATTCAATATAAATAAATGCACTAGTTAAATTATACAAGACTTGAAGGAGATAAGGAAAATGTTTGGAGAATCAGTTTGTGATTATGACCGTAGATTCTATGATGTGATGAATAAGGTATAATTTACCTTAAAAAATAATATAAATATGTGGGGTTCATCAAATCAAGTTTGCCACTATGCAGACTTAATATGCTATAAAAACATATACTAGAGCTACTTCCCTGCACGTAGAGCAAATTGAAGACTATGGAGAAGATCTTATTTCCAATTCTAAGATTGAAAATACACTACATGCATTTATGAAGATAATGGATAAATAACATGAGGCAGATAAACCTAAATTGAATCTCTGGTGTATGGATTGTGGAAAGGAAGGACATCATAAGAATTATTATTCTAAGATCAAGATAAAATTCTATGAAATCTATTGAGTAGTGGGGCATGCAACAACATAGTGCCACCTTCTATAATAGTATGTCAATAATCCACAAAATATATATTGAAATCTATATAAGTTAAACAATCATGATGAAAAGAACTATAGAGCTTTACAGGAGCTCAAGGAAGGCACCACCAAAAATCTATTCACCATCACTATGCAACAAATGTAATTGGTAAAGTAGACAATTATAGGCCTAGAGGTTAATAAAGGTTGTGCAACCCAAATAGGTCCACAATGGATTCCTAGTTCTCCATATTACCAATCTCAAATTTTGTCCAGTTGGACCCCTCCCTCACCAAGTTGGACACCACCATCTCTGTATTACCAATATGTAGCACCCTGAACCTCAACCATGATGTAAAAACAAAAAATGAGTTGGACCCCACCAATTGCATAACAACAATTTAGAATTGGGGATAATAACCAACAGCATCAACATTAGAACACTACACAATAACAACAAGGGTATAGAGGAGGATATTAGTCCAATAGAGGAAGAGCTAGAGCTGGCTATAAAGGAGGTTACCAGGGTGGTAGAGTAAACAAATATCAATAGCCTCCTTTACAATGCTATCTATGTTGAGAATACAATCATGTACAACACAATTACTTGATGAAACCTCAAAGGCATTCTTATTGTACATATTGTAGAATATATGACCAACATGACATAGAAGATTGTCCTATTTTGGAGAAGCAAAGTAAGGATAAGGTTATTTGGAATGTGAATATGGTAAGTGTGAAACCTAAGGAGGATGTGTTCTTGAATGTTGTGACATGACAACAACATGAAAAAAAAGGCTTACCTCCCTTGAAATGCCTCATGATTAGGGAATTCAAAAATCAAAATAAGACAAATAAGTAGACCCAAATATAGAGAAGAGGCTCATATATGAAGCTACTTAGATGTTGAAAAACATCCAACATCGAGACACCACTAAAAAAAATACTGTAGTGATAAGTGCTCAAATGTATGGCCAAATCATGCACATTATGTGATAGGATGGAGTTGTCACTGAATTAATAGATCTTCTAAAACTTTTAAGCACACTATGTAACAAAGACATCTCATAAAACATCACAAACCTATTACATAATCTGCTAGAGTGTGCACAACATAGATAATAAAAGATAGAAAATCTAGTCTGGTACATCAAAATAAAGAAGCCCTAGGATGTGGATGCATGAATCGACATTGAGGTTGTAGGTTATGATATTCCAAATGTTATCTTTGATTTTGGTAGCATAGTCAACATGATTCCTAGGTCTATATGGGAGGATATTAGATGACCGATTCTGAGTTACAACCCAGTAACTTTGAGATTAACTGACTATGGAAGAATTGATCCTATTGGCATATTAAAATATGTTGAAATCAAAGTCATAGAAATGACCCTGTGAGGTGACTTTGAAGTCATCTACATGAAGACAACAACACATTAACCTACACTAATTGGAAAGAAATGGGCATATGATTGTCAGATAACTATCAACATGGTGTAAAATTAATTAGAGGTGCACCAAGGAGATAAGGTTTTCATCATTCCACTGAATAGAGCACATAAACCATACATCATTTTGGTTAAACTAGAGTCTCGATATATCATGTAAGAGACTAGTTGGATGAAGCTGAACATTGAAAAAAATCAGAAAACTTTATGCATAGCAGAGTGTAACTTATTTTATGAGCATACTAAACCTCAAGTACACTCATTACTCACTCAAAATTTGAATACATTGAAACAATTGAGGCCCAAACTAGTAGTTATACAACCATTGGTAACTCAATTTGTTATAGAAGATTATGCATCTATGTCTGTAAAATCCCCTAATCGGTCAGAAGTTGACTTTATCTATCAAGATGATGATCATTTGAAATAATATATAGAGACCATTAGGGGAGGCACATTGCCTTGGGAATTAGCTTTGTCTATTAGTGGAGACTCAGACTCATACCTACTCAACTAGGCCCGAGGTGATCATGAACTCTGACTGATGAGAATGGTCTTTGTGCATGAGCAATAACTTCTTGTATACTATGCAACTAAGGACATTAGTGAGTTAATTCTAAATTTACAAGTTCATATACCTACCATCAGCTAGTGGGTCAGTGCTCTAAATTATGATCTTAAGGGAGTTTTCATGATATGGTGAGAAATTCATCAAAATTACCAGTTCGAGTGGGATAAGGCTTGTGAGCTCATGATTAGTAGGTTATAATGACCTCAGTTCATCTAAAATAATTTGCCTTTCTTTTAAGAAGGTAATTTTCCTTAAATTCATATTCATAAATGTGTTGAAGTCTAAATTGAGGATTGTGTGGTACCAAAGTACAAGGTTCACATTTTCTATTATACACTTACTCCGTTATCATTAACATTGTATATGCATCAAGAGCATAGAAGGGAGATAAATCATTGCGCATAAGTCCAAAGTGATTTCATTCATATGTTTATTTTTGAAGATGAAAACCATCTGGTTCATAATTCACTATATAAAATTAAACAATACTTATGCCATGGGTGTGCAAAATACTTAAACACCACAACAGAATCCATTATGCAAAATAATGCAACTTATGATCTTAACTCAAAATTATAAAGATACAAAGCTGCTAAGAAAGAAGATCAATCTCTTACATAGCCATGTCACCAAATATAAAATGAAGAAGAGGACATTTAGGATTTTGATTCTCATGGTGATTTGGATTTCATTGATTTATTTGAACCTAAATAGCCTGTTCAACCACTAAAGGACCTCAATGCAAAACCTACTGAAGAAGATAAGTTGTGCAATATAAAAATTCTAGAACATGAAGGAAAACAAAGGATACATGAATCCGTTGATGAAGAAAATTTCAATATTTACTAGCATCCCATCAAAAAAAATGTAGAAAACATCAAAATTGAGGAAGTTCCCAGAGTGGCACATATAGGTGATTATTATATAGAACCTAAAATTTATGAAGTTATGCAACTCCTGCAAAACTACCAAGATGTCTTTCCCGCTACCATTTTATAGGTCCAAGGAGTTGATCGATCTCTAGGAAAGATAAATATCTAAATAAAGGAGTGTGCATAGCCTACAAAAAAATGACCATACAAGCTAAAGCCAAACATAAAGCTGAAAGTGAAGGCTAAACTTGATAAATTGTTGGATGCAAGAATAATCTATCCTATAGAAAAGGCAGATTGGGTTAGCCCCATGGTAGTGCATCCAAATAAGATAGGGGAAATATGATTATGTGGAGATTATCTCATTTTTAATGATGCCTTTGTAAATGATCCATTCCTTATTCCATTCACAGATGAAGTTTTGTAATCTGTTGTAGGACATTAAGTATAATCTTTTATGGATGGATTTTTTGGCTATCATCAAATACCCATTGCAAAATAAGATAGAGAAAAAATGACTTTTGACATGGAATGGGGATATTTTACATACAAGGTCATACCTTTTGGCCTTAATGATGCACCTATGGTGTTCTCTTGCACAGTGGTGACTGTATTCAAGGACTTCATTCATAACTTCCTCGAAGTCTATCTTGATGATTGGGAAGTCTTTTCCTTGTTTAAAAATCATTTGTCTAAGCTATGATTAATGTTAGAATGATGTCAAGATATATTAATTACACTAAATTTAAATAAATGTATTTTATTTACGCCCTTTGGTATTTTGATAAGACATGTAATATGCAACGAAGGTATTTTAATCAACCAAGCCAAAAGTACAATTATTTTAAGTATGCCTCCACCAGTAAGTTCCACTGAAGTATGATCTTTTCTAGGCCATAAAGGATACTATCACAAGTTTATTAAAGGATATGATGCTATTTAATCTCTATTGGAATCTTTAATGTGCAAAAATGTGAAGTTTATCTGGACTTCAGAGTGCCAAACAACCTTCATCAAGCTACAATAGAGATTAGTTGCTACACCCATCCTCATCTTTCTATACTAGAACAAGACCTTTCACATACATACAAATGATTTAGGTATCATAATTGGTATTTTGATTACATAAGTAGGAGATGTTGGACTCGACTATGCTATTCATTTTGTCAACCAAAACCTGTCTAACGTATAGAACTACACAACCATTGAACAAGAAATATTGGTTATCATGTTTGCGCTAAAAAAATTTAGACATTATCTTCTTATAAAAATATTCAAATTCTTCACTAATCATCAAGGCCTATGATACCTTGTCAACAAGTCAATTCTAGGAGCACACATCTCTCAATGGTTGATGCTATTTTAGGAGTTCTAATTCTATATTAATATAAAGTGAGGAAGAGAGAACATGGGACCACATCATCTTAGCCACATTCCTAATGGAGAAGAACCAAAAGAATTATAGGAAGACTCCCCTAATGCTCACCTCTTTTGCATTTATATGATTCCTTAAAATTTTGAAGTAACCGCTAGCTTCCTTGAACAAGGAATCTTCCTTATGAACTATCAAAAATGTGACAATAAGTAGTTTGTTATTAGAGCCTTGTCATACACAATCATCAATGGAATTTTGTATCACTTGGGGAAGAATAAAGTTCTATGCATGGTTTTTATAGAACATGAATGACCTTAACTCTTGCAGGAAGCACACCAAATATTCATAGGAGGACATTTTGTAGGAGAAGCTATTACAGAATGGGTTATGGTGGCTAAACCTATTCCATGATGCACATAAAGTATCACAACACTGTGATGTCTGCCAATGCATGGGTAAACTACTACAATAAGATGAAATGATTTTACAACTTTTTTTAGTTGAGAAACCTTTTGAATAATAGGGAATTGACTTTTTTGGACCTATCAACCCACCTAGAAAATGTAGTAAATTAAGGTACATCATCACTACGACTGATTATTTTTATAAGTGGGTTGAAGCTAGTATGACACCTAATTGTGGTGTGAAGAATGTAACAAAGTTTTTATATGAGAACATTATTATAAGGTTTAAATGTTCCATAAATATCATTAGCAATCAAAGAGCACACTTTTAGAACAATACCATCAAGGCTTTAATTGAGGAATTTATGATTTATCATCATAAAATCACTGTGGACCATCCATAGGCCAATGGCCAAGCTGAAGATTACAACAAAGAATTGGGTAAAATGCTAAAATATATATATGATGTTCAGAGGTATAAATGGGAAGATCAAATTCCTATGATTCTATGGATATATCACATACACTACAAGAGAGCCACTAGTTTTATGCCTTTCTAGTTGGTGTATGGACTTGAAGCAATTATGCTGATGGAATATCTAGTACCTAATCTATGCAATCTTATGGTCACGAGACTAGGTTATTATGAGTCTCTACCCAATATAATTCTTAAAATGAATAGGATGGATGAGTATAGATACATAGTAGTGTGGAACTAGGAAGTCCACAAGCAGAGCCAAAAAAATGACATGATAAGAGTTTGTGCCAGAAAGAATTTCATAAAGCTCAATTAGTATTATTATATTATAGTCATTTTAGAGAATTATTGGGTAGTTTATAAATTTTATGGAAAAGGCCATATATTATACATGAATTAACATAGCATTGAACCATGGTTTTAAGAGATCTTCATGGAACCATTTTACCAAGGTAGGTAAATGACTATAGGATTAAACCCTACTACCAATAGTTGAATTGATCTCATTTTGGTAAGTAAGTGGGTCCTGAGTAGCACCAAAATATTTTAGGATTTACCCATTTTACATTTTTGTGTGTGTTTTCAAATGATATCTTCAACAAAATTTGAGAATGAAGATACCAATCACAGCATGTACTAGTCATGTGCACCATCGTGGATGTCAAAGAGGAGAATAAAATAAATTAATTCTGGGAAAGGTAAAGAAATGTCCCATCAAAAATATCTCCACCATATAATGGTCATTCACTAGAATTAAATGCTAGATCCAAAGGTCGATTGATGTGATCTTCAACAAATCAGTGGCCCATCAAAATCTACCGATTGTACCCCTGTACAAACACCAAAGATCATAAAAGCATAATTCCACACATGTGCCAATGACTAACTATCTTAATTTATAGATTAGATAAATATTTACCACATCCACTATTACATTCATAATGACTAGATAGGTAAGTACAACATTTATGCATAATACAATAGGCACTAAATCTATAAATGCCAAATTTGAAGAACCTTGTTGACATTTTATCCTTGTGCATGTTTTTCATGATCTATAATTGTAAAGAGTTGAGTTAGGTTTTTTGTGTAGAGAGTAGATAATATTTTAATTTCATCACTTCAACAAACATGGATACATAACATCTCATTAAGGATTTAATAGAGTCACAAAAATAATCAATGGGACTTGATATGGGTCTCAAGCAGACCAAGTTCAATGATCTAGAGACTTTTGACTTCCTTCAACAAGTAGCATAGAAATTGTTTCATCCAAACCCTATTGATAATACATAACCTCTCACTCTCAAAGCTCCCCATCAATTCCAAAATATAGGTATTGAGTGCCTACTATGAATGCCTACTTTATGGAAACCTCATAAAATAATTAATTGGCCAATACAATGATGAAAACATCTATATTGGCCCATATGTCACCATTATAACATAGAATCCATGGCCCAAGCTTTGGGCATGTCTGCAGAAGGAGACTCCTTGTCTCCATAGAAGACAAGAATACCCCCCATTATACAATAAATACAAGATTTGTATGTTCAGATCAACAAAGGTATTCTAATTGATAAAATCTTAGATGATCTAGTGCACATCTTAATGAAGTTTATTACAAGAAAATTTTGGTTGATGACCAATTCTATGAAATAAATGCCAAAAGGGGTTGTGGACATCACCCACAAAATGATCCATAGAAATGAGTAATTCAAATGGATAGAGTACTTCATCTAGAAGCTACTAACTAACATCGAGAAGTGTTTCACCTCTCCAAGACAGACATTTCAATACTAGTTCTTCATCTTCCTTCTCTACTTCATGCAATGAAAATCCCTAAAGGGAGAAATGCACCCCAACACTAATTATTGGCTAGCATAAAAATTCCATAATCTCATTTAGACATAAGAGTGTATAACCATAGCACATGAAGTAAAGTTCAAACAATGGTGGAAGAAGTGTCTAGAGATTATCACAACACATCTATGGATACCACTAGACATCATGCAATATTTGGGCTAGCATGCAACTATCACCTTGTTGCCAAAGGGTGTGTTTATGAAAATTCATGAGTTTCCATGGTCACTCTTCACACCACTCCCATTTTTTATCATAATTGATATGGTTTAGGCTAAAGTCACCAGTTAAAAAACCTTTGCATCTAGGTGTGTGACTCCACTTTAGGTCATACCACCTGGCATAATCATTCCTACAGTGTAGCAAATAGAAAAATATACCATATCATATCAATATAAGGGAAAGAAAAAACTTCCTGTATAACATCATTTGGCATCCCTTCCCTTGAAGTACAAGACACATAATATAGCAACCTAGATGAATGATTCGAAGGTGACTCAGATTGTGAGCTCGTACAACCTTCTATAGATGGGCACAAATGAGTAAGAAGTCTACTAGATCATGATGGTAGACATGGCTAGGGATTTATATGAGAGGGAGGAGGAGAAGGAATTATTATTCTAGAAGGTTATGCATACGGTTCAAGTGAAAAATTAGGTTCCTACAAAACTATGGGTAGACCTTCCTTCTTTCCCACCTTCCATAGTTATTGACACTGTCTAGGAAAAAGTAGAGAAGTTGAAACATCAAATTAACTTTTTTCATCCACCACCTACTCCTACCTTTGTATCTAAATATATATTTTCACCTCTTCTAGAGAGCCCACTTGAATCACTTGTGTGCAGAACCCAAACAAGGTGGGAGGCAAGTGTCTCACTTACACTTGAAGAGCACACTTTTGTATGACCAACCACTATGTAAGAAGTACTACCTACCCCTGCCTCTACTTTACTAGCATCAAAATATAATTTGGTCACTATATTATGCAAGAAGGCATAGGTTTATAGCTCAGATGTTTGACCAAATGATTTGCCACCAACACCACAGGTCTAGGACGTTGAAGAGCTCACACCTAAGTAAGCCATAGAAGAACAATAGGCCTTGAGGGAAGAAATAGATTGTGTAGTATAATGGTGAGTGAATAAGGAGGAGAAGAAGCAACATAAGGAATAATCATAGAAATAAAAAGCCACTTAACAAGTCAAAGAAGCTGAGTCCACACAAAAGGCCAAGGATGTAGAGGCTGATAGATAAGAGGCCATGGATATGGCTAAGAAGGCTCATGAAGCAAATGATGCAGCCTAGAAAGCAAAATAGGAGCAAGCAAGGAAGGAAAAGGAAGTTTATCTCACTACCAAAGTCAAGGTATAAGAAGAAGATAACTAAAAATAGGATGCAACATCCCAAGCAAAGTAGGGAATGGAAGCTATAAAGTGTACACATTAGCAAGCAAAGGAAACTATAAGGAAAAATGAAGAGGAATAAGATTAATACCTATGCCAAAAATAGGCAAAAACATATGCACAAGTATAGGAACATGAAAAACAACAAGTACAAGTGCAGGCCCAACATACACAAGAACATGTCAAGGCTATAGCCTTAACCAAATATAAGAAGAAAAACAATGCAGAACATGTGCAATAGTTGAAGTCCAAAGAGGACCAAGCCAAGCTCTAAGTTACATAAGAACAAATGAAGAAGAAAAAGGAGGAGGAGGAAGAAAAAATAAACATGGTTAAAGACATTGCATAACAACTCAAGATGGAAGTAGAGGCTACAACACAACAACAATAGGTACTAGAACAACCATAGGTAGAAATAAAACAACCAACATAACAAGAAGAACTAGCTATTACACAAATAGGTCCCTTTCTATTGGAATTTCCATTGGGAGGTGTTTGGATTCAAGATTTCCCAATAGTTGGTGGTTAGCGTACCACTTTCTCACTCCCACTTGCCACAATGCCATGGCAAGACCCTGTAGCTTCTGTAAGCACATTGGCCACTCTCAATCAAGGAGGAGGCTTCTTTGGACATCTCTAGGCTTCCAATAAAGAAATAATTGGAGGAAAAAATAAAATTTCAAGAGTCCATTATGCAAAAGGCCACCTCCTTAGAGATGGAGATGGATCAATCTAAGGTATAGAATATAGAGTTAAAGGATTGCCTTTATGAAGCTGCAAAGATGATCTAGGACACCTGCCTAGAGTTGGTCACTCAATAAATAAAGGATTAGGTTATATTCGACCAATGTAGACTCAATACTTTGGTATCTAGGTTAATAAAGGATTAGTGCATAACTCAGTAACTATGCGTAGTCAGTACATTAGGCCAAAACATGAAGACTAAGGTAGCCACAGTAATCATCTTGATGGAAGAGTACCAAAACATGTTGGAAAATACAACACTCCAAGAACAATAGGTCACATGTAATTTTATAGACTAGAAGCAACACCTTAATAACTATCTAAGCAATTCCAATGTAGACTTTACCATTGCTACAACCACCAAGATAACCATGGGTAACCACACCACCTCAATAGATGAGAATGATAGAGCTTTTTAAGACTTGCTCAATGCTTGGAATAACATGCATGATAAAATTTTAAAATTGTAGAGTGAGATTTTATGTATTTTATTCATAGGTATCTAGGCCCAATGCCATGTAGATAAGCTAGAGAAGCTGAGTGGAGAGATCTAGATGAGGGTCAATAACACTAAAGCAACCATGAGCATCATTGATGACTCAAACTTGAAGTAACTCATTAGTTATCATGTACCATTACCCATCTTATTATGCATGGTCCAAGAAGTTATGATCGATTGACATACATACAAGGTCAACTTGACTCCTTTATACAATAAGGTTACTCAGATCCCTAACATTCCACTCTACAAGCCACCATCTAAACTCTAATAAGTCATTGCGTAGTGCAAGGATGCATAGTCTAGGGCCAAGGATCCTACTAGCTAGCCATCATCCACATCAATACCACCTCCTTCAAGCTAAGTACTATACAAGGTGCTAATTTTAATTTTTTTAAAAAAAATGATGTATTAGGGACAACTAGTAAGACAAGCAGGGTCGGGATGGTTGAAAACTCATAAAGGGAAGCTAAGTAGTGTGTAAGAGGTGAAAACCAAAAATAGTGCCTTCAATGATTACTACAAATCTTAATGGTCTAATCACTTCTTTAACTTCTGCCCTTTATGCATATTCAGATGATCCCATCACATTGTCTCAAGATGAGATAACAATTTAAGTCCAAAAACGTGTTGGGAGAAGAAATCAAATAGTAAAATTACACAAGATATTCCTATGATATTTATGTATTATGTATTCAGTTGTCGATTATATGTATATTTAATTATATCTTCCATGACTTGTAATAGGTGAGAATATGAATAGACTCCTCTTTTGACACCCATTATGAGAAGAATGTGAACATTTAGAGATTGTAAATGACTATATATATGTATGTTTGTATGAATAAGAGAGTTACACCTTCGAAGAGACAAATATAGACTATTTGGTTATGGTTAGCTATTGTGTTTCTTATTTTGTTCCTTATGTGCATTTTCATGATTAATGTTTGGCTTATTTCTATCTAATTTACTTTGAATGCTCAGTAAAAACTAATGAAGTACTAGTTGTTCTTAATTCCTATCTAATGTAAAATAATTCATATTTGTTATGATTTTGTTTTATCTTCATTTTTAGCATGTTATGATGCTCCAAGAGCCTCTTCTAATAGTAGGATATATGGAAGGTTGAAGTATAGTTATAAGCATCTCAAGGATAAGTTAGCTAGAGGGGTCTTAGTATCTAGAAAAATGATAGGGACTAGTCATAACATGATCCATAAGCATACTCTTAATAGGATCTTCATAAACTAGAGGTGTGTCAACCATATCTACCCTATGATCAAGAGGAAAAATACTAAAATTAGGAATGATATAGGATGGAATGCTATAAGAGATACTGAAAGACTAAAGCAAAGAGGAATGATAATGAATAATTTTATCATCTTGAGCATGAATAAGACCTCCTAAGAATGAATAATATAAGGTATATCCATCATCATAATCAAGTGTATGGGGATCAATGGCATAGGTAAGGATGACCTGGTCATATGATTTGGTGTGATGAATGAAATGATGAGTCTTAACTAAGATAAAAATAATATAATTAGTAAAGAAGGGGGAAGCTGAGAAATGAGATGAGGTGAGAGATCTAAGATTTTTATATTTAGATTTATCTCATTAGGCTCATCATCATCAGAATCTAGGAGGTTAGGGGGTATATTCCCAATGAGTTTGGGGTGACCATTGTAACCTCAGGTGGAATTGACAAGAAATTTAAACCATTGAGATTCATGAAATGAAATACTTGGCAAGGGTTTAAGGGTAGGAATATTGAATACACCATGGTCTTAGAATTGTTTGAAATTCTAAGGATTAGTATCACCTTGAATCCAATAGATGGCTCTGTTAGGCCATCATCATCAAAATTAAGGAGTTTAGGGGGTATATTCCTAATGAGTTTGGGGTGAACATTGTAACATTAGGTGGAATTGATAGGAAAGTTAAACCATTGAGATTCACGAAATTAAATGCTTGACAAGGGTTCAAGGGTAGGAATATTGAATACACCATGCTATTGAAATTGTTTGAAATTCTAAGGATTATTTTCACCTTAAATCCAATAGATGGCTCCATTATGAGGAAATTTGACACATTGGAAAATGGAAGAGGAAACTACTCTCATGTGATGAGTCCATGGCCTACCAAGAAAAATGTTATAGGATAGAAAATTTTTAAAGATCATCACCTTCACAAGAGTGATGATAGGTGGGATGGTAATGGGGAGCCACACATAACCTAAAGGAGGCATTTACCTTCAGTCATATCCTTGACATGTGTTGTGTGTGGACTTAAGATTACATTCATAATATCTAATGGTTTTGATAAAATTGAGAGAAGAGACACAAGTGTCAGAACCCTCATCAATCAAAACATGTTTGACTTGGATATCACCAATTTAGACATTGACAAATAGAGGATGATAATTTGCATTAAGAAGAATCTCATTGGGGATCATAGAAGAAATGGAAAATTTGAGGGAAAGAGAGGTGTCCATTGTTTCATCAACATGTATAGACATTCCTTCATAGTATTATAAAATTCTATCTTCTAATCTAGATAAGGTGGATTCATATCATACTAGGGGAGGATGAGTATGTTCATTTGAAACAAAAGCAACATAAGATGATTACGATGATGTGGAGAGGTACAAAAAAACTTGAGGAATGGGATTTGATATGGGAGAGTATTAAGCTCTATAATAGGATCCCACTCATCATAACCCATAAGGGGACTATTGGAAAAACTACTTAGTGTTGAAGGAGGTCTTCAGAAGGAGGAACTAAAATGCATGTTAATTTTTGTTGGTAAGATGTGGAAGATTTAATTAAAGGACAAGTTTGTTGATCATTTTGAGAAGATGGGGTAGTTGATGAAGGGTTGGTTTGAGATAGATTATAATAAGTTTTGATATAAGTTTGAGTATCATTAGTGATAAGGAAAGAGGTTGGAGGAATGGTAGAAATGGTATGAAAAGTATTATCCAAAGGAGGTGTTGGAATTAATTTATCAAAAGATATAAGGTCTTTGTGCCCCAAGTCTATTAGGTTAGTTGGAAAATACTCTTGGATAACATGAAATGTGCAAGTTAATTGAGGGGTTTTGATAGGATGAGGATAAATTAAGGCAACCACCCTTCACATATTAGTCATATTGGCCACATTCTCTTAAGGAGTGGGATCAATAAGACTGTCAACATTATTGGTAGAAGGGGTAGGATTGTCTTGGTTATCTTGGTGATTTGGAAGAGGATCTTTATAGATGGCCAAATGAGCATTATCCTGGTTTAAAGATTGAGATTTATTTTGTGTTTCATGGGATTTTAAGGAAATGTCATAGGCTTGTTGACATTTACGAATGATAGAATTATGGTCAAAATTAGGACCAAGAAGGAAATCCATAGCCAAATTATGAAGTTGCCTATAAATTTTATGAGATTGACCCCAACTAGCATGAAACAATTTTTTTTTATTGGGGTCATACCAAGATTTCATGGGTTGAGTGGGATCAAGTTCTCATAGAAGAGGCCTTAGTAGACTTTTTTTAATTCTGATAAGGATAAAGGTTTATGAACATTGATGTTATTTTTTGAAGATAAATGAGGATTAGTGATGTGGTTGGAAGGGGAAATTTGTTCTAGAGTCTAGTTGGGAACAACATCATGAATAGTATGAATGGTATCATAAGAGTTGATGACATCATCATTTGAAGCATGGCAATTCTTCTTCTTAAATATTTTATATTTCCACAGTCCATAAAATAACAAGAGAACTTTTTTAGAAGAAATTATGTTTCATTTTTGATGATTGAAATGTTTCAGATCCACTGCTATGATCCTTCATCATGAAAGAAACTTATGTGAGAACAACAATATCTTACACCTTAAAAACTGAAGGAAAATAGCTATTGTAATTTTTTTTCTAAATAAGAATAATATAACTGTTACCACAAATTCCTAAAAAACCAAAAAACAATAGATATATGATAATTAATCATGTCATAAATATAAAGAGATAATAATAGTAAATTTATTATCAAAAATATATTAGATGCTTTATTGATATTAATATTATTATCTTAAATAAAAAAGAAAAATAGAAATATTTTATAGCTCTATTTTTAATTAATAAAGAGAATAGAAAAATAAAATAAGAAATCTAACAATAAATTTAAACTAAGACTCACAACCTACTAACACCTATGAAGAGCTAAAACACATTCATTTTTATAAACTACAGGCCCCTAAGCATGACTAATCTCTAGACCTTCATCTCTATTTAGATTAATATGGTGTTTCAATATTTCTATGGCTTCCCTTATCTTTCTCTTATGGTATTGATATTCAAAAACTAAGATTTTTGCATCCTCAATATTGATCACATGTTTTGACTTTAACGAGTGCTCAGCAAGGGCTGATTTTTCTTTTCTTTCAAGATGAATGTCAGCTGAATGCTCTTTAATTCTAGTTTTAATTGACCTACCTATCTCCCCCATGTATGAAATACCACATGAAAAGTCAATATTATAGACACCACTCCTAAGGTTTGGGTCTAACTTGTCTTTGGCAGAACCTGACATCATGTGTGACTTATTAACATGAAGGAAAGTAGAATGAATATTCTAATGATTTAAAATCTTGGTTGGTTTATTAGAAATGTCTTCAACATAAGGAAGAAAATAAATAGGACCTTCTACCAAAGACTTATTATCTTTAGTTCTATTAATATTATCTTTGACTTTCTTGACAACCTTAGCTATTTGTTTACTTGAGTATCCATTCAACTTAAAAACTTTGTTAAGATGTTTGATTTCACAATCAATGTTCTCCTCATCAGAAATTTTAAAGGCCCTAGTGATTAAAGCTTTAATGACCCCTACTTTTAGAGAAGGATGATGGTGGGAGGAGGCATGTAGGTAAAGGTCTATATGTGTTCTTTTTCTATAGAACTTTGTATCTAAATAACCATCCTACTTGATCAAGATGACATATAAAAAAGGTAGTTGGTGTTCCATCTCAATTTATTTCATGAATTATTTTCTAGGACATAGATTGTTGAGGTGGGAATAAAAATCTTTTAATTTATCTAAGCCATGTTGCCAACATAAGCTAGTGTCATCAACATATTGTTAGGTTATGGAGGTAAAAGCTTCACCAAGATGCAAACAGGAGGAGTTACAGAGGTTGTGGAGAGTTGCAGAATGAGTTGCAGGGCAATCGACGTCGGTCTGATCAACCGACATCAGCTAGATAGCAGTGAAGAAGCAACTGACGTCGGTTACCAGTCGGCCAACATCGGTCAGGGAGGTGTCAACATCAGTAGCCTGTGCGTGAACATGCAGTTTGCATGTTGATTCTAGAGAGTCTATTTTTAGACTGTTAGTTTGCATGTTAAAGGCTAATTATAGTCTTGAGTTGCGTGTCTAATTATTGTAATTAAGATAGTCTAATTATTGTAAGCATGAGATCTATATATAGACTCATGGGCTGTATTGTAAACTAGTGCTAGAGAGTAAGAGAGAAAATAAGCTCCTTCAGAGAGAGGAGAGCAATGGTGTGTTCCTCCTAGTGCCACAGTACCAAGTGTGGGTGCTAGTTTGGAGAATCAGAAGGGTTCTTCGCATATGTATGATCTTGGTCAGCAGGTGTGCATGGCTTATTTTGGAGATCTACAATGGTGAGTAAGGTCTAGTGATTTGTAGGTAGCAGTAGAGAGCAGGAGATCTACTTGGAGTACAGTTGTGTACTTGGTGTACTGGCAGCGTTGTTACTGACTGGTGGAGGTGAACATCAATTCTATATTGGAGTTGATTGTTGGGACCGAGAGAGAGAGAGAGGGAAGAAGGTCTTGAGGTGTGGCGAGCCTTTGAGGTGGAAGAAGAAGTGGCATCTTCTTTATTATATTTTCTTTTGAGTGATTATTAATACAATTGTGTATTGTCTCTCATATTCATATTTCTAGTTACTTATCATTCTAGTTAAATTCTGTGTTTAGTTGCTAATACAAGAAGTAATCATATGTGCTCTAATTAAGGAGCAAGATCTTGATAGTTGGTAGTAGAGTAGGTTAAGCAGGTTGACCAGGTTGGTACCAACTTGACAACTGGTATCAGAGCTTTTGGTTGGGTTACTAACACGTGGTTTCAGATCTGGTTAGTGTTTGTTGATTACAGGTCACTCTCAGGGGTTTCAGATTGAGTGGGAGTATAGCAATGGCAGAAGAAAGTAAGATATAAATGGAGAAACTGAATAGCACGAATGGTCTGATTGATGGAAAGAAAGAGTAGGGAAAAGGAGATTATTGGTCTGTAGAAGATCAATGTGTAGAAGCAGATGTTGCAGGTGTTGTTGCACAGGTTGCTTTGGATAAAGTAGAATATTTATTTACAGATTCTTTTACCTCTTTCCATGTAGCCCAAAATAGAGCATATTTTCATGGGTATGTCTTTGGAGACTTTGGAGAGAATTATTTAGGAGTTGGTGAGCCTTGTCAAATGATTGGCAAAGGAGAAGTGAAGCTGAAATTGCAGACGGGTAACACACAGGTGTTGAAGAAGGTCATGCAGGTTCCAGTCTTGGAGATGAGTCTAATTTCTTCAGGAAAGTTGGGTGATGGGAGATTCACAATAACTCTCACATCAGATGCACTTGAATTAGATGGTGGTAAGAAATTAGGTATCCTTTATCTATCTACTTATATTACTGATTCATCTTTTGTTGCAGAGATGTGGCTTTGTAGGCTTGGTCACATATGTAGGAGGGGAATGCATGTTCTTAAGTAGAAGACAGATATCTTTGATAAAATTAAGAACTAGAAGGCCTTGGTGTTCATGGAGGAGATGAAAGATAGAGATCAGCTGAGGGGACTGTATTATTCTAAGCAGGGCTGTGTTGATTTGAATAGAGTTTTGATCCATGGAGAGCTCGCGGGTAAAAAGTCATCACTCACAAGTGAACACAGGTACCGGCATTGGTCAGATAGTAACTGACATTGACAATAGGAAGACTGATGTCGGTCAGATAGGAACTGATGTCAGAAGGAGGGATACCAGTGTCAGCCAAGGAAATGATGTCGGTAGTTAGGGTCAGTGCAGGGAACCAACATCGGTCAGATGCAAACTGGGAGATGGTCGAGATCGGTCACTGGAATGGATGGTGGGCTGATAGCAAGCTATCAAAAAGGTCTCAAATGCTCATATTGAGAACTAAAAGGGTAAGTGGACCTCATATTCATTATTCACCTTCTTACTAGTTGCTTACTGATGGTCGAGGACCAGGAAGATGTGAAGAGGCAATGCAGGTAGAATCCAGAAATAGTGGGAGCTTGGCATGGATGAGGAGTGTGAGTCCTTGGAGAAGAACCAAATAGGTATTTGTTGGTGGAGTTGTCAGCTGGAAGAAAGCACTGAAAGACAGATGGATTCCCAAGTTGAAGAAGAGAGTGGATGGATACGTGAGACGGAAGGCCAAGGTATAAGGTCTTGAGGAAGCTGCAAGATAGTGGTATAGGGCTGACAGGTGGTACCAGGTGGATGATAAAGTAGAGCTTTTGTCAATGTCAGTATAACCATTGTGTTTATCTTACCAGGTGGATGATGGTCACAACATTATCTTGTTATTGTATGTGGAGGATGTCAGGGAACCCTTAGAACAATAAACATGCTCCGATCCCTATTGAGTCAGGATCTTGCTCTACCAATTAGAGCACATATGATTACTTCTTGTATTAGCAACTAAACACGGAATTATAGCAGAATCAATAAGTAACTAGAAATATGAAACAACATAGGAATTAAGAGACAATACACAATTGTATTAAATACATAGAAGAATATACAATAAGGAAGATGCCACTTCTTCCTCCACCTCAAAGGTTCGCCACACCTCAAGACCTTCTTCCCTCTCTCTTGGTCCCAAAAATCAACTCCAATACAGAATTGATGTTCACCTCTCCAACCAGTCAGTAACTCGCTGCCAATTCACCAAGTACACAACTGTACTCCAAGTAGATCCCCTACTCTCTGCTACCTGCAAATCACATGACCTTACTCACCACGTAGATATCTCTACACCCCTGAAGAACCCTTATCCTTGCCTCTTCCAAGTCCTTATGATTCTTCAATCAGTACCCTGGTGGATCAGCTCCTTGACCTTGCAGACCTTGCAACTCTCCCTGATCATACACACTCAGCACCCCTTTGGAACTAGGAGAAGTTACACTAGCTCTCTCTTAAAGCTCTATGGCTTTCTAGCACACTTTTACAATACAACCCATGAGTTCATATATAGATCTCATGCTTACAATAATTACACTAACCTAATTACAATAATTAGACACGCAACTCAAGACTAACACTAGCCTTCAACATGCAAACTGACAGTCCAAAAATAGACTCTCCCAGAATCAGCATGCAAATTGCCTGTTCATGCACAGGCTACCGATGCCGACACCACCATGACCGATGTTGGCCGACTGGTAACCGACGCCGGTTGCTTCCTCACTTCCTCTGACCGATGTCGGCTGATCAGACCGACGCCGGTTGTCTTACAACTGGTTCTGCAACTCCCTGCAACTCTGCATCCTCCATAACTTCTCCTATTTGCATCTTGGTGAAGCTTTTAGCTCCACAACCTAACAATCTCCCAATTGGAGATAAATAGCTGCACCTATACCTGTACCTGTACACCATCTAAATTATTCCCTGGCTTGTATCCCTCTTCAAGATCCATCCTGAAGACCAACCACCACACAACTGTGATGCTATACCTGTCATTCAAGTAACCTACCGCATCCGAACCTACACATCCATGTAGTGAAGAACTTGACCCTGCATAACAAGAAACCCTACTGCTAGTCCCACTGAATTGCCCTCCAGTACTCCTCCCCCGAATTGGCTCCATACTTTCTGACAACCCCCACTGATTGGGAAAACTCAGGCCTACAATAGACCTCATGTGATTTCGAACCCTGTTTCAAGCTAAGCTTGAATTGTCCAGCCCTTGGTGTGCTTTCTGATTCTGCATCCTACGTAATGAACCTCGCCAACACCATCTTCACATCAGCTCCCACTGGAGATAACATCTCCATGTCTCTTATGCCAAAGAATTTCACTGCTCCAAATTCTTCATGACACACCTCTGAACTAACCTTACCCTTAGCTCAATAAATACCTGTATGTACAAACTTGCTAGCAAATCACCCACATATAGTAACAGAATAATGTTGCAATCATTATCCACCTGGTAAGATAAACACAATAGTTACACTGACATTGACTGAAGCCATGCTTAGTCATCCACCTGTCAAAACCTATACCACTGTCCTATAGCTCTCTCAAGACCATATACCTTGGCCTTTCATCTCATGTATCCATCCACTCTCTTCTCTAAAATAGGAATCCATCTCTCTCAGTGTTTACTTTTAGCTGACAACTCTACCAACAAATACCTGTTTGGTTCTTCTCCAAGGACTTACACTCCTCATCCATGCCAAGCTCCCACTGTATCTAGACTCTACCTGCATTACTTCTTCCATCTTCCTGGTTCTTGACCAATAATAAGCAATATAAACAAGGTGAACAATGAATATGAGGTTCACTTACCCTTTCTGACCTCTACATGAGCATTTGAGACTTGTTGACAGCTTGCTATCCGCCCAATATCCGTTCCAGTGACCGATCTCGACCATCTCCCAGTCTGCTCCCGACTGATGTCGGTTCCCTGCAATGACCCTGACTACCGACATCGTTTCCCTAGCTGACACTGGTATCCTTTTTGCCGATGTCGGTTCCCTCATGACCGACGTCGTTCTTCCTATTGCCGACGTCGGTTACTATGTGACCGATGCCGATACCTGTGTTCGTCTGTGAGTGATAACTTTTTACCCGCGAGCTCTCCATGGATCAAAATCCTAATCAAATCAACCTTGCTCTACTCAGAATAAATCAGTTCCCTCACCTGATCTCTATTCGTTATCTCCTCCAAGAACACCAAGGCTTTCCAATTCTTTAGCTTGTCAAAAACATCTGTCTTCTGCTTCAAAACCTGCATTCTCCTCCTACATATGTGACTAAGCCTATGAAGCCACATCTCTGCAACAGAAGGTGAATCAATAATATAAGTAGATAGATAAAGGATACCTAATTTATTACCACCATCTAATTCAAGTGTATCCACTGTGAGAGTTACAATACATCTCCCATCACCCAAATTTCCTGAAGAAATTAGACTCATCTCCAAGACTGGTACCTGCATGACTTCCTTCAACCACTGTGTGTCATCCATCTGCAATTTTAGCTTCACTTCCCCTTCGTCAATAATCTGACAAGGCTCTCCAGCTCCTAAATAAATCTCTCCAAAGTCTTCAAAGACATACCCATGAAAAGATGCTCTATTTCAAACTGCATGGAAAGAGGCAAAGGAATCTGTGAACCAAGATTCCACTTTATCCAGAACATCCTGTGCAACATCTCCTACAACATCTGCTCCTCCCTGTTGATCTGCAACCAACCAACAATATTTATTTACCTACTCTTTCTTTCCATCAATCAAACCATTCGTGCTATTCAGTTTCTCCATTCGTAGCTTACTTCCTTCTACCATTACTACACTCCCACTCAATCAGAAACCCCTGTGAGTAACTTGTAATCAACAAACACTACCAGATCTGAAACCACCTGTTAGTAACCCAACTTGAAGCTTTGATACCACTTGTCAGGGAACCCTTAGAACAATAAACATGCTCCGATCCCTACTGAGTCAGGATCTTTCTCTACCAATTAGAGCACATATGATTACTTCTTGTATTAGCAACTAAACACGGAATTATACCAAAATCAATAAGTAACTATAAATATGAAACAACACAGGAATTAAGAGACAATACACAATTGTATTAAATACATAGAAGAATATACAATAAGGAAGATGCCACTTCTTCCTCCACCTCAAAGGTTCGCCACACCTCAAGACCTTCTTCCCTCTCTCTTGGTCCCAACAATCAACTCCAATACAGAATTGATGTTCACCTCTCCAACCAGTCAGTAACACACTGCCAGTTCACCAAGTACACAACCATACTCCAAGTAGATCCCCTGCTCTTTGCTACCTACAAATCACTTGACCTTACTCACCATGTAGATATCTCTACATCCCTGAAGAACCCTTGTCCTTGCCTCTTCCAAGTCCTTATGATTCTTCAACCAGTACCCTGGTGGATCAGCTCCTTGACCTTGAAGACCTTGCAACTCTCCCTGATCATACACACTTAGCACCCCTTTGAAACTAGGAGGAGCTACACTAGCTCTCTCTAAAAGCTCTATGGCTTTCTAGCACACTTTTACAATACAGCCCATGAGTCCATATATAGATCTCATGCTTACAATAATTAGACTAACCTAATTACAATAATTAGACACGCAACTCAAGACTAACACTAGCCTTCAACATGCAAACTGACAGTCCAAAAATAGACTCTCTCAGAATTAGCATGTGAAATTCTTGTTCACGCACAGGTTGCCGACGCCGGCACCACCATGATCGATGTCGGCCGAATGGTAACCGACGCTGGTTGCTTCCTCACTGCCTCTGACCGATGTCGGCTGATCAGACTAATGCCGATTGTCCTGCAACTGGTTCTGCAACTCCCTGCAACTCTGCATCCTCCATAACTTCTCCTGTTTACATCTTGGTGAAGCTTTTAGCTCCACAACCTAATAGAGGATGAGCTTGGAGCAGGTTCAGACATACAGGGTTTTGCTGAGCTAAGGGTAAGGTTAGTTCAGAGGTATGTCATGAAGAATTTAGAGCAACAAAATTCTTTGGCATAAGAGATATGGAGATTTTGTCTCCAGTGGGAGCTGATGTGAAGATGGTGTTGGCGAGGTTCAAGATGCAGGATGCAAAATCGGTAAGCACACCAAGCGTTGGACAGTTCAAGCTTAGCTTAGGACAGGGTTCAAAATCACATGAGGTCTAGTGTAGACCTGAGTTTTCCCAAGCAGTGGGAGTTGTCAAAAAGTATTGAGCCAATTTGGGGAAGGAGTACTGGAGGGCAGTTTAGTGGATTCTCAGGTATCTGAGATGGACTAGCAGCAGGTTAACATGTTATGCAGGGTCAAGGTCTTCACTACATGGAGTTGTAGCTTTGGATGTGGCAGGTTACTTAGATGACAGGTGTATTATCACAGGTTGTGTGGTGGTTGGTCTTCAGGATTGATCTTAAAGAGGGATACAAGCCAGGGAATAATTTAGATAGTGTATAGGTATAGGTACAGGTGTAACTATTTATCTCCAAGTGGGAGATTGTTAAGTTGTGGAGCTAAAAGCTTCACCAAGATGCAAACAAGAGGAGTTATAGAGGTTATGAAGAGTTTTAGGGCAAAGGATGTCAGTCTGATCAACTGACATTGGTCAGATAGCAGTGAAGAAGTAATCGACGTTAGTTACCAGTCGGCCGACATCGATTAGGGAGGTGTCGACATCGGCAGCCTGTGCGTGAACATGCAATTTGCATGTTGATTCTAGAGAGTCTATTTTGGACTATTAGTTTGCATGTTAAAGGCTAATTATATTCTTGAGTTGTGTGTCTAATTATTGTAATTAAGATAGTCTAGTTATTGTAAGCATGAGATCTATATATAGACTCATGGGCTATATTGTAAACTAGTGCTAGAGAGTAAGAGAGCAAATAAGCTCCTTCAGAGAGAGGAGAGCAATGGTGTGTTCCTCTTAGTGCCATAGTACCAATTGCAGGTGCTGGTTTGGAGAATCAGAAGGGTTCTTTGTATATGTATGATCTTGGTCAGTAGGTGTGCATGGCTTCTTTTGGAGATCTACAATGGTGAGTAAGGTCTAGTGATTTGTAGGTAGCAGCAGAGAGCAGGAGATCTACTTGAAGTATGGTTGTGTACTTGGTGTACTAGCAGCGTTGTTACTGACTGGTGGAGGTGAACATTAATTCTATATTGGAGTTGATTGTTGGGCCCGAGAGAGAGAGAGGGAAGAAGGTCTTGAGGTGTGGCGAGCCTTTGAGGTGGAAGAAGAAGTGGCATCTTTATTGTATTTTCTTTTGAGTGATTATTAATACAATTGTGTATTGTCTTTCATATTCTTGTGTTGTTTCATATTTCTAGTTACTTATCATTCTGGTTAAATTCCGTGTTTAGTTGCTAATACAAGAAGTAATCATATGTGCTCTAATTAAGGAGCAAGATCCTGATAGTTGGTATCAGAGCATGTTAAGCAGGTTGACCAGGTTGGTACCAACTTGACACATATCTTTTTTATCATTTAGGTTTTAATGGAAAGGAATGACACACTGAATCTTCAAATTTTTCCATAAAGATGTTAGCAACCACAAGGGAAAGAGGAGATCCCATGGACATGCCTTCACATTGTTCATAAATGACACCATAAAGGAGAAACAAGTAGAGTTCAAACACAAAGCAACAATATTAGCCATTTTCAGGTTTGGGAGATTGTAGACCACTTCTACCACCTCCTAGATAGTAACCTTGGTATAGAGAATAGATAACACTCTTAAACATCTTCTTATTAACTTAGTAGAAGAATAAAGACAAGATTGGGAAGTGGCCTTGTGAAAAGAAAGACCACCTTCTTGAAATATTTCCAAAGAAGAATGGAGAGCTCTTAAATCCTTGAAAAGTAACAATGATATTGTTATCCTCAAAGCTGATGAAGGCAATGCAATAGTGATCCTTAACCATTGTGACTATGACACTAAAATGTTAGATCATCTTTCTAATAGTGGTAGTTATAGAAAGATTGATCGTATCCCAGTTTACAACATCATTAAAAATGGCACTAATGTTATCCAATCTTCTTCCTTTGATGGTTCTATTAAAAATAAGTTGATTCTAAATAAAGAAGTTACCCCCCAGATTTATGGTTCTATAAAAATTCATAAAGTGGGAGTTCCATTAAGACTTATTATGAACACAACTGACTCTCCAACTTATAAGATTTTTATATTCTTACCTAATAAACTTACAGATTTATTAGGAAAAACGTCCTCTTTTATTCATGACTCAAGTTATTTTTTAGAAATTATCAAGGATAAAAAGGTTGAAAGTAATGAGTTGTTAGTAAGCTTTGATGTTGTGTCTCTCTATACCAAGGTTCCTATTTATGATGTGGTAAAAGTGGTCCATAATCTCAAAAACCTGGAATGGCTAATCTTGTTGCTTTGTGTTTGAACTCTACTTTTTTCTCCTTTAAAGGTGTCATTTATGAATAATGTGAAGGCATGGCCATGGTATCTCCTCTTTTGCCTAATAAAATGGGCCAGGGTATTCTCAAGGTGATCATTAGTTTAGAAATCTTGGACTAGAATATTGACTAAATCTTCCAAACTAGTGATGTAATGAGATTTGAGTTGGTTGTACCAATATAAAGCATCACCCATGAGAGTTTTTGCTAATATATTGGTAGTATAAAAAGTATTTAACTTGACCTAGTCTTTATATATTTCAAAATGTTTTTAAGTGGAGAGTAGGATTGGTTAATCCATTATGAGTAATAGTAGGGGTGATACCTCCTATATTTATATTGGAAATTTGAGATGTAAGAGGCTCATTTTGAAGTTGCATGATTGTTTTTTTAATAAGAGGAGGTTGAGGGATAATATTATCATTGGAATCTTGAGGAGGAGGTGGGTGAAAATTTTGGTTGTGCATGCCCCATGGAATCTATTGAGGGCGAGTTTTAAGATGGATAAGATCATTTAACATTTTGATCAGTTGATTTGAATTGTTAGCTTGGAAATCATTCATTTGATTAAGATTTTTTAATAAGAGTTAATGGGTTTGAGTTTTATTATTGGCATTGTGTGAAGCATTGGAATTGGTAGAAGTTGATTGGGTACGACTATGGGTATTAGTAGTAGCCTGAGAAGAATTGTTGGTGAGGCACTAGTGGCATAATTTGTTTGTGTGGAAAAATATGTATTAGTAGAGGGATGAGAAGATTCAACACTAGAGGCATGATTACCATGGGTATCAAATGATGCATTAGTGGAATAATTGAGAAGGGTGGGTCTAAAAAGAGGCCCCCTAGATGTAGAACCTTCCATGTTACTAGAGATACTAAGCATGGAGGTGGAGGAAATCAAATATAAAGATGCCATGGAATGAGAAGGGGTTAAAATAGAGGGAAGAGATTGAGAATAAAAGAATCTAGTGTCCCCAAATCCATCTGAGAATGTGGGAGAAGGAGACTAGGGTTCCTTGAATTGACCACTTATCATGAGATGATAAACAATAGAAGGATATTTTACTCGATGTTGAGGAAACACATTGATGAAGAAGAACATTTTTGGTGTATAATATAATTCAAATTGATATTCAAATGAGAAGAGAGGATTTTGAAGCAAAGAGGAATGAGGAGGGGTCCCATAGTTGGTAGTGTGAGTGGCTACATGCACATTACTTTCATCTAGGGTAGGATCCACAATCTACTTATGGGATATCCTATTAGGGTTGGTAAGACTCATCATATCTATTTAATTCAACTTAGTTTTGTTTTCAAATAGGAAGTTCATGATTTAGGGAAGGCAAAGATGATGAAAAATCAAAGAGATAAGAAGGATACAGAGTCGATGAGGTTGACTATGTCCTACAATCCAAAAGCTAGATAAGAATATAGGGTTGACCACTTTGACTTAGTATTGATGGACATAAGGTAAAAGAGTATAGAGTTGACCATGTTGAATTAGTACTTTAAATAAGGAAAAGGATAGTCTGATAGGAATATAAAGTCAACTAGGTCAACTTAGTATTGTAACCTGATTGGCAAAAAAGAGTACTAGGTTAACCAGGTAGACTTAATACTACAATTAAGGAAAAAGATAGTCTATAAGAGACTATGTCAAACATAATGATAGTGTGATAAAATTAAGAAATAAAATTTCAAATATAATTTGAAGTAATAAATGGAAGTAAACACAAAAAAAAAAATATCAATGAGAATGGTCCAATTGGCACACAACACAAAACCTTGCACCAACGCTAACCAATGCAAGTTTTTAAAATAAAAATATAATGAATAAAGAGCAAGTAGTCTATTTAAAGGTAAATTCTAGATATGTGGTCATTCTGAGGGTTGTTAGAGTATTATAATGTGTTATTTTAAGTGTGATATGTAAGTTGGCTGAAAATAGGGAACTAAAAAACCATCTATGGATGGTTTCAAGATGTTTAGCCTAAAAGGTTTATATGTTGACAATGGTACTAGCTTGGTATTGGAGCCTACCCCCTCACTTAACAATCTTGTAGTGATAAGGGAGTTAGGTGATTCTACAAAATATTACATTAACCACATGTCGAGAAAACCAAGTCGGCTTCCCCCTTTGTGATGAAATCCAAGTAGGTAGGCCTTGAAAATATAAATGTTAAATGCATTTTGATTTTTTTTATCTAGTAGTGTGTGAAAAAAGAAAAAAATAGTGAAATTAAATGGAAATTTGAGAAACCACATAATTAGGCTATATGAGGCACTCTAAGCATGCAAACAACTACAAATGAAAATGTGAATTAATTACTACCACATAATTGTTAATTACCAAATTAAGAATGGTATAAAGTCAGTTTAGATGACACTATATGTAAACATTTTAGAATAGAGTTGATAGGGTCTCTATTATTCTGTAGAATCAAGATTCCTTAAGAAATAAGTCAACTAAGTTGATTTAGTATATTAGATAGAAGAAAAGCTACATAATTAAGTTGATCAAGCCAACCTAGTTTATTGTAGGATTATAGTTTTGAAGACTACAAACTTGCATAAAATAAAACTGTAACAAAGTAATAAATTGAAAAAGAGAGAAATAAAGGAAACTTAGTGGGTTAGAAGATGATGAGGATTGATTTTTTTTGTTAAAATGCCTTGAATTTAACTCATAAGTTCTGCCAACCATGCCCAATGGGTCAACCTAGTTCTATGAAATCCTATTTGTTAAAGCTTGTTAAGATGACTGAGTCAACTTGGTCAACTTAGTTTGTTATCTGGATGCTAACTATAAGACTAAGTAAACCTATTCAAGATAGTATACTATCTAGAAATGAATAAGAGTACTATTTGGACCTATTTGATCTAGTAATCTATATCTGATAAAGACCTATATAAAAAGAATAAATTTGTTTTGATGTGACTTTATGTTAAACCTGCATACAAAAGTTAGAATTATATTAGCCTGGTTGACCTAGTATCACAAATATATAAAAATAATAAAATGATATAAATGAAGAGCATTAAAGAAAACTTGCAAGTGTTAGATTCATGTTGGGCTTGCCTAAATGCATGCAATGGAAAATGCATCAGATCTACAAATCAATCATAGATTGGAAAAGATAGATACTACTTACACTTCTGATTGGGGATACATTAGATAATCAATGTCATGACTAGTATGGATCTATTAGACCTAATTAAGGGATTTCTTACCACAATAATATCACTAGGAAGGGTTTTAGAGTCTCCAATATAGAAAAACTACATAATAACCCTAACTAGGTCTTGTGTTTTCATATTCACTAAACTAATAATAAGTAAAGAAAAATCTAATCCAGTGATCACCAGAGCTTGTCGCACAAAGTGGGGGTAATAAACACTAAAAGTAAGAATGCATAGAAGACATAAATTCACGTCAATGTATATAAAATCTTAATGTATGGAAGATACATGAAAATTCATATCTATCTACTATTATAAAGGAGGAACAAAGTTATGAATACTTAAATTTGAAAAAGAATGTGTTGATTCTTTATCTCTCCCTTGGTGAAGGTGATTTGAAAGAGGTGATTGTGGTATGTAAGGATGATAAAGATAAATCAATTCTAGGCTAGGAAACCTATCAATGCATCCAAAAGACTTCTATAGAAGATAAGATCCATATCTCCTAAGAAAACATGAAACCCTAAGCTTGATCCTCAAGTAGACTAGTGGATAAGAAGATGCACAATATATCTCACTTATTCTTCTCTTAGTGATAAATGATGAAAATTAATGTGTTTATATAGGTGGATCTAACCCTAAACCCTTCCCAAAGTTTTAGTCAACAAGGTTGACTTGATCGACCTAGTATCATAATTTATAAAAAATATACTAGGTCATAGACTAGGTTAGCCCTGGGCTGACCTAGTCCCTAATAAGTTTTGTCAATAAGAATACAAGGTCAAGATGGCCAACATGGTCATGTAAACCATAAAAAAGGGGTTTAGGTTAGGGAAAGGGATAATGAAGGTGGTAAAATACTAGAGGAGGTGAAAAATAAGAGGCAAATCTTAGGGAAATGGTTTTTAGGATACAAGTGTGTAGATAGCAAGTGGAAATAGGGACAACAATCATGTGAAGCACCAATGGTCTGCCCACCCCTTTCTTTGTGCACCTCTTAAGGCATGCACTCAAAGAGCTTGAGACTCGATGGGTTCCTGCAAGATAAAGACCACTAGTAATTGATAAAAGTTTGAAAATATTATGTGTATACAGATTGTATATATTGCTACAATATTACACATGGTGGTTTATTATTGGCTTGGGATAACAAAGTTATTTTACATAGTTGGAGAACCCATTGGTTTATATAATTTACATTAAATTTTCATGTGCTTAATCTTGTGTTCACACCTATAATCAAAATAATATATTATAGTTAAATTTATATAAAACATTTAAAACCCATAAATGACCAATTAAAACATTGAGATCATATAATAAATAAACATATGATTTAATTTAAACTATCCACATGGTGGCCATTCATAGGCCATATATCATAAGATAGGGTATAATATAAAATATTTAAATTTCATGGACTCATTAACATATCAAATATGATTTATAACATACAAGTGCTTAGTTTATTTGAATCAAGTGACCACATGACTAACATGTGGGAGTGGTTCAATAATTATAGGGTTATTGAGTATGACATGGTCACCAGACAATCTTTTAAAAAATTGTATGGACCCATTGTCAATTTGAATAATCTCTATTTGTTGGTTAGGCCCACAAGCTTAGATTATGGAAAGTGACAAAGAATTTATAAAATCTTAGGGATTGCTATTATAAGGTCAACCCTAAGCTTTGTGAAAATATTACGATGAAAGTCATCACTAGGAAAGATAAGATTTAGAGTAGATTACTATTACCAATTAATTTAAACCTTAATACAAAGGTCCATAATAAAACTAAATATTATAAAGTTACCTGAATGAATAATTAATTTAAATTAAAACCATAAACTTAGATTATTATTCAAAGTAACTAATTTAAATATAAACTAAAGGGGTCATCTTGCATATTAGATTTAGAATTTGAAACTATGACAATGAAGAAACCATTTTTAAACTGAGATAAAAATGATTAATTGCAAGTAAAAATATATGTCAGTTTTTACAAAAGAAGCTCCATGTTCCTATTAAAGAAATGGGGTGTGTTGGTGATAATAGAATCTGAACACCAAAATTTCCAAACCTAAAAGATCCAAAATTAGAAACCCAAAAACATGAAAATTGAAAACCATGCACCAAAAAATATTAAGAATATAAATAATGAATTGATATAAAACACCCCTATAACCTATAATATGAATCTTAAAAAAAATTAAAATTTAAAACTAAAACCTAAAATCTAAAAACCTTCAAACCCTCAAAATCTAAAAGAGCCCATCTTGAAAACTTTGAAAACATTAAAATCCTAAACTTGAAATATGAAAGCCTTGAACTTAAATACCATGAAAACATAGAAAATTAAAACTATAAACCTAAAAAACACAAAAAAATATAACCCAAAAACCTTAATCCTAAAAATCCTAAACTTGTAAAGATTGAAATCATCTAATTCTTCTTCAACATTACGAAACAACTCCTATTATGTTAGTATTATAGTGCATTGTCTGTTAGTAATGATGTTTGTTGACATCACCTTACTCATTGTTTAAGAAGTGGTTTCTAAAAACCATTATACTGGCCTTACTAAAATTTCATATCCCTTCATTATATAATAATGTATACTTCCATTATTTTTAGCTAGTTACGTGAAGTATGTAGATAAAAAGGAAGTTATGGAGTACATAGACACCATACATCTAATCTCTTAGATATTTTACTAACCTTAACATACTAAATATTTTTATATTTACATTCTACATTAGTTATTAGTTTTATTCTTTACATTCCTTTTTCATTTGTATAAGGTACTTTCATATCATTCAACATTCACAATTTAGTTCCACATATAACTATCTTAAATATGTTTAGGTAAGTTATACCCTAGATCCCCTCATTGGACCTAGATCAATGGTATTAAAGTGTTTCACTCCTCATATGATTTTAGAGTGGTGTTGTGGTGTTTTAGAAACTTTGATTCTATTTGTGTGCCCATTCATATGAATTTTTAATATAATAAGTTATGTCTCAAGACTCCTGACTCTTGATCATACATTCCTTTATGTCCACAGATGGGAGAAAAATTCTCAATTATTAAAATTTCAAAAAAAATCTATAATATGATAGAGGATACATTGAAAATATAATGAGAAGATTTGAAATAACATAAAACATGTGATTGAGTAATTATTGTTGATCATTTCTCATTACTTAACAAGTGGAAGACTCATTCCAACACCTATCATTCACATTGACTATTTTATGGTCACACTCCTTACAAGGTACAAGTCAATGTAGACATCCCTATGTTTGAAGGAAAAATAGTTGTAGCTTCCCTAGATAATTGGTTTAACCTAATTTGTTCATGCTACATGCTAAATCAATTATATGGCCATGAAAATATTATATTCATTCTTATAAAATATTCTTTATCAGTAAACAAATGGTAATAAAACTACAACTCTCCACATGAAAATCATGAACATGAGGTTTATTTAGACACATGTAAAAACATGTAATGATTTTGTAGAAGAAATTAGATAAGTATGTTAACCTATTGGAAACTATGATGACCTAAGAACATTAGGTTCTATTATTTTCAGTAAGGTAATAATCAATCTATGCAAGAATACGTAAATAGCTTTCATACTTTGGCATCCAAAATGGATGTTTAATATTTCAATAGTTTTTTTATTTTGAATTATATGTTAAGCATAAGGATGCATATCAACTAAGTTATTGATTTATTATAGATATCTTCAATTATTGTATCCTACATATTTTCTTAGATGTTTGAAGTAGAGTCCAAGTCTAATACTCAGATAAAATATTATACATCTTAGATCAAAAAATAACGTAAGTGTTCCAATCAAAATTAAAAATTAATAAATTGATCCAAATATTCTTCACATAAGAAGAAATTACCATTAAATGAATAGAATAATCAATCCAATACTAGTAAGTGGTGCTCAATTTATAACATCGATAGTCACTCGATCAAGGAGTTTTGTACTACAAAGACTCTTCTTGCATAAATTGAAGAAACATTTAAAAGCATTATGTCTATTTAAAATGGTAATAATATCATGTAATACGCACCTAGTGCCATGGTGGGTACTACAGACATATCAACTACCTTGGTTGTGATAGAGGAAGCTACATATTTTTTCCATTCTAAGATGTGGATTAATGTTTAGCCATTACACTTCATTATTGACAACATAAGTAATAAAAACCTAATTTATCCTATTTAAGTCCAAAAAATGAAATTTACACTATCCCCTCACCTAAAACCACCTTTATTGTATGGTTTAATGTGATATTTGAGAATAACATAACTAAATAGTGTTAATTAGTGTATAACATCAAGCCTTTCCAAGATATAGTCATTTTCAACATCACTCCATTAGAGGTATGTCATATTTTAATTTTAAAACCCTATATTTACTAGTAATAGATACCACCCACTAGAATTCGTTCCCAAACTATCACTAATTAATATTAAAAAAATGTAAGAAGCTAATCACATTTAATAAAAATATTGTGAGAAGCTAATCACATTTAATAAAAATATTGTGCTTCTATGATGAAGTACGAATGTAAGATCAGAATTACATAAATAATTCATAATATAGTTACTTAAATATTAGTATCACAAATCTTATATTTGAATATAAGTTAGAGAAATGACCTTTTTGGGTCACCATATGAATTTCCATCACATTATGCGGTGAAGTACACGATTGGATTAATTCCTAAACTACCTATACATAATGCCTCATTATAGTAAAAATTAATTTTGGATAATGAGGATATAAATTATAACATACATTAATTTTTTCAAAAAAGACATATCAGGCCTGACTCATCACCTTGTGGCACTCAGATTGTGCTTACGCAAAATAAGAATGACATAAGGAGGTTGTTTATTATTTACACAAATATTAACAAGATTATAGTGATTAACTGATATCCTCTTCCCAAAATTGAGTACTTGATGGACTATCTTAGTGGTGGAAAATTTATCACCAAAATTTATCTCAAATATAGATAGCATAAACTTTTTATAGAACACAAAAAACCTAGAAGATAACCTTCAAGGCTAAAAAGTGTTTTTTGAATGTTAGGTCATTTCCTTCATCTTAACTAATGCTTTAACTAAATTAATGGGGATGATGAGTGAAATTATAAGGCTATTATCCACTTCATTATTTTTAATATACCTTGATGACATCTTAATCTTTAGAAAAATGTGGGATGAAAATTTACACAATTTATAGAAAGTGATTGACACTCTATGAAATCATAAGTTCCATGCAAACATTGAAAAACATTCAATTTCCATATCATAAATATAGTAACTAGGATACATTTTAGACACATAAGGAATCATGTGGTCTTGATCTAGACTTAAGTAATCAAATAATGGTCATAACCAAATAATCTATAATAACTTTACAACTTCTTGGGATTAGAAAGTTTTTACAGGAGAATTATACTTAATTTTTTGTTGTATGAATTGTACTCTAGATAAAGTTACCAAAGGTGGTCCTAAATAAAAATTTATCTAGTCAATAATACAATATAATAGATTTAAGGAAATTCAATGTAGACTTTAATCCACATAATTAACAAACCATATTACATTGAGATTGATGCATCAAATGATGCGCTTGATGCATCCCTCACTAAATATGGTCATCCAATTACTTACCACAGTGAGAATTTCAGTACAACAATAACAAACTACCTAAAATATGATCATGAGATTTATGATATTCTTTATCCATGTATGATTTAGAAGTATTATATATTAGGCAAGGATATTTTTATCCATATAAATGACAAAAAAATTTAAATCTTGAAAATTCATAATAAGTTTCAACATGAGAAACATCAGAAATGTCTTCTTATATTTAATAGTTCTATATAAACATCAAATATAAGAAGAAAAGTGGAAAATCAAGTCATAGACTATCTAAGACATATTTTGTTTCAAGGTCTATTTTATGTAATTGATGTATGTGGACATGAAGTCAACACATGGTTATAATTTTATGCATTTTACATGGATTTGTTAGATATCTCTAAAAAATTACTTTGTGGTATTTTATTTTAAGATTTATACTTTTAGGATGTAATACTACAACACCTTCGACACTTGGGCATTCTACATGAGGTAGAGAAGCATACATTAATAATGGAATATCACTTATATAAGATTTTCAAGACATTTTGGTGTTAAAAATACTCTTGTAGTGTTACATAAGTACTTATTATTGCCATAACATATGGTATATGTTTTCAAATACATCAAGACACGTACTTCATGCACAATTTCCATAACATTAAATAAGAGAACATGTTTGTCCACACCACTATTAGTTCTAATGAGACCATAGGAATTTGTTTGTATAGAATTTATCTTAGGATACCCTACAATAAATAATGGTAATGATTTAATTTATGCATTAGTTGATATATTCTAAAATATGTAAATAATTATACCTTTTAATAAAGTAATATCAGTTCTAAAAACAAATTAAATTTACTTTCAACATGTTTGGATCCACTTAAGAGTCCACTAAATTATCCTATATACACAAATACAAAGTTTTTGATTAGTTTTTTGAAATCACTTTGGTATATACTAGGCATAAAGTTGAAATAGTCTACACATTCCATCAAAAAAATTATTGATAGACACAAGTATCAAACAAGATGACAATGCACTATCTTAGAGTGTATAATTCAAAAAAAAAAAAAAAATTGGGATGAAATATTGAATTTAATTTAGCATAACTAAAACATAAATTTTCATAGTTATACCATACATATTCATTTTATAGTTTGTTTGGGTTTCGAGCCTTTGACACCTATTGACATAACTCATATTATTTTTACATCAACAATAATAACTCCTTCAACTCAAAATTAAGTTCACAAATATATTTAGTTCATTGATCACATTCAAGACATTTAGTAATAAGTGAATACCATTATACAACAAGCTAATACTAAGTACAAGAAAACACTATGATAAGCATCAAAAAATGCATAAATTTTAGGTTGGTGTTTAAGTTGGGATACATTGGATAAAATAAATATTGATAGGAACTTACCACAAGCTTTGTGTGCTTAGGTATGGATCATACATCATCACCAAGAAAGTAAGGGATAATAAATTTTAGCTCAATATTACTCATTACATTGGATAGCATGATGTATTAAATACATGAATCTTAAATCATTGATTTACACCTTAGTTGGACACTTAAAACATGGCAAAGACTCTCCAACAAATAGAGATCAATGTAGATTATAATGTCCACATATAATTTGATTAAGTAATTTATGTATGAGTCAAAAGTATATGATGATAAGAGATGCCTCTCTTCCATATTTTTGAATTAGGTTGAGTTCCTTCAAAATTCCAATGGTTTGCAAAAGGGTAGGTTATTAATATATCTCCACAAATTTTATAATAATTGTATGAAATGTGGACAATTTTTATTCAAAGATGGATGAATAATCTAGGGGGATATAATAACTAAATCTTACCACAATAATTTTAATTTCTTAGTCATATTTATGTTTATATCATAAACTTATACATCAAGAGCAACACCTACATGTCAATTGATGAGATCTAAATCTTCTTAAATGTGACTAAATAATTCCTATAGTTTCAGTATGATAACACATAATTGTTTAATAATGGATGTTGATGATATCACTGCACTTATTATTTATAAAGTGGTTGCTACCAACACTTGTAATGATTCAAATTACACTTCATCTCCCTCCATTTTAAATTAATAAACACTTCCATTCATAGTTAGAGAAGAATGAAGTTAAGGAGTACATACACAACATATATCTAATATATTAGATATTATATAATAATATAACATTCCTATTAAATTCTACATCAGTTTTCTATTATCTTCTATACTACCCTTGTTCATTTTCACTGTGTATTTTCATATCATTTAAAATAAAAAATTAGATTCCATATATAACCCTCTTAAATTTGTTTCAGTAATTTATCTACTAGGTTTTCTCCTGGGCTGGTGATCAAGCCATGTAAACACATGTTAATAATAAATAATATTGTGTAGATGATTGAGACATTTAACACCACAATAGTAAATAACCCCAAATAAAATTATCCATAGGATTGTATTGCATCTCCAAACACCCTTACTGAGGCTTCTATGCTACATAGCTATAAAAGTAGTGTTAGTGGATGTGAACATGATTCTAGATGCAAATACCTATTATTATCCTTCTTCAACGTACACAATGAAATCAAAGAGGCTAAAACACAATATAAGAATAATAATAATATAAAAATAGATGAGATAATCTAGCCAATATTATAAATGTAAACGATCATAAAGGGAAATTTTAAAATTATTAAAAAAAATTCTTAAATTTTATCCATCGTCCATTATACAGAAATAATATAAAACACAAATGTCAATAAGAGATTTTGTTTTCACAATAAATGAAATCACATATTTGTATATAGCTGTATAATTTTAATTAAAGGTAAGGAGACTCATGAGGCCACCATGAGTTTAATTTTTTTACATGACTATAATGATACCAACAATTAATGGTATGCACTTGTGATTATCTATTTCACTCTTTATTTTTCTCCTTTTTACCAAAGTTATAGGTTCCAAATATAAGTGTCATCTATTATTTTACAAACCAATGTGTCGTATAATCACATATTTGTATATAGCTGTATAATTTTAATTAAAGGTAAGGAGACTCATGAGGCCACCATGAGTTTAATTTTTTTACATGACTATAATGATACCAACAATTAATGGTATGCACTTGTGATTATCTATTTCACTCTTTATTTTTCTCCTTTTTACCAAAGTTATAGGTTCCAAATATAAGTGTCATCTGTTATTTTACAAACCAATGTGTCATATTTAATTCTCCCCACTTCTCACCAAAAGTTTTTCTCTTGTAAATATTATGTGTCAATATTTTATTTCTAATTTAATTTTCACCAACTGTCTCAGAATCCTCCTTCCACTCATGTGAGTCTAAGGATGAAAATATATTGGTCTCTCTTTATATTTTCACCAACTAGTGGATTTTAGGTGTTCTCTTGAGATTTCCAAACTCCATTCATAAAATAAAATGACTATTCACCATAGCTTCCACTATGTGTATTTCAGTTCATGAAATGATAATTTTTAATTATTATTTCAAATGAAATCTCTATTGTTTTATCTTTGTGATTAATGTGGCCCCTTTTTACTTTTATCACCTTCATACTTTGATGGCCATGAAACATTCATATATTATTCCATGGTTATGTGAATGATAATTATCATGAAAATATAATGTGTTCATTTGAACTTGGGTCACCAAATGATAGGATATCAAGTTTTCATAAGATCAAATTACCACATAACCCATTTGTATGACATATGGATATCATTACCAACCCAAATGCTATGGTCCATTCTTTGTGGCTATCATATGTTGTAGATCTTATTATGTTACATCAAATCATATATCTCCCCAAAGTAAAATATGTAGATCCCATACCAATTTATCTCAACATAGGTATAATTTTGTTATCATTTATATAATATACAAAAAAATAAGATATATTGTGTTACCTTTATGGTATAACAAGGGTGAATCCAAAATCTCAATAATAAACGACATCAATAAATAAAATAATAACCCATCATAACAAAATTATTTTAAGTATAATTACCATGCCACATCATCATTATGCTAATGAGGAATATAATATATCATAAACTAGTAAGGTGTAAACAAATAGTTACGATCTCATAACCACACATAAAACTGTATGTATCGACATATGTATCCTAACAGAAAAGGATTTATGGTCTAGCATATCAATTTTTAAATGAAGTATTCACCATGAAATGATAAAAAAATGCACCATAATATATTTAAGGAGGACTCACATGGTACAAAAAAATGGGTCTCAATGCAAGGCACTACACTATTTAATTAATCCATAGAATTGGCATAGTGGATTATTATTTGGCATTCTATGAATATGTTAATTATTTTAATACCTTTGAACATAGTCATATTTTTAAGTCCACTTTTAGCTAGTTTGAATTAAGTATGAATCAAGACACTATTTAAATTTAAGTTATGTGTTCAATCTACTGACTTAAATTATTTTCATGGCCATCATGGTGTAGTAATTACTTATTTACATCTCCCAATGTATGCTAAATTCATAACCTATTGTAATTTTATCATTTAAAGAAATAATTTATAGTGATTTTAGAATAATTGGGTTGTATGTGGTATGTGTGTGGTTTTTGAATTCTAATAATACACATGTATCATAGAATAAGTAGGTGGATATCATATATAACAATGCATGAAATAATTATTTCCCCCCCACCATTATATACAAGTATGTAGGATAAACAAAGTACTAGAGGTATGATATTGATTACCACAAAGAAAATAAGTATGATTACATCTAGGATAAAATGATGAATTAGAAACAAGAGGATGAACAACTTAACTATCACATAGAATACATATAAACAAAAATAATATATATTTGGAATGGTATCAAATATAAAATTACATACAACTAGTAAACCCTTTACTAACATGATGCTTATTGACTATGAATATCTGAAATACCCACAAAATATGTGAGGGTTACATACTTGAGGTTTGAAAAGGTGAATGATCTAAAATGATCTTGGGTTTGTTTAAAACAACCTTAGGCTTTGAAATAATAAATTCAACAAAATATTTTTTGTCATTGTTCACAATAATGTTTTGAGTACTAGAGGATGGTAGAATAGGTTTAGCATGTATTAAAAATGGTTTCACAACAATTTTATTCACAACATTAACAATATAAAAATTAGGATATATTCTTTTGAGAATCAATTTGATCTGATAAATGATATATCTCTTGTTAAAATAAAGTGTAATGATTACAAAATTTCATAAATGTATGTTGAAACTATCTCCAATAAAATGCTATCATAATTTCCTCAAAACTAGTTTTCACTTGAATACGAAATGAATTTTTTTAATTTAGAATAGAGATTAAAACCTATAAATGAAATGTAATTACAAAACACTCAACACAATCATAGTCTAGTTCAATTTATAATTATTGAGAAATAAACATTTTTTAACCAGTTATTTTCCTTAGACATTATTCAAACAAGTCAATATATAATTATTTTCACTATAGATAAACCCACCTTTGAAATCTAGTGTGGAATCCAACTCTAGACACAAAATGAGGTCTACGTCTCCCCCCTGATAGTCTAAAACATAAATAATTAAGCATTCCATGGAAAGAGAGAACTAACCAAAGGGACATCCAACATATAACTTAGAGAGAGCCAACGAAAGAGATATCCAAACAAACCCCCCCAAGAGAGAAAGAGAACCATTGGGTTACCAAATTGACCCAAACCCAAAAAAGTTGGAAAAGGAAATAAGCCATAAATAGAACCAGAGGGGTCCCTAATAGCCTACAAACTAATTTTTACTAGATAAAGAACCATAGAATACTAAAATATAGAGAGGTTTCATAGAACCCCATTTCCATCCAAAAATGGAAACAAAAGGCAACAACCTAATAAACAACCTAGTCTCCCCAAGAGATCCCCTAACAATAAAAAAATAATAATCTTGGGCACAATAGGAGGCCCAAGTTTCCCATAGGGAATTCAAGTAGATTCTCAAGAAAGCACATGAGAAGGATTCCATGGGGAATCATTAAAGCTAATTAAAATAACTACTCCTCTAAGAATCCACTTATTGAGCACCAAATTATATCCACCTTTTCACTATCATGAAGAATATCCTCACCCTTGAGGGAAAAAACATGATTAAACATACAAGTAAACTATTTTGAAATAAATCTTGTAAATGCATGTAAATCATGAGAGGAAATGTAAACCCTCCCAAAAAATCCAATGCTTTCTTTTTACTTAAATAAGGAAAGGATTCCTCTAGGAATCCATTGAAAGTAATGAATCACGACAAGAGATACAAACATGAAGTTAAGCACCCCCTGGGGTTTTAAAAAGACCATCAAATCAAGTAACCAAAACATTCAATAGACAAAAAATAGGCAATAGCCTAATTAAAACTAGAAGATTAAAATGGCCAAATAACCTTTAGGGTCCTAAGAAAAACATGAAGATAAGTAGCAAACCCCTCCTTACCATCATGTGGATTATGTTCACAAATGAGTGATAGAGAAACCTAAAAACATGCACCAGGCCCCACCTTTTCAATGTTAATCACTTTTCCCAAGGATTCTCCTCCAAGAGGTAGAGGGAACTAAAGGACACCCCAATGCTAAGCATCCATCTTGACCTAAAAAGAGAGGAGAGAACAAAATTTAGATAAATACCAATTGATACCATTAAACTTTAAAATGAGATAATAATCTATAATGGGCAACAAGAATAATGGGAAGAGTGGGAAGAGGAGTAGGTATGGTAGTATGAATTTAGATGTAGGGGAGGAGGACTAAGAAGGTGATGATGATGGGGATGATGTGAATTTTGTGGAGGGTTCAAGAAAGGACAAATATGGAACGATCACTAGTGAATATGGAAAGGGTTTTGGTTTTATATTGTTATGGGCTTTAGTCTTTATGGACTGTTCTAATGTTGCCTCACCCTTGGTGAGATAGATTTGGTGCTTTGTGATGGAAAAAAATGAAAATATCAATTTATTTTATTTTTAGTGCATGTTAGACCTAATGTTAGATATTATGTATAAGCTTTGTGTGTCATAGAGTAGTGAGAAGTAATTTAGTTTCATTGGTCCTAGCACATTATTGGTTTTCATTTGCTACCTTGATTCGACTAGGTGCAAAACAATCAATATATAATTGTTACACCCTTAGTTTTCATGGAAAATATAATACATTCTTATCTATCCATTAATCAATCAAATTTTTAATAGGATGCACAATGAAAATCATCAAAAAAATATAGACAAAATATTTTAACATGTAAATTAAATTTTAATTAGTGTTTAAAATTTCATTTCCATGAAGAACAAATGTTCATAATGCTCATTTGGCCACTAAACACCAATAATATGACTATTTTAAGATCTCTAATTGATTTATATCTTGTGTTGGAGTGGAACAGATTGAACTTGGAACCTATGGAAAAATAATGTGACTTTCATGAATGCACATATACCAAATCTCCTATGTGTAAAATTTGAGTTTGAAACAAAATTATAAAAATTTGATATATATTTTCCCACTTGTAGGGATTTGAATATGTCACATCCAAAAGTGAGATTTGTTAAAAAAATCCATTTCTCCAATTCTCTTATGCCTCCATTTTAGTTTTATATAATAAAAACATACATACATACATACATACATACATACATACATACATACATACATGCATGCATGCATACATACATACATACATACATACATACATACATGAATACATACATACATACATACATACATACATACATACATACATACATACATACATACATACATTTGTTTAAGAAAATAAGCCAATATTAGGAACTAAAATAAATGCATTTTATTATTTACACAATAGTCAAAACAAAAAAATCATCTTTACCATAAAAAAATATATATGCCAAATAAAAAAAATCAATTCCTTTTCAAAACATTCACTTTCTCACACCTCATAAATTTCCTTGAAATCATGCAAATAAAAAAATTAATTTTCTTTCACATATATCCATATAACTACAAGAATTATTTAGATATTTCTCTCATTTATCATAAATTTAAAATTTCATTTAGAAAAATCTCAATAAAAATTTTAGGTGTTTGTTTGTTTGAGTTTATTTATTTATCTATTTATTTATTTTTTTCTAGTATTTTAGCTTTCAAAAATATTTTAAGACCAAAATTTATTTAAGAATTGAATGTATCATAATTTTAATGTTGTTATCTTAGACTATTATAAAAATACCACTTTGATTTTTCCTCCTCTAAAACTCACACATTCATAATTTTCTAGTTGGTCATTGCTCTAATTTTTCCTACACACACACACACACACACACACACACACACACACACACACGGACACGGTAAGGTATGGCTCATTACATGGATTCATTGTGGTGAAATTATAGTAACATGTAATAAATGAGAAAAAACATTGGATAATACTACTTTTCACAATTATAAGCTTTAAGTTATTAATATAATATTACAATGTTTCTTAGCTAATGCATTATTACCTTTTTTCCCTCATTATATGTTTAATCATTATAATTTGGTCATGAATAGTTGATAATGTAATTTTTGTGTAACATTCTCTTTAATTGACTTGAACACTTAATCTAGGCCTATTTAACCACCTTTATCTGTCATACACACCTATACACACCTATCCCTTTATAACTTTCTATCATTGGCCTATATAAATGCTCTCAATTTTTTAAAATCATCTCTAAGAATTCATAGGTATATACCATTTTTCAATTATCACATGCTTCCTTACAAGATAAGATCAACTAGTATAGATTAATAATGGTAAACAATTTTCACCCCTATGGTTTGATCTCGGCTTTCAACATTAAAACTTATTTTTTCAAAAGTTAAGTTAGATTTGTCCAAGATCTTTGAACTTTTAATAAATGGAAAAAATGGTAGGAGTAGGTGAGAGTAATTCAATGAAAAATTGATTTTTGTATTAGTGCATTAGACCAAATGTTAAATGAGGTAAATTATATAGTGAGAGATGCGATTGCCAAAATACTAACAACTCAATTCACTATTATAACAAAAAAATAAGTGTATTTTCACTGAATAACCTTAAAAAACCTAAACAAAGTGACTAATAATTATATAGGTAAAGTTACAAGTGGGTAAAAGCCTACACCAACACCCCCTATAGAGTATCTTAGGTGGGTAGAAGAATTGGTTCATAATAATGAGCCCTGATGAGGTACCCAAGCACAATACAACTCCCATGCAGTAGGGAAAAAGATAAAGATAGTAGGAAATAAAACCCTTCAAAAAAGAGAGAAAATAAGATAAGAGGGCTGAAAATTCCCATTAAGTATAAAACTACATGTAGCCATTCTATATCCTATAATGAAGTTCTTTGGAATTATTGTGGATCATAAGTAGATGCAATCAAGAGTGGATCATCCTAAAACAATGAATGTGTCTACCAAATGCTTGATGGATCTTAAACTAAGGTGTGATTCCTATACAATGAATTTTTCTCCTCATGCAAGGTAATAGGGATAACTACTCTATATAATGGTGGTGCAATGGGATCAGAGGCTACGAAGGACAATGTAATTCCCTATAAATATAGAATATATTTCTCAACATATAATGTCTCCTAGATAACTATACATGTTTCCTAAAATGTCTAAAATAGGCCAAAGGTAATTTGATTAAAAAATAACTCCTTAATATATGTAATGTGAAAAGGAGATGGTGGAGGTGAGTCCATCTAACTATTGTAGTCATTTATGCTAGAAGAAGAGTCATTAATATAAAATGTGTGCTCAAGATCATAAATGTCATCAAGTTTAGGCATGTTTGAAGAAGAGTAATTTTAATGAGAGTCAAAATTAAAGTGTGATAAGTTATATAGTCAATTATGATGATTGACTATTACCATAACCAATATAATATCATTGTATTACTTTATAACATACAATGAACCTAGAGTGAACTCAATTCACATGGTCAGACCAAGGTGGATGATCTGGTTAACTGATAAGAGACCAATTGAAAGTGTTGGAACACTTAGAAAATTATTGAATATTTCACCACTCACTTCAATAGACTCTCTCCTGAGAATCATTTTAGAAGTGCATTCACCAATTTGTATAAAGGACATGTAATATGGTTCCAAGGAACTGAACTCTATCTGTGAAGAGGCCATGTGATGTGAAGTACTAGAGTCAATGACCAATGTAGGAGTTTGAGGTAAAAATTTAAATAGGGACTTACCCATTACTTCCCCTTACCATTCTCTTTTGCCTTTACTATTTTTATTTGCCTTATAGGAGTCATGGGTTGATGAATATGGTTTGAGATATTTAGGAACACCTATATTGTACCTCTCAAGGATGCTTGTGAGGTGATTAATCATCTTCTTCAAACATTTGTTTTCATCATGATTTCCCAATAAAAATCTAAATTTTATCCTATATTTTGTAGACTTAACATTGGAAAAAGATGTTTCATTATTTGATTTGTAGGTGGAAGGATCTACATCCTTCTCTTGATCATTTCTATTCTCTTGATCTACATCCTTTTATCTCTTAGTAAAAATTGCATGCGACTGTAAGGACTTCACTATTCCCATTTATATCATCTTATCTTACTCCCAAATCAAGTTGGAAATAAAGGTATCTAAATAAAGGATCTTACATGTGGCTCCAAAATCACTTGTTGTGGTATGGAAAGTAGACATAAACATAAAATAGTCTAGACCCAATTTAGAGAGTATAGACCTAACAAATTGATTGTATTTTGTATCTATTCCACATTTTTTTAATGACAACCTCAAAAATCTAAACATGGATAAGAAATCTTGTGGGGTGTCAAAGTCACCTTGGCTCAAACTGATGAGCTCATTATCCAACTCATGGCCTATCATCACATCTTACTTCCCAAAGAGATTTTTCAGTGTGGTCCATACTTCATTAGGTCTTGTATAAGATTATATGTGAAATATTAGATTAGGAGAGACATAAAAATAGTAGTATGTGGAATTTACCACAATAGTTAAGCCATTTAACTTTATCTACTTCTAGTCTAGGTTTAGTTTATATTCCCATTTTAATAAATGAAAACCTTGGACTCAAAAATGATTTTCATTCTATATTTCCATTTTTGATATGTAAATGGTGTGAGAGAACCTAATGAAATTGAATCCATAGTGCAAAAAAGTGGTTGTTGTAAAAAGTAAACAAGAAATTTTGAAAATAAAAATTACAAAACACAACATAGTACCCCCTTAGAAATATTAGAGTGACCCACCCCCACTTCAATTTACAAATAAAATCATACTCGTATAGATGTTAAACACAACTAAGAATGTGACTTGAGTGATTAGTGTGTAAGTATAAGGAACTAGAGGGATGTTAGGCTCAACTGATAGTGCATCCATGAGAGTACATCATTTGGTTTAAATGGAAATGTAGTGGACCCAAGATTACCACTAGTACATAGATTAAAAAAATCAATTTTGAATAAGGCAACACTAAAAAAGTTATCGATCAAAAATTATATCCATTTTAAGATTTGAGCTAACATAAAAACTCTCCACCCAACATAAATTTAAAATGTTTACATTGAATGGATAATTGGTTGGGGATAATGTTAAGCCTCCACTAATAGGATTCAAAAATTAATTCCCCCCTCATTTGACCATACCATATGAGCAAGGGGCTAAGACTTGTATTGAGTGTTCCCCCTCCACCTTCTTTATTGATGTGATTGATGTAGGAGTGATGCCACTCCCAAAATGCCTATAAATTTCAAATGAATATTAGTAAATTTCACTTTATTTAATTTGATGATATTTTAGACATAGTAACATGGAAACAAGGAATTTGAAGTTCATAGAGTGCTCAAATAAGGGTCAAATTTTATTGTGTATATAGGGGTCTCGAGTTTTGATTTGGGTGCACACATGGGTGTCAGGGTCTAATAGGTGTGCATGTAAGGGTTTTTAGATCTATCAGGTGTGCATTTAGGTATTTTAAGTTCAAATGGGTGTGCATATAGGGTTATTGGGATCTATAGATGATGTTGTAGATAGAGGTGTTTAGGTCTGGTGAGCTTATAGATAGGGTTGTAAGGGTCTGGCAAGCTTACTGATAGGGGAATCACATTTAAACAAGTTTATAGATATAGGGGTGAAAGTACATCAAGGATATAATGTCTGCCCAAGTCTATTTTCTTACTACCAAAAGTCTGACCAAGACTAAAAATTGTTGAAACTGCCTACGAGGGTTAGAAACTTTGCTAAAAATAGAAAATCCAAAAAACTATAGATTTGGTATGGATCCTCAAAAAAATATCAAAAACCCATTTGAGAACTCAAAAAACCCATAAAACACATAAATTATTTCATGATTTGTGAATTCCATGATATGGATATGCGTAAAATCACTAAAAAGCCTTGAAACCCTAAAAAAATGCCAAAAATGGCTATCATAAATCTAGGTCATGTTTACAACCAATTTTAAGGTTTTCATACTTTTGAATTTTATTTTGATATCCTTTTTGTGATTGTATATTTTAAATGTTTAGTTTTTATGAATTTTTGAGAAATCCCACCAAACCTATGAAATTATTGAAAATCAAGAAAACAAACAAGAATGTATGTAATAAAGATCTCACTAAGGATTTCAAAAATAGAAAAATGGTTGTCATATTAGCTATGATAGCATTTCAGATTACTCCAAGATCTCTGAATGGCCAAGAAGTAAATGGAACCCTAAGAGTAGATGAGAGTAATGCAAAGTAAAATTGATTTTAATATTAGTCCATTTGTCAAATAGTATAAAGGAGGTACATTATATAGTGAGAGATTAGGTCACTAGAAAGGTAAAAAATCAACTCACTATTAGAAAAAAATTAAGTTTAATTTATCCTAATGAACCTAACAACTATAAACAAGTTGACTAATTATAATGTAGGTAAAACAAGGTGATTGAGACAAGGTGATCCTTTATCCCCCATCCTTTTTGTTATTATGGCTGATTGCTTGGGGAGATATATTGGGGACTTGGTCCATAGAGGTTTCTTTAAGGGATTACAACCTTCTTCCCATCCTCTAATTTTTTCTCATGGACACTTTGTTGATAACACCATCTTTATGGGTAAGGTTGAAGTCAAGGAAGCCAAAAATTTGAAGCAAGCTATTAACTTATATTTTTTTGCCTCTGGTCAATTGGTTAACTGGAATAAAAGTTGTGTTCTTTATCAACACCCCTATCTAGAGACAAAATAAAATTGCTAAAATCCTTGGATGTTCTATAGGATCTCTCCCCTCTTCTTACATGGGTCTTCCTCTTGGCCTGAAGGTCCCTGATGCCTTCTAGGAAGATCTTATTAACAAATTCAGCAAGAAACTTGCAGGATGGAAAGGAAATATTTTAAGCCAGGTAGGTAAGTTAACTCTTCTCAAAGCTTGTCTTTAAAGCATACCTACTTCTGCTTTAAGTCTCTTTATAATTCCTATTAAATTTGCTGAGTCTATTGAAACAATTCAAAGAAATTTTCTGTGAACTGGTACTGAGGAAAAAAGGAGGATGCCTTTAATTGATTGGGATCATGTTTGTAAACCTCTCAGTGAAGGGAGATTGGGAATCAGGAAAATCAAAAGTATGAACAAAGCTCTTTTAGCCAAACTAGGTTGGAGAGTTGACCATGACAACAAAGAGTGGAGTACCATATGGAAACATAAGTACCTCTTTAATGCTAAATCCCTTCCTGATTTCTTCTCTTCTCCTGATGTTATTCATCTTTCTTCCATATGGGGGGCTATTCAGGGGACCAATAAAACTCTAGAAAAGGATGTTCCTGGAAAATTGGTAATGGGCTTAAGGTGAAATTTTGGGATGATGTCTGGTTAAAGGATCATCCCTTGATTGGAGATTTTCATGACAAGGATTTAGTTGATCGATGCAAGCAGAGATATGGCATATTAGTTCGTCATTATTGGTAGAATGATTCCTGGGTGAATTTAATAGATGTTGATCAAGGCTTCAATAACATCCAATTATTCTCAATGTTGTCTCTCTTTATCCTTATCTTGAGGATGAGATTATTTGGCATGCTAACCCTAGTGGCCAATTTAAAGTCTCTACTATCTTTGCTTCAAAGGAAAAAGGGTAATCAAACTTTTTTGTCTCATGCCTGGATTAAGGGGCTCACCCCCAAAATTAATATCTTCTTTTGGATTCTACTTCAAAATAAAATTCTGACCCTTGACAATTTGCAAAAAAGAGGTATAAATGTGGTTAATAGGTGTATTTTATGCAAAAATGGACTTGAAGATAGAGACCATATGTTTTTGAATTGCTCTTACACCTAGCAATTTTGGACTGAGATTCTTAGTTTTTGGGGTATAACATGGGTCCATCAAAACAATGTGGAACTCTCTTTTAAAAGCTGGTGCTGCCCCTCTAAGGATCCTGATACTCATTTTCTTTGGAAACTAACTCTCCCTCATCTCTGGTGGGGTATCTAGAAAGAAAAAAACAATAAAATATTTAGAAGTAAAGAACTTCTAGGATGGGTGCTTGGTCAGAATATCATTAGAGCCATTAAGGAGAACTTTAAATCCCAGAGGGATTCTATTCAAACCTTCCAATTTGATAACCTTTTACGATCTGAAGGGTCTAATTTGAAAACTGATAATCCAAGATCGATCATAAAATGGTATGTTCCTCCTAATGGATGGATCAAAGGGAACTTTGATGGAGCAGCGAAGGGAAATCCAAGAAGAGCAAGATGTGGAGGGGTCTTGAGAGATCATGTGGGAAATGTAATTGATGCTATTGTTGTCCCAATTGGTAATTCGAATAGCCATATTGCTGAAGCTACTGCAACCCTCTACACTATTAAATTAGCTGTTGATTTGGGGTATTCCAAATTATGGTTGGAAGGTGATTCTTTGAATATTATTAACACCCTAAATAATAAAAATTCAATCTCATGGTCTATTGAGGCTACGGTTATGGAAATCAAAGCCTTAATTCAAAAATTTGAAAAAGTGGCCATATCCCATACATATTGAGAGGCCAATGGGGTCACTGACTGGATAGCCAATCATGCTATTCAAATGGGGCATAAGGTGAGGTGGCTTGATGAATTAAATAAGCACATTGATCTTAAAGCACTTATTAATTATGATGCCATTCATTCCAAAGTGGGAAAGATTTTCTTGGATTAGCAATTTAATGATTTGGTAGAGTGGCCTTATAGCTATCAGATTACCTTCCTTGAGGAGGTACATTCATGAGAATGTAATGTGGTCACTACATGTGTCATCAAAAAGGAAAACTCCATTTCAAGTAACAAATAACTGGGTCCATTTCAAACTTTTTGCCTTCTGTGTTTGGGTGCTTCTGGTTTTTTGTTTGCTTTGCAATATGAGGGTTGAACCACCGAAGCAAGAACCCAAAAAATGTGATGACTGGAAGGCTAGGCATGACGTATGGAAGATTCTACAGAAAGGGAAGGTGGTCAATTATTTGGAGCGTTTGCATGGCTTTAAACCCCATGTCACTACCGCCTTCTTTAAAAATTGGGTTGATGATAGAGTTACTCTCCACGGAGTCACTGTGAAGCTTACTAAGGACTTCATTGCTGAGGTCACGGGGCTTCCCATGGGTGGTATTAAGTTCTCAAAATAGACTAGTATCTCCAATGTGGCCTACAAAAAAATTTTGAAGACGGATGCAGAGGAGAAGCAACTGGAAAATAATGGAGACTTCTTTGATGTGGAATAGATAAAAGGAATTTGGTGAGATGTGCTATGCTGTATCCTTGAGTACTTTATCCTTGATGGTAGGAATAAAAGATTTCACAAATTTCATTTTTTTTTCTCAACCACTTTAGGCATAAGGATAGAATTTCTTTCCCTTTCTATCTGCATTTTTCGTTGCTTCAAAGCTTGTATGTCCATAGGAAGAAGGAGTCTTGCCCCATTTTACATAAAGGTCTGATACTTCTCATAGAGGGTTTTTGTAAAAATAAATCCATAGCTTCAACTCCTTCTTCTGACAAACATAAGGGTTCTCAGTCCATAAAGTCTAAGAAGGATGAGAATATTAAAGGGATAGAAAAGGTAAAACCAAAACCCTCTAGTTCTCAAAAACAAATTGTAGAAGAGGATTTTGAGTCGAAGAGTACTGAAAGCTCTGAGAAGGATGTCCCAAAGGAAGAGAAAGGGATGGATGTTGGGGAGTTTAGCTCCAATTTAGATAGATATCTGGAAACTAAAAGAAAAATTGAGAAAGGGAATGAAGAGGATACAACTGAGGGAAACTCAGAATAGAGCAATTCTGACAATGAGGGTAATCAAACTATGTCCAGGGGAGGTGTTAAAGACAAAGATATCTTAATTGATGATCCAATTTATATGAGAGAGGAAGATCACATGGTTTTGGCTTCTACTCCTGCTATAGAGACTGGGGGACAAAAAAAGGAGGACCTTGTTAAGCATGAAGACCCTGTTAAGACTAGAGAGGAGGAACTGATGGATAGAGAGGAACAAATTGAAAAGGTTGATTCCCCTCCACATGAGATTGGAAAAGACATTTGTGACTCTCCGCAGAGGGAAACCAAGCTTTCCTTCCTACATTCTGCCAAGTTCAAGGCCGACTCTATTCTCCAATTTAATTCTTGGATCTATAATGAAATAATGGGGTTGAAGAAGAAAGTGGAAACAATGCAACACAATTAGGATGTTGATCAGACCATAATCAATTGCTTGGAGGTGCAAATGAGAGATATCCCAAAAAAACTTAAAGATTATGAGCATAGTCTTAGAATGATCATCAAGGAAAGTAGAACAAAGATGGAGCAGGTAACATCAAGCATCTGTGCTGCTGCAGCTAGCCTTGGTAAAAGAGTAAATGAAGAAACAATATCCTTGGAGGGTCCAAGTAAGAGGACAAGGTAGAGTTTGAGGAAGAAAGCCTTGCAATTTTCTACTACTTTGGCTGCTAACTCCATCCAAGATACTGCTACGATTGGGAAGGAGGCTATTAAGATGATCATGGAATTGCAATAGAAGCCTAGGGTCTTCTTTGTTGGTTTTGTTCCTGTTCAGGTCCTTATTACTAGTTGTTGTAAGTGGTTCTTGTTTTTGGTCCTATTTCTTGGTTCTTGGTCTAAAAATTTATTTTAGGTTCCAGGTCCTTGTAAAACCTAGGTACTTTTATTGGACTATGTTTGTGGTTTCAGGTCCCTGTAAAACCTGATTTTGATGCTACTCTTCAGTAGGTTTCAGGATTGCTTTTCCTGGTGGTGGTTAATGTTTTATCTTTTTTGATTCTGTTAAAGGGTTTTGGGGTCCCTTCGAAACCTACTTTTACCGTAATCTAAAAAAAATAATGTAGGTAAAACTACACATGAGAAAAATATAGAAGTTAAACCCTCCCTTGCAAGTTGTTATATTTTTATGATAGTTAGAATGAGGTTTTCCCCTTTTGGATTAATATAAAGACAAAACTATGTCACAGATTGTATTACTTTAAAATTTTAATATTGAGGTACACTTAAACTATTTCACATCGGGCAAAGCTTCACTATTATTCCCAAATATGATTATAATCATTTGAAGTAGTCCTTATCCAAGTCAATAGCCTATTATATTAAATTCAAAGGAAATCATTATCAAGTATTCAATCCATCTTTATATGTGTTCATGTAGAAAAAGAGTATAATTTCAAAAAACACTCTAAGTGGGAGAATTACATGGGCTTGAATTCAATCTTAAGAGTATTGGATACAAAAGGAGATGATCAATCATAACATGGGTGATTGGGGTCTTCTCAATCCGTTACATTATCCACATTCTCTTTATTTTTTTTAAATATTGCAAGCCTATTAGGGTTTAAACTTTGAATAAGTCATTAGTAGGTAATTTATGTGCATCTGAAATCAATTATCTACATACATGGGTATACCAACAAACTAGTAGTGATCCTACCCTAATTTCCCTATTTTCTTGTAGAGGACAATCAAATATTAGAGGACAATAGTTTAAGTCAATCATGTCCCATTCTGGATGATCCCTAACCTCATTAATTATAGTTAAAATTTATGTGGCACTTATAAAATTAGTCTAATTTGATTATTTTCATCTATTCTTGAGTTTCACATAGTCAGATCATAAATAATAAATAGTTACATATTTTGTATTTTTCATAGTTTCATTCAATGGTGATTTGTTGATTTTAGAAATTTTATTTCTTTCAACTTGTTTTAATTTATTTTAAAATTTTTGTTATCATTCTATTAATTTTATCATAACTATAGTTAATCACCAATTAATTCCAAATTTAGATGAAACTATGTGATAACCATTTAATTACCTAAATTATTAAAAAATTAAATGACATAATGATACTATCTTTATTAACCTCTATGTTTATAATATGACTAGATGATATTTTATGGTACACAAGGCCCTATATTTTTAAAAATATCATTAATATATGATCGTAACAATGTGTAATAGTTTTCTATAATTATCAATCATAGTGGGTTGTTTACAATAGAAGTCATAAAGTAAACTAGTTCCTAGATGTGCACCATGATGCACTATTTTGATTTTAATTTTTTACCTTAATAGCTCCTCTTGAAAAATATCTCCTCAAATATATTCCCTTATTTTTCACATTGTGTTTTTCACAACCTCTTCCCAAATACTAGTGTTCCATTTTACTTTTTGATCAATACACCATTCAAGGTGTAATTCAAGGCTTAGTAAATATTTGTTTCAACATTATCTAGTGTTCAAGTACATTTTTATGACCTCTTCCTAGTGTGTCACTTCCCTATATCTAAATTTTTCTTGGAAAATGCTATCCTTTATCAACAATTACACTAAATTCACACATTCTTCTATAAAATTTGCATAGCCTACTCAGTCCTTATATGTGGATATAATTATCAAAACTAGGACGAATATCATCCCACAAGAAACTAGTTCACCATTGAGTAACCCTTTAATCACTTCTATAATTACCATAAACTTAGGTCCATTCATTTTCAATTATTTCTCAAAATCTTTTCACCTAATAAATTCCAAATTAATCAATTCTAATAAATTCCCCATTTATTTAGTTAAGCTCTTTAGCACATGATGTTTCCATAATAGATCAATGGGATTGAATTTTATGGAATCCATCTTTGCCATTTTTTTTAATAACTACCTCCTCAAAAGTTCTTTCCTCATCTATGATATGGAACTTTATCATCTTTAATCGCTCCTCTAACCCTTTGTGCTTTCCCCTATCCATATCTCCAACTCTTCAATTATTTGAGGAGTTATGTCCATTCAGGCTTACCTTTTTTTAGTTACACTTTTGCCATTAGTTTTTACTACTTTTGTTATTCCAAAAATAGGTGCATGTTGATGACTAAACTTTATCCCATGAAGTTAAGGAAGAATTTTTTGGATATTTTTTGTGGGGTAATCTACTAAGGTTGATTAATAGTTGCACAAATCCTCAAAGTTGCTCTATAAATTTTGTATGTGCCTTCCCTACCTTGAACTTATCATTATCTTTAATTCTCTTTCTTTTGTTTAGTATCTAATCCACCAAGATGACTAATTTTTTAATGTCATTAACCCATTCCAAATTAGATAAATCCATCAAACATAGGTATTCTTTTGTAATGCACTAGTAGAGCCTTAATATTTTCAGTTCTATGATGGTCATTATCTTCTCTATTTATGTACCCCTACTCTTAGCCTCTACTATATGTTAATTTTGGATTCAAATGGTAGCATTGTTCATGATATTTTTATGAATTACCTCAATATCCATTTTCACCAACTCACTATGAGTTTCAATCTTAGTGAGATTCATTGGATAAATAAATGATATTTCACATTCATCATTAGTAATATCTAGGTCTTATTCTTGAGTGACTCCATCTTAAACATAAGATCATCCAAATGCTTATCAAATAAAAACATTTTCCTTTGGGTTTTTTGGTTGGTCCCTTAACACTCATTTTTTCCATAAATAGATGTCACTATATTATATCTTTATCTAGATGCTCTCTTTGATAATAAAGTCTTCATCATTATATATTTCTCTAGATGGGGGTTCATTTATTTTTTAGTGGGATACATTAGAATATAAAACTTCTAGATCACTCATGTTATTTTCACTTCCCTCTAGTTCCTCTTCATCTAATGTCTCAATGGGAATGACTTATTATTCTATATATACTTCTGCTTCATCCTTGTTGAGATCTTTCTGAGTGTTAGTGTCTTTTAATGTGGAGAATGCTGAGTTAATTTCAGCTTAGATATCTAATGTGTTCCTTACTTGCGTATCCAATGCATTTTTAATGGTTTTTGAATTTATTGTATTGTCCTTGGTATATTATTCTATGTTGTTTCACTCAATCTCTTCATTTTTTTATACTTCATGGTTGTTCTCAAATGGGGGAGGCATAAGAATCTCTAGGGTGGTTAAAATTCATGTAGCATCATTTTTGGCTGAAGGTTGAGGTGAGATCTATCTAGATGGAGATAGGATTTGTACAGGTAATTTGGGTAGTAACAAAGGATTGGGAAATGGTGGTTCCATTTGAGGTGGTCTTTTCAATTTTTTTTTTTTGAGAGTGGCATAATATCTTCCTAATCTAAGTCTGTGCACTCAAAGTATTCTTAAATGGGTTTTATCACTATAATTTTATTCTTCATTGTCCCTTTTTCCTTTTCATTGGATGAAACTTTTGTGCCCTACCTTGTTTTACCTTAGAAGATAATATAAATGTATATATCTATAGCACTTGTTCTAGTTTCTATTATGTATCTCTCTTACATATATTTTTTTATCTTGAATTCATTAAATATCTTACATAACGACCTTTCTACAAAATCCAAATTTTGAGGATATATAATTGTGGAGTCATCATCCAAATAAATTATACCTCTTGACATAATATTATAAGGGTTAAAAACATGGATATTAAAAGCATCACATCCCCATCATTTTTTATAATACACACACACACACACACACACACACACACACACACACACACACACACACACACACACACACACACACACACACACACACACACACACACACACACACACACACACACACACAAACACACACACACACACACACACACACACACACACACACACAAAAACACACACACACACACACACACACACACACACACACACACACACACACACACACATTTATTGATCTTCATCGCATTTGGAACCCTATCAAAATCCTATAGAAAAGTGCAAAGTACCCATATGCCATATTGAGACATCTCAATAAGTTTCCATCTATGACTAATATTTTTGATAAAATAATGTTTCATGACTGCAAAAATTTCATATCCCATATATGCTACTAAAAGTGCCCTATAAATAGGACAATCATCTCCAAATGAAGAAATCATATTCTCTATCCATCTATCCATTTAAACCTATAATTTTTATTATATACCCAAAGGCACAAATGCTAACATTACCTTTCATCATATGACCTATATCCAAGAGGAAAGAACCAATCTTTGTCTCCATGGTCATATGGGATCTCAATTTCATCTAATATAATTAGCATTTCACCTCATATGAAATAATTGATAGATTGATGGAAATTTTACATGATTTCAATGATAGAATCAACAATTTATTTTGAAATATTTAATTTTACACCTTATGCACCCATTTTATGTGCAATGTAAAGGAATTACTTGTTAATATTAACCCACCACCTATCTTCTCCCAACTTGGTGCTCACTAACCTATCAAAAATCCATTTTTTGCATGGTCTTTTATCCTCTAAATATGAAATGTAAACTTCTCTTTTTCATAATTTCACAATTTCAAAACCCTTTCTACTTCTATGGTATTGGCTAATGTAGCCTTGATATCCTCACTTGAACATGATAATACTTTTGAATTAGAAATTCACCTAGGGTGACCTTTATTATGCACCCTAAAAAATATAAACTATATTTATTAACATAGGACAATAGAAACCATACCTAGTTTTTAGGATTACAAAAATTAGGAATTTAAAACAACTATAATAATCCATTTTTATCTAGTTCTAACTTGATATTTGTAGCATATGGTGCAATGGTTGTAATATTTTACTTTAATTTATGTGACCTTTGATTCCAAAATTTCTCCATGTAAATAAATTTTTGGGTATTAATTTTTTAAAATCTCTTTAAACATTGAATTAAAATTCCCCTTTAATTCCTCAATAGTTTCTTCCTTCTTGCACATGATTATAACTGTTAGATGTACAATCATTGAGAGTCAGAGGTGGGGGGTGGGTTGAATCAGTGAGCCAAAAGAATAAAACTTCAACTTTGATCTTTACAAACAATTTATCAATTACTACAAGCATTCATGAAGCATACACATCATTCATAGCAATGAGCAAGCGAGACAAAGCAAGATCAATCACATAACACATGACATACGTGGGAAACCCTCTTGGGGAATAAAACCCACTAAAACCCAGAATTGGATTACTTCCACATAATAAAAAGATCTAATTTAGACCATGTATAAATGATCAAGGAACTACAATACCTATTTAGTGAGACTACAATCCCACAAGGTGTTGTCACACCTGTCTAGTTGAGCTGTAATAACAACCAGACATTTTATCAAGTTTCACCTTTCAAGGAGGATATAACCACCTTTGATGTTGAGATACCAAAACAACACATATGAACACATCCAAATTTTCACTAATGTCTTCAACACTTGATGATGGACCTCTGATTATCACTCTACACCTTTGCTCACACTCAATCTACAAAAGCACTTTCTGCCAATAGAATTATGACCTACATGTCATAAAAATAGTCCTCAATATATTATAATATTCAACTCATCCTTAGGGTACTCTACCCCTCTTTCACTCCATAATTCACACATAAAAGACTCTTTCAAATATCTCCCAAGTCTCTCACTTACAAGAATAGAAACCAACACATTTGGTTCCACTATTTATTAAAAAACACAATTCCTTCTTTCTTGCACTCTAGGAGATTTATTTAACTCATATTTACTTGATGGCCTTTGTCTATAGAATCTAGTAATGTGATCTCTCTTTTCAAATTTTTAAAACACCATACTTCTTAATGGAAACATAATTTGTCTTACCATGTTTGGACATAATCTTGCCATATGTTCTTTGTCATGATAAAAAAACCTCTTCTTTTTGAAAAGGATGCACCTTGTATAATCTTATGTGGACAATGGTTTGAAAAGTGTCCCACATTAAGATAGTTGAAGCACGTACTTTTCCTAACTCTTTTTGACTGATGACCCACATCATAGTCCCATACAAACTCATTTCTAATAGGTCTCCTATACTCTCTAGACCTATTACAAAATTGAATACATGTATAAAAATAACCATTGAATCTTACATACCTCATGACACTTGGATATCTAATCTAATTTGTCTTTACTCTGCTAGCACCTTCAATTCTTGTCTAATGATTTGTATTTAAAGTATGATTATCCTATTTCACATTAGTCTTCATTTTATCTTGAGTAACATTATTTTTTTCTTCTTCATATCCAATACTAGTTCTATCACTAGCATGATTTTGACCACTCAGAAAGTTGTCCAAATCAGATGAGATATTTTCAAATATCAAAAATGTTTTCGTATTACTAGCTATCTTTTCTATCTCAGATTTTAAAAACTTAGTTTCAAAAACATACCTTGAAAATTCATATTCTTTAGCTTTTAGGATTGTAGATAGAATTTATAATTGACAACTAAGATGTTTGATCATATCTTCATGCTCCTTGGTGTCTTCATTTAATCTTTTCTCATACACATTGAATTTATCCTCATAGTCCTTGAGTTTAGATTTCATCTTCTTATGGATATTCTTGTCAATCTTTAATTCTTCAAGAGCATTCATCAATATAATCTCACAGTCCACCTCATCTCCATCATCATCTGAATCACTCCAAGTAGACTCCTTTTACTATAGGCAACTTCCTTCCTCAACCATGAGTAAGGATTCATCTTCAGTAGGACCATCATCTTCATGATCATATTCTGAGTCACTATCTTTAATCTCATTTGATAAGCTATAATATTCTTTAGTGTAAACACTCTTATTGTTCTTGAAGGACTTCCTCTTGTTGTCATACTTTTTGAATCCTTTCTTCCTATATTTCTTTTTATCTTCTTCTTGTCATTCACCATGATCTTCATCATCAATCATTTCATGATTATGAGGGCACTTACTAGAAAAATGTCCTATCTCTCCACAATTAAAACATTTGAAGGTTAGTTTACCCTTATACTTCTCTGAGTCTATGTTCAATTTCCTAGTAATCAAAGCAATTAGTTCATCATCATCAATATCAAATATGCTATCTTATTTGGATTTATTACCTTGGAACTTCTTCTTAGGCTTCATATCTATCTTGAACATAACTTACTTCTATGGTGGTGTATCATCATTTACTCTCATCTCATATGCAGTAAGGGTGCCATGCAATTGATTCATCTTTAACTAAGTAAGATCATGACTCTCTTCTATAATAGATACTTTTGGGTCAAACTTGAGAGATAGAGACCTTAATACATTTTGGACTACAATAGCCTCTTTAAGAGTCTTTCCAAGACCTATGATCATGTTCATAGTCTCATCAACTCTCTATAGAAAGGATGACAAAAAATATTCTTCCTTCATCTTCAGACTTTCAAATTGCCTTCTATGAGTCTAAAACTTAACAATCTTGTCTTTTGAATCTTATTCAAAAATGTTCTACATTTTGTCCCATATTTCTTTAGTAAATTTACAATGGATTACCTTGGTGCATTTAGTCTTTAAAAGACAACAAGTGATAGAATTCATTGGCATGAAATTGTTTTCAAACATCTTGTTTGTAAGACTATATGGATAAGTAGTAGGAGCAACATAACCATCTAGAATAGATTGCTCTATACATAAAACCCTATGAACATAATGTATGTCCTTATCCTTGCACTCCAAAAAGCATAATTGGATCCATTGAACATCAGTGCTTACTTAGTGGAGAAACCTCCTTGATGAATACCCATATTATACATTGGATCACCTTAAAGATGTTAAGCCTTTACCAAAGGACATGCTCTGATACCAATTGTTAGAGGTAAAATCATTGAGAGGGGGGCAATGAATTAGTAATCCCAAATAATCAAACTTTAATTATGATCTTTAAAAACACTTAATAAGTTACCAAAAGCATTCATGAAGCATACACATCATTCATAATAATGAGAAATAGAGTCAAATCAAAATCAATCACGCAATACATGACATATGTGGGAAACCCTCTTGGGGAATAAAACCCACTAAAACCTATAATTGGAATACTATCCTCTAATAATAAGATATTATTTATACCACATACAAATGATCAAGGAAATAAAATCCATATTTAGTTAAACTAAAATCCCACAAGGTGCTACCACACCTCTCTAACTAAGCTATAATAACAACAAGACCTTTTAGCAAGTTTCACCTTGTAAGGAGACTATAACCAACTTAGATGATAAGCTACCAAATAAAATCTATGAACACATACAACTTTGCACTCATGTCTTCAACACCTAATGATGGACCTATTATTATCACTCTACACCTTCACTCATAGTCAATCTGCAATATCACTATTCTTAAATCACCTCTAGGTGTGCTCAAATAACTCAAACATTGACCTGGTGCATAGGAACATCATGAACAAATACACACTCAACTTCTTCAGTATTATTCATACTGGAGATAAATTGATCACACCTATAAAATACACATAGATCATCATTATGGAGTATACAACACTCCCCAATATACAATCCATCAAGAGGCATCAAAACAATATCTATATAAGCTCAATTACTCTTCTTGGGTCACTTGCAAAACAAGTATGAACACACAGTCAAATTTGAACATTAATATATTTGACTATACAGTTAATTAGATGTGACATGGAGTCTTATTCATCTTTCTTTATTACAACATGAGAAAATTCTATATATATAGAAAGATATGGCCCAAAAACTAGACACTAGTTTTTCCCTTATTATATTCAAATATTTAAATGATAATGATCATAGTTAAACTTTGACAAAATTGATCATATATCATGTCATTTATAATTAGATAAATTAAAATCCATTGATCTTGTATGAAATTTAATTCATAAGCACCAATTCTCAAATTTTAAACATCTAATAATTGACCTCATCTCGTGCAACCTTGCAATGTTGACTCAATATGCACCATCGATCTCAGTGGATCAACTAGGTCTCTAACTATAAATGATCACCATTAGACCAATATATAAGATTAATCACTCAACTTTATATCTTTATCCTTTAACTTTTTTTATTTGTTAAACAATGTGCATTTCTTTCCATCTCACTAAACATGCATCATTGATCTTGATCTATATGATCACCCATGTACCGTTGGATCTTCATTTGGTCATGAACTTTAACTCTGTTAACCAGTGAACACTTTGAACTCTTTGACTTGATGCAAACCATATATATTAATTATATGAATTCCTATGAACCTTTAGATTTCCATTTGGTCCTAAACTTTAACTATGTGTAGAAATGACTATGGGGACCCCTATAATCCATCTGAGAAGCCATCTTTGAGCCTTAATAAAATTTTATGCACTTTGATGCATGATACAAAATTTAGACCATATGATATACCCACATAAGAGAATAAATCCATATAAAAATATTATCCTAGTACCCACACATGTGCAAGATATTCCATCCTCAAAATATTCACTTAGAATTTTCTTTCACAGAGCCAACTATGCCTGGAAGTACCTGAAAGGACAACTTTTCTCATGCATAACTTTTTCTACACTTTAGTGCATAATCTAAAATTTATCAAAAATAAAATATGAAAAAAGTAAACAAACCCATATGATCACCTTATCCTTAAATTTCTACATGTGTGAGATATTCCACCATCAAAATGCTTACTCATATCTTATTGCCATATTGTAAATTTGGTTGGCTATGGGAAACCATTGTCAAAATGCCTAAGATCCCAACTTTACACTTGCATATATTTTGACACATTACATCATGTGACCTAAACTTTGGCACATAATAACTAGGCAAAATATTGAACAAACCCATGTGACCATTTCCTCCTTACTCATACACATGTGGTAATGGTGACATCATCAAACTGCCTAATTAGATTTTCTACCACTAAACCCAAAGTGTCTAAATGGAAACAATGGATAATCAGATCAATTCGACTTATTTACACAACCAATAAAATAATATATAACATCTTAGTGACCTATTTCACATCTTCAATACATCATACTCATCCTTAAACATCTCTAACCATTACCAAAACAAAATATGAATGAAAAATACTGGGACAAACATATTGCACACTTTGTCATTATCACATAGACTATCAAGACACTTCATCCACTCACTAGGACACCTTCATGACATCATTGACAATACTCCAATAATAAAAACTATCAAATCTTTGAACATAGCTGCCCTTGGCTTAAATTTTCTTTAAAATAGTGGTTTAGAATGCTTATTGGTATATATGTTTTTGAAGCCACTAATTTTGTCTTACTATGAAAGTTTTACATACTGTAATTCTAATTTACTAACATCATGGATCAGATATTTATATAGATTTTAATGATTGATCCTACTTATTTTGACATGAAATGATACTTAGTTCACCATTTCTTTTATTCTTTTTCATTTAACATTTTATTTAAATTATTTGAAATGCCTTGTATGCCTGATTTTTGAGTTTAAGATACGTTAAAATTTATATACCTTGCTTAAATATTAATTTATCGAGTTCTTTTTCTCATTCTATAATGTGTGGGGTCTCAAATATTGCTAAACAATAATGATAAAAATGACTTGCGAAGAGTAATATATAATGCATGTCGACACTTTAATTCCTCAAATAATGTAAGGCATACATTTAAGTATCCATTAGTATTAGTTATAAATGAGAACATTTATTATCTATCAATTAAATTTGGTACACCTACTATAGGAATTTTAATTACTTTTGATGTAACCTTTCACAATCTCGTTTAGGTAGTACCAATGTCTTTTTCCACTTTTGTGTGTTCTTGGGTGCAACACATATCCTTTATTTTTGTACTTCCAAGCCTCTAGATATCATGTATCTAAATACTTTATAAAATTAATTTACACACATCTCCCTATCATTTATAATTTGAGACTTATTCCACCCCACAATAATTCTATGCATGGTCCAACAACTTAAGGTATAAATATGTATTTGGTTTTGTACAAACACGCTGAGACATGTTTCTCATTACAATATTGAATGCACAAATGCTTGATACATGGAATCATGCATTTTTTTAGTGTATGAGCAATATTTATAGGAGAAAAAATACTTTACATATTAACATGTAAACAAAACAACTAATATAAGAGTAATCAAGAAAAATACAAATCAAATGGTGTAATAAAACATCCTCATAAATAATTAGGTGTATCTTTCTTGACTCATATGACTAACTACATGAGGTTGTGAAACTTATTACTACTCTAAATACATAAAATTAATGTATTCATTATCGTAAGGGATCATATACACAAATAAAACTAAAAAAAAGAGAAACTACACTGATGTAAATAAGCCTTATTATAGATTTACTTATGTGGAGACTATATCCAACATGAATTTGGTTTACTCCCATTGAAGTGCTTAGTAGTTAGTACCACATATAACATATGAAATTTGAAAGTGCTAATGACGAATATGGTATAATTTATACAAGGACCCATCTAATGATTTTCATGTTTTTTGGGATTTTTATTAAATTTAGAGTCACATAAAAGGAATAACAGACTCATTTTCATGATATTTACTTTGATATTTTTATCATGCATGGATTTTTATGGCCTTTTAAACACCTTGAATCTAATGGGTGAAGACATTTTTTATTGTCCAATTTTCATGAATTCCTTGAGTCATGCATCAAGTAATTCTTAATCATCCATTTATCCAATGTACACAATTCATAAGGAAGGTACATGAAACTCCATTAGTAAAGCAACATCATGTCCATCCGCTAGTTGAAATTGAATGGATTTATCTAGGCGATTTTATGCTATTTGGTATGCCCAAAAAATAACAAGCACATGTCTATTCCAATCTTTATGCACTAAATTTTAAATATTTATTAAATGTTAAAAACATTATTAAATGGATCCATGCTTCCATTTTCATGAGGGTGGTAAGAGTTATTCTTATGATGTGCCACCATAAATTACATTTGTAGGATGGGCATGGGATTATTGATAAAATATGTGCCCTAGTCACTAATAAATATCATCATATAACCACATCTACTAATAATATTCTCAACATGTTATCACTACTATGTAGTTCCATTCTAATTATTCCTCAACCCATCATGTGAGATATTTTATAGTGGTGATAATATATCTTGTGTTAATACATATTACAGAAAGATACATTGGTCTAAATAAATCAATCAGACACTACTTTAATAAGGAATAATTGGCATTTAATCTCTCTTGTTGGGCTTACTTGTACATTGGAACACATCAATTTTATACAAATATTATTTTTTATCCTTATACAAAGTAGGCCACTACAGGATTTTTTTTTCATGTGGTAGTCTTACTTATATATTGCGTACGTGAAATCCATTCACATAATTTATACATAAATATTAGGTTCTCATCCTCTAAGACACATCTACATAATAAATTGTCACATACCATCTTGTAAATTTATCTTTTAATTATTTTTTAAGGGGCATCCTAGATCACAATTTATTTGGTTTCTGTGATATTCATGTCATTAGAAGGTTTGCTTTAAGTGAAAAAATATAATAAATTGAATAGATCTTGAAGAGTACACTAAAATTTCTATAAAATCACATAAGGTATACCATCCTTAATGTTGGTAGTGTCTTCCTCAAATTTGATTCATGACAAATAATGTGGTCCACAAATTTTTTTGCAAGGTTTAACCACTATATAAAATTAGAATTCTTGAAAGAGCACTTTCTACCTACATATGCACCCATGTAGAACTATAATATTAACCAAGAATTACATGATCTCATGATCTATGAAAAAAATAAATGATATGGTGAAGAGGTACTAATGAAACATATATAAATCACATATAATTAATAATGCTTTGTGTATAGTTAGGAATTCTAGAGTGAGCTTGTGACTAGTAAAATAGAGAGAATTATCCAGCTTTTCATATCTTGGTAATGATAGAATAAAAACAATGGATAATCTCTATGCATTGACATAAATATTAAAATAAGTGATCCACACTATGATGTTTTGTGGATAATTAAACTCTGTACTGTCCTTCAAACATTCACAATGTTCTACTCTTACAGTTCTACACACATTCTACAACACTCTACAAATTCTAAGCTAAGAAGATCTTCCTACATATAGAAATAGGAAACTTGAGCATGCTCTTACAACAAACAGTTAAGCCTCTTGAACAAGGGCTCTAAAAATAATATTGCTAACAATAGAGACGCAAGCTTGAGTCCACGACTCAAACTTATCATGCAAACACTCGCTGCTGTCCTCGGAAATAGATTTCTGGACACACAGGTAACCGACGTCGGTTCCTGCCTGTTTGCCTGTGACCGTCGCCGGTCGACCATATCACCGACGTCGGCACCTCTGCAACTGCTACTAACCGACGTCGGTCGCTCCTGACTGACGCCGGCGTCTGTGTAGACCCGAACCTGTTTAAGTTACATCAAGAATTTCTTGTATTTGATTTTAGTATCTTCTATTATTTATATAAGTAATTTATCTTTTAGAACTTGGTTGTTTAAGTGTGGATTGACAACCTCTAAGGAAGCTCATGCTTCTTGAATCTAACTTGCTAGGCAATTGGCCCAACTATCTACCTAATCAACCACTTATTTTAGTATTATCTTATTTTTAGGTCATTGTCTCAAGCTAAAGAAGAACTCTTTACAATCATTTGATTCAATGCACACACAACCAAGTAGGTTTTTAAACCATATCCATATCAAGTTTCTTTCTTCTTCCTCTTTTTGAATATAAATTAAAATTCACTGAAACATTTTGGCACACTTGGTTGATTTATTATGATTAGTGTATTTTATATATTTTATTTTAAATTATAAAATCCTTCTTATTGTTTTTCCATACATATAAATGGTCCATCCTTGCATAGTAAATATTCTAGTGGTGTAGTGGTCTTCTCATTGTTTTGGATAGACTTACACCTACATCCCTTAAGGGATGATTTATGCTTTGGATGGATCCATCAAGAGTTTTTACTTGTAAATTACATGATATGAAACATTATAAATGGCTTTTGAAACATATATTTCTTCGATTTCAAATAATTGTTTAGTTGTTGATCACGATCAAATATGATACGTAAGTTGGCATGATGATCCTTCACTAACTCATAGATAGTAAAATCATGCAGGTAGACTTGGAGAAATATTTAAATGAAGCCATGAAAATTCATGATAATATATATGGTACATTTTTTTATCCCATAGGGGATTACGTTATATGAAAATTATCCCAATTATGTTGTAAATGTGGTGTTAGGCATATATTACTCTTGAACATGTACTTGATAATGTAAAGAGAATTCATCAGTGAAATTTTCTACTGGATAAATTTTAAATATTACATCTCATTGTAGATATAGAATCCAAAGTGAGTTAGATCAAACATTAGTCAAGAAAACTTAAGGAAAATGAATAAAAACATAACTAAATAAGCCAACACTTTTGATAATGTTTTGAAAATGTTAATTAAGAGATAATGGAAAAAATCACATACAAAATACCTTCACAAGAGCATTCCATCACCCAAATGTATCTCAAAAAATGATTTTTTTGCTTGATTTGGTGCTCAAGTCTTTAGCAATATGACAAGGCAAAGCTCCTCCATCATCTCAAGTGCACCAATGAAACTAGGATCATGATAGTTGAATCAATCTTATGCCTATCTTAAAGATATAATTTTACAAATTAATCATAATAACACTGCATACACATGGCTTTTGAAGAGAATTTTACATAATAAATTTACACAAATAAAGCTTAAGACTAGTGGTCTTGGCCCTCCTATTTATAAATTTTTGAATTTGATCATATTTAACCATGACCAACCATCTTGAGATCAAGATGTTTGGCCATAAGTTAATCTAATTTTAGAGATTTAATCCATAAATATCCACACAAATATTTGAAGGGGCATTAAAGAGGCATGAGAGGCCTTAAACCTGATATTTGTTGCATTTCTGGCTTATGGATGCCATTCCACAAATGATGTCACCTGGTGATGGAGGTAATATAAATCAATTTCCAATTATAGGATATTCAATAAATTCCATGGATTTTCCACTTAAGCCCTTGATGTTTCCATGGATACTCAATTAATTTGCCTATGTGAGATTAATCAAATTTTATGCAATTATTCAGAAATTGGTTTCACACTATTAATCACACTCGTCAAAATGTCAAGTTAATATGTTGTAATTTGACTAGAGCATAATTAGAAGAAGGTGTCAGCTGTGTATAAACCAATATCCCATTTATAACATTATCGACACAAAATAACATATGAATGTGTTGTGTGCTTCTAAATTTGAGGAATTCAGTGATTCACAGGGTCAAATTACATTTTCATCATTTTAACTCAAAATGATTTAATAAAACTTAATAATCACATAAAATGCATATCCTCTTTTAGGGATACATTAGCCTAAATTATCACTTGTATATGAGAAGCTCGAACCATTTAGTGGGTTTAAGTGATTTTGGCTCAAATTGTGCATTTTCACAAATTTCAAGTAAGATTGATAAGTTTAACATAATGGTATTAGGAATTGGATGTCTACATTTTGCCCCTATTTGAGAAGTGTGACAAGACATTTGGTAAAGCAACATCTTTTCAAAGAAAAGAGTTGTTAAGATGAAGTCAGAAGGAAATGACCAATGACGCCCTATTGAGAGGACATATTAGGATGAAATAGATGGATGGACTCTTAAAAAAGAAAGAGAAATAGTGAAATTAACTTATGGGATAAATTAAACCCATATGAGTTAATGCTTGCACATGTTGATTCTCATTGATAAAAATATAATTAGAGTATAATGGGGCCTTAGGATGGGGGTAAGTGGGAAGGATACAATCTAAAAATATAAGTGACACACTTTGAACACACCTAAAGCTAGCGTATGAGCTATGCACTTAGGAACTGATCAATCACAATATAAGTTGCACACTAGAATATTTTGAAAATGAGGGAAAAATTATATAGATCTTGGAGTTAGAAGAAAAAAGAGAGTGTAGCTCCAAAGAGAGGAAATAATAATGTGCCCCTGTAGAATATATTTGATCGGTTGATAAAGCAATTGTGCCCTAGTAGGGTTGATTTTGATCACTGATAATTATTTTTACCCATGTAGGGATGATTTGATTCAATAGTTGGTCAATATGTTGTGCCCCAATAGGGAAAATTAGCAAGCATAGCTCAAAGATATATCCTAATTCATAGAATAAAGATGATCAATTTTAGATGTAGATGTGATGATCTAATGAATAAATAAGCCATAAGAAACTAGGCATATAAGGATGGATAAAGTGATGAAAGAGCTTAAAAAAAGAATGAAGGTAGCCAAGCTGAACTGAGATATGTCATGCATCCAAGCGCTACCTACATAGTCCAAAAGGACCTCAATCCGATGTAGTTCACCCAAAATTAAGAGAATGGAATGAAGAATATAATAAATAAAAACCATTGTTCAATTAAACTCATAATGTATGCCAAGAGATGCACATCTCGCATAGAGTCTGGTGTGTAAGACATTAGTACCTAATTGCATTGGTGCACTTGAGAGTTGATCATTGGATCTACATTTATTTTGACACTTATATCCAAAGCACATAGTGTTTACTATAGCAAAATGAAATTATGCATCATAAGTATGAGTAATAGATAATGCCATTGTATTTCAATTATAATGAGCTGGTTCAAATGTGAATATTTATAACTAAGGATGATGATAAGAACTACCAATACCATATTCATAATTGTTTAAATTTAAACAAAAAAAAAACAAAGAAAAAAAAGAAGAAAACATAAATGTAACCTAACATAAAATCAAGATATAAACAATCAAGATTTAAATAGGAACAAGAATGTATAAAAACAAAGAAAGAATAACTTAATAAACAACATGAAATCAAGATATGAATAATCAAGATCCATGTGTACTGGAAAGGAGTTCTTAAAAAATAAAACAAATAACAAGACAAAAAAGCAAAATAAAATTCCAAGAAGGAAAAAGAAGAAATGATAAAGGAAAGAAACAAAATCAGAACAAAAGAATAGACAAGAAAGCACAAAAAAACACCAATAAAAATCAAATAAACACACACAAACAAGAATTAGTCACAAAGTGAGTGTGGTTTGAAAATAATTATTCAAGAAAATGTAGTAGAGGCATTACATTATTCAACAAAATAATAAGAACAAGGACGCAAAGTTGCCCTTACATGATAGGGAAACAACATAGAATAAAAATTGGGGGGGGGGGGGGGGAAGAAGAAAAGGAAGAGGGTGGTTGAGTTATCTCAAAATGTACAAGATAAGTGGATGCTGCCTACATAGCTGCATGGTTGTGAGATCCAACATGAACTTCAAGTCAAACATAGTTCTCCCAGGAAATGGGATAGAAGAAGAGTGATGATCACAAATCAAGATTGATGTTGTAGATGAAAATGGGAAGATCTTGCAAAAAGGCAAGTGCATTCAAATCAATGCTTGAAAAATAACAATATCATGGGATCATAATAAACAAAAGTGAAAAGACAAATTTTTCATTTATTTTGTTGATCAATTTCTAATGTTTTTGTGTTTTTAAGGTCAACCAAAAAAGTTAAATTAAAAAAATGTCTAGGGAATCATCTAGTGAGGAGATGCACATCTATAGGTAAGAATTCAAACAATAACTAAACTAGCTACAACCATCGATTATGGATATAAAAAATGGAATAGGGAACTAACTAATCAAGGAGGTGCTCATCCAGGAGTAAGATTTCCAATAATAGTGAAATCTAGATGCAATGGCCCATGATTGTAAATTAATGAGAGTGAGATCCTACTAAGGCAACAATGCCTACTAAATAATAGCAAAATAAGAATAAAACAATATGTAGTGCTAGATAAATCTAAAGTGTCATTCAACAAGTAAAAACCTTGGGCTGATGTATTCATGTTCACTTGTCTTTAAGAAGAAACTACAAAATACTATTTAGGCTAAACTAGTTTGTAAAACTAGCCTTGAATGTGTTCATAATGCCTATGATTCATAATCAGGATCATAACTAGTCCAGGGATAAAATATGTCTAGGTTACAATGGCCCAGGGTATGAAAAGAATATGGTTCTAAATAGAACAGTCTATAATGAATAGGGTCTAAAAGAAGATGATCCAGGTAATATAAAATGATGGAATATAAATAATTGAGAGTACCAACTATCCAAAGGTTCAAATGTCCATAGTCATAAAATAATATGGTTCTCATGTCCAGGGTAGGTCAAAATGAATATGGTACAAGATAGGATGGTCTAGGATATAATGGTAGGATAAAATAACTTCAGCATAAGTTTCCCCTAAGTAAGGGGTCTTGTAGAAAATGGTTAGAAAGTTGTCAAGTGTAGAACCACTTGAGATGCACAATGTTCATGGGCTCTAAAATTTCTTCACCATATGGAGTAGCCAACTAGTATGCTCTCAATCCATAATTTGTTATGATCACATATGAGCCAAACTAATTGAGTTTAAACTTACCCTTTTTTTTGCATTCAAAATTTGTGTTCTTCTTGTTCTCTTTCAAGACCAAATCACCAATTTCAAACCCCCAAAGGATAATGCACTTATTATAGCTTCTATGTAATCTGTTCTGATAGGCCTTTAAGTTTTCTAGGGTAGCCAAATGATTACTATCAAGAATTTATAGTTCTTGCAACTTGAAGGGTCTATAATCTTCATCATATTCAATATTATCAAAAAAAACTTGTAATAAAGGTAGCTCAATCTCAATCAGGATAATAACTTATTTACCATAAACAAGGGAGTATGGAGTGGCTCTTATGGGGGTTTGATGACTAGTATGATAAGCCCAAAGGGTAGGAAAAATTTGCAAGTGCCAGTTATGGCTAACATCATTGAAAATCTTCTTAAGTATGGATAAAATGGTTTTCTTTGATTCCTCAGCTTGTCCATTGCCTTGCGGGTTAAATGGTGTAGATTTCTTGTGCTTGATTTTGAATTTTTCACAAAGTGCTTTAACATATCTATTTATAAATGATCCACCATTATTGGATATAATTCGAGTTGGGCTACCATATCAACAGATGATATGGTAATCTATAAACTTGGATATATTCCTACCAGTGACATAAGTGATAGGAATGGGCTCAATCCACTTATTAAAATACTTGGTAGTAGTTAAAATATGTTTATGGCCATTAAAAGGTATGGGGTTTATTTTCCTAATTAAATCAAGGCCCCATGTAGAAAACAACCATAGTGTAGTGATTAGGTGCAATGGTAATGAAGGTGCATGTATCAAATTTCTATGTTGTTGACAAGGAATACATTTCCTTACATAATTAAAAGAATTTATCTCCATTTTGGGCCAATAGTAACCTTTTTTGAGGAGTTTTTAGGTAATACTACACCATTGGTGTGGGCCCCACACATTCCTTCATGTACCTCCTTAAGCGCTAGCTTGGATTATACCGAAGATAAACAACGAAGTATCATTCCATCATATCCTTTATGATAAAGCATGTTTCCATGGAGGGTATAATGGGATATGTATTGAAGGAATTTTTTTGATGATTGTTAGAAAGGTTAGGTGGAAAAATGTGATCTCAAAAATAATTATAATATTTTTGAAACCAAGGAAGTTAAGGTGGGGGATTGGGACCATCAATGTCACATAACCTTCCTAAATATGACAAGACATGTGAAAGCTGTAGAAGATTTTTAATTAAAAAAAAAAAAACTCTTTAGCACTACTATTAATTTGTATCATGAACCCAATCATTGCCATTACATTGACATATCTATTATTGGACTAATTCAAACTATAGAGATTTAAAATGATTTGTGAGATTATCCACAATGAGTTTGTAGGGTACAAGCTTGTCATCTATAGTTTGATACTAATCAGTGGTTTGATTGATAATTAACTAGGAATTTCCATACACCATTAAATTTTGAATATCCCACTATACTGTAAGATGAAGTCTTGTAACAAGTGCTTCATATTTGGTTAAATTATTGGTATAATTGAAATTGATATGAAACACTTTGGGAATCAAATATCCTTATGGTGTAATCAATAAGATGCCAGCCCTAGATCCTCAAAAATTGAAGGAATCATCAAAATATAGTTTCTATTATTTAGGTTCATGTGCCTCTTCTTCTATTGTCATGATATAATCATCTGAAAAGTTGAATATGAGTGGTTAAGTGTCTATAATAGGGGCTTCTGCAAGTTTATTATAAATAATCTACCCCTTAATAGCTTTATGATTATGATACTAAATTTCAAACTTGATTAAGATCATGATCCATTTGGCCATGTGACCTATAAGAGCTACTTTGGATAATAAAAATTTGATAGGATCCACCTTAACAATAATAATTATTTTGTTGTTCAACATATAATGTTACAACTTTTGGGAAACAAAAAACCATATATAAACATGCCTTCTCAATAGGCATATAATTATGTTCATAAACCAACAATGTGTGTTTTGAATAATAAACTACATGTTCTTTACCTTGATCATTATGCTGGGCCAAAAGTGCCCCCATTGCATGCTCAGTCGTTGACATGTAAAGAAGTAATGGTTATCTAGGTGTTAGCAGTCTCAAAATTGGTGGGTTGGCCAAATATGTTATGATCTTTGCAAATTATAATTGACACTCATGATCCCATTAATGTGACCCCTTTCTTCAAGAGGTATGTAGATGGGTGGCACTTATCTGCTAATTGAGAAATGAACCTACAAATAGATTGATTATTTCCTTACAACCTTTGGATCTATTTAAGATTTGAAGGTGGAGGCATTTAAAAAATGGCCTTGACCTTGGTAGGGTTGACTTTTATCCCTCTATACGATACAATAAACCATAGCATTTTTCCCAAAGTGATACCAAAAACACACTTCTTAGGATTTAGATGGACTTTATAATTATGAAGTCTCTCAAAGATTCTCTATAGAACTTCAGGATGTCTAGCATGTGTTCTTGATTTAGATAGGATGTCATCAACACAATCCTCAATAATATCATGCATCATGTTATGGAATATGATAGTAATAACATGTTGATAAGTGGATCTAACATTCTTCAAGACAAATGGCATGACTTCAAACATAATGTTCCCCATGGGGTGGGAACATAGTCTTGTGTTAGTCTTATTTAGTTATCTTGATTTGATTATATCTAAAAAATCCATCCATGAGGGACATCATCTCATAGCTAGTAGTAGAATCGATAATCATGTCAATGTAGGGTAGAAGAAAATCATCTTTAGGGTATGCTTTATTTATATCTCTAAAATCAATACAAATACATATACCCTATGGCTTTTAGCTGATTGGAACTATGTTTGATATCTATTCAGAATAGTCTAATGGTCTTATAAAGCCTACTCCTAATAACTTCTCCAGTTTAACTTTTACCAAAAAGGTGATGCATGGATGCATCTTCCTTAGTTTTAGATTGATTGGCTTGACATCTCGATGAATAATAAGGTGATGCACAACCAAGTGAGGGTCTAATCCTAACATGTCAGAATATGCCTACTCCTAATAACTTCTCCCGTTTAACTTTTACCACAAAGGTGATGCATGGATGCATCTTCCTTAGTTTTAGATTGATTGGCTTGACATCTCGATGAATAATAAGGTGATGCACAACCAAGTAAGGGTCTAATCCTAACATGTCAAAATATGCCCATGTAAAATATCAATAAAATCCTTCAAAATGGAGATAATGTGTCTTGTTCCTCATCAATGAGAGAAGCTCCAAGGTAAACAATTTTGGGATCATCATATTTTCCTAGGTTCACTTAAATAGTGTTTTCTAAAAGAAGTGTAGAGCCATATTCAAGAATAGTAGGTAATGTGTGATCACTCAAGGGCTTGTCTTTTTCCTTACTTTTTCCCTAACCAACGAGTGCCTTAAAGAGGTTTTCACCTAAAGATATTGATTTTTTATCTTTTTTATGGTGAAGAAAGTTTTCCTACTCTCCAAAGTAGGCATAAAGATCCAAAGAAAAATCAAAGCCTTTCTTATGATCACCAGTTGGCAATCCATCTTTGAGAGCCATATATTATGAAATAATGTTACTATCTATATTATCCTCCCTATTTTTACTAAGACCTTAAGTAACTTTACATTACCCAAAACCATATAATTTACTACAACTCATTAATATGTGATCCTAAGAACCCAAAGAAATCTATAATTACCAATGATTATAGGTTGTTTAGAATAAATTTTATAAAACAAACTAGTTCCTATATGTGCACAATGATGCAATATGTTAGCTCATTTTTTTACCTCAATATCTTCTCTTGTAGAATATCTCCTCACATGACCCCTTATTTTATTCTTTGTATTCTACGTAACTTCTTCCCTAACATTTATGTTTCCTATTTTATGTTGACCAATATGATGTTCAAAGAATAACTGATAACTTTGTCAATATTTAGTTAAGACTCTTCCTTGGTATTCATGCACATTGGCTCTAGCTTGTCCTAGTGTGTCACTTTCAAATATATACATTATGCTTAAACAAAACTATATTTACTAATGGTTCTACTAAATTCACACATTCTCTCTCAGAATGTGTGCAGGATACACACTACCTACACATGGTTATACTTGTCAAAATTAGGGCCAACACAAAATCTAAAACTATCAATTAAAAAAATAATTTGTGCTCACATCTTCTCTATTCTACTATGATACAATATTATGATTTTAACAAAAATAAAAATATATAAAATAAAACCAAAAAAAAAAATTATGTGACAATCCAATTTGATTTGTTTCATTCATATATATAAATTTATGATATGTATTATTTTACAACCATTTAAAATCTAAAGAAGAAACCAAACGTAAAGCTTATATTTTTACCTTTTATCTTCATTCAAGTGCATTTCTAATATATATATTTTTAAATTCCATTCATTTGAATGCATTTTCATTATCATTATGGGTGGGTGAACAAATTTGTGGTAGCCTTTATGAAAATTTATATGATTGAATCTATGGTTTTAGGCATTGCATATATTACAACCATAATATTTTTTATGCTTTAACAACTCTACATGTGCCTAATGTTTCCTACATGGATCCTAATTTTGTGATTGTAAATATAACATTTCATTCAAAAAATAAAAATAAAATATCAAGACATTAACTTTTAATTTCATAAATGGAATTAAAATATTAAGAATAGATAAAGTGGAAATAACCTATATTTATTTAATTGGCCATTAATTACCTCTTTCCCTAAAAGAACATAACTTTCACTATCAATACTTGCTCTGCATCCTATATAACTTTTCATTAGGAAATCATCTTCATACTTTTTTTCATAAAATGATGAGATTTACTATTATTTTTGAAATTTTTAATCTAATTAGAATAGTCCTTATATAGTTATATGTTCAATTAAGATATAATTATGGTCATGGTCCTTAAGCCATGTGTATTTATTCTATTTAAAAACAATTTGGATCTACTTATGATTGGACTAATGTTTTCTAATGATATTGCATCTAGAAAAAAATATTATTTTCTTGAACCTAGATAATATTATTAGTGGAATGATTCACATTACATTAAAAAATAATAATTAGTACAATTAGAATGTTGAAAATTCAAGTATTCAAACACATCATGACTCAAAATTATTGCTATAGGAACAAACAGGCTCCAAGACAAAAATTAGCCGGTCAAGGTACGACCCATAATATTAAAAAAAACTAGAGAGAAAATACTTAAGCACATGATACCACCCTAAAGAGGTAGAGGTAGAGGACCATCCTTGGAAAACACCACCTAGAAGTAGGGGATCCACCTTAATAATCTCTGGAGTAGTCCAACCGTCAATGAGGTCATCATGAATAGTGATAGACCATCCAACATTGAGTTGTAAAGGAACAAAAAAGCTAATAGAAGAGTTATTTGAAGGATTAACATCATAATTTCCATCAGAAATCCATCCACCTATGAGAGGGAAAGGATATAAGTGGCCCCTAATTCTAGAATGAATTTTGATTTGATGCCTTCTAGTAGGAGGATGTGGCAGACTATAGGGTGGGACATTAGGTGGTATTTGGATCATGGTTCAAGGGATACCCCCTAGTGGTTAAGGAGATATTTTAGGTGGTGGAGGTCCAAATCCATCTTTTAAATTTGAGTTTGAATCTACATATAGATCAAGGAAATAAAAACAACCTCTTAATTAATAGAAAATGAAATTTCACAAGTGTCATAATTAAATAGAACATTGTTTCCAGATTTTCATAGCTAAAAAAGAGTAATTGCATAGAATTATTATGATGGAAATGAAATAGTGTCCTAATAATTATAATAATCTACCAAGAGTTTTTATCATCAATAAAAATACTCAGGGTGGTAAGGATGGAATAATGAATGAATCCATCACTAGCTAGACTGGGATTTAGGACAAAACCATAAAATATGTTTAAAGGGCTCTAGACACTTGAAATATATATAAAATGGATGGGAAGTACAAATGTGGAAAAATATCTCACCAAGGGGAATTCCTTGAATTATCAAACACCAAAAAAATGAGCCAGTTTGGGCTTGAGGCCAGGATGCCACACATAATCTAGATCGGTGAGCCAAGTCCTGATAGAAGATTGGAGACCCTATGCCTTTTGAGTTTACCTAAAGATAGAGATAATGGACTCATCACCTAATAAATCAAATTGGGAGAGTAATTATTCAAATGAGTATCTCATTTCCACCTCCAATCCTTCTACTAGGCGCTAAGAGGATGCAAGCTAAGTTTATGCAACATGACATCAAGTAACAACTCCTGAATGTGAGGAATTGAAGGTAAGTTTGCATTATTTAACTAAATATTAATTTTTAATTCAACCTAAAGGATTCAATACTTGGAGGTAAAAAAATACCAAATAGTCTAAATCCCTTTATGAAATAAATACAAAGCTTTAATACCAGGTAATTCAGTAAGGAGAAGAGAAGAAGTAGTAAAAAGATGGAAACATCATAAGTTATGGTCATTAAAAGATAAACTTAATAAAAAATAATCCTCCACCCACCTCAAGTAGGGTTTGACAACTTCAAAAGCATTCCAAATGCTTTTGGCCATGAAAGAGACAAAGATCTTGAGAGGAGTAGTAGTAATGAGAATGGATTGGAAGCTAATATTATTCCAACTAGTTTTACCATAAGTATTTCCTACAAAGATACAATGTTGTAATAGAAATTTCCAAGATTTATTTCCCTCTATATCTTGAATAACATAATTAACACATAAGGTCATACTTTGTCGATAGGTGTCAATGATGCCCATACCATCTTTATCACAAGAGAAGTAACAAATATCCCAAGCCACATGATGAAAACCCTAGACATAATTAGAATTGTCCTAGAGAAAAACCTTAAGTATTTTGGCTAGTACCGCATAGGAAGCCTTTAAAGGAGCTTAATAGGAAGAATAATAGACATGAATAATGACCAAGTTTTTAGTGCAAGCCTAAAACTTGCCTGCTAGAGAGAATGACTAAGTAATCTAGTATTCAATCTTATTTTGAATCCTATTAAGTATAGAGTGCAAAATCTTAGTTAGAGAACTATAAAAATCAATGTGGATGTCCAATAACTTGAGTTTTTCCCCTGTACCCCTCCCTCACTGATAAATCCATTGTCAATTATAATTGAGAAACCAATTAGGAATAGGCATCATACTTTGTCAAAAACACTACTTTTCCCTCTATTGGATAATGGAACCATAAGCAAGATAAAAAGTGTTAAGTCATTATATATTTTCCTTAAAGGTGGCCTCTTATTCTTTGAGCATGAGATAGGTGTTAACTACAAAGTGCCCATTGATGATATGGGAGGTGTGATTAGGTAAAATAATCACTTGAATAAGCTGTTCACAAGCTCTAAAATCTAGGAGATAACCCAAGCCTTCAAAATATAACACATAAATCACCAAAGTAATGGGACAACCTTGGATCATAGAGTGTTGAATCAAAATTCCCTCTATTTTATGACCATTTATAGTGAAGCAGGTTGAAGCATCATGAAGAAAACTCTAGACAACATAAATGAAATAGGGGTTGAAGCCAAGACCTCTAATCATGGATAGAATGCATTGCCACTCAATTATCTCATAATATTTTTCAAAATATAATTTAAAAAACATGGTTCTCTAGAGAGAGGATTGGGCCCAAGATGTGCCTTCCTAGACTTTAATTATATTATTTAAAATATAATACCCTCTAATAAAACATGTTTGCTTTGGTTTGATAATGATAGTTAAGACGATATGGATATGGTTAATGAGGGTTTTAGTAATAATATTGTAATAAACATTGAGAAATGTTATAGGCCTTTAATTGGTAAGAAACTTAGGATATCAAAATTTAGGAGTAAGATTGATATTATCTTGGTTCATCATGGCTCTAAGAGACTATTTTTTCAAGTCTTCCTTATAAACTTTCAATAATTAGGCCCACTAAACTCCCATGTGTATTTTAAAAATTCATAGGGGAAGTAATCAAAGATAGGGTATTTATTATTGTGAATGCAATATAGATCCTTTGTGAGCTCCTACAAGTTGAGTAGGGCATCACAAACCCATTGATCAATAGGAGTGATCTTGCGAGGCACCACATCAAGGCACTTATAAAAATATTGGGTTTAATTAGTTGTATAAGATTGATCTTGAAAAACCATATTTTAATGATAAATAAAAGTCAAAGAGATGTCTAGTTGAGAAGTAGGCTAGGATTTAGCCACTTGAATGGGTTTGATTTACTTGTGATCTTGCTTATATTTTAACATTGTTGATATAAACTATTTGGAGGCCTTGTCATCAAATTTAAGCCATTGTAGCTAAGATCATAATGGAGTACCTCTAGCTATATGGTTATTTGCCACTTTAAAGTGGTGTTTGAGAGAGGTTGTAAGCCTTTATAACTTCACATTGAAGGGACCAAGCTCAATATAAATAGAGACCCACTGAAACTCATTAAGCATGGCCTCTTTTGACTATTTTCTAACTCAAGCAATATGCTTTCCATAGTGGCAGAAGAAAGAAGTGGTGTGCAAAATTGCCTCATTCCACCACTCAATCTAGCTGGTGGTGTATGAGTGTCACATGTTAAGATTTTAGCTTTATGAGATGAGTTAGATCATTATAGCACGACTCATCATAAAATAATTAAAAAAGAATTGACTATGTGGCACATTGGAATGTCTTGAAGTCTATTCTACTTTGCAATAAATATGTGAATGGTCTAAAAAATAATCAGAATGGGCACTAACAGGGTGGCCATCAGTGTTGCAAAAGGAGAAACAAAATTTATCTAAAACAATAAAGTAATCAAGCTATTTGAGCACACAGTGATCCCCAAAATGGTAGTTGGACCATGTAAACTAAGATGTAGTGTTAAATGTTTATTGTCATAGGTGAAGATTGGCCATAACCCATTTATTTTTGAAATAATATCAAGCCTCACATTCACTAATGCACCATCACATGGGGAGGCCCCAAGCCTTTTCTTTGGGGTGTTGAATCATGTGAAAATATCCACATACCATTCATGTGGTAGTAGGAAATCCATCGGTGAAAGATCACCACAACAAGTAATGGTCAAGATTATTATTAGGTACATAGATGGTGAGAATTCCAAAAAAATGGCCATCGATATCAAGAATAATCTAGATTGTATGATGTGAAGGGTCTTCTCTAGTGGTAATAATTCCATAAGAAACCTTAGAATCAACTAAAATATAATCACCAAATCTTAAGTAAAAATCATGATTGGATTTATGTTCTTTGACTTATTAGTCATCATTTGGTGACTTTATTTTTATAAAATAAATCTTACTGTGATTGATCAATTTATGTCATGTAAATGCTTTAATACCTAAAAATTTAAGTAGACATGAATTGGATTATGTCTTTATTATTTATTATAAAGACAAAAATCTAAATTTTCTTTTAATGGTGCAACATTTATAAAGATGCATTATTATATCCATGTGTAATAATAAATATATATAAAAATTAAAGACGGAACTTTAAAATATAATAATTATTTTTTCATTAGCAATAAACATAAAAAAAAAAAATTATAAATCCATTTGACATGAAAAAATAAATTCCATAGTCCTCTTTCATTAAAAAAAAATCCCATCTCAATGAAAAATACTATAATTAATTAGCTGAATAATCATCCTAATTATAAAGAAACTCTATTAATTTTATTAGGGTTTCAATCCCCTCCTTAGCTGTGATCCTTATTTTTTTTTGGTTTGGGAGTGGAAAAACCTATAAATATCTATCCCTACCAACAATTTATAAACCAATACATCATTTTATTTTACAAGAAGCCTTTTTTACAAAAATATGTTCACAACAGGTTTGCAAATATTAGTCTACATTTTTAAATTTATCATAACATTTCTTTAAACTCTTTTACGATGCTAAATTAGATTGTCTGATATTGGGTTCTAAATCTCACTCTTACAAAATTCTTCATTGCTAATATTTAAACATAAAATCATGCATAATGCAAATAAATAAACATTGGTGTGTTGTTTTTACATTGATTTTTTTGTAAAAATCCATGAACAAAAAATATGAGCACAAAACCCCTCCATAAAATTTTAAAGAAACAAACTATTTCATTAGATAATAAATTTTTGGATCTATTTTAGTAGTGACATGTCATAGATAGTGATAGATCTAAGATTTTCCAACAATGACAAGTGTACTAGTAAAGTCATTAAGTTGAAACTCTATAATCGATTCCACCTATTTTTAAAATATTCAAAATGTGTTGAATCACAAGCTATATATGTATTACAAGATTTGAAAATAATAATAAAAAAAGATAGGTTTTATAATTATTTTATTCATGTCTCTCTTCCAGTAGGTGCACAGATTGAATTCAAATCTCTCTTCATCTTTGGCCAAATATACTTCTTCTCCACCAAAGCTATTATCTTTGTCTTACCAAAATGTGTAGCCAAACCACCACTATGCAATTATCTTAAATAATATTGTCTCTTAGATACCTAGTTGGAATACACAATTGTTTCCCTTTGAAGAAATGACCATCTTACATAAGATACTCATCACAAACATTACTTGTATCACCTGTCAATAGATTCCTGCATTGCTAAATTATCTTGCCAAAATTTGGATTAATATCATATACTTGCTTAATAAATTCAAGTCCAACTACTTCACTCACCATAGTCATTATCAACCTCACTCACCACCTCAAATCATCAATTGCCTAATTATATTTTCTTGACTTATTCTTCAACACAAAATTATAACCCTTCTTGACAAAGACACCCACTTTACATGCCTACTATTTAAATTTTTTATAGTGTTTACATTCTTCAAAGCCTCGTGATCAATAAATAGGATAAACTCCTTACACACCAAATAATTCCTCCAATGTCTTAATGCTTGTATAATGGCATAAAATTCAATGTCATATGTAGAATGCTTTTTTCTCACCTCATTTAATTTCTCATGAAAATATGCTATTTGTTTCCCTTCTTGACTCGACATAGCACCAAATCCTACAAACAAAGCATCAAAATCAACCTCAAACACTTTGTTAAAATCTAGTAATGTTAAAATAGGCTTTTTTAATTTTTTTTTCTTCAACAACTCAAATTTTTTTGTTGTTTCCCTTGTCCATGCAAATTATTTTCCTCTCATATAATTTGTTATTGTTGGAACAAGACTACTAAAATTCTTAGTTAACGTTCCATAAAAGATTATTAAACCATGGAAACTTTTTACATCTTTTATGCTCTTTGGGATATGCCACTCAACAATAACCTTTAGTTTTTCTTCATCCATTATTATACCATCTTCTAATATTACAAATCCAAAAAATACCAAACTATTGTGCATAAACCTACACTTCATCAACTTCATATAGAGATTCATTTTTCTTAACAATTCTAATACCTTTCTCAAATGTTGTAAGTGATCTTCTTTAATTTTATTAAATATTACAATATCATAAAAATAAACCACTAAAAACTTACCACTTTATTATTATAACACTTGGTCATCACCCTTATAAATGTGTTGGGTGGCTTAGATAACTTGAATGACATCACCATCACCTCATACAAACCATCTCTAGTTTTGAATGTTATTTTCCATTCATCTCTTTCATGAATCTAAATCTAATAGTATCCACTCCTTAAATCATTATTGGTATAATATTTTTTTCCTACAAAAACATACATCATATCATTTGAATTAGGTATAGGAAACTTATACTTGATTGTAATTTTATTGATTGATCTACTATCCACACACATCCTCCACCCTCTATTTTTATTTAAAGTAAGTAATGTTGTTGTTTCACATGAACTCATGTTATCCCTTACTACACCCTTTCTCACCAAATTAATAATCTATTTATTTAATTTTGCATGTTCTACTGGACTCATTATATAAGTTACTTGATTAGGTAGAGCTGACCCTAGAATCAAATCAAGATGATAATGAATATCTCTCTTTTGTGGTAAACCATCTAACAACTCATGGGGTATAACATATGTATAATATTTTAACCTTATTGTTGATTTTTATAATACTTGTACCACTTCTGTGTCTTCTTTTTTAGTTACTAATGCATAATAATAACCTATTATTTTCATGCTTTTGATAAATTATTTTGTAGTCAGCATGATTTCAACTTGCCCTTCTCCTTTAGGAGGTAAAAAACTACCTTCATACCACCTTTCCAAAAACTATATGTGTTATTTGATCCATCATGAATTGATTTTCTATAAAACTATAATGGCCTTCCCAATAATACCTTATATGCATTCATTGGTATAACATCACACCATATTTCATCCTTATAAGATTTACCTTTAGACAACCTGATTAGTTACCTTTTATCTATTTTAACTTTATTCCCTTTATTAAACCATGAAATATGATAAGGATTACAATGCTTTCACACTGCAAACCTAGATTCTCAATCATGTCCTTAAAAACCATATTTTCAAAACCACCACCATCTATAATTAGTTTACATATCTTACCTCCATAATTAGGCCTTATTTGAAAGATATTTGTTTGTAGCCATCTATCACCAAATTATTTATTTTTCACATTTTATTTCCTTAGAGTAGTCATTATTATTATTATCATGCGATTTTCTCCAATATATTTTATTGCAACTTTAGTATTTTTCTCTATTATTTCAGCTTCAACTAAATTCACTCTTGTCTCCCTTATTTATCTTGGTAATATGGACACTCAAATTATATATGGCATTCTTATCCACATATGTAATAAACATAAGACCTATGTTGATTTGGAAGCCATCCTCTACCACCACCATAACTTTGTCTTATATGAAATCCACTTCCTCTTTATTGGTATTGAAATCCTTGTCTATTATCTTCTTGTTTTTTTGTATAATGTAATGATTCACTTCTAGTGGTATTAAACCCATATTTATTTATATTAAATCCACCTCATTCCCTTATTGGAGGGAATTATTCTCTACTTAGACCAATATATGTTCTTATAAAAGTTTGTTTATTTTGTTTTACTTCTACCTTCAAAGTTAATTGATCATGTTTCTCCATGTAAATTATTCTATGTATGCTTAATTCATCTTGAATAGAAAAATTCAAACCATTTAGATACCTTACATCAATATGATATTTTATTTTATCATGATCCTCTCATATAGAAAGATTATAAAACTCATATGTATACTCTTGTATACTAAGATCCTTCTACCTCAAAAATTGGAATCTTATGTATAGTGTTTGGGTATAATTCAGAGGAATAATTTTTTTCATCTTTTTCTCCATATTTTTTCATGAGTCGAACTTATCTTTACCTTTTTTCTATCTTTCTTTTTGTAGGTGATACCACCAAATCATTTCATGTCCCTTCAATTTTGTGCATGAAAATCTTACCTTCTTGTCTTCTCTCATAGTTTTACATTAGAGAAACTTCTACAAGATGTTCATCCAATATATCAACTCCTCTAGTTTTAAAACTTCTCCATAATCTAGAAAGTCAACCTTGATTCATTTGTTCGTTATAAATATATAACCATCCTCTCTTCCATTGATGGAAAATGTTCTTATTTCTCCTCTTGTAGAATATCTTGTCCATGATCAGTGTCATCCTCGACACCATCTTTTGCTCTCCTTTGTCTTTGATTCATAATGATATCAATAAATTATTATACTTACCTCTGTAGTTCTTGTATATTCTAGTTTATCTAAGCGATTCCTCCTAGTCCTCTCACCATCTCTTACACCTCCAAGATTCAATCTTGATTAGATACCAAATAATGAGCCTGAATACTATCAAGACAAGAAAATACCAATAGGCAAAGCTTATGAAACAATAATTATATTGATTGACATTGAATGATTCAAATAAATACAAACCATCCATAAATAAACCTCAACTAAAAATTGGATTTGATATGTAAAATTCAAGACTCTAAAAATAAATAAAACTTGACCTGTTATTTTTAGTAGAGCTAATATATTTAGTAAGTTTTGCATGCAAGTGTGTTAAGCTCTGAAAACCTCCAAAAATAAACTAAACACTAAAATTAACCTATAAAATGGATATAAACTAAAGTTCAAGTCCAATTAAAAAAATAAACAATTTTTAAAATTAGAAAAATACCAAAAATAATAATAAATTATAATTTTGGACCCTCAGATGGTCATGTATGGCCTTTGAAAATATCAAAAAATGTCTATAACTAAACATGCTAGGTTATGGCTACACTAAATTTTTGAGACAATCATTTTGGCATGAAGATGGACTCAAATAGAACTACAAATCAAAAGTTATAGCCTCCAAAATTTCAACATCTTTTTATACATCAATGGGGTTATATTTTCCCGTCTTAATGTGAAGGAGATGAAGAAAGAGGATCCAAGAGTTTCTCTGAGGAACACGATGGCCTTGTATGAGTATTTCATGATTCTTTATAGTCCCTTTTTTAGTCTACTCACTCCAATCCTCGACAAAACACCACCCCATTGATTAATCAACCAATATGCTTATGTATAGTGAGCAAAAAATGTGAGCTATATGCCTTTCTTCAGATCAAATTCATAGAAGTCTCTATAATTTCATCATCCTTCAAAGTATTATTGTAAAAATCTCTTCTTTTTGAACAATTAATAGAACGTCTTCTTTATTTTTTCTCTCTGTTAGCTTCTAACATTTAATGAATGTTATGCTGATGTTGAATTTATCAACTAGAGATTTTTATTTGATTTTTAGTTGAAATCGCTAGAAAATTATTGGTTAAAATTTAACTTTCCCATAGTGATGGTTCAAATCATAAGTTACACCTTCTAGCATAGAACAAATTTATGCTTAGAAGCCACGTTCAAGGGGTGTGTTTTCTAATTTGTCAAAATTCTTGGATTTTTTGGACTCAACCTTATCTACCTTTGACCTTTACTAATATGTTCCTTATTTTACTTATATAATGATAGAGATATAAATCATATTATCAGTGATATGTGCATTTTTTTAGCTTCTACCATCTTTAATGTGTGTGTGTGTGTATAAAATTTTGTCATTGAGTTATCTATTTTAATGAATAAATTCATACTAAAATTAAATGTATTTGTTCGAAGTGTACATATATACATTACACATTACTTATATAATATAGAATATAAAAATGTTATATCTATAAAACATACTAATAATATTTTTTTCTACTTAAAGTTATTAATTTTTTCATATTATTTATTATTGGATTGAGTTTCTATTACAAATTTACATGAAAACTCAACAATTTATAATATAACTATGCATTAGTCAATGTACTATTCACTACTACATTAGGCTTACATTATAATTTTGTATGCAAACTCAACTTTAAGTAATGGCAGGAACTAGCTACTACGTGACCCTTGTTTAGAACTCTAATTTACTAAACCAATCACCTAAAAATGAATGAGTCACATAGATATTTAACATGTATTAATAGTTGGTTGAAGGTGGTAAAACATATAAAAAATTAAAATATAAATCAATAAATTATTTTGACATCTAAGAACTGTCTTGTGACATGTGATCATATGCATATTAATAAGTTTGCATAGATGTGGAGACTTTCAACCCTACAAGAGTCAATAATCCCCATAAAAACTAGCCTTGAGAATTAATTACATCTCCTAACACCCTGGTCATGGTCTATATAGTACGTTAGTAAGAATAGTTCTAGTTGATGCAAATGTAGCTAAAAACACAAATTTATCATCTTATCCTTCTTCATCTCACCCAAATAATTATTAAAAGATGTAAACACAATGCATGAATAAGAATAACATGAAAATATATGTACCAAGAAAGGAGTTACCCATTTTGCATTTAAATGTGCCGAAACAACAACATTATAGTGACACAATTTCAAATAGGTTTATCATCTGCTGCAATTTTAGCCACAACACCTTTTGTTAGAAAAACAAGGTGTGAATGAACAGTTTATAATATACACGATTTTTTTATTTAGAACTCTAATTTTAATTTTTATTAATTGACATATATTTTTCTTATTATTTTATTTTATATAATTTTATTTAGTGCATACAAGAATTTCAAATAATTAACTGTGTAAAATTAATTTAATTTTTTACCTCTGAAAAAAAAGTTATTTTATAAAATGATTATGTATTTAATAGAATATTATATATAATTCTATTCATATCTTTTATAATTAAATATAATTTATGAAACTATTTAAATATAATTATATTAAATTTATTGAGTTTGATTTTGATTAATATTTTTATTTTAGATTTAAAAAAATTATTTTTTTCCCATGACCAAATCTGATTTATTGTTATTATAAGATTTCATTTAAATAAATTACGATTGATGATCACAACTATTAAATTGTATTTGTCTTTTTTTCTTAATGAGGAATTATGGTTGATGATCAAGAATGTCAAACAAAAACTAAACATTGAATATTTTGAAAAACTTTAATATGATTTCTTTTGACTATGAAAACATAAAATCCCTATAACATTTATGTTTGAACATAAAATGTATGACTATTTAAATATAATTATATTATAGATCCTAAAATTATAAATATGACAACCCTTCATGGATTTATGAACTAGATTCTTTGGCCATTTTTATGCGAATTCATCATGGTGTTCTTTGATGAAATCCTTATATATAACTATATTTGGGAGAAGCATCTGATACATCTGGACCACACCTTCCAAATCCTTATAGATAACCACTTAAGTGAAAAATGGTCCTAGTGTACTTTTATCCATAATGAAATTGAGTATGTTGGACACATCATCTCTAAGTAAAGCACCAATGTTGATCTTAAAAATATTGAGGATATGAATATTTGGTCTAACCCAAAATCACTCAAAAGCCTTTGTAGCCTTTTCTACCTAAATTGGTATTATTCAAAATTTGTCCAAGACTAATGAAACATTTATGGTCAATTAAAAGACATGTCAAAAGAATATTTTTATCAGTTATCCAAGGTAATAGGAAAAAGGATTTAAATTTGTCAAGCATGAAATTTTCACCACACATATTCTAGCTATGCCCAAATTCTCCAAACCATTTTCCATAAAAAATGATGCTTCCACTTGGTATTCTAATGAAAGATATCTAACCACTTTTATTCACCATTAAAACACTTATGGGAAAAAAATTATCATCCCATGAATGAGAAAGAAATGTTAGTTATAATTCATATGATTAAAAAATAACACCCATAATTATTTGAGAGGCACTTCTACTTTAAAAAACTCATCAACATAGCCTCACGTACTTCTTAGAGCAAAGATTATCTTACTTGATAAAAACTAATGGGTAACTAAATTAATTGGCTATGATTATGAGATTACCTAAAATAATGGTAAAGACATTCTTTTTTTCAATTTTTTGTCTCATAAGTATGAATAACAAAAAAACCTTGTGTGCATTATCCTTTCCCATGCCAAATTTCATGTATTAGGGACAACATTAAGGGTCCTATACCACCAATATTTAGAAACTCATTCAAGAAACTACCACTAGCCCTACCTCTCTACCAAACTAATGTTGAGATTATCACTATTTAAATCACAAAGGATATATAATATTGGCAACAAAATTAACACTGAGATAGACAAATTTATTATAACTTCATGCCTATCCATATGTTAGACACTTAGTTTTTTAAATATATATGAAAGGATCCATCAAAGTGTTTTATGGGAAGGTCTTGTTTAGTTTTTTAAATATATATGAAAGGATCCATCAAAGTGTTTTATGGGAAGGTATTAAACAAGACATCAAACAATTTGTGACAAAATGTGAAATGTATATGGGAAACAAATGGGAATTTGTCGCCACTGCATGTACGCTCCACCATTTACCTCTCTATATCTAAGAATGGTTAGAGATTTCCATATATATTTTTAGAGGTAGTACCCTAGCTAGTTATGAAATAAGTGATTGTCGTGGTGGTGGAGTACTCTCCTAGAATTAATATTTTTATACCCTTAGCCATCCTTTTATTTCCTTTGGTATTTCTCAAAAATTTGTCAAACAAATCTTGTACCTCCATAGGCAACCTACCTTAATTATGTGTGACCATTATTCTACTTTTACTAGTCACTTCTATAACAAAAATTTCTATCTCTATGGCACCAAAATTAAAATGAGTTATGCATACCATATGCAAAGTCATGGTGAAACAATTTTTTTTAGCAAATGCATGTAGACCTTTCTGCATTGTTTTCCATCTAATCAAAAAAATCTGTGGATCAAATTCTTGCCACTTATTGAATGCTGGTAGAAATATACATACTCCATGACCACCAAGATGACCCTATGTGAGTCTATTTATGGATAGCCACTACCTTATCTTTATACATACCTTATAGGAAACTCCAAAGTACATGTAGTTGATGCCACACTCTACACACATGAAATTATCCTTCAAACTCTAAAGCATAACTTTCATTTGGCACAAGACCACATGAAGAAACATGTCAATTAACATAACTTAGAACAATATATTGATGTTGTTGGCATGGTTTCTCTCTGATTCTAAAATTGTCAATAGTTATATTTTAAGCTTAAGGGTCATCATAAACTTGCACTAAAGTTTTATGGTCTTTAAAAAGTGTTTTACAAGATTAATTTCGTAGAGTAAAATTTGGAGCTTCACTCCTCAATGATTCATACATTTTTCTATGTATCATGTTCGAAAAGCTCATTAGTTAGAATATTAGGTTCCAAATAAAATTTATGGAGCTTGAGATTAAAGTCTCTAGTCTCTTATAACTTGAGTCTATCCTCTAAAAGCACAAACAATTAGGATATGTGGCATAGGAACCTTTACTCTAATTACAACAATAGTTTCCTCATCCCAACCATTAAGGATAATTTTTTTATGTGGGAGGGCATGCTAGTACACCTTCATCCTGACTCCTCTAGTTTGTATAAGGTATTGTTAATAAAATATAAGACACATATACTTCTTAATTTATCCTATTTTATATTTGTAGCTATCCCAAATGTATGGGAGGTATTAGTTGTCTTAATTAGAACAGATTTAATAGAGGGATTTTTTATGAAAAAATATCTTCAATTGAATATTTTGTATTGAGCTATGCTCAAAAGAATTTCCCCACTTGAAGATGCCAATCATACTTTGTAGTAAGATTATATCATTTCAATAAAATATTGTTATTCTCTTTCCATTAAGTGCATATTTATTATATTTCTGTTGTTATATTATTTTATTTTCAAGTAGTTTCCCAACAAGATAATCATTTTATTACTAAAATTAGTAGTGCCATTCTAAACATAGAAGGTGAAATGTTAATAAAGTTATCAATGGTGCTTATGTTATGAGGAAACTATGCAATCACTATGTAGAGCTTACTCAAATATATATTTTACTATCTAATTAACTTTTTAAAAATTAGTTAATAGACTTTTAAATGAAGGAACTCAAATCTTCATACGAGGTGTTACAATGAAATTTTAAGTAGGGATACTTTTATTTCTAGAATCAATTAGTGGAAGGTATTGAATTAAAGAGCCTATTATAATCATACATGAGTAACTGTTAATTCTCTTACAAAATTAGTTAATTCTCTTACAAAAATTTATGCTCTTTCTAAAATTTACCCTATTGACCTCTTTTTAAAAAAATCCCTATGAAGGAAGCCAAAGTTTTCTTGAAGATTGTTAATTAAGAGTACCAATGTTAAGCTCTCAAATTTATGTAAAAAATTTAAAATTCAAGATTAAGTTCTAAAACTATCAAGTTCAAGTTCTCAAATTATCAAATTCAAGTTTTCAAATTACATTGAAGCTCAAATCAACTTTAAATACTCATATTCAAATTTATAATTTCTATGCGTGTTCAATTTTTGTGAATTTTTTCTCAAATTCTTAGAAATTCATTTTCAATTTTGCAAATTCAATCTCAAATTATGAAGTTGAAGTTCTCAAGTTCAACTTTAAGTATAGATTCTCATGTTCAAGTTACAAATTCTCAATAAGTTCAAGACAACCATAAATTCTCAAATTATCAAAATCAAGTTCTCAAATTCTAGTCAAGTTGAAACTCTCAAATTATTATATGCATTTTAAAATTTTCATATTAAGTTGTGAAATTCATAAATTTTAGATTCAAATTCAAAATTTTTATTCTCAAATCATCTCTTATTCAATCTCTAAAGCTCTTAAATTCTTGAGGTGAAGTTTTCAAAATCTCAAGTCTAAAGTTCTCAATTTATTGAATTTAAATTTGTTCTCAAATTCACAAATTGTTAAATTCATTCTTAATTTTTCAGATTTTCAGGTTCAAGTCCTACAGTCTCAAGTTTAAACTCTCTAATTCTCAAGTTAAAGCTCACACAAACTTAACGTCAAATTCTCAAATTCATTTTTAAAAATTCTCAATAACATTGTCAACATTCTCATATATTTACTCAAAATCAAATTCTCGTGTTAATTCCCAATTTATTAAATCCATTTTCAAATTCTCAAATTCAAGTACAAATTATAAAATTTAATTATAAATTCTTAAGCTCAAACTCAAATTTTCAAGTTCAAATACATTAAAATTCATAAGTTCATGTTCAATCTTAAATTCAAATTCAAATTAAATTTCAAGTTAATTTATTTTATGTTTTACGTTCCATTTAAATTTATTATTATATATCATAAATATTTTTTAAATCTAATACAATAACAAGAATTGTTGTAATTACATGGGTTTATATACTAGAGTAGAAAACATACAATTGTACTTCATCGATATGAATACAGTCTTATATATACACGATAGACCATAGCCTATTTTACTTATCACGTTCATTATATTTATTGTTTTTTATTAAAATTCTAATTGGGATATTTTATTTTGTATTGAATATAATTTCATTGTTAATTTATTCAATTTTCTATCAATACCAACTACTATGTTGACTACACTCCCACCCAAGGCATTTAAAAACCTATCAAACCCTAAATCGATGGCTTCATATGCTAAGTCTTCCTCTAACATACCCCAACTATGATCTCAGGCCCCTACTACACTTCCATCTATTTCATTTGAGTAGACCAAGGATGGATCTAGAGTGGCAAATGGCTCCCTTGGCCAGATCAGCCATTTTTAATAAGAACAGTTCTGAGATAGGAGCCCATAACTTAAAACTCATACTTTCATCTCTATTATTAATAGGGGTCTGGATCTCATGGAGATGGAAAAGATGATGGATGTTGAAAACTAGAAGCTCGAAATCAAATACTTTGTTGATGCAGTTTCTCGCAACCCAGTGCCAAGAGTAGATCCCAAACCTCTCAAACTTAGTAGTGATTTTTGATGAGGAAGAGTCCAGGTGAGTGCTCAGATTGAAAGAATAATTTTTTCGCTGAAGGCATTAAATGCAGATTTGTGGATCACTGGATAAAGCTTCAATATATTCATGCCTCGAGTTCGAAGCATTGGCAACCCATCCTGAAAGGTAAACTTTAAATATAGCCATGTGTAAAAAGTTTGTTTATTATTATTCTCAGCCATATTGAGGGCAAGGAGAATATTGAAAACAAATTTCAGAGTTTGAATCATAACCCCTTCGTCTTGAAACCATGGTCACCTATGTTCAACCTTCTCACTAAACTTCTTAATGTAAAACCCATATGGGTTTGCCTATGCAATCTCCCAATTTAATTTTGGACTCAAATTAGTTTTAATTCAATTGATAAATACCTGGGTGAGTTTATACAAAATTTCCCATATATCAATCATTTCTCCTTCACTACTTTTGCCAAGATCTTGGTGAAAATTGACATCTCCAAAAATCTACCTAAAAAAAATATTTTACAAGTAGGATATCGCTCTTGGTATCAACCTATTGACTATGAAGGCTTGTTATTTTATATTCATTGTTGTTTTAGTACATGACATTTGACCAAAAACTGAAACTACCTTAGAAAAAAGAATGATTCTTCATGGTGGAAGGAATTGGTTTGTACCCACCTTACTATTTTAGTTGATTCCAATAGCGATGATTCTACCTCATCTTTGGATGATCTTGAATCCCATGTTCCCAATTAGGACCTTACAAGTACTCTTTATATAGAAGGAGACATGTTGGATGATCTAAACACTCCAAGGAAGGTTGCAGACTCAAGTAAAAAGACCTTTAGCTTAGATATCTCTATGGAGGAGAACTTGAGGATTCACATATTTAGGGAAGAACCAAACAATGATACATGTGCATAAGACAAATCTTAGTCCTATAAATTAATTTTAAAATACTTTCCCAGTTTAACCAAAAGTTTTGGAATACATGGGAGAGTGGACCAAGGTGCGAAAAAGGAAAAAAGGCAGAGGAACAATGGTTTAACATTCTAGTATGACCCTCCACTCAAGGGGACTCTAGGCAGAAGTTTCATAGAAGATGATTGAAAGTGGAGATAAGCCCCATGAATAAGTCATTGGATGTGTAGAAAAAGATTACTTGATGGCAACTTGGTTGGTAGAGGAAGATTATCTGCTGAGTGGATGATTAAAACTTTGGCTCCTCAGTTTTTCTCGATAGTGTGATTGATTTGTGGAGGCAAAAAATAACATGAGACTATCTATTTCTGGTCAGTATTTTATTATAAGCAGAGGTGTCACCTTTGGTAGGCTAAGGTTTAACTACTTGATAGGGGTTTGGTTCTATACGGGTTGTTATTTGAAACATCCTATTCAAACTTAAATATTTTATCTTTTGCAAAAAGTTAAAGGACTTTCTAAATCCTATAATTTATGATCAAATAAAAAAAATTCTTCCATTTATTAAATTAAAAGTAAAAAACCTATTTAGATTCTAATTCAATATTATTGAAACTTCGCTATGATCATTGAATTATTTTCTTAAAGTAATTGCGACTACCGTTGGTTGCAACTCCTAAATAACAACAGGCTGAAATGCTACAATCTAAATTCCATTAATGGCGTTGTATTTATTTTACACCAGGAAGCACCGGGATAATATTAAATTTTAAGAGATATACATTTTTATAGACACTTACTGCTGTCAAAACATTTCTTTTCATAATTGCTACACCATTATTATTGATATTTTCCTCTAATTTTAACACTCTTTTCATTTACAATTTAAATATGATGAGAAGGCATCTAATTTGTTTGACATTATCCCGATATTCTTGTTAATTATGGCAGAGGAAAAGAAGAACTACGCAGCAGAGAGCAAAACCCCAAATTGGAGGGAAAACATATATATTATATTCTATTCTATTCACAGCATTTGGAATACAATATTTATAAGTCTGTTTAGAAGCAGCTAGAAACTACTAGCAATAGCTATGGAAAGAGTAAACAAGAAGATAGAAATCCTATTACAGAGGAGTCTCGAGAATTCCAAAATAAATGCATTTACCTACTTCACGTACAAGCTACGAACAGTTGAATTAATACTAACACCTCTTCTTAATCTCAACTGTTGCAGTTATTAGCACTAACAATCCCCAAATGTTTTCTTTGAAATTCAAAAGCATTCTTTCCCAATGGCTATGTAAAGATGTCTGCTAGCTGATCTCGTGATCCACAGAAGTCAAGAGAAATTTATTTATTTTGGACAAGCTCTCGAATGAAGTGAAAGCGAGTGTCAATATGCTTGCTTTTCTTGTCAAAGACATGATTTCTAGACAGGGCAATTGCTGAGCTGTTATCACAGAAAATAGGACTTGGCTCTGTTTCAATATGTGCAAGATCATTCAGTATTCTTCTAAGCCATACTGCTTGACAAGCTGCTGTAGTTGCAGCCACATACTCTGCCTCTGCCGAAGATATTGAAACTATGGGCTGTTTCTTGGATGCCCATGAGATGAGATTTTTTCGCAAGTGAAAAGCATATCCTGATGTGCTTTTCCTATCATCTATGCTACCAGCATAATCACTATCTGTGTATCCTGAGAGTGAAGTATCTTCAGATTGAGTGTACCATAATCTATAGTTGATTGTCCTTGCAACAGATCTCAGAATTTTTTTTGCTACCTTCCAGTGTGAATTTTTTTGGAGAGTCCATGAATCTGGATATAAACCTTGCAACAAACATTATGTCAGGTCTAGTTGCAGTGGGGTAAAGAAGACTGCCAACTAGCCTCTTGTACAAGGTAGAATCAACTAATGGTCTATCATCGCGTTTGCTCAACTTTGTTCCTTGAGCAATGGGTGTGTCTGCTAGCTTGAAACTGTCCATTCTAATTTTTTTCAAATTTTTTGAAGCATACATTTGTTGACAGACAAAAAGACCTTGAGCAGATTGGTTGATTTCAATCCCCAAAAAGTATTTCATGAATCTAAGATCAGTCATTTCAAACTCTTTTTTCATGGCAGCTTTGAATTCTTCTAACATCAAATTTCATGTATAGAGCAAGTCATCAACATAAAGACAAACAATGAGACTTTTACCTTCATGATCTATTTTTGTATAGAGTGTTGGAGCAGTGCAAGTCATCAACATAAAGACAAACAATGAGACTTTTACCTTTATGATCTATTTTTGTATAGAGTGTTGGCTCATGACTGCTCTTGCTGAATCCATTGTTGATGAGGTAAGAGTCAATCCGACTGTACCAAGCTCTTGGAGCTTGTTTTAAGCCATTCAAGGATTTCTTCAACTTATATACTTTATGCTCTTGTCCTTTGATTTCAAACCCTGGTGGCTGATCTGTATATACCTCTTCTTCCAATATGCCATTTAAAAATGTAGATTTGACATCCATTTGGAGAACCTTCCATTTATTTTGAGCTGCAATAGCTAGAATAGTTCTAACTGTGACCAACCTTGCTACTGGAGCAAAGGTTTCTCCATAGTCTATGCCAAGTTGTTGAGCGAAACCCTTGGCAACCAACCTTGATTGTATTTTTCTATCTTTCCTTTGTCATTCAACTTTGTCTTATATACCCACTTCACACCAATGCTGGTTTTGTCACTTGCTAGATCGACAAGATCCCAATTTTTGTTCTTTACTATGGCTTCAATTTCCTGATTCATTGCATCAACCCTCTGTTCTTTTTTACTGCTTCTTCAAAGTCGGTTGGCTGATAGGAAAGAAAGGCAAAGAGATCTTGTTATTCAATTGCATTGTCCTACTCATATATTTCCCTTAGGCTTCTAGTTCTCTAATTGTCTATAGAGGAAGATGAATCACTACTGGGAGAATTATCATTTCCAGAGTGTTGTTGCTGACCTTGTACTTGAAATCTTGGTAGCCTTGGTGGATGAACTTGATGATCTGAAGGTTCATCAAATAGATGTAATGGATTTGGATCATTCAAAGTTTCATTTTCTTGATCACTCCATGATTTATTCTCAAAGAACTTGACATCTCTGCTCACCATGAATTTCTTGGTGATAGGATTGTAGAGTCTATAGAATTTTGATTGTTCACTATAGCCTACAAAGATGCACTTTTCACTCCTACTATCAAGTTTCTGTCTCAGCTCCTCTGGAACATGTGAAAATGCAATGCAACCAAAAATTCTAAAATGAGATACGTTCAACTTTTTACTAGACCAAGCCTCTTGTGGCACCTTGCCTTGAACACTAGTTGTAGGAGATCTATTTAAAATATAAAGTGCAGTAGCAACAGCTTCTACCCAATAGTCATTAGACAAATTCTTTTCTCTGAGCATGCATTTGGCCATATTCATGATGGTTTGATATTTCCTTTCAGCTACTCCATTTTGTTGTGGAGCATATCTAGTTGTGGTTTGCATAACGATGCCATGTTTGCAAAAATCTATGAAATATTTTGAGCTATATTCTCCTCCTCTATCAAATCTAAGCACTTTTATATATTAACCACTTTGTTTTTCTACTTCAGCCTCAAAGACTTGCAGAGCTCTCTCTTTTTTACTCTGAGCATTCAATGGTAGTAAATGAACCCTAAACTCTTTTTAAATAAAGAATTGGGAGAGCTTTTCCACCAATTAAAAGAGTAATCGGTTATAAATAACCAGAAACCTAGGTTTGTTGGATGACAATGCCATCCAACTAGGCAAAGTGACAAAAGCAAAGATGCTTTGGTCATGCCACACTCAAAGGCGTATTGCCCAGGGAGCATCTAGAAAAGCTAAGAGGCCGACAGGCCACCCCCACCACATGTTCTACTTCTTGCTTTATTGGGATTCCTTACTCGAATCATGGAGTAATATGATCACATGCTCCTATCAGATCAAAACTTTTATAAAAAGCAAACAGCATCTCGTAGCTGTAAATGGTAGAGGATAGGCCCACTCTACTAGCCAAGACAAGACCTTACCATGGGTCAGATGGTATGATTAGCTAGATCACACTTCAGGATTTGATTTCAATTAAATCATCTACATCTTTGTATTAAAGGGACAACGAACACTCCTTACAAGGTACAAGTCAATGTAGACATCCCTATGTTTGAAGGAAAAATAGTTGTAGCTTCCCTAGATAATTGGTTTAACCTAATTTGTTCATGCTACATGCTAAATCAATTATATGGCCATGAAAATATTATATTCATTCTTATAAAATATTCTTTATCAGTAAACAAATGGTAATAAAACTACAACTCTCCACATGAAAATCATGAACATGAGGTTTATTTAGACACATGTAAAAACATGTAATTATTTTGTAGAAGAAATTAGATAAGTATGTTAACCTATTGGAAACTATGATGACCTAAGCACATTAGGTTCTATTATTTTCAGTAAGGCAATAATCAATCTATGCAAGAATACGTAAATAGCTTTCATACTTTGGCATCCAAAATGGATGTTTAATATTTCAATAGTTTTTTTATTTTGAATTATATGTTAAGCATAAGGATGCATATCAACTAAGTTATTGATTTATTATAGATATCTTCAATTATTGTATCCTACATATTTTCTTAGATGTTTGAAGTAGAGTCCAAGTCTAATACTCAGATAAAATATTATACATCTTAGATCAAAAAATAACGTAAGTGTTCCAATCAAAATTAAAAATTAATAAATTGATCCAAATATTCTTCACATAAGAAGAAATTACCATTAAATGAATAGAATAATCAATCCAATACTAGTAAGTGGTGCTCAATTTATAACTTCGATAGTCACTCGATCAAGGAGTTTTGTACTACAAAGACTCTTCTTGCATAAATTGAAGAAACATTTAAAAGCATTATGTCTATTTAAAATGGTAATAATATCATGTAATACGAACCTAGTGCCATGGTGGGTACTACAAACATATCAACTACCTTGGTTGTGATAGAGGAAGCTACATATTTTTTCCATTCTAAGATGTGGATTAATGTTTAGCCATTACACTTCATTATTGACAACATAAGTAATAAAAACCTAATTTATCCTATTTAAGTCCAAAAAATGAAATTTACACTATCCCCTCACCTAAAACCACCTTTATTGTATGGTTTAATGTGATATTTGAGAATAACATAACTAAATAGTGTTAATTAGTGTATAACATCAAGCCTTTCCAAGATATAGTCATTTTCAACATCACTCCATTAGAGGTATGTCATATTTTAATTTTAAAACCCTATATTTACTAGTAATAGATACCACCCACTAGAATTCGTTCCCAAACTATCACTAATTAATATTAAAAAAATGTAAGAAGCTAATCACATTTAATAAAAATATTGTGAGAAGCTAATCACATTTAATAAAAATATTGTGCTTCTATGATGAAGTACGAATGTAAGATCAGAATTACATAAACAATTCATAATATAGTTACTTAAATATTAGTATCACAGATCTTATATTTGAATTATAAGTTAGAGAAATGACCTTTTTGGGTCACCATATGAATTTCCATCACATTATGCGGTGAAGTACACGATTGGATTAATTCCTAAACTACCTATACATAATGCCTCATTATAGTAAAAATTAATTTTGGATAATGAGGATATAAATTATAACATACATTAATTTTTTCAAAAAAGACATATCAGGGCTGACTCATCACCTTGTGGCACTCAAATTGTGCTTACACAAAATAAGAATGACATAAGGAGGTTGTTTATTATTTACACAAATCTTAACAAGATTATAGTGATTACCTGATATCCTCTTCCCAAAATTGAGTACTTGATGGACTATCTTAGTGGTGGAAAATTTATCACCAAAATTTATCTCAAATATAGATATCATAAACTTTTTATAGAACACAAAAAACCTAGAAGATAACCTTCAAGGCTAAAAAGTGTTTTTTGAATGTTAGCTCATTTCCTTCATCTTAACTAATGCTTTAACTAAATTAATGGGGATGATGAGTGAAATTATAAGGCTATTATCCACTTCATTATTTTTAATATACCTTGATGACATCTTAATCTTTAGAAAAATGTGGGATGAAAATTTACACAATTTATAGAAAGTGATTGACACTCTATGAAATCATAAGTTCCATGCAAACATTGAAAAACATTCAATTTCCATATCATAAATATAGTAACTAGGATACATTTTAGACACATAAGGAATCATGTGGTCTTGATCTAGACTTAAGTAATCAAATAATGGTCATAACCAAATAATCTATAATAACTTTACAACTTCTTGGGATTAGAAAGTTTTTACAGGAGAATTATACTTAATTTTTTGTTGTATGAATTGTACTCTAGATAAAGCTACCAAAGGTGGTCCTAAATAAAAATTTATCTAGTCAATAATACAATATAATAGATTTAAGGAAATTCAATGTAGACTTTAATCCACATAATTAACAAACCATATTACATTGAGATTGATGCATCAAATGATGCGCTTGATGCATCCCTCACTAAATATGGTCATCCAATTACTTACCACAGTGAGAATTTCAGTACAACAATAACAAACTACCTAAAATATGATCATGAGATTTATGATATTCTTTATCCATGTATGATTTAGAAGTATTATATATTAGGCAAGGATATTTTTATCCATATAAATGACAAAAAAATTTAAATCTTGAAAATTCATAATAAGTTACAACATGAGAAACATCAGAAATGTCTTCTTATATTTAATAGTTCTATATAAACATCAAATATAAGAAGAAAAGTGCAAAATCAAGTCATAGACTATCTAAGACATATTTTGTTTCAAGGTCTATTTTATGTAATTGATGTATGTGGACATGAAGTCAACACATGGTTATAATTTTATGCATTTTACATGGATTTGTTAGATATCTCTGAAAAATTACTTTGTGGTATTTTATTTTAATATTTATACTTTTAGGATGTAATACTACAACACCTTGGACACTTGGGCATTCTACATGAGGTAGAGAAGCATACATTAATAATGGAAGATCACTTATATAAGGTTTTCAAGACATTTTGGTGTTAAAAATACTCTTGTAGTGTTACATAAGTACTTATTATTGCCATAACATATGGTATATGTTTTCAAATACATCAAGACACGTACTTCATGCACAATTTCCATAACATTAAATAAGAGAACATGTTTGTCCACACCACTATTAGTTCTAATGAGACCATAGGAATTTGTTTGTATAGAATTTATCTCAGGATACCCTACAATAAATAATGGTAATGATTTAATTTATGCATTAGTTGATAGATTCTAAAATATGTAAATAATTATACCTTTTAATAAAGTAATATCAGTTCTAAAAACAAATTAAATTTACTTTCAACATGTTTGGATCCACTTAAGAGTCCACTAAATTATCCTATATACACAAATACAAAGTTTTTGATTAGTTTTTTGAAATCACTTTGGTCTATACTAGGCATAAAGTTGAAATAGTCTACACATTCCATCAAAAAAATTATTGATAGACACAAGTATCAAACAAGATGACAATGCACTATCTTAGAGTGTATAATTCAAAAAAAAAAAAAAAAAATTGGGATGAAATATTTAATTTAATTTAGCATAACTAAAACATAAATTTTCATAGTTATACCATACATATTCATTTTATAGTTTGTTTGGGTTTCGAGCCTTTGACACCTATTGACATAACTCATATTATTTTTACATCAACAATAATAACTCCTTCAACTCAAAATTAAGTTCACAAATATATTTAGTTCATTGATCACATTCAAGACATTTAGTAATAAGTGAATACCATTATACAACAAGCTAATACTAAGTACAAGAAAACACTATGATAAGCATAAAAAAATGCATAAATTTTAGGTTGGTGTTTAAGTTGGGATACATTGGATAAAATAAATATTGATAGGACCTTACCAAAAGCTTTGTGTGCTTAGGTATGGATCATACATCATCACCAAGAAAGTAAGGGATAATAAATTTTAGCTCAATATTACTCATTACATTGGATAGCATGATGTATTAAATACATGAATCTTAAATCATTGATTTACACCTTAGTTGGACACTTAAAACATGGCAAAGACTCTCCAACAAATAGAGATCAATGTAGATTATAATGTCCACATATAATTTGATCAAGTAATTTATGTATGAGTCAAAAGTATATGATGATAAGAGATGCCTCTCTTCCATATTGTTGAATTAGGTTGAGTTCCTTCAAAATTCCAATGGTTTGCAAAAGGGTAGGTTATTAATATATCTCCACAAATTTTATAATAATTGTATGAAATGTGGACAATTTTTATTCAAAGATGGATGAATAATCTAGGGGGATATAATAACTAAATGTTACCACAATAATTTTAATTTCTTAGTCATATTTATGTTTATATCATAAACTTATACATCAAGAGCAACACCTACATGTCAATTGATGAGATCTAAATCTTCTTAAATGTGACTAAATAATTCCTATAGTTTCAGTATGATAACACATAATTGTTTAATAATGGATGTTGATGATATCACTGCACTTATTATTTATAAAGTGGTTGCTACCAACACTTGTAATGATTCAAATTACACTTCATCTCCCTCCATTTTAAATTAATAAACACTTCCATTCATAGTTAGAGAAGAATGAAGTTAAGGAGTACATACACAACATATATCTAATATATTAGATATTATATAATAATATAACATTCCTATTAAATTCTACATCAGTTTTCTATTATCTTCTATACTTTCCTTGTTCATTTTCACTGTGTATTTTCATATCATTTAAAATAAAAAATTAGATTCCATATATAACTCTCTTAAATTTGTTTCAGTAATTTATCTACTAGGTTTCCTCCTGGGCTAGTGATCAAGCCATGTAAACACATGTTAATAATAAATAATATTGTGTAGATGATTGAGACATTTAACACCACAATAGTAAATAACCCCAAATAAAATTATCCATAGGATTGTATTGCATCTCCAAACACCCTTACTGAGGCTTCTATGCTACATAGCTATAAAAGTAGTGTTAGTGGATGTGAACATGATTCTAGATGCAAATACCTATTATTATCCTTCTTCAACGTACACAATGAAATCAAAGAGGCTAAAACACAATATAAGAATAATAATAATATAAAAATAGATGAGATAATCTAGCCAATATTATAAATGTAAACGATCATAAAGGGAAATTTTAAAATTATTAAAAAAAAATCCTTAAATTTTATCCATCCTCCATTATACAGAAATAATATAAAACACAAATGTCAATAAGAGATTTTGTTTTCACAATAAATGAAATCACATATTTGTATATAGCTGTATAATTTTAATTAAAGGTAAGGAGACTCATGAGGCCACCATGAGTTTAATTTTTTTACATGACTATAATGATACCAACAATTAATGGTATGCACTTGTGATTATCTATTTCACTCTTTATTTTTCTCCTTTTTACCAAAGTTATAGGTTCCAAATATAAGTGTCATCTGTTATTTTACAAACCAATGTGTCGTATAATCACATATTTGTATATAGCTGTATAATTTTAATTAAAGGTAAGAAGACTCATGAGGCCACCATGAGTTTAATTTTTTTACATGACTATAATGATACTAACAATTAATGGTATGCACTTGTGATTATCTATTTCACTCTTTATTTTTCTCCTTTTTACCAAAGTTATAGGTTCCAAATATAAGTGTCATCTGTTATTTTACAAACCAATGTGTCATATTTAATTCTCCCCACTTCTCACCAAAAGTTTTTCTCTTGTAAATATTGTGTGTCAATATTTTATTTCTAATTTAATTTTCACCAACTGTCTCAGAATCCTCCTTCCACTCATGTGAGTCTAAGGATGAAAATATATTGGTCTCTCTTTATATTTTCACCAACTAGTGGATTTTAGGTGTTCTCTTGAGATTTCCAAACTCCATTCATAAAATAAAATGACTATTCACCATAGCTTCCACTATGTGTATTTCAGTTCATGAAATGATAATTTTTAATTATTATTTCAAATGAAATCTCTATTGTTTTATCTTTGTGATTAATGTGGCCCCTTTTTACTTTTATCACCTTCATACTTTGATGGCCATGAAACATTCATATATTATTCCATGGTTATGTGAATGATAATTATCATGAAAATATAATGTGTTCATTTGAACTTGGGTCACCAAATGATAGGATATCAAGTTTTCATAAGATCAAATTACCACATAACCCATTTGTATGACATATGGATATCATTACCAACCCAAATGTTATGGTCCATTCTTTGTGGCTATCATATGTTGTAGATCTTATTATGTTACATCAAATCATATATCTCCCCAAAGTAAAATATGTAGATCCCATACCAATTTATCTCAAAATAGGTATAATTTTGTTATCATTTATATAATATACAAAAAAATAAGATATATTGTGTTACCTTTATGGTATAACAAGGGTGAATCCAAAATCTCAATAATAAACGACATCAATAAATAAAATAATAACCCATCATAACAAAATTATTTTAAGTATAATTACCATGCCACATCATCATTATGCTAATGAGGAATATAATATATCATAAACTAGTAAGGTGTAAACAAATAGTTACGATCTCATAACCACACATAAAACTGTATGTATCAACATATGTATCCTAACAGAAAAGGATTTATGGTCTAGCATATCAATTTTTAAATGAAGTATTCACCATGAAATGATAAAAAAATGCACCATAATATATTTAAGGAGGACTCACATGGTACAAAAAAATGGGTCTCAAGGCAAGGCACTACACTATTTAATCAATCCATAGAATTGGCATAGTGGATTATTATTTGGCATTCTATGAATATGTTAATTATTTTAATACCTTTGAACATAGTCATATTTTTAAGTCCACTTTTAGCTAGTTTGAATTAAGTATGAATCAAGACACTATTTAAATTTAAGTTATGTGTTCAATCTACTGACTTAAATTACTTTCATGGCCATCATGGTGTAGTAATTACTTATTTACATCTCCCAATGTATGCTAAATTCATAACCTATTATAATTTTATCATTTAAAGAAATAATTTATAGTGATTTTAGAATAATTGGGTTGTATGTGGTATGTGTGTGGTTTTTGAATTCTAATAATACACATGTTTCATAGAATAAGTAGGTGGATATCATATATAACAATGCATGAAATAATTATTCCCACCCCACCATTATATACAAGTATGTAGGATAAACAAAGTACTAGAGGTATGATATTGATTCCCACAAAGAAAATAAGTATGATTACATCTAGGATAAAATGATGAATTAGAAACAAGAGGATGAACAACTTAACTATCACATAGAATACATATAAACAAAAATAATATATATTTGGAATGGTATCAAATATAAAATTACATACAACTAGTAAACCCTTTACTAACATGATGCTTATTGACTATGAATATCTGAAATACCCACAAAATATGTGAGGGTTACATACTTGAGGTTTGAAAAGGTGAATGATCTAAAATGATCTTGGGTTTGTTTAAAACAACCTTAGGCTTTGAAATAATAAATTCAACAAAATATTTTTTGTCATTGTTCACAATAATGTTTTGAGTACTAGAGGATGGTAGAATAGGTTTAGCATATATTAAAAATGGTTTCACAACAATTTTATTCACAACATTAACAATATAAAAATTAGGATATATTCTTTTGAGAATCAATTTGATCTGATAAATGATATATCTCTTGTTAAAATAAAGTGTAATGATTACAAAATTGCATAAATGTATGTTGAAACTATCTCCAATAACATGCTATCATAATTTCCTCAAAACTAGATTTCACTTGAATACGAAATGAATTTTTTTAATTTAGAATAGAGATTAAAACCTATAAATGAAATGTAATTACAAAACACTCAACACAATCATAGTCTAGTTCAATTTATAATTATTGAGAAATAAACATTTTTTAACCAGTTATTTTCCTTAGACATTATTCAAACAAGTCAATATATAATTATTTTCACTATAGATAAACCCACCTTTGAAATCTAGTGTGGAATCCAACTCTAGACACAAAATGAGGTCTACGTCTCCCCCCTGATAGTCTAAAACATAAATAATTAAGCATTCCATGGAAAGAGAGAACTAACCAAAGGGACATCCAACATATAACTTAGAGAGAGCCAACGAAAGAGATATCCAAACAAACCCCCCCAAGAGAGAAAGAGAACCATTGGGTTACCAAATTGACCCAAACCCAAAAAAGTTGGAAAAGGAAATAAGCCATAAATAGAACCAGAGGGGTCCATAATAGCCTACAAACTAATTTTTACTAGATAAAGAACCATAGAATACTAAAATATAGAGAGGTTTCATAGAACCCCATTTCCATCCAAAAATGGAAACAAAAGGCAACAACCTAATAAACAACCTAGTCTCCCCAAGAGATCCCCTAACAATAAAAAAATAATAATCTTGGGCACAATAGGAGGCCCAAGTTTCCCATAGGGAATTCAAGTAGATTCTCAAGAAAGCACATGAGAAGGATTCCATGGGGAATCATTAAAGCTAATTAAAAGAACTACTCCTCTAAGAATCCACTTATTGAGCACCAAATTATATCCACCTTTTCACTATCATGAAGAATATCCTCACCCTTGAGGGAAAAAACATGATTAAACATACAAGTAAACTATTTTGAAATAAATCTTGTAAATGCATGTAAATCATGAGAGGAAATGTAAACCCTCCCAAAAAATCCAATGCTTTCTTTTTTACTTAAATAAGGAAAGGATTCCTCTAGGAATCCATTGAAAGTAATGAATCACGACAAGAGATACAAACATGAAGTTAAGCACCCCCTGGGGTTTTAAAAAGACCATCAAATCAAGTAACCCAAACATTCAATAGACAAAAAATAGGCAATAGCCTAATTAAAACTAGAAGATTAAAATGGCCAAATAACCTGTAGGGTCCTAAGAAAAACATGAAAATAAGTAGCAAACCCCTCCTTACCATCATGTGGATTATGTTCACAAATGAGTGATAGAGAAACCTAAAAACATGCACCAGGCCCCACCTTTTCAATGTTAATCACTTTTCCCAAGGATTCTCCTCCAAGAGGTAGAGGGAACTAAAGGACACCCCAATGCTAAGCATCCATCTTGACCTAAAAAGAGAGGAGAGAACAAAATTTAGATAAATACCAATTGATACCATTAAACTTTAAAATGAGATAATAATCTATAATGGGCAACAAGAATAATGGGAAGAGTGGGAAGAGGAGTAGGTATGGTAGTATGAATTTAGATGTAGGGGAGGAGGACTAAGAAGGTGATGATGATGGGGATGATGTGAATTTTGTGGAGGGTTCAAGAAAGGACAAATATGGAATGATCACTAGTGAATATGGAAAGGGTTTTGGTTTTATATTGTTATGGGCTTTAGTCTTTATGGACTATTCTAATGTTGCCTCACCCTTGGTGAGATAGATTTGGTGCTTTGTGCTGGAAAAAAATGAAAATATCAATTTATTTTATTTTTAGTGCATGTTAGACCTAATGTTAGATATTATGTATAAGCTTTGTGTGTCATAGAGTAGTGAGAAGTAATTTAGTTTCATTGGTCCTAGCACATTATTGGTTTTCATTTGCTACCTTGATTCGACTAGGTGCAAAACAATCAATATATAATTGTTACACCCTTAGTTTTCATGGAAAATATAATACATTCTTATCTATCCATTAATCAATCAAATTTTTAATAGGATGCACAATGAAAATAATCAAAAACATATAGACAAAATATTTTAACATGTAAATTAAATTTTAATTAGTGTTTAAAATTTCATTTCCATGAAGAACAAATGTTCATAATGCTCATTTGGCCACTAAACACCAATAATATGACTATTTTAAGATCTCTAATTGATTTATATCTTGCGTTGGAGTGGAACAGATTGAACTTGGAACCTATGGAAAAATAATGTGACTTTCATGAATGCACATATACCAAATCTCCTATGTGTAAAATTTGAGTTTGAAACAAAATTATAAAAATTTGATATATATTTTCCCACTTGTAGGGATTTGAATATGTCACATCCAAAAGTGAGATTTGTTAAAAAAATCCATTTCTCCAATTCTCTTATGCCTCCATTTTAGTTTTATATAATAAAAACATACATACATACATACATACATACATACATACATACATGCATGCATACATACATACATACATACATACATACATACATACATACATACATACATACATACATACATACATACATACATACATTTGTTTAAGAAAATAAGCCAATATTAGGAACTAAAATAAATGCATTTTATTATTTACACAATAGTCAAAACAAAAAAATCATCTTTACCATAAAAAAATATATATGCCAAATAAAAAAAATCAATTCCTTTTCAAAACATTCACTTTCTCACACCTCATAAATTTCCTTGAAATCATGCAAATAAAAAAAATAATTTTCTTTCACATATATCCATATAACTACAAGAATTATTTAGATATTTCTCTCATTTATCATAAATTTAAAATTTCATTTAGAAAAATCTCAATAAAAATTTTAGGTGTTTGTTTGTTTGAGTTTATTTATTTATCTATTTATTTATTTTTTATAGTATTTTAGCTTTCAAAAATATTTTAAGACCAAAATTTATTTAAGAATTGAATGTATCATAATTTTAATGTTGTTATCTTAGACTATTATAAAAATACCACTTTGATTTTTCCTCCTTTAAAACTCACACATTCATAATTTTCTAGTTGGTCATTGCTCTAATTTTTCCTACACACACACACACACACACACACACACACACACACACACGGTAAGGTATGGCTCATTACATGGATTCATTGTGGTGAAATTATAGTAACATATAATAAATGAGAAAAAACATTGGATAATACTACTTTTCACAATTATAAGCTTTAAGTTATTAATATAATATTACAATGTTTCTTAGCTAATGCATTATTACCTTTTTTCCCTCATTATATGTTTAATCATTATAATTTGGTCATGAATAGTTGATAATGTAATTTTTGTGTAACATTCTCTTTAATTGACTTGAACACTTAATCTAGGCCTATTTAACCACCTTTATCTGTCATACACACCTATACACACCTATCCCTTTATAACTTTCTATCATTGGCCTATATAAATGCTCTCAATTTTTTAAAATCATCTCTAAGAATTCATAGGTATATACCATTTTTCAATTATCACATGCTTCCTTACAAGATAAGATCAACTAGTATAGATTAATAATGGTAAACAATTTTCACCCCTATGGTTTGATCTCAGCTTTCAACATTAAAACTTATTTTTTCAAAAGTTAAGTTAGATTTGTCCAAGATCTTTGAACTTTTAATAAATGGAAAAAATGGTAGGATTAGGTGAGAGTAATTCAATGAAAAATTGATTTTTCTATTAGTGCATTAGACAAAAAGTTAAATGAGGTAAATTATATAGTGAGAGATGCGATTGCCAAAATACTAACAACTCAATTCACTATTATAACAAAAAAATAAGTGTATTTTCACTGAATAACCTTAAAAAACCTAAACAAAGTGACTAATAATTATATAGTTAAAGTTACAAGTGGGTAAAAGCCTACACCAACACCCCCTATAGAGTATCTTAGGTGTGTAGAAGAATTGGTTCATAATAATGAGCCCTGATGAGGTACCCAAGCACAATACAACTCCCATGTGGTAGGGAAAAAGATAAATATAGTAGGAAATAAAACCCTTCAAAAAAGAGAGAAAAGAAGATAAGAGGGCTAAAAATTCCCATTAAGTATAAAACTACCTGTAGCCATTCTATATCCTACAATGAAGTTCTTTGGAATTATTGTGGATCATAAGTAGATGCAATCAAGAGTGGATCATCCTAAAACAATGAATGTGTCTACCAAATGCTTGATGGATCTTAAACTAAGTTGTGATTCCTATACAATAAATTTTTCTCCTCATGCAAGGTAATAGGGATAACTACTCTATATAATGGTGGTGCAATGGGATCAGAGGCTACGAAGGACAATGTAATTCCCTATAAATATAGAATATATTTCTCAACATATAATGTCTCCTAGATAACTATACATGTTTCCTAAAATGTCTAAAATAGACCAAAGGTAATTTGATTAAAAAATAACTCCTTAATATATGTAATGTGAAAAGGAGATGGTGGAGGTGAGTCCATCTAACTATTGTAGTCATTTATGCTAGAAGAAGAGTCATTAATATAAAATGTGTGCTCAAGATCATAAATGTCATCAAGTTTAGGCATGTTTGAAGAAGAGTAATTTTAATGAGAGTCAAAATTAAAGTGTGATAAGTTATATAGTCAATTATGATGATTGACTATTACCATAACCAATATAATATCATTGTATTACTTTATAACATACAATGAACCTAGAGTGAACTCAATTCACATGGTCAGACCAAGGTGGATGATCTGGTTAACTGATAAGAGACCAATTGAAAGTGTTGGAACACTTAGAAAATTATTGAATATTTCACCACTCACTTCAATAGACTCTCTCCTGAGAATCATTTTAGAAGTGCATTCACCAATCTGTATAGAGGACATGTAATATGGTTCCAAGGAACTGAACTCTATCTGTGAAGAGGCCATGTGATGTGAAGTACTAGAGTCAATGACCAATGTAGGAGTTTGAGGTAAAAATTTAAATAGGGACTTACCCATTACTTCCCCTTACCATTCTCTTTTGCCTTTACTATTTTTATTTGCCTTATAGGAGTCATGGGTTGATGAATATGGTTTGAGATATTTAGGAACACCTATATTGTACCTCTCAAGGATGCTTGTGAGGTGATTAATCATCTTCTTCAAACATTTGTTTTCATCATGATTTCCCAATAAAAATCTAAATTTTATCCTATATTTTGTAGACTTAACATTGGAAAAAGAGGTTTCATTTTTTGATTTGCAGGTGGAAGGATCTACATCCTTCTCTTGATCATTTTTATTCTCTTGATCTACATCCTTTTATCTCTTAGTAAAAATTGCATGTGACTGTAAGGACTTCACTATTCCCATTTATATCATCTTATCTTACTCCCAAATCAAGTTGGAAATAAAGGTATCTAAATAAAGGATCTTACATGTGGCTCCAAAATCACTTTTTGTGGTATGGAAAGTAGACATAAACATAAAATAGTCTAGACCCAATTTAGAGAGTATAGACCTAACAAATTGATTGTATTTTGTATCTATTCCACATTTTTTTAATGACAACCTCAAAAATCTAAACATGGATAAGAAATCTTGTAGGGTGTCAAAGTCACCTTGGCTCAAACTGATGAGCTCATTATCCAACTCATGGCCTATCATCACATCTTACTTCCCAAAGAGATTTTTCAGTGTGGTCCATACTTCATTAGGTCTTGTATAAGATTATATGTGAAATATTAGATTAGGAGAGACATAAAAATAGTAGTATGTGGAATTTACCACAATAGTTAAGCCATTTAACTTTATCTACTTCTAGTCTAGGTTTAGTTTATATTCCCATTTTAATAAATGAAAACCTTGGACTCAAAAATGATTTTCATTCTATATTTCCATTTTTGATATGTAAATGGTATGAGAGAACCTAATGAAATTGAATCCATAGTGCAAAAAAGTGGTTGTTGTAAAAATTAAACAAGAAATTTTGAAAATAAAAATTACACAACACAACATAGTACCCCCTTAGAAATATTAGAGTGACCCACCCCGACTTCAATTTACAAATAAAATCATACTCGTATAGATTTTAAACACAACTAAGAATGTGACTTGAGTGATTAGTGTGTAAGTATAAGGAACTAGAGGGATGTTAGGCTCAACTGATAGTGCATCCATGAGAGTACATCATTTGGTTTAAATGGAAATGTAGTGGACCCAAGATTACCACTAGTACGTAGATTAAAAAAATCAATTTTGAATAAGGCAACACTAAAAAAGTTATCGATCAAAAATTATATCCATTTTAAGATTTGAGCTAACATAAAAACTCTCCACCCAACATAAATTTAAAATGTTTACATTGAATGGATAATTGGTTGGGGATAATGTTAAGCCTCCACTAATAGGATTCAAAAATTAATCCCCCCGTCATTTGACCATACCATATGAGCAAGGGGCTAAGACTTGTATTGAGTGTTCCCCCTCCACCTTCTTTATTGATGTGATTGATGTAGGAGTGATGTCACTCCCAAAATGCCTATAAATTTCAAATGAATATTAGTAAATTTCAATTTATTTAATTTGATGATATTTTAGACATAGTAACATGGAAACAAGGTATTTGAAGTTCATAGAGTGCTCAAATAAGGGTCACATTTTATTGTGTATATAGGGGTCTCGAGTTTTGATGTGGGTGCACACATGGGTGTCAGGGTCTAATAGGTGTGCATGTAAGGGTTTTTAGATCTATCAGGTGTGCATTTAGGTATTTTAAGTTCAAATGGGTGTGCATATAGGGTTATTGGGATCTATAGATGATGTTGTAGATAGAGGTGTTTAGGTCTGGTGAGCTTATAGATAGGGTTGTAAGGGTCTGGCAAGCTTACTGATAGGGGAATCACATTTAAACAAGTTTATAGATATAGGGGTGAAAGTACATCAAGGATATAATGTCTGCCCAAGTCTATTTTCTTACTACCAAAAGTCTGACCAAGACTAAAAATTGTTGAAACTGCCTACGAGGGTTAGAAACTTTGCTAAAAATAGAAAATCCAAAAAACTATAGATTTGGTATGGATCCTCAAAAAAATATCAAAAACCCATTTGAGAACTCAAAAAACCCATAAAACACATAAATTATTTCATGATTTGTGAATTCCATGATATGGATATGCGTAAAATCACTAAAAAGCCTTGAAACCCTAAAAAAATGCCAAAAATGGCTATCATAAATCTAGGTCATGTTTACAACCAATTTTAAGGTTTTCATACTTTTGAATTTTATTTTGATATCCTTTTTGTGATTGTATATTTTAAATGTTTAGTTTTTATGAATTTTTGAGAAATCCCACCAAACCTATGAAATGATTGAAAATCAAGAAAACAAACAAGAATGTATGTAATAAAGATCTCACTAAGGATTTCAAAAATAGAAAAATGGTTGTCATATTAGCTATGATAGCATGTCAGATTACTCCAAGATCTCTGAATGGCCAAGAAATAAATGGAACCCTAAGAGTAGATGAGAGTAATGCAAAGTAAAATTGATTTTAATATTAGTCCATTTGTCAAATAGTATAAAGGAGGTACATTATATAGTGAGAGATTAGGTCACTAGAAAGGTAAAAAATCAACTCACTATTAGAAAAAAATTAAGTTTAATTTATCCTAATGAACCTAACAACTATAAACAAGTTGACTAATAATAATGTAGGTAAAACAAGGTGATTGAGACAAGGTGATCCTTTATCCCCCATCCTTTTTGTTATTATGGCTGATTGCTTGGGGAGATATATTGGGGACTTGGTCCATAGAGGTTTATTTAAGGGATTACAACCTTCTTCCCATCCTCTAATTTGTTCTCATGGACACTTTGTTGATAACACCATCTTTATGGGTAAGGTTGAAGTCAAGGAAGCCAGAAATTTGAAGCAAGCTATTAACTTATATTTTTCTGCCTCTGGTCAATTGGTTAACTGGAATAAAAGTTTTGTGTTCTTTATCAACACCCCTATCTAGAGACAAAATAAAATTGCTAAAATCCTTGGATGTTCTATAGGATCTCTCCCCTCTTCTTACATGGGTCTTCCTCTTGGCCTGAAGGTCCCTGATGCCTTCTAGGAAGATCTTATTAACAAATTCAGCAAGAAACTTGCAGGATGGAAAGGAAATATTTTAAGCCAGGCAGGTAAGTTAACTCTTCTCAAAGCTTGTCTTTCAAGCATACCTACTTCTGCTTTAAGTCTCTTTATAATTCCTATTAAATTTGCTGAGTCTATTGAAAAAATTCAAAGAAATTTTCTATGAACTAGTACTGAGGAAAAAAGGAGAATGCCTTTAATTGCTTGGGATCATGTTTGTAAACCTCTCAGTGAAGGGAGATTGGGAATCAGGAAAATTAGAAGTATGAACAAAGCTCTTTTAGCCAAACTAGGTTGGAGAGTTTACCATGACAACAAAGAGTGGAGTACCATATGGAAACATAAGTACCTCTTCAATGCTAAATCCCTTCCTGATTTCTTCTCTTCTCCTGATGTTATTTATCTTTCTTCCATATGGGGGGCTGTTCAGGGGACCAATAAAACTCTAGGAAAGGATGTTCCTGGAAAATTGGTAATGGGCTTAAGGTAAAATTTTGGGATGATGTCTGGTTAAAGGATCATCCCTTGATTGGAGATTTTCATGAGAAGGATTTAGTTGACCGATGCAAGCAGAGATATGGCATATTAGTTAGTCATTATTGGTAGAATGATTCCTAGGTGAATTTAATAGATGTTGATCAAGGCTTCAATAACATCCAATTATGTCTCAATGTTGTCTCTCTTTATCCTTATCTTGAGGATGAGATTATTTGGCATGCTGACCCTAGTGGCCAATTTAAAGTCTCTACTATCTTCGCTTCAAAGGAAAAAGGGTAATCAAACTTTTTTGTCTCATGCCTGGATTAAGGGGCTCACCCCCAAAATTAATATCTTCTTTTGGATTCTACTTCAAAATAAAATTCTGACCCTTGACAATTTGCAAAAAAGAGGTATAAATGTGGTTAATAGGTGTATTTTATGCAAAAATGGACTTGAAGATAGAGACCATATGTTTTTGAATTGCTCTTACACCTAGCAAGTTTGGACTGAGATTCTTAGTTTTTGGGGTATAACATGGGTCCATCAAAACAATGTGGAACTCTCTTTTAAAAGCTGGTGCTGCCCCTCTAAGGATCCTGATACTCATTTTCTTTGGAAACTAACTCTCCCTCATCTCTGGTGGGGTATCTGGAAAGAAAAAAACAATAAAATATTCAGGAGTAAAGAACTTCCAGGATGGGTGCTTGGTTAGAATATCATTAGAGCCATTAAGGAGAACTTTAAATCCCAGAGGGATTCTATTCAAACCTTCCAATTTGATAACCTTTTACGATCTGAAGGGTCTAATTTGAAAACTGATAATCCAAGATTGATCATAAAATGGTATGTTCCTCCTAATGGATGGATCAAAGGGAACTTTGATGGAGCAACTAAGGGAAATCCAGGAAGAGCAAGATGTGGAGGGGTCTTGAGAGATCATGTGGGAAATGTAATTGATGCTATTGTTGTCCCAATTGGTAATTTGAATAGCCATATTGCTGAAGCTACTGCAACCCTCTACACTATTAAATTAGCTATTGATTTGGGGTATTCCAAATTATGGTTGGAAGGTGATTCTTTGAATATTATTAACACCCTAAATAATAAAAATTCGATCTCATGGTCTATTGAGGCTACGGTTATGGAAATCAAAGCCTTAATTCAAAAATTTGAAAAAGTGGCCATATCCCATACATATTGAGAGGCCAATGGGGTCACTGACTGGATAGCCAATCATGCTATTCAAATGGGGCATAAGGTGAGGTGGCTTGATGAATTAAATAAGCACGTTGATCTTAAAGCACTTATTAATTATGATGCCATTCATTCCAAAGTGGGAAAGATTTTCTTGGATTAGCAATTTAATGATTTGGTGGAGTGGCCTTATAGCTATCAGATTACCTTCCTTGAGGAGGTACATTCATGAGAATGTAATGTGGTCACTACATGTGTCATCAAAAAGGAAAACTCCATTTCAAGTAACAAATAACTGGGTCCATTTCAAACTTTCTGCCTTCTGTGTTTGGGTGCTTCTGGTTTTTTGTTTGCTTTGCAATATGAGGGTTGAACCACCGAAGCAAGAACCCAAAAAATGTGATGACTGGAAGGCTAGACATGACGTATGGAAGATTCTACAGAAAGGGAAGGTGGTCAATTATTTGGAGCGTTTGCATGGCTTTAAACCCCATGCCACTACCGCCTTCTTTAAAAATTGGGTTGATGATAGAGTTACTCTCCACAGAGTCACTGTGAAGCTTACTGAAGACTTCATTGCTGAGGTCACGGGGCTTCCCATGGGTGGTATTAAGTTCTCAAAATAGACTAGTATCTCCAATGCGGCCTACAAAAAATTTCTGAAGACGGATGCAGAGGAGAAGCAACTGGAAAAGAATGGAGACTTCTTTGATGTGGAATAGATAAAAGGAATTTGGTGAGATGTGCTATGCTGTATCCTTGAGTAATTTATCCTTGATGGTAGGAATAAAAGAGTTCACAAATTTCATTTTTTTTTCTCAACCACTTTAGGCATAAGGATAGAATTTCTTTCCCTTTCTATCTGCATTTTTCGTTGCTTCAAAGCTTGTATGTCCATAGGAAGAAGGAGTCTTGCCCCATTTTACATAAAGGTCTGATACTTCTCATAGAGGGTTTTTGTAAAAATAAATCCATAGCTTCGACTCCTTCTTCTGACAAACATAAGGGTTCTCAGTCCATAAAGTCTAAGAAGGATGAGAATATTAAAGGGATAGAAAAGGTAAAACCAAAACCCTCTAGTTCTCAAAAACAAATTGTAGAAGAGGATTTTGAGTCGAAGAGTACTGAAAGCTCTGAGAAGGATGTCCCAAAGGAAGAGAAAGGGATGGATGTTGGGGAGTTTAGCTCCAATTTAGACAGATATCTGGAAACTAAAGGAAAAATTGAGAAAGGGAATGAAGAGGATACAACTGAGGGAAACTCAGAATAGAGCAATTCTGACAATGAGGGTAATCAAACTATGTCCAGGGGAGGTGTTAAAGACAAAGATATCTTAATTGATGATCCAATTTATATGAGAGAGGAAGATCACATGGTTTTGGCTTCTACTCCTGCTATAGAGACTGGGGGACAAGAAAAGGAGGACCTTGTTAAGCATGAAGACCCTGTTAAGACTAGATAGGAGGAACTGATGGATAGAGAGGAACAAATTGAAAAGGTTGATTCCCCTCCACATGAGATTGCAAAAGACATTTGTGACTCTCCACAGAGGGAAACCAAGCTTTCCTTCCTACATTCTGCCAAGTTCAAGGCCGACTCTATTCTCCAAGTTGATTCTTGGATCTATAATGAAATAATGGGGTTGAAGAAGAAAGTGGAAACAATGCAACACAATCAGGATGTTGATCAGACTATAATCAACTGCTTGGAGGTGAAAATGAGAGATATCCCAAAAAAACTTAAAGATTATGAGCATAGTCTTAGAATGATCATCAAGGAAAGTAGAACAAATATGGAGCAGGTAACATCAAGCATCTGTGCTGCTACAGCTAGCCTTGGTAAAAGAGTAAATGAAGAAACAATATCCTTGGAGGGTCCAAGTAAGAGGACAAGGTAGAGTTTGAGGAAGAAATCCTTGCAATCTGCTACTACTTTGGCTGCTAACTCCATCCAAGATACTGCTACGATTGGGAAGGAGGCTATTAAGATGATCATGGAATTGCAATAGAAGCCTAGGGTCTTCTTTGTTGGTTTTGTTCCTGTTCAGGTCCTTATTACTGGTTGTTGTAAGTGGTTCTTGTTTTTGGTCCTATTTCTTGGTTCTTGGTCTAAAACTTTATTTGAGGTTCCAGGTCCTTGTAAAACCTAGGTACTTTTATTGGACTATGTTTGTGGTTTCAGGTCCCTGTAAAACCTGATTTTGATGCTACTCTTCAGTAGGTTTCAGGATTGTTTTTCCTGGTGGTGGTTAATGTTTTATCTTTTTTGATTCTGTTAAAGGGTTTTGGGGTCCCTTCAAAACCTACTTTTACCGTAATCTAAAAAAAATAATGTAGGTAAAACTACACATGAGAAAAATATAGAAGTTAAACCCTCCCTTGCAAGTTGTTATATTTTTATGATAGTTAGAATGAGGTTTTCCCCTTTTGGATTACTATAAAGACAAAACTATGTCACAGATTGTATTACTTTAAAATTTTAATATTGAGGTACACTTAAACTATTTCACATTGGGCAAAGCTTCACTATTATTCCCAAATATGATTATAATCATTTGAAGTAGTCCTTATCCAAGTCAATAGCCTATTATATTGAATTCAAAGGAAATCATTATCAAGTATTCAATCCATCTTTATATGTGTTCATGTAGAAAAAGAGTATAAATTCAAAAAACACTCTAAGTGGGAGAATTACATGGGCTTGAATTCAGTTTTAAGAGTATTGGATACAAAAGGAGATGATCAATCATAACATGGGTGATTGGGGTCTTCTCAATCCGTTACATTATCCACATTCTCTTTATTTTTTTTAAATATTGCAAGCCTATTAGGGTTTAAACTTTGAATAAGTCATTAGTAGGTAATTTATGTGCATCTAAAATCAATTATCTACATACATGGGTATACCAACAAACTAGTAGTGATCCTACCCTGATTTCCCTATTTTCTTGTAGAGGACAATAGTTTAAGTCAATCATGTCCCATTCTGGATGATCCCTAACCTCATTAATTATAGTTAAAATTTATGTGGCACTTATAAAATTAGTCTAATTTGATTATTTTCATCTATTCTTGAGTTTCACATAGTCAGATCATAAATAATAAATAGTTACATATTTTGTATTTTTCATAGTTTCATTCAATGGTGATTTGTTGATTTTAGAAATTTTATTTCTTTCAAATTGTTTTAATTTATTTTAAAATTTTTGTTATCATTCTATTAATTTTATCATAACTATAGTTAATCACCAATTAATTCCAAATTTAGATGAAACTATGTGATAACCATTTAATTACCTAAATTATTAAAAAATTAAATGACATAATGATACTATCTTTATTAACCTCTATGTTTATAATATGACTAGATGATATTTTATGGTACACAAGGCCCTATATTTTTTAAAATATCATTAATATATGATCGTAACAATGTGTAATAGTTTTCTATAATTATCAATCATAGTGGGTTGTTTACAATAGAAGTCATAAAGTAAACTAGTTCCTAGATGTGCACCATGATGCACTATTTTGATTTTAATTTTTTACCTTGATAGCTCCTCTTGAAAAATATCTCCTCAAATATATTCCCTTATTTTTCACATTGTGTTTTTCACAACCTCTTCCCAAATACTAGTGTTCCATTTTACTTTTTGATCAATACACCATTCAAGGTGTAATTCAAGGCTTAGTAAATATTTGTTTCAACATTATCTAGTGTTCAAGTACATTTTTATGACCTCTTCCTAGTGTGTCACTTCCCTATATCTAAATTATTCTTGGAAAATGCTATCCTTTATCAAAAATTACACTAAATTCACACATTCTTCTATAAAATTTGCATAGCCTACTCAGTCCTTATATGTGGATATAATTATCAAAACTAGGACGAATATCATCCCACAAGAAACTAGTTCACCATTGAGTAACCCTTTAATCACTTCTATAATTACCATAAACTTAGGTCCATTCATTTTCAATTATTTCTCAAAATCTTTTCACCTAATAAATTCCAAATTAATCAATTCTAATAAATTCCCCATTTATTTAGTTAAGCTCTTTAGCACATGATGTTTCCATAATAGATCAATGGGATTGAATTTTATGGAATCCATCTTTGCCATTTTTTTTAATAACTACCTCCTCAAAATTTCTTTCCTCATCTATGATATGGAACTTTATCATCTTTAATCGCTCCTCTAACCCTTTGTGCTTTCCCCTATCCATATCTCCAACTCTTCAATTTATTTGAGGAGTTATGTCCATTCAGGCTTACCTTTTTTTAGTTACACTTTTGCCATTAGTTTTTACTACTTTTGTTATTCCAAAAATAGGTGCATGTTGATGACTAAACTTTATCCCATGAAGTTAAGGAAGAATTTTTTGGATATTTTTTGTGGGGTAATCTACTAAGGTTGATTAATAGTTGCACCAATCCTCAAAGTTGCTCTATAAATTTTGTATGTGCCTTCCCTACCTTGAACTTATCATTATCTTTAATTCTCTTTCTTTTGTTTAGTATCTAATCCACCAAGATGACTAATTTTTTAATGTCATTAACCCATTCCAAATTAGATAAATCCATCAAGCATAGGTATTCTTTTATAATGCACTAGTAGAGCCTTAATATTTTCAGTTCTATGATGGTCATTATCTTCTCTATTTATGTACCCCTACTCTTAGCCTCTACTATATGTTAATTTTGGATTCAAATGGTAGCATTGTTCATGATATTTTTATGAATTACCTCAATATCCATTTTCACCAACTCACTATGAGTTTCAATCTTAGTGAGATTCATTGGATAAATAAATGATATTTCACATTCATCATTGGTAATATCTAGGTCTTATTCTTGAGTGACTCCATCTTAAACATAAGATCATCCAAATGCTTATCAAATAAAAACATTTTCCTTTGGGTTTTTTGGTTGGTCCCTTAACACTCATTTTTTCCATAAATAGATGTCACTATATTATATCTTTATCTAGATGCTCTCTTTGATAATAAAGTCTTCATCATTATATATTTCTCTAGATGGGGGTTCATTTATTTTTTAGTGGGATACATTAGAATATAAAACTTCTAGATCACTCATGTTATTTTCACTTCCCTCTAGTTCCTCTTCATCTAATGTCTCAATGGGAATGACTTATTATTCTATATATACTTCTGCTTCATCCTTGTTGAGATCTTTTTGAGTGTTAGTGTCTTTTAATGTGGAGAATGCTGAGTTAATTTCAGCTTAGATATCTAATGTGTTCCTTACTTGCGTATCCAATGCATTTTTAATGGTTTTTGAATTTATTGTATTGTCCTTGGTATATTATTCTATGTTGTTTCACTCAATCTCTTCATTTTTTTATACTTCATGGTTGTTCTCAAATGGGGGAGGCATAAGAATCTCTAGGGTGGTTAAAATTCATGTAGCATCATTTTTGGCTGAAGGTTGAGGTGAGATCTATCTAGATGGAGATAGGATTTGTACAGGTAATTTGGGTAGTAACAAAGGATTGGGAAATGGTGGTTCCATTTGAGGTGGCCTTTTCAATTTTTTTTTTGAGAGTGGCATAATATCTTCCTAATCTAAGTCTGTGCACTCAAAGTATTCTTAAATGGGTTTTATCACTATAATTTTATTCTTCATTGTCCCTTTTCCTTTTATTGGATGAAACTTTTGTGCCCTACTTTGTTTTACCTTAGAAGATAATATAAATGTATATATTTATAGCACTTGTTCTAGTTTCTATTATGTATCTCTCTTACATATATTTTTTATCTTGAATTCATTAAATATCTTACATATCGACCTTTCTACAAAATCCAAATTTTGAGGATAAATAGTTGTGGAGTCATCATCCAAATAAATTATACCTCTTGACATAATATTATAAGGGTTAAAAACATGGATATTAAAAGCATCACATCCCCATCATTTTTTATAATACACACACACACACACACACACACACACACACACACACACACACACACACACACACACACACACACACACACACACACACACACACACACACACACACACACACACACACACACACATTTATTGATCTTCATCGCATTTGGAACCCTATCAAAATCCTATAGAAAAGTGCAAAGTACCCATATGCCATATTGAGACATCTCAATAAGTTTCCATCTATGACTAATATTTTTGATAAAATAATGTTTCATGACTGCAAAAATTTCATATCCCATATATGCTACTAAAAGTTCCCTATAAATAGGACAATCATCTCCAAATGAAGAAATCATATTCTCTATCCATCTATCCATTTAAACCTATAATTTTTATTATATACCCAAAGGCACAAATGTTAACATTACCTTTCATCATATGACCTATATCCAAGAGGAAAGAACCAATCTTTGTCTCCATGGTCATATGGGATCTCAATTTCATCTAATATAATTAGCATTTCACCTCATATGAAATAATTGATAGATTGATGGAAATTTTACATGATTTCAATGATAGAATCAACAATTTATTTTGAAATATTTAATTTTACACCTTATTCACCCATTTTATGTGCAATGTAAAGGAATTACTTGTTAATATTAACCCACCACCTATCTTCTCCCAACTTGGTTCTCACTAACCTATCAAAAATCCATTTTTTGCATGGTCTTTTATCCTCTAAATAGGAAATGTAAACTTCTCTTTTTCATAATTTCACAATTTCAAAACCCTTTCTACTTCTATGGTATTGGCTAATGTAGCCTTGATATCCTCACTTGAACATGATAATACTTTTGAATTAGAAATTCACCTAGGGTGACCTTTATTATGCACCCTAAAAAATATAAACTATATTTATTAACATAGGACAATAGAAACCATACCTAGTTTTTAGGATTACAAAAATTAGGAATTTAAAACAACTATAATAATCCATTTTTATCTAGTTCTAACTTGATATTTGTAGCATATGGTGCAATGGTTGTAATATTTTACTTTAATTTATGTGACCTTTGATTCCAAAATTTCTCCATGTAAATAATTTTTTGGGTATTAATTTTTTTAAATCTCTTTATACATTGAATTAAAATTCCCCTTTAATTCCTCAATAGTTTCTTCCTTCTTGCACATGATTATAACTGTTAGAGGTACAATCATTGAGAGTCAGAGGTGGGGGGTGGGTTGAATCAGTGAGCCAAAAGAATAAAACTTCAACTTTGATATTTACAAACAATTTATCAATTACTACAAGCATTCATGAAGCATACACATCATTCATAGCAATGAGCAAGTGAGACAAAGCAAGATCAATCACATAACACATGACATACGTGGGAAACCCTCTTGGGGAATAAAACCCACTAAAACCCAGAATTGGATTACTTCCACATAATAAAAAGATCTAATTTAGACCATGTATAAATGATCAAGGAACTACAATACCTATTTAGTGAGACTACAATCCTACAAGGTGTTGTCACACCTGTCTAGCTGAGCTGTAATAACAACCAGACATTTTATCAAGTTTCACCTTTCAAGGAGGATATAACCACCTTTGATGTATAACCACCTTTGATGTTGAGATACCAAAACAACACATATGAACACATCCAAATTTTCACTAATGTCTTCAACACCTGATGATGGACCTCTGATTATCACTCTACACCTTTGCTCACGCTCAATCTACAAAAGCACTTTCTGCCAATAGAATTATGACCTACATGTCATAAAAATAGTCCTCAATATATTATAATATTCAACTCATCCTTAGGGTACTCTACCCCTCTTTCACTCCATAATTCACACATAAAAGACTCTTTCAAATATCTCCCAAGTCTCTCACTTACAAGAATAGAAACCAACACATTTGGTTCCACTATTTATTAAAAAACACAATTCCTTCTTTCTTGCACTCTAGGAGATTTATTTAACTCATATTTACTTGATGGCCTTTGTCTATAGAATCTAGTAATGTGATCTCTCTTTTCAAATTTTTAAAACACCATACTCCTTAATGGAAACATAATTTGTCTTACCATGTTTGGACATAATCTTGCCATATGTTCTTTGTCATGATAAAAAAACCTCTTCTTTTTGAAAAGGATGCACCTTGTATAATCTTATGTGGACAATGGTTTGAAAAGTGTCCCACATTAAGATAGTTGAAGCACGTACTTTTCCTAACTCTTTCTGACTAATGACCCACATCATAGTCCCATACAAACTCATTTCTAATAGGTCTCCTATACTCTCTAGACCTATTACAAAATTGAATACATGTATAAAAATAACCATTAAATCTTACATACCTCATGACACTTGGATATCTAATCTAATTTGTCTTTACTCTGCTAGCACCTTCAATTCTTGTCTAATGATTTGTATTTAAAGTATGATTATCCTATTTCACATTAGTCTTCATTTTATCTTGAGTAACATTATTTTTTTCTTCTTCATATCCAATACTAGTTCTATCACTAGCATGATTTTGACCACTCAGAAAGTTGTCCAAATCAGATGAGATATTTTCAAATATCAAAAATGTCTTCGTATTACTAGCTATCTTTTCTATCTCAGATTTTAAAAACTTAGTTTCAAAAACATACCTTGAAAATTCATATTCTTTAGCTTTTAGGATTGTAGATAGAATTTATAATTGAAAACTAAGATGTTTGATCATATCTTCATGCTCCTTGGTGTCTTCATTTAATCTTTTCTCATACACATTGAATTTATCCTCATAGTCCTTGAGTTTAGATTTCATCTTCTTATGGATATTCTTGTCAATCTTTAATTCTTCAAGAGCATTCATCAATATAATCTCACAGTCCACCTCATCTTCATCATCATCTGAATCACTCCAAGTAGACTCCTTTTACTATAGGCAACTTCCTTCCTCAACCATGAGTAAGGATTCATCTTCAGTAGGACCATCATCTTCATGATCATATTCTGAGTCACTATCTTTAATCTCATTTGATAAGCTATAATATTCTTTAGTGTAAACACTCTTATTGTTCTTGAAGGACTTCCTCTTGTTGTCATACTTTTTGAATCCTTTCTTCCTATATTTCTTTTTATCTTCTTCTTGTCATTCACCATGATCTTCATCATCAATCATTTCATGATTATGAGGGCACTTACTAGAAAAATGTCCTATCTCTCCACAATTAAAACATTTGAAGGTTAGTTTACCCTTATACTTCTCTGAGTCTATGTTCAATTTCCTAGTAATCAAAGCAATTAGTTCATCATCATCAATATCAAATATGCTATCTTATTTGGATTTATTACCTTGGAACTTCTTCTTAGGCTTCATATCTATCTTGAACATAACTTACTTCTATGGTGGTGTATCATCATTTACTCTCATCTCATATGCAGTAAGGGTGCCATGCAATTGATTCATCTTTAACTAAGTAAGATCATGACTCTCTTCTATAATAGATACTTTTGGGTCAAACTTGAGAGATAGAGACCTTAATACATTTTGGACTACAATAGCCTCTTTAAGAGTCTTTCCAAGACCTATGATCATGTTCATAGTCTCATCAACTCTCTATAGAAAGGATGACAAAAAATATTCTTCCTTCATCTTCAGACTTTCAAATTGCCTTCTATGAGTCTAAAACTTAACAATCTTGACTTTTGAATCTTATTCAAAAATGTTATACATTTTGTCCCATATTTCTTTAGTAAATTTACAATGGATTACCTTGGTGGATTTAGTCTTTAAAAGACAACAAGTGATAGCATTCATTGGCATGAAATTGTTTTCAAACATCTTGTTTGTAAGACTATATGGATAAGTAGTAGGAGCAACATAACCATCCAGAATAGATTGCTCTATACATAAAACCCTATGAACATAATGTATGTCCTTATCCTTGCACTCCAAAAAGCATAATTGGATCCATTGAACATTAGTGCTTACTTAGTGGAGAAACCTCCTTGATGAATACCCATATTATACATTGGATCACCTTAAAGATGTTAAGCCTTTACCAAAGGACATGCTCTGATACCAATTGTTAGAGGTAAAATCATTGAGAGGGGGGCAATGAATTAGTAATCCCAAATAATCAAACTTTAATTATGATCTTTAAAAACACTTAATAAGTTACCAAAAGCATTCATGAAGCATACACATCATTCATAATAATGAGAAATAGAGTCAAATAAAAATCAATCACGCAATACATGACATATGTGGGAAACCCTCTTGGGGAATAAAACCCACTAGAACCTATAATTGGAATACTATCCTCTAATAATAAGATATTATTTATACCACATACAAATGATCAAGGAAATAAAATCCATATTTAGTTAAACTAAAATCCCACAAGGTGCTACCACACCTCTCTAACTAAGCTATAGTAACAACCAGACCTTTTAGCAAGTTTCACCTTGTAAGGAGACTATAACCAACTTAGATGATAAGCTACCAAATAAAATCTATGAACACATACAACTTTGCACTCATGTCTTCAACACCTAATGATGGACCTATTATTATCACTCCACACCTTCACTCATAGTCAATCTACAATATCACTATTCTTAAATCACCTCTAGGTGTGCTCAAATAACTCAAACATTGACCTGGTGCATAGGAACATCATGAACAAATACACACTCAACTTCTTCAGTATTATTCATACTGGAGATAAATTTATCAAACCTATAAAATACACATAGATCATCATTATGGAGTATACAACAATCCCCAATATACAATCCATCAAGAGGCATCAAAACAATATCTATATAAGCTCAATTACTCTTCTTGGGTCACTTGCAAAACAAGTATGAACACACAGTCAAATTTGAACATTAATATATTTGACTATACAGTTAATTAGATGTGACATGGAGTCTTATTCATCTTTCTTTATTACAACATGAGAAAATTCTATATATATAGAAAGATATGGCCCAAAAACTAGACACTAGTTTTTCCCTTATTATATTCAAATATTTAAATGATAATGATCACCGTTAAACTTTGACAAAATTGATCATATATCATGTCATTTATAATTAGATAAATTAAAATCCATTGATCTTGTATGAAATTTAATTCATAGGCACCAATTCTCAAATTTTAAACATCTAATAATTGACCTCATCTCGTGCAACCTTGCAATGTTGACTCAATATGCACCATCGATCTCGGTGGATCAACTAGGTCTCTAACTATAAATGATCACCATTAGACCAATATATAAGATTAATCACTCAACTTTATATCTTTATCCTTTAACTTTTTTTATTTGTTAAAGAATGTGCATTTCTTTCCATCTCACTAAACATGCATCATTGATCTTGATCTATATGATCACCCATGTACCGTTGGATCTTCATTTGGTCATGAACTTTAACTCTGTTAACCAGTGAACACTTTGAACTCTTTGACTTGATGCAAACCATATATATTAATTATATGAATTCCTATGAACCTTTAGATTTCCATTTGGTCCTAAACTTTAACTATGTGTAGAAATGACTATGGGGACCCCTATAATCCATCTGAGAAGCCATCTTTGAGCCTTAATAAAATTTTATGCACTTTGATGCATGATACAAAATTTAGACCATATGATATACCCACATAAGAGAATAAATCCATATAAAAATATTATGCTAGTACCCACACATGTGCAAGATATTCCATCCTCAAAATATTCACTTAGAATTTTCTTTCACAGAGCCAACTATGCCTGGAAGTACCTGAAAGGACAACTTTTCTCATGCATAACTTTTTCTACACTTTAGTGCATAATCTAAAATTTATCAAAAATAAAATATGAAAAAAATTAAACAAACCCATATGATCACCCTATCCTTAAATTTCTACATGTGTGAGATATTCCACCATCAAAATGCTTACTCATATCTTATTGCCATATTGTAAATTTGGTTGGCTATGGGAAACCATTGTCAAAATGCCTAAGATCCCAACTTTACACTTGCATATATTTTGACACATTACATCATGTGACCTAAACTTTGGCACATAATAACTAGGCAAAATATTGAACAAACCCATGTGACCATTTCCTCCTTACTCATACACATGTGGTAATGGTGACATCATCAAACTGCCTAATTAGATTTTCTACCACTAAACCCAAAGTGTCTAAATGGAAATAATGGATAATCAGATTAATTCCACTTATTTACACAACCAATCAAATAATATATAACATCTTAGTGACCTATTTCACATCTTCAATATATCATACTCATCCTTAAACATCTCTAACCATTACCAAAACAAAATATGAATGAAAAATACTAGGACAAACATATTGCACACTTTGTCATTATCACATAGACTATCAAGACACTTCATCCACTCACTAGGACACCTTCATGACATCATTGACAATAATCCAATAATAAAAACTATCAAATCTTTGAACATAGCTGCCCTTGGCTTAAATTTTCTTTAAAATAGTGGTTTAGAATGCTCATTGGTATATATGTTTTTGAAGCCACTAATTTTGTCTTACTATGAAAGTTTTACATACTGTAATTCTAATTTACTAACATCATGGATCAGATATTTATATAGATTTTAATGATTGATCCTACTTATTGTGACATGAAATGATACTTAGTTCACCATTTCTTTTATTCTTTTTCATTTAACATTTTATTTAAATTATTTGAAATGCCTTGTATGCCTGATTTTTGAGTTTAAGATACGTTAAAATTTATATACCTTGCTTAAATATTAATTTATCGAGTTCTTTTTCTCATTATATAATGTGTGGGGTCTCAAATATTACTAAACAATAATGATAAAAATGACTTGCGAAGAGTAATATATAATGCATGTCGACACTTTAATTCCTCAAATAATGTAAGGCATACATTTAAGTATCCATTAGTATTAGTTATACATGAGAACATTTATTATCTATCAATTAAATTTGGTACACCTACTATAGGAATTTTAATTACTTTTGATGTAACCTTTCACAATCTCGTTTAGGTAGTACCAATGTCTTTTTCCACTTTTGTGTGTTCTTGGGTGCAACACATATCCTTTATTTTTGTACTTCCAAGCCTCTAGATATCATGTATCTAAATACTTTATAAAATTAATTTACACACATCTCCCTATCATTTATAATTTGAGACTTATTCCACCCCACAATAATTCTATGCATGGTCCAACAACTTAAGGTATAAATATGTATTTGGTTTTGTACAAACATGCTGAGACATGTTTCTCATTACAATATTGAATGCACAAATGCTTGATACATGGAATCATGCATTTTTTTTAGTGTATGAGCAATATTTATAGGAGAAAAAATACTTTACATATTAACATGTAAACAAAACAACTAATATAAGAGTAATCAAGAAAAATACAAATCAAATGGTGTAATAAAACATCCTCATAAATAATCAGGTGTATCTTTCTTGACTCATATGACTAACTACATGAGGTTGTGAAACTTATTACTACTCTAAATACATAAAATTAATGTATTCATTATCGTAAGGGATCATATACACAAATAAAACTAAAAAAAAGAGAAACTACACTGATGTAAATAAGCCTTATTATAGATTTACTTATGTGGAGACTATATCCAACATGAATTTGGTTTACTCCCATTGAAGTGCTTAGTAGTTAGTACCACATCTAACATATGAAATTTGAAAGTGCTAATGACGAATATGGTATAATTTATACAAGGACCCATCTAATGATTTTCATGTTTTTTGGGATTTTTATTAAGTTTAGAGTCACATAAAAGGAATAATAGACTCATTTTCATGATATTTACTTTGATATTTTTATCATGCATGGATTTTTATGGCCTTTTAAACACCTTGAATCTAATGGGTGAAGACATTTTTTATTGTCCAATTTTCATGAATTCCTTGAGTCATGCATCAAGTAATTCTTAATCATCCATTTATCCAATGTACACAATTCATAAGGAAGGTACATGAAACTCCATTAGTAAAGCAACATCATGTCCATCCGCTAGTTGAAATTGAATGTATTTATCTAGGCGATTTTATGCTATTTGGTATGCCCAAAAAATAAAAAGCACATGTCTATTCCAATCCTTATGCACTAAATTTTAAATATTTATTAAATGTTAAAAACATTATTAAATGGATCCATGCTTCCATTTTCATGAGGGTGGTACGAGGTATTCTTATGATGTGCCACCATAAATTACATTTGTAGGATGGGCATGGGATTATTGATAAAATATGTGCCCTAGTCACTAATAAATATCATCATATAACCACATCTACTAATAATATTCTCAACATGTTATCACTACTATGTAGTTCCATTCTAATTATTCCTCAACCCATCATGTGAGATATTTTATAGTGGTGATAATATATCTTGTGTTAATACATATTACAGAAAGATACATTGGTCTAAATAAATCAATCAGACACTACTTTAATAAGGAATAATTGGCATTTAATCTCTCTTTTTGGGCTTACTTGTACATTGGAACACATCAATTTTATACAAATATTATTTTTTATCCTTATACAAAGTAGGCCACTAGAGGATTTTTTTTTCATGTGGTAGTCTTACTTATATATTGCGTACGTGAAATCCATTCACATAATTTATACATAAATATTAGGTTCTCATTCTCTAAGACACATCTACATAATAAATTGTCACATACCATCTTGTAAATTTATCTTTTAATGATTTTTTAAGGGGCATCCTAGATCACAATTTATTTGGTTTCTGTGATATTCATGTCATTAGAAGGTTTGCTTTAAGTGAAAAAATATAATAAATTGAATAGATCTTGAAGAGTACACTAAAATTTCTATAAAATCACATAAGGTATACCATCCTTAATGTTGGTAGCATCTTCCTCAAATTTGATTCATGACAAATAATGTGGTCCACAATTTTTTTTGCAAGGTTTAACCACTATATAAAATTAGAATTCTTGAAAGAGCACTTTCTACCTACATATGCACCCATGTAGAACTATAATATTAACCAAGAATTACATGATCTCATGATCTATGAAAAAAATAAATGATATGGTGAAGAGGTACTAATGAAACATATATAAATCACATATAATTAATAATGCTTTGTGTATAGTTAGGAATTCTAGAGTGAGCTTGTGACTAGTAAAATAGAGAGAATTATCTAGCTTTTCATATCTTGGTAATGATAGAATAAAAACAATGGATAATCTCTATGCATTGACATAAATATTAAAATAAGTGATCCACACTATAAATTTAATGATTAGTGTATTTTATATATTTTATTTTAAATTATAAAATCCTTCTTATTGTTTTTCCATACATATAAATGGTCCATCCTTGCATAGTAAATATTCTAGTGGTGTAGTGGTCTTCTCATTGTTTTGGATAGACTTACACCTACATCCCTTAAGGGATGATTTATGCTTTGGATGGATCCATCAAGAGTTTTTACTTGTAAATTACATGATATGAAACATTATAAATGGCTTTTGAAACATATATTTCTTCGATTTCAAATAATTGTTTAGTTATTGATCATGATCAAATATGATACGTAAGTTGGCATGATGATCCTTCACTAACTCATAGATAGTAAAATCATGCAAGTATACTTGGAGAAATATTTAAATGAAGCCATGAAAATTCATGATAATATATATGGTACATTTTTTTATCCCATAGGGGATTACGTTATATGAAAATTATCCCAATTATGTTGTAAATGTGGTGTTAGGCATATATTACTCTTGAACATGTACTTGATAATGTAAAGAGAATTCATCAGTGAAATTTTCTACTGGATAAATTTTAAATATTACATCTCATTGTAGATATAGAATCCAAAGAGAGTTAGATCAAACATTAGTCAAGAAAACTTAAGGAAAATGAATAAAAACATAACTAAATAAGCCAACACTTTTGATAATGTTTTGAAAATGTTAATTAAGAGATAATGGAAAAAATCAAATACAAAATACCTTAACAAGAGCATTCCATCACCCAAATGTATCTCAAAAAATGATTTTTTTTGCTTGATTTGGTGCTCAAGTCTTTAGCAATATGACAAGGCAAAGATCCTCCATCATCTCAAGTGCACCAATGAAGCTAGGATCATGATAGTTGAATCAATGTTATGCCTATCTTAAAGATATAATTTTACAAATTAATCATAATAACACTGCATACACATGGCTTGTGAAGAGAAATTTACATAATAAATTTACACAAATAAAGCTTAAGACTAGTGGTCTTGGCCCTCCTATTTATAAATTTTTGAATTTGATCATATTTAACCATGACCAACCATCTTGAGATCAAGATGTTTGGCCATAAGTTAATCTAATTTTGGAGATTTAATCCATAAATATCCACACAAATATTTGAAGGGGCATTAAAGAGGCATGAGAGGCCTTAAACCTGATATTTGTTGCATTTCTGGCTTATGGATGCCATTCCACAAATGATGTCACCTGGTGATGGAGGTAATATAAATCAATTTCCAATTATAGGATATTCAATAAATTCCATGGATTTTCCACTTAAGCCCTTGATGTTTCCATGGATACTCAATTAATTTGCCTATGTGAGATTAATCAAATTTTATGCAATTATTCAGAAATTGGTTTCACACTATTAATCACACTCATCAAAATGTCAAGTTAATATGTTGTAATTTGACTAGAGCATAATTAGAAGAAGGTGTCAGCTGTGTATAAACCAATATCCCATTTATAACATTATCGACACAAAATAACATATGAATGTGTTGTGTGCTTCTAAATTTGAGGAATTCAGTGATTCATAGGGTCAAATTACATTTTCATCATTTTAACTCAAAATGATTTAAGAAAACTTAATAATCACATAAAATGCATTTCCTCATTTAGGGATACATTAGCCTAAATTATCACTTGTATATGAGAAGCTCGAACCATTTAGTGGGTTTAAGTGATTTTGGCTCAAATTATGCATTTTCACAAATTTCAAGTAAGATTGATAAGTTTAACATAATGGTATTAGGAATTGGATGTCTACATTTTACCCCTATTTGAGAAGTGTGACAAGACATTTGGTAAAGCAACATCTTTTCAAAGAAAAGAGTTGTTAAGATGAAGTCAGAAGGAAATGACCAATGATGCCCTATTGAGAGGACATATTAGGATGAAATAGATGGATGGAATCTTAAAAAAGAAAGAGAAATAGTGAAATTAACTTATGGGATAAATTAAACCCATATGAGTTAATGCTTGCACATGTTGATTCTCATTGATAAAAATATAATTAGAGTATAATGGGGCCTTAGGATGGAGGTAAGTGGGAAGGATACAATCTAAAAATATAAGTGACACACTTTGAACACACCTAAAGCTAGCGTATGAGCTATGCACTTAGGAACTGATCAATCACAATATAAGTTGCACACTAGAATATTTTGAAAATGAGGGAAAAATTATATAGATCTTGGAGATAGAAGAAAAAAGAGAGTGTAGCTCCAAAGAGAGGAAATAATAATGTGCCCCTGTAGAATAGATTTGATCGGTTGATAAATAAATTGTGCCCTAGTAGGGTTGATTTTGATCACTGATAATTATTTTTACCCATGTAGGGATGATTTGATTCAATAGTTGGTCAATATGTTGTGCCCTAATAGGGAAAATTAGCAAGCATAACTCAAAGATATATCCTAATTCATAGAATAAAGATGATCAATTTTAGATGTAGATGTGATGATCTAATGAATAAATAAGCCATAAGAAACTAGGCATATAAGGATGGATAAAGTGATGAAAGAGCTTAAAAAAAGAATGAAGGTAGCCAAGCTGAACTGAGATATGTCATGCATCCAAGCGCTACCTACATAGTCCAAAAGGACCTCAATTCGATGTAGTTCACCCAAAATTAAGAGAATGGAATGAAGAATATAATAAATAAAAACCATTGTTCAATTAAACTCATAATGTATGCCAAGAGATGCACATCTCGCATAGAGTCTGGTGTGTAAGACATTAGTACCTAATTGCATTGGTGCACTTGAGAGTTGATCATTGGAGCTACATTTATTTTGACACTTATATCCAAAGCACATAGTGTTTACTATAGCAAAATGAAATTATGCATCCATAAGTATGAGTAATAGATAATGCCATTGTATTTCAATTATAATGAGCTGGTTCAAATGTGAATATTTATAACTAAGGATGATGATAAGAACTACCAATACCATATTCATAATTGTTTAAATTTAGACAAAAAAAACAACAAAGAAAAAAAAAAGAAAACATAAATATAACCTAACATAAAATCAAGATATAAACAATCAAGATTTAAATAGGAACAAGAATGTATAAAAACAAAGAAAGAATAACTTAATAAACAACATGAAATCAAGATATGAATAATCAAGATCCATGTGTACTGGAAAGGAGTTCTTAAAAAATAAAACAAATAACAAGACAAAAAAGCAAAATAAAATTCCAAGAAGGAAAAAGAAGAAATGATAAAGGAAAGAAACAAAATCAGAACAAAAGAATAGACAAGAAAGCACTAAAAAACACCAATAAAAATCAAATAAACACACACAAACAAGAATTAGTCACAAAGTGAGTGTGGTTTGAAAATAATTATTCAAGAAAATGTAGTAGAGGCATTACATTATTCAACAAAATAATAAGAACAAGGACGCAAAGTTGCCCTTACATGATAGGGAAAAAATATAGAAGAAAAATTGGGCGGGGGGGGGGAGAAGAAAAGGAAGAGGGTGGTTGAGTTATCTCAAAATGTACAAGATAAGTGGATGCTGCCTACATAGCTGCATGGTTGTGAGATACAACATGAACTTCAAGTCAAACATAGTTCTCCCAGGAAATGGGATAGAAGAAGAGTGATGATCACAAATCAAGATTGATGTTGTAGATGAGGAGATGCACATCTATAGGTAAGAATTCAAACAATAACTAAACTAGCTACAACCATCGATTATGGATATAAAAAATGGAATAGGGAACCAACTAATCAAGGAGGTGCTCATCCAGGAGTAAGATTTCCAATAATAGTGAAATCTAGATGCAATGGCCCATGATTGTAAATTAATGAGAGTGAGATCCTACTAAGGCAACAATTCCTACTAAATAATAGCAAAATAAGAATAAAACAATATGTAGTGCTAGATAAATCTAAAGTGTCATTCAACAAGTAAAAACCTTGGGCTGATGTATTCATGTTCACTTGTCTTTAAGAAGAAACTACAAAATACTATTTAGGCTAAACTAGTTTGTAAAACTGGCCTTGAATGTGTTCATAATGCCTATGATTCATAATCAGGATCATAACTAGTCCAGGGATAAAATATGTCTAGGTTACAATGGCCTAGGGTATGAAAAGAATATGGTTCTAAATAGAACAGTCTATAATGAATAGGGTCTAAAAGAAGATGATCCAGGTAATATAAAATGATGGAATATAAATAATTGAGAGTACCAACTATCCAAAGGTTCAAATGTCCATAGTCATAAAATAATATGGTTCTCATGTCCAGGGTAGGTCAAAATGAATATGGTACAAGATAGGATGGTCTAGGATATAATGGTAGGATAAAATAACTTCAGCATAAGTTTCCCCTAAGTAAGGGGTCTTGTAGAAAATGGTTAGAAAGTTGTCAAGTGTAGAACCACTTGAGATGCACAATGTTCATGGGCTCTAAAATTTCTTCACCATATGGAGTAGCCAACTAGTATGCTCTCAATCCATAATTTGTTATGATCACATATGAGCCAAACTAATTGAGTTTAAACTTACCCTTTTTTTTGCATTCAAAATTTGTGTTCTTCTTGTTCTCTTTCAAGACCAAATCACCAATTTCAAACTCCCAAAGGATAATGCACTTATTATAGCTTCTATGTAATCTGTTCTGATAGGCCTTTAAGTTTTCTAGGGTAGCCAAATGATTACTATCAAGAATTTATAGTTCTTGCAACCTGAAGGGTCTATAATCTTCATCATATTCAATATTATCAAAAAAAACTTGTAATAAAGGTAGCTCAATCTCAATCAGGATAATAACTTATTTACCATAAACAAGGGAGTATGGAGTGGCTCTTATGGGGGTTTGATGACTAATATGATAAGCCCAAAGGGTAGGAAAAATTTGCAAGTGCCAGTTATGGCTAACATCATTGAAAATCTTCTTAAGTATGGATAAAATGGTTTTCTTTGATGCCTCAGCTTGTCCATTGCCTTGCGGGTTAAATGGTGTAGATTTCTTGTGCTTGATTTTGAATTTTTCACAAAGTGCTTTAACATATCTATTTATAAATGATCCACCACTATTGGATATAATTCGAGTTGGGCTACCATATCAACAGATGATATGGTAATCTATAAACTTGGATATATTCCTACCAGTGACATAAGTGATAGGAATGGGCTCAATCCACTTATTAAAATACTTGGTAGTAGTTAAAATATGTTTATGGCCATTAAAAGGTATGGGGTTTATTTTCCTAATTAAATCAAGGCCCCATGTAGAAAACAACCATAGTGTAGTGATTAGGTGCAATGGTAATGAAGGTGCATGTATCAAATTTCTATGTTGTTGACAAGGAATACATTTCCTTACATAATTAAAAGAATTTATCTCCATTTTGGGCCAATAGTAACCTTTTTTGAGGAGTTTTTAGGTAAGACTACACCATTGGTGTGGGCCCCACACATTCCTTCATGTACCTCCTTAAGCGCTAGCTGAGATTATATTGAAGATAAACAACGAAGTATCATTCCATCATATCCTTTATGATAAAGCATGTTTCCATGGAGGGTATAATGGGATATGTATTGAAGGAAATTTTTTTGATGATTGTTAGAAAGGTTAGGTGGAAAAATGTGATCTCAAAAATAATTATAATATTTTTGAAACCAAGGAAGTTAAGGTGGGGGATTGGGACCATCAATGTCACATAACCTTCCTAAATATGACAAGACATGTGAAAGCTGTAGAAGATTTTTGATTTAAAAAAAAAAAAAAAAACTCTTTAGCACTACTATTAATTTGTATCATGAACCCAATCATTGCCATTACATTGACATATCTATTATTGGACTAATTCAAACTATAGAGATTTAAAATGATTTTTGAGATTATCCACAATGAGTTTGTAGGGTACAAGCTTGTCATCTATAGTTTGATACTAATCAGTGGTTTGGTTGATAATTAACTAGGAATTTCCATACACCATTAAATTTTGAATATCCCACTATACTGTAAGATGAAGTCTTGTAACAAGTGCTTCATATTTGGTTAAATTATTGGTATAATTAAAATTGATATGAAACACTTTGGGAATAAAATATCCTTATGCTGTAATCAATAAGATGCCAGCCCTAGATCCTCAAAAATTGAAGGAATCATCAAAATATAGTTTCTATTATTTAGGTTCATGTGCCTCTTCTTCTATTGTCATGATATAATCATCTGAAAAGTTGAATATGAGTGGTTAAGTGTCTATAATAGGGGCTTCTGCAAGTTTATTATAAATAATCTACCCCTTAATAGCTTTATGATTATGATACTAAATTTCAAACTTGATTAAGATCATGACCCATTTGGCCATGTGACCTATAAGAGCTACTTTGGATAATAAAAATTTGATAGGATCCACCTTAACAATAATAATTATTTTGTTGTTCAACATATAATGTTACAACTTTTGGGAAACAAAAAACCATATATAAAAATGCCTTCTCAATAGGCATATAATTATGTTCATAAACCAACAGTGTGTGTTTTGAATAATAAACTACATGTTCTTTACCTTGATCGTTATGCTGGGCCAAAAGTGCCCCCAATGCATGCTCAGTCGTTGGCATGTAAAGAAGTAATGGTTATCTAGGTGTTAGCAGTCTCAAAATTGGTGGGTTAGCCAAATATGTTATGATCTTTGCAAATTATAATTGACACTCATGATCCCATTAATGTGACCCCTTTCTTCAAGAGGTATGTAGATGGGTGGCACTTATCTGCTAATTGAGAAATGAACCTACAAATAGATTGATTATTTCCTTACAACCTTTGGATCTATTTAAGATTTGAAGGTGGAGGCATTTAAAAAATGGCCTTGACCTTGGTAGGGTTGACTTTTATCCCTCTATACGATACAATAAACCATAGCATTTTTCCCAAAGTGATACCAAAAACACACTTCTTAGGATTTAGATGGACTTTATAATTATGAAGTCTCGCAAAGATTCTCTATATAACTTTAGGATGTCTAGCATGTGTTCTTGATTTAGATAGGATGTCATCAACACAATCCTCAATAATATCATGCATCATGTTATGGAAGATGATAGTAATAACATGTTGATAAGTGGATCTAACATTCTTCAAGACAAATGTCATGACTTCAAACATAATGTTCCCCATGGGGTGGGAACATAGTCTTGTGTTAGTCTTATTTAGTTATCTTGATTTGATTATATCTAAAAAATCCATCCATGAGGGGCATCATCTCATAGCTAGTAGTAGAATCAATAATCATGTCAATGTAGGGTAGAAGAAAATCATCTTTAGGGTATGCTTTATTTATATCTCTAAAATCAATACAAATACATATACCCTATGGCTTTTAGCTGATTGGAACTATGTTTGATATCTATTCAGAATAGTCTAATGGTCTTATAAAGCCTACTCCTAATAACTTCTCCAGTTTAACTTTTACCAAAAAGGTGATGCATGGATGCATCTTCCTTAGTTTTAGATTGATTGGCTTGACATCTCGATGAATAATAAGGTGATGCACAACCAAGTGAGGGTCTAATCCTAACATGTCAGAATATGCCTACTCCTAATAACTTCTCCCGTTTAACTTTTACCACAAAGGTGATGCATGGATGCATCTTCCTTAGTTTTAGATTGATTGGCTTGACATCTTGATGAATAATAAGGTGATGCACAACCAAGTGAGGGTCTAATCCTAACATGTCAAAATATGCCCATGTAAAATATCAATAAAATCCTTCAAAATGGAGATAATGTGTCTTGTTCCTCATCAATGAGAGAAGCTCCAAGGTAAACAATTTTGGGATCATCATATTTTCCCAGGTTCACTTAAATAGTGTTTTCTAAAAGAAGTGTAGAGCCATATTCAAGAATAGTAGGTAATGTGTGATCACTCAAGGGCTTGTCTTTTTCCTTACTTTTTCCCTAACCAACGAGTGCCTTAAAGAGGTTTTCACCTAAAGATATTGATTTTTTTATCTTTTTTATGGTGAAGAAAGTTTTCATACTCTCCAAAGTAGGCATAAAGATCCAAAGAAAAATCAAAGCCTTTCTTATGATCACCAGTTGGCAATCCATCTTTGAGAGCCATATATTATGACATAATGTAACTATCTATATTATCCTCCCTATTTTTACTAAGACCTTATGTAACTTTACATTACCCAAAACCATATAATTTACTACAACTCATTAATATGTGATCCTAAGAACCCAAAGAAATCTATAATTACCAATGATTATAGGTTGTTTAGAATAAATTTTATAAAACAAACTAGTTCCTATATGTGCACAATGATGCAATATGTTAGCTCATTTTTTTACCTCAATATCTTCTCTTGTAGAATATCTCCTCACATGACCCCTTATTTTATTCTTTGTATTCTACGTAACTTCTTCCCTAACATTTGTGTTTCCTATTTTATGTTGACCAATATGATGTTCAAAGAATAACTGATAACTTTGTCAATATTTAGTTAAGACTCTTCCTTGGTATTCATGCACATTGGCTCTAGCTTGTCCTAGTGTGTCACTTTCAAATATATACATTATGCTTAAACAAAACTATATTTACTAATGGTTCTACTAAATTCACACATTCTCTCTCAGAATGTGTGCAGGATACACACTACCTACACATGGTTATACTTGTCAAAATTAGGGCCAACACAAAATCTAAAACTATCAATTAAAAAAATAATTTGTGCTCACATCTTCTCTATTCTACTATGATACAATATTATGATTTTAACAAAAATAAAAACATATAAAATAAAACCAAAAAAAAAAATTATGTGACAATCCAATTTGATTTGTTTCATTCATATATACAAATTTATGATATGTATTATTTTACAACCATTTAAAATCTAAAGAAGAAACCAAACGTAAAGCTTATATTTTTACCTTTTATCTTCATTCAAGTGCATTTCTAATATATATATTTTTAAATTCCATTCATTTGAATGCATTTTCATTATCATTATGGGTGGGTGAACAAATTTGTGGTAGCCTTTATGAAAATTTATATGATTGAATCTATGGTTTTAGGCATTGCATATATTACAACCATAACATTTTTTATGCTTTAATAACTCTACATGTGCCTAATGTTTCCTACATGGATCCTAATTTTGTGATTGTAAATATAACATTTCATTCAAAAAATAAAAAGAAAATATCAAGACATTAACTTTTAATTTCATAAATGGATTTAAAATATTAAGACTAGATAAAGTGGAAATAACCTATATTTATTTAATTGGCCATTAATTACCTCTTTCCCTAAAAGAGCATAACTTTCACTATCAATACTTGCTCTGCATCCTATATAACTTTTCATTAGGAAATCATCTTCATACTTTTTTTTATAAAATGATGAGATTTACTATTATTTTTGAAATTTTTAATCTAATTAGAATAGTCCTTATATAGTTATATGTTCAATTAAGATATAATTATGGTCATGGTCCTTAAGCCATGTGTATTTATTCTATTTAAAAACAATTTGGATCTACTTAGGATTGGACTAATGTTTTCTAATGATATTGCATCTAGAAAAAAATATTATTTTCTTGAACCTAGCTAATATTATTAGTGGAATGATTCACATTACATTAAAAAATAATAATTAGTACAATTATAATGTTGAAAATTCAAGTATTCAAACACATCATGACTCAAAATTATTGCTATAGGAACAAACAGGCTCCAAGACAAAAATTAGCCGGTCAAGGCACGACCCATAATATTAAAAAAAACTAGAGAGAAAATACTTAAGCACATGATACCACCCTAAAGAGGTAGAGGTAGAGGACCATCCTTGGAAAACATCACCTAGAAGTAGGGGATCCACCTTAATAATCTCTGGAGTAGTCCAACCGTCAATGAGGTCATCATGAATAGTGATAGACCATCCAACATTGAGTTGTAAAGGAACAAAAAAGCTAATAGAAGAGTTATTTGAAGGATTAACATCATAATTTCCATCAGAAATCCATCCACCTATGAGAGGGCAAGGATATAAGTGGCCCCTAATTCTAGAATGAATTTTTATTTGATGCCTTCTAGTAGGAGGATGTGGCAGACTATAGGGTGGGACATTAGGTGGTATTTGGATCATGGTTCAAGGGATACCCCCTAGTGGTTAAGGAGATATTTTAGGTGGTGGAGGTACAAATCCATCTTTTAAATTTGAGTTTGAATCTACATATAGATCAAGGAAATAAAAACAACCTCTTAATTAATAGAAAATGAAATTTCACAAGTGTCATAATTAAATAGAACATTGTTTCCGGATTTTCATAGCTAAAAAAGAGTAATTGCATATAATTATTATGATGGAAATGAAATAGTGTCCTAATAATTATAATAATCTACCAAGAGTTTTTATCATCAATAAAAATACTCAGGGTGGTAAGGATGGAATAATGAATGAATCCATCACTAGCTAGATTGGGATTTAGGACAAAACCATAAAATATGTTTAAAGGGCTCTAGACACTTGAAATCTATATAAAATGGATTGGAAGTACAAATGTGGAAAAATATCTCACCAAGGGGAATTCCTTGAATTATCAAACACCAAAAAAATGAGCTAGTTTGGGCTTGAGGCCAGGATGCCACACATAATCTAGATCGGTGAGCCAAGTCCTGATAGAAGATTGGAGACCCTAATGCCTTTTGAGTTTACCTAAAGATAGAGATAATGGACTCATCACCTAATAAATCAAATTGGGAGAGTAATTATTCAAATGAGTATCTCATTTCCACCTCCAATCCTTCTACTAGGCGCTAAGAGGATGCAAGCTAAGTTTATGCAACATGACATCAAGTAACAACTCCTGAATGTGAGGAATTGAAGGTAAGTTTGCATTATTTAACTAAATATTAATTTTTAATTCAACCCAAAGGATTCAATACTTGGAGGTAACAAAATACCAAATAGTCTAAATCCCTTTATGAAATAAATACAAAGCTTTAATACCAGGTAATTCAGTAAGGAGAAGAGAAGAAGTAGTAAAAAGATGGAAACATCATAAGTTATGGTCATTAAAAGATAAACTTAATAAAAAATAATCCTCCACCCACCTCAAGTAGGGTTTGACAACTTCAAAATCATTCCAAATGCTTTTGGCCATGAAAGAGACAAAGATCTTGAGAGGAGTAGTAGTAATGAGAAGGGATTGGAAGCTAATATTATTCCAACTAGTTTTACCATAAGTATTTCCTACAAAGATACAATGTTGTAATAGAAATTTCCAAGATTTATTTCCCTCTATATCTTGAATAACATAATTAACACATAAGGTCATACTTTGTCGATAGGTGTCAATGATGCCCATACCATCTTTATCACAAGAGAAGTAACAAATATCCCAAGCCACATGATGAAAACCCTAGACATAATTAGAATTGTCCTAGAGAAAAACCTTAAGTATTTTGGCTAGTACCGCATAGGAAGCCTTTAAAGGAGCTTAATAGGAAGAATAATAGACATGAATAATGACCAAGTTTTTAGTGCATGCCTAAAACTTGCCTGCTAGAGAGAATGACTAAGTAATCTAGTATTCAATCTTATTTTGAATCCTATTAAGTATAGAGTGCAAAATCTTAGTTAGAGAACTATAAAAATCAATGTGGATGTCCAATAACTTGAGTTTTTCCCCTGTACCCCTCCCTCACTGATAAATCCATTGTCAATTATAATTGAGAAACCAATTAGGAATAGGCATCATACTTTGTCAAAAACACTACTTTTTCCTCTATTGGATAATGGAACCATAAGCAAGATAAAAAGTGTTAAGTCATTATATAGTTTCCTTAAAGGTGGCCTCTTATGCTTTGAGCATGAGATAGGTGTTAACTACAAAGTGCCCATTGATGATATGGGTGGTGTGATTAGGTAAAATAATCACTTGAATAAGTTGTTCACAAGCTCTAAAATCTAGGAGATAACCCAAGCCTTTAGAAGATAACACATAAATCACCAAAGTAATGGGACAACCTTGGATCATAGAGTTTTGAATCAAAATTCCCTCTATTTTATGACCATTTATAGTGAAGCAAGTTGAAGCATCATGAAGAAAACTCTAGACAACATAAATGAAATAGGGGTTGAAGCCAAGACCTCTAATCATGGATAGAATGCATTGCCACTCAATTATCTCATAATATTTTTCAAAATATAATTTAAAAAACATGGTTCTCTAGAGAGAGGCTTGGGCCCAAGATGTGCCTTCCTAGACTATAATAATATTATTTAAAATATAATACCCTCTAATAAAACATGTTTGCTTTGGTTTGATAATGATAGTTAAGACGATATGGATATGGTTAATGAGGGTTTTAGTAATAATATTGTAATAAACATTGAGAAATGTTATAGGCCTTTAATTGGTAAGAAACTTAGGATATCAAAATTTAGGAATAAGATTGATATTATCTTGGTTCATCATGGCTCTAAGAGACTATTTTTTCAAGTCTTCCTTATAAACTTTCAATAATTAGGCCCACTAAACTCCCATGTGTATTTTAAAAATTCATAGGGGAAGTAATCAAAGATAGGGTATTTATTATTGTGAATGCAATTCAGAGCCTTTGTGAGCTCCTACAAGGTGAGTAGGGCATCACAAACCCATTGATCAATATGAGTGATCTTGCGAGGCACCACATCAAGGCACTTATAAAAATATTGGGTTTAATTAGTTGTATAAGATTGATCTTGAAAAACCATCTTTTAATGATAAATAAAAGTCAAAGAGATGTCTAGTTGAGAGGTAGGCTAGGATTTAGCCACTTGAATGGGTTTGATTTACTTGTGATCTTGCTTATATTTTAACATTGTTGATATAAACTATTTGGAGGCCTTGTCATCAATTTTAAGCCATTGTAGCTAAGATCATAATGGAGTACCTCTAGCTATATGGTTATTTTCCACTTTAAAGTGGTGTTTGAGAGAGGTTGTAAGCCTTTATAACTTCACATTGAAGGGACCAAGCTCAATAGAAATAGAGACCCACTAAAACTCATTAAGCATGGCCTCTTTTGACTATTTTCTAACTCAAGCAATATGCTTTCCATAGCAGCAGAAGAAAGAAGTGGTGTGCAAAATTGCCTCATTCCACCACTCAATCTAGCTGGTGGTGTATGAGTGTCACAGGTTAAGATTTTAGCTTTATGAGATGAGTTAGATCATTATAGCACGACTCATCATAAAATAATTAAAAATGAATTGACTATGTGGCACATTGGAATGTCTTGAACTCTATTCTACTTTGCAATAAATATGTGAATGGTCTAAAAAATAATCAGAATGGGCACTAATAGGGTGGCCATCAGTGTTGCAAAAGGAGAAACAAAATTTATCTAAAACAATAAAGTAATCAAGCTATTTGAGCACATAGTGATCCCCAAAATGGTAGTTGGACCATGTAAACTAAGATGTAGTGTTAAATGTTTATTGTCATAGGTGAAGGTTGGCCATAACCCATTTATTTTTGAAATAATATCAAGCCTCACATTCACTAATGCACCATCACATGGGGAGGCCCCAAGCCTTTTCTTTGGGGTGTTGAATCATGTGAAAATATCCACATACCATTCATGTGGTAGTAGGAAATCCATCGGTGAAAGATCACCACAACAAGTAATGGTCAAGATTATTATTAGGTACATAGATGGTGAGAATTCCAAAAAAATGGCCATTGATATCAAGAATAATCTAGATTGTATGATGTGAAGGGTCTTCTCTAGTGGTAATAATTCCATAAGAAACCTTAGAATCAACTAAAATATAATCACCAAATCTTAAGTAAAAATCATGATTGGATTTATGTTCTTTGACTTATTAGTCATCATTTGGTGACTTTATTTTTATAAAATAAATCTTACTGTGATTGATCAATTTAGGTCATGTAAATGCTTTAATACCTAAAAATTTAAGTAGACATGAATTGGATTATGTCTTTATTATTTATTATAAAGACAAAAATCTAAATTTTCTTTTAATGGTGCAACATTTATAAAGATGCATTATTATATCCATGTGTAATAATAAATATATATAAAAATTAAAGACGGAACTTTAAAATATAATAATAATTTTTTCATTAGCAATAAACATAAAAAAAAAAAAAATTATAAATCCATTTGACATGAAAAAATAAATTCCATAGTCCTCTTTCATTAAAAAAAAATCCCATCTCAATGAAAAATACTATAATTAATTAGCTGAATAATCATCCTAATTATAAAGAAACTCTATTAATTTTATTAGGGTTTCAATCCCCTCCTTAGCTGTGATCCTTATTTTTTTTTGGTTTGGGAGTGGAAAAACCTATAAATATCTATCCCTACCAACAATTTATAAACCAATACATCATTTTATTTTACAAGAAGCCTTTTGTACAAAAATATGTTCACAACAGGTTTGCAAATATTAGTCTACATTTTTAAATTTATCATAACATTTCTTTAAACTCTTTTACGATGCTAAATTAGATTGTCTAATATTGGGTTCTAAATCTCACTCTTACAAAATTCTTCATTGCTAATATATAAACATAAAATCATGCATAATGCAAATAAATAAACATTGGTGTGTTGTTTTTACATTGATTTTTTTGTAAAAATCCATGAACAAAAAATATGAGCACAAAACCCCTCCATAAAATTTTAAAGAAACAAACTATTTCATTAGATAATAAATTTTTGGATCTATTTTAGTAGTGACATGTCATAGATAGTGATAGATCTAAGATTTTCCAACAATGACAAGTGTACTAGTAAAGTCATTAAGTTGAAAATCTATAATCGATTCCACCTATTTTTAAAATATTCAAAATGTGTTGAATCACAAGCTATATATGTATTACAAGATTTGAAAATAATAATAAAAAAAGATAGGTTTTATAATTATTATAATTATTTTATTCATGTCTCTCTTCCAGTAGGTGCACAGATTGAATTCAAATCTCTCTTCATCTTTGGCCAAATATACTTCTTCTCCACCAAAGCTATTATCTTTGTCTTACCAAAATGTGTAGCCAAACCACCACTATGCAATTATCTTAAATAATATTGTCTCTTAGATACCTAGTTGGAATACACAATTGTTTCCCTTTGAAGAAATGACCATCTTATATAAGATACTCATCACAAACATTACTTGTATCACTTGTCAATAGATTCCTGCATTGCTAAATTATCTTGCCAAAATTTGGATTAATATCATATACTTGCTTAATAAATTCAAGTCCAACTACTTCACTCACCATAGTCATTATCAACCTCACTCACCACCTCAAATCATCAATTGCCTAATTATATTTTCTTGACTTATTCTTCAACACAAAATTATAACCCTTCTTGACAAAGACACCCACTTTACATGCCTACTATTTAAATTTTTTATAGTGTTTACATTCTTCAAAGCCTCGTGATCAATAAATAGGATAAACTCCTTACACACCAAATAATTCCTCCAATGTCTTAATGCTTGTATAATCGCATAAAATTCAATGTCATATGTAGAATACTTTTTTCTCACCTCATTTAATTTCTCATGAAAATATGCTATTTGTTTCCCTTCTTGACTCGACATAGCACCAAATCCTACAAACAAAGCATCAAAATCAACCTCAAACACTTTTTTAAAATCTAGTAATGTTAAAATAGGCTTTTATAAATTTTTTTTCTTCAACAACTCAAAATTTTTTGTTGTTTCCCTTGTCCATGCAAATTATTTTCCTCTCATATAATTTGTTATTGTTGGAACAAGACTACTAAAATTCTTAGTTAACGTTCCATAAAAGATTTTTAAACCATGGAAACTTTTTACATCTTTTATGCTCTTTGGGATATGCCACTCAACAATAACCTTTAGTTTTTATTCATCCATTATTATACCATCTTCTAATATTACAAATCCAAAAAATACCAAACTATTCTGCATAAACATGCACTTCATCAACTTCATATAGAGATTCATTTTTCTTAAAAATTCTAATACCTTTCTCAAATGTTGTAAGTGATCTTCTTTAATTTTATTAAATATTACAATATCATAAAAATAAACCACTAAAAACTTACCACTTTATTATTATAACACTTGGTCATCACCCTTATAAATGTGTTGGGTGGCTTAGATAACTTGAATGACATCACCATCACCTCATACAAACCATCTCTAGTTTTGAATGTTATTTTCCATTCATCTCTTTCATGAATCTAAATCTAATAGTATCCACTCCTTAAATCATTATTGGTATAATATTTTTTTCCTACAAAAACATACATCATATCATTTGAATTAGGTACAGGAAACCTATACTTGATTGTAATTTTATTGATTGATCTACTATCCATAGACATCCTCCACCCTCTATTTTTATTTAAAGTAAGTAATGTTGTTGTTTCACATGAACTCATGTTATCCCTTACTACACCCTTTATCACCAAATTAATAATCTATTTATTTAATTTTGCATGTTCTACTGGACTCATTATATAAGTTACTTGATTAGGTAGAGCTAACCCTAGAATCAAATCAAGATGATACTGAATATCTCTCTTTCGTGGTAAACCATCTAACAACTCATGGGGTATAACATATGCATAATATTTTAACCTTATTGTTGATTTTTATAATACTTGTACCACTTCTATGTCTTCTTTTTTAGTTACTAATGCATAATAATAACCTATTATTTTCATGCTTTTGATAAATTATTTTGTAGTCAGCATGATTTCAACTTGCCCTTCTCCTTTAGGAGGTAAAAAACTACCTTCATACCACCTTTCCAAAAACTATATGTGTTATTTGATCCATCATGAATTGAATTTCTATAAAACTATAATGGCCTTCCCAATAATACCTTATATGCATTCATTGGTATAACATCACATCATATTTCATCCTTATAAGATTTACCTTTAGACAACCTGATTAGTTACCTTTTATCTATTTTAACTTTATTCCCTTTATTAAACCATGAAATATGATAAGGATTACAATGCTTTCACACTGCAAACCTAGATTCTCAATCATGTCCTTAAAAACCATATTTTCAAAACCACCACCATCTATAATTAGTTTACATATCTTACCTCCATAATTAGGCCTTATTTGAAAGATATTTGTTTGTAGCCATATATCACCAACTTATTTATTTTTCACATTTTATTTCCTTAGAGTAGTCATTATTATTATTATCATGCGATTTTCTCCAATATATTTTATTGCAACTTCAGTATTTTTCTCTTTTATTTCAGTTTCAACTAAATTCACTCTTGTCTCCCTTATTTATCTTGGTAATATGGGCACTCAAATTATATATGGCATTCTTATCCACATATGTAATAAACATAAGACCTATGTTGATTTGGAAGCCATCCTCTACCACCACCATAACTTTGTCTTATATGAAATCCACTTCCTCTTTATTGGTATTGAAATCCTTGTCTATTATCTTCTTGTTTTTTTGTATAATGTAATGATTCACTTCTAGTGGTATTAAACCCATATTTATTTATATTAAATCCACCTCATTCCCTTATTGGACGGAATTATTCTCTACTTAGACCAATATATGTTCTTATAAAAGTTTGTTTATTTTGTTTTACTTCTACCTTCAAAGTTAATTGATCATGTTTCTCCATGTAAATTATTCTATGTATGCTTAATTCATCTTGAATAGAAAAATTCAAACCATTTAGATACCTTACATCAATATGATATTTTATTTTATTATGATCCTCTCATATAGAAAGATTATAAAACTCATATGTATACTCTTGTATACTAAGATCCTTCTACCTCAAAAATTGGAATCTTATGTATAGTGTTTGGGTATAATTCAGAGGAATAATTTTTTTCATCTTTTTATCCATATTTTTTCATGAGTTGAACTTATCTTTACCTTTTTTCTATCTTTCTTTTTGTAGGTGATACCACCAAATCATTTCATGTCCCTTCAATTTCGTGCATGAAAATCTTACCTTCTTGTCTTCTCTCATAGTTTTACATTAGAGAAACTTCTACAAGATGTTCATCCAATATATCAACTCCTCTAGTTTTAAAATTTCTCCATAATCTAGAAAGTCAACCTTGATTCATTTGTTCCTTATAAATATATAACCATCCTCTCTTCCATTGATGGAAAATGTTCTTATTTCTCCTCTTGTAGAATATCTTGTCCATGATCAATGTCATCCTCGACATCATCTTTTGCTCTCCTTTGTCTTTGATTCATAATGATATCAATAAATTATTATACTTACCTCTGTAGTTCTTGTATATTCTAGTTTATCTAAGCGATTCCTCCTAGTCCTCTCACCATCTCTTACACCTCCAAGATTCAATCTTGATTAGATACCAAATAATGAGCCTGAATACTATCAAGACAAGAAAATACCAATAGGCAAAGCTTATGAAACAATAATTATATTGATTCACATTGAATGATTCAAATAAATAAAAACCATCCATAAATAAACCTCAACTAAAAATTGGATTTGATATGTAAAATTCAAGACTCTAAAAATAAATAAAACTTGACCTGTTATTTTTAGTAGAGCTAATATATTTAGTAAGTTTTGCATGCAAGTGTGTTAAGCTCTGAAAACCTCCAAAAATAAACTAAACACTAAAATTAACCTATAAAATGGATATAAACTAAAGTTCAAGTCCAATTAAAATAATAAACAATTTTTAAAATTAGAAAAATACCAAAAATAATAATAAATTATAATTTTGGACCCTCAGATGGTCATGTATGGCCTTTGAAAATATCAAAAAATGTCTATAACTAAACATGCTAGGTTATGGCTACACTAAATTTTTGAGACAATCATTTTGACATGAAGATAGACTCAAATAGAACTACAAATCAAAAGTTATAGCCTCCAAAATTTCAACATCTTTTTCTACATCAATGGGGTTATATTTTCTCGTCTTAATGTGAAGGAGATGAAGAAAGAGGATCCAAGAGTTTCTCTGAGGAACACGATGGCCTTGTATGAGTATTTCATGATTCTTTATAGTCCCTTTTTTAGTCTACTCACTCCAATCCTCGACAAAACACCACCCCATTGATTAATCAACCAATATGCTTATGTATAGTGAGCAAAAAATGTGAGCTATATGCCTTTCTTCAGATCAAATTCATAGAAGTCTCTATAATTTCATCATCCTTCAAAGTATTATTGTAAAAATCTCTTCTTTCTGAACAATTAATAGAACGTCTTCTTTATTTTTTCTCTCTGTTAGCTTCTAACATTTAATGAATGTTATGCTGATGTTGAATTTATCAACTAGAGATTTTTATTTGATTTTTAGTTGAAATCACTAGAAAATTATTGGTTAAAATTTAACTTTCCCATAGTGATGGTTCAAATCATAAGTTACACCTTCTAGCATAGAACAAATTTATGCTTAGAAGCCACGTTCAAGGGGTGTGTTTTCTAATTTGTCAAAATTCTTGGATTTTTTGGACTCAACCTTATCTACCTTTGACCTTTACTAATATGTTCCTTATTTTACTTATATAATGATAGAGATATAAATCATATTATCAGTGATATGTGCATTTTTTTAGCTTCTACCATCTTTAATGTGTGTGTGTGTGTATAAAATTTTGTCATTGAGTTATCTATTTTAATGAATAAATTCATACTAAAATTAAATGTATTTGTTCAAAGTGTACATATATACATTGCACATTACTTATATAATATAGAATATAAAAATGTTATATCTATAAAACATACTATTAATATTTTTTTCTACTTAAAGTTATTAATTTTTGCATATTATTTATTATTGGATTGAGTTTCTATTACAAATTTACATGAAAACTCAACAATTTATAATATAACTATGCATTAGTCAATGTACTATTCACTACTACATTAGGCTTACATTATAATTTTGTATGCAAACTCAACTTTAAGTAATGGCAGGAACTAGCTACTACGTGACCCTTGTTTAGAATTCTAATTTACTAAACCAATCACCTAAAAATGAATGAGTCACATAGATATTTAACATGTATTAATAGTTGGTTGAAGGTGGTAAAACATATAAAAAATTAAAATCTAAATCAATAAATTATTTTGAAGCCAAACAAAGATAAATTTAGAACATGAAAGTAAGAAATAAATTTTAAATATTGAAAAATGTCACAATGAATATGAGTTCCCCAAAACCACAACTGCTTGACATCTAAGAACTGTCTTGTGACATGTGATCATATGCATATTAATAAGTTTGCATAGATGTGGAGACTTTCAACCCTACAAGAGTCAATAATCCCCATAAAAACTAGCCTTGAGAATTAATTACATCTCCTAACACCCTGGTCATGGTCTATATAGTACATTAGTAAGAATAGTTCTAGTTGATGCAAATGTAGCTAAAAACACAAATTTATCATCTTATCCTTCTTCATCTCACCCAAATAAATATTAAAAGATGTAAACACAATGCATGAATAAGAATAACATGAAAATATATGTACCAAGAAAGGAGTTACCCATTTTGCATTTAAATGTGCCGAAACAACAACATTATAGTGACACAATTTCAAATAGGTTTATCATCTGCTGCAATTTTAGCCACAACACCTTTTGTTAGAAAAACAAGGTGTGAATGAACAGTTTATAATATACACGATTTTTTTATTTAGAAATTTAATTTTAAATTTATTAATTGACATATATTTTTCTTATTATTTTATTTTATATAATTTGATTTAGTGCATACAATAATTTCAAATAATTAACTATATGTGAAATTAAATTAATTTTTTACCTCCAAAAAAAAAAGATATTTTATAAAATGATTATGTATTTAATAGAATATTATATATAATTATATTCATATTTTTTATAATTAAATATAATTTATGAAACTATTTAAATATAATTATATTAAATTTATTGAGTTTGATTTTGATTAATATTTTTATTTTAGATTTAAAAAAATTATTTTTTTCCCATGACCAAATCTGATTTATTGTTATTATAAGATTTCATTTAAATAAATTACGATTGATGATCACAACTATTAAATTGTATTTGTCTTTTTTTCTTAATGAGGAATTATGGTTGATGATCAAGAATGTCAAACAAAAACTAAACATTGAATATTTTGAAAAACTTTAATATGATTTCTTTTGACTATGAAAACATAAAATCCCTATAACATTTATGTTTGAACAAAAAATGTATGACTATTTAAATATAATTATATTATAGATCCTAAAATTATAAATATGACAACCCTTCATGGATTTATGAACTAGATTCTTTGGCCATCTTTATGCGAATTCATCATGGTGTTCTTTGATGAAATCCTTATATATAACTATATTTGGGAGAAGCATCTGATACATCTAAACCACACCTTCCAAATCCTTATAGATAACCACTTAAGTGAAAAATGGTCCTAGTGTACTTTTATCCATAATGAAATTGAGTATGTTGGACACATCATCTCTAAGTAAAGCATCAATGTTGATCTTGAAAATATTGAGGATATGAATATTTGGCCTAACCCAAAATCACTCAAAAGCCTTTGTAGCCTTTTCTACCTAAATTGGTATTATTCAAAATTTGTCCAAGACTAATGAAACATTTATGGTCAATTAAAAGACATGTCAAAAGAATATTTTTATCAATTGTCCAAGGTAATAGAAAAAGGCTTTAAATTTGTCAAGCATAAAATTTTCACCACACATATTCTAGCTATGTCCAAATTCTCCAAACCATTTTCCATAAAAAATGATGCTTCCACTTGGTATTCTAATGAAAGATATTTGACCACTTGTATTCACCATTAAAACACTTATGGGAAAAAATTATCATCCCATGAATGAGAAAGAAATGTTATACTTCATATGATTAAAAAACAACACCCATAATTATTTGAGAGACACTTCTACTTTAAAAAACTCATCAACATAGCCTCACATATTTCTTAGAGCAAAGATTATCTTTACCTAATAAAAACTAATGGGTAACTAAATTAATTGGCTATGATTATGAGATTACCTAAAAGAATGGTAAAGACATTATTCTCTTCAATTTTTTGTCTCATAAGTATGAATAACAAAAAAACCTTGTGTGCATTATCCTTCCCCATGCCAAATTTCATGTATTAGGGACAACATTAAGGGTCCCATACCACCAATATTTAGAAAATCATTCAGGAAACTACCACTAGCCCTACCTCTCTACCAAACTAATGTTGAGGTTGTCACTATTTAAAGCACAAAGGATTTATAATATTGGAAACAAAATTAACACTGAGATAGACAAATTTATTATAACTTCATGCTTATTCATATGTTAGACACTTAGTTTTTTAAATATATATGAAAGGATCCATCAAAGTGTTTTATGGGAAGGTCTTGTTTAGTTTTTTAAATATATATGAAAGGATCCATCAAAGTGTTTTATGGGAAGGTATTAAACAAGACATCAAACAATTTGTGACAAAATGTGAAATGTATATGACAAACAAATGGGAATTTTTCACCACTGCATGTATGCTCCACCATTTACCTCTCTATATCTAAGAATGGTTAGAGATTTCCATATATATTTTTAGAGGTAGTACCCTAGCTAGTTATGAAATAAGTGATTGTCGTGGTGGTGGAGTACTCTCCTAGAATTAATATTTTTATACCCTTAGCCATCCTTTTACTTCCTATGGTATTTCTCAAAAAAATTTCAAACAAATCTTGTACCTCCATAGGCAACCTACCTTAATTATGTGTGACCATTATTCTAATTTTACTAGTCACTTCTATAACAAAAATTTCTATCTCTATGGCACCAAAATTAAAATGAGTTATGCCTACCATATGCAAAGTCATGGTGAAACATTTTTTTTAGAAAATGCATGGAGACCTTTCTGCATTGTTTTCCATCTAATCAAAAAATCTATGGATCAAATTCTTGCCACTTATTGAATGCTGGTAGAAATATACATACTCCATGACCACCAAGATGACCCTATGTGAGTCTATTTATGGATAGCCACTACCTTATCTTTATACATACATTATAGGAAACTCCAAAGTACATGTAGTTGATGCCACACTCTACACACATGAAATTATCCTTCAAACTCTAAAGCATAACTTTCATCTGGCACAAGACCACATGAAGAAACATGTCAATTAACATAACTTAGAACAATATTTTGATGTTGTTGGCATGGTTTCTCTCTGATTCTAAAATTGTCTATAGTTATATTTTAAGCTTAAGGGTCATCATAAACTTGCACTAAAGTTTTATGGTCTTTAAAAAGTGTTTTGCAAGATTACTTTCGTAGAGTAAAATTTGGAACTTCCCTCCTGAAAGATTCATACATTTTTCTATGTATCATGTTTGAAAAATCTCATTAATTAGAATATTAGGTTCCAAATAAAATTTATGGAGCTTGACATTGAAGTCTCTAGTCTCTTATAACTTGAGTCTATCCTCTACAAGCACTCTAACTAGATCCATAATCATAGTCTTATAGATATTTTATTTCAGTGGAAGGACAAAAAATTAGGATATGTGGCATAGGAACCTTTACTCTAATTACAACAATAGTTTCCTCATCCCAACCATTAAGGATAATTTTTTTATGTGGGAGGGCATGCTAGTACACCTTCATCATGACTCCTCTAGTTTGTATAAGATATTGTTAATAAAATCTAAGACACATATACTTCTTAATTTATCCTATTTTATATTTGTAGTTATCGTAAACGCATGGGAGGTATTAGTTGTCTTAATTAGAACTGATTAAATACAGGGATTTTTTATGAAAAAATATCTTCAATTGAATATTTTGTATTGAGCTATGCTCAAAAGAATTTCCCCACTTGAAGATGCCAATCATACTTTGTAGTAAGATTATATCATTTCAATACAATATTGTTATTCTCTTTCCATTAAGTGCATATTTATTATATTTCTATTGTTTTATTAATTTATTTTCAAGTAGTTTCCCAACAAGATAATCATTTTATTGCTAAAATTACTAGTGCCATTCTAAACATAGAAGGTGAAATGTTAATAAAGTTATCAATGGTGCTTGTGTTATGAGGAAACTATTCACTCACTATGTAGAGCTGACTCAAATATATATTTTACTATCTAATTAAATTTTTAAAAATTAGTTAGTAGACTGTTAAATGAAGGAACTCAAATCTTCATACGAGGTGTTACAATGAACTTTTAAGTAGGGATACTTTTATTTCTAGAATCAATTAGTGGAAGGTATTGAATTAAAGAGCCTTTTATAATCATACATGAGTAACTGTTAATTCTCTTACAAAATTAGTTAATTCTCTTACAAAAATTTATGCTCTTTCTAAAATTTACCCTATTGACCTCTTTTTAAAAAAATCCCTATGAAGGAAGCCAAAGTTTTCTTGAAGATTGTTAATTAAGAGTACCAATGTTAAGCTCTCAAATTTATGTTAAAAATTTAAAATTCAAGATTAAATTCTAAAACTATCAAGTTCAAGTTCTCAAATTATCAAATTCAAGTTCTCAAATTACATTCAAGCTCAAATCAACTTTAAATACTCATATTCAAATTTATAATTTCTATGCATGTTCAATTTTTGTGAATTTTTTCTCAAATTCTTAGAAATTCATTTTCAATTTTGCAAATTCAATCTCAAATTATGAAGTTGAAGTTCTCAAGTTCAAGTTTAAGTATAGATTCTCATGTTGAAGTTACAAACTCTCAATAAGTTCAGGACTACCATAAATTCTCAAATTGTCAAAATCAAGTTCTCAAATTCTAGTCAAGTTGAAACTCTCAAATTATTATATGCATTTTAAAAATTTCATATTAAGTTGTGAAATTCATAAATTTTAGATTCAAATTCAAAATTTTATTCTCAATTCATCTCTTATTCAATCTCTAAAGCTCTTAAATTCTTGAGGTGAAGTTTTCAAACTCTCAAGTCTAAAGTTCTCAATTTATTGAATTTAAATTTGTTCTCAAATTCACAAATTGTTAAATTCATTCTTAATTTTTTAGATTTTCAGGTTCAAGTCCTACAGTCTCAGGTTTAAACTCTCTAATTCTCAAGTTAAAGCTCACAAAAACTTAACGTCAAATTCTCAAATTCATTTTTAAAAATTCTCAATAACATTGTCAACATTCTCATATATTTACTCAAAATCAAATTCTCATGTTAATTCCCAATTTATTAAATCCATTTTCAAATTCTCAAATTCAAGTACAAATTATAGAATTTAATTATAAATTCTTAAGCTCAAACTCAAATTTTCAAGTTCAAAAACATTAAAATTCATAAGTTCATGTTCAATCTTAAATTCAAATTCAAATTAAATTTTAAGTTAAGTTATTTTATGTTTTACGTTCCATTTAAATTTATTATTATATATCATAAATATTTTTAAAATCTAATACAATAACAAGAATTGTTGTAATTACATGGGTATATATACTAGAGTAGAAAACATACAATTGTACTTCACCGATATGAATACAGTCTTATATATACATGATAGACCATAGCCTATTTTACTTATGACGTTCATTATATTTCTTGTTTTTTATTAAAAATTCTAATTGGGATATTTTATTTCGTATTGACTATAATTTCATTGTTGATTTATTCAATTTTCTATCAACACCAACTACTATGTTGACTACGCTCCCATCCATGGCATTTTAAAACCTATCAAACCCTAAATCGATGGCTTCATATGCTATGTCTTCCTCTAACATACCCCAACTATGATCTCAGGGCCCTACTACACTTTTATCTATTTCATTTGAGTAGACCAAGGATGGATCTAGAGTGGCAAATGGCTCCCTTGGCCAGATCAGCCATTTTTAATAAGAATAGTTCTAAGATAGGAGCCCATAACTTAAAACTCATACTTTTTTCTCTATTATTAATAGGGTCTTGATGTCATGGAGATGGAAACAATGATGGATGTTGAAAACTAGAAGTTCGAAATCAAATACTTTGTTGATGTAGTTTCTTGCAACCTAGTGCCAAGAGTAGATCCCAAACCTCTCAAACCTAATAGTGATTTTTGATGAGGAAGAGTCTAGGTGAGTGCTCAGATTGAAAGAATATTTTTTTCGATGAAGGCATTAAATTCAAATTTGTGGATCACTGGATAAAGCTTCAATATATTCATGCCTCAAGTTTGAAGCATCGTCAACCCATCTTGAAAGGTAAACTTTAAATATAGCCACGTGTAAAAAGTTTGTTTATTATTATTTTCAGTTATATTGAGGGAAAGCAGAATATTGAAAACAACTTTCAGAGTTTGAATCATAACCCCTTCATCTTGAAACCATGGTCACCTATGTTCAACCTTCTCACTAAACCTCTTAATGTAAAACCCATATGGGTTTGCCTATGCAATCTCCCACTTTAGTTTTGGACTCAAATTAGTTTTAATTCAATTAATAAATACCTAGGTGAGTTTATACAAAATTTCTCATACATCAATCATTTCTCCTTCACTACTTTTGCCAGGATCTTGGTGAAAATTGACATCTCCAAAGAATCTACCTAAATAAATTATTTTACAAGTAGGATACCGCTCTTGGTATCAACCTATTGACTATGAAGTCTTGTTATTTTATATTCATTGTTGTTTTAGTACATGACATTTGACCAAAAACTGAAACTACCTTAGAAAAAAGAATGATTCTTCATGGTGGAAGGAATTGGTTTGTACCCACCTTACTATTTTAGTTGATTCCAATAGCGATGATTCTACCTCATCTTTGGATGATCTTGAATCCCATGTTCCCAATTAGGACCTTACAAGTACTCTTCATATAGAAGGAGACATGTTGGATGATCTAAACACTCCAAGGAAGGTTGCAGACTCAATTAAAAAGACCTCTAGCTTAGATATCTCTATGGAGGAGAACTTGAAGATTCACATATTTAGGGAAGAACTAAACAATGATACATGTGCATAGGACAAATCTTAGTCCTATAAATTAATTTTAAAATACTTTCCCAGTTTAACTTAAAGTTGTGGAATACATGGGAGTGTGGACCGAGGTGCAAAAAAGGAAAAAACGCAAAGGAACAATGGTTCAACATTCTAGTATGACCCTCCACTCAAGGGGACTCTAGGCAGAAGTTTCATAGAAGATGATTGAAAGTGGAGTTAAGCCCCATGAATAAGTCATTGGATGTGTAGAAAAAGATTACTTGATGGCAACTTGGTTGGTAGAGGAAGATTATCTGCTGAGTGGATGATTAAAACTTTGGCTCCTCAGTTTTTCTCGATAGTGTGATTGATTTGTGGAGGCAAAAAATAACATGAGACTATCTATTTCTGCTCGGTATTTTATTATAAGCAGAGGTGTCACCTTTGGTAGGCTAAGGTTTAACTACTTGATAGGGGTTTGGTTCTATACGGGTTGTCATTTGAAACATCCTATTCAAACTTAAATATTTTATCTTTTGCAAAAAGTTAAAGGACTTTCTAAATCCTGTAATTTATGATCAAATAAAAAAAATTCTTCTATTTATTAAATTAAAAGTAAAAAACCTATTTAGATTCTAATTCAATATTATTGAAACTTCGCTATGATCATTGAATTATTTTCTTAAAGTAATTGCGACTACCGTTGGTTGCGACTCCTAAATAACAACAGGCCGAAATGCTACAATCTAATTTCCATTAATGGCGTTGTATTTATTTTACACCAGGAAGCACCGGGATAATATTAAATTTTAAGAGATATACATTTTTATAGACACTTACTGCTGTCAAAACCTTTCTTTTCATAATTGCTACACTATTATTATTGATATTTTCCTCTGATTTTAACACTCTTTTCATTTACAATTTAAATATGATGAGAAGGCATCTAATTTGTTTGACATTATCCCAATATTCTTGTTAATTATGGCAGAAGAAAAGAAGAACTACGCAGCAGAGAGCAAAACCCCAAATTGGAGGGAAAACATATATATTCTATTCTATTCTATTCACAGCATTTCGAATACAATATTTATAAGTCTGTTTAGAAGCAGCTAGAAACTGCTAGCAATAGCTATGGAAAGAGTAAACAAGAAGATAGAAATCCTATTACAGAGGAGTCTCGAGAATTCCAATATAAATGCATTTACCTACTTCAAGTACAAGCTACGAACAGTTGAATCAGTACTAACACCTCTTCCTAATCTCAACTGTTGCAGTTATTAGCACTAACAATCCCCAAGTGTTTTCTTTGAAATTCAAAAGCATTCTTCCCAATGGCTTTGTAAAGATGTCTGCTAGCTGATCTCGTGATCCACAGAAGTCAAGAGAAATTTATCCATTTTGGACAAGCTCTCGAATAAAGTGAAAGCGAGTGTCAATATGCTTGCTTTTCTTGTCAAAGACATGATTTCTAGACAGGGCAATTGCTGAGCTGTTATCACAGAAAATAGGAGTTGGCTCCGTTTCAATATGTGCAAGATCATTCAGTATTCTTCTTAGCCATACTGCTTGACAAGCTGCTGTAGTTGCAGCCACATACTCTGCCTCTGCCGAAGATATTGAAAGTATGGGCTGTTTCTTGGATGCCCATGAGATGAGATTTTTTCCCAAGTGAAAAGCATATCCTGATGTGCTTTTCCTATCATCTATGCTATCAGCATAATCACTATCTGTGTATCCTGAGAGTGAAGTATCTTCAAATTGAGTGTACCATAATCTATAGTTGATTGTCCTTGCAACAGATCTCAGAATTCTTTTTGCTACCTTCCGGTGTGAATTTTTGGAGAGTCCATGAATCTGGATATAAACCTTGCAACAAACATTATGTCAGGTCTAGTTGCAGTGGGGTAAAGAAGACTGCCAACTAGCCTCTTGTACAAGGTAGAATCAACTAATGGTCTATCATCGCGTTTGCTCAACTTTGTTCCTTGAGCAATGGGTGTGTCTGCTAGCTTGAAACTGTCCATTCTAATTTTTTTCAAAATTTTTGAAGCATACATTTGTTGACAGACAAAAATACCTTGAGCAGATTGGTTGATTTCAATCCCCAAAAAGTATTTCATGAATCTAAGATCAGTCATTTCAAACTCTTTTTTCATGGCAGCTTTGTATTCTTCTAACATCAAATTTCATGTATAGAGCAAGTCATCAACATAAAGACAAACAATGAGACTTTTACCTTCATGATCTATTTTTGTATAGAGTGTTGGAGCAGTGCAAGTCATCAACATAAAGACAAACAATGAGACTTTTACCTTTATGATCTATTAATGAGACTTTTACCTTCATGATCTATTTTTGTATAGAGTGTTGGAGCAGTGCAAGTCATCAACATAAAGACAAACAATGAGACTTTTACCTTTATGATCTATTTTTGTATAGAGTGTTGGCTCATGACTGCTCTTGCTGAATCCATTGTTGATGAGGTAAGAGTCAATCCGACTGTACCAAGCTCTTGGAGCTTGTTTTAAGCCATTCAAGGATTTCTTCAACTTATATACTTTATGCTCTTGTCCTTTGATTTCAAACCCTGGTGGCTGATCTGTATATATCTCTTCTTCCAATATGCCATTTAAAAATGTAGATTTGACATCCATTTGGAGAACCTTCCATTTATTTTGAGCTGCAATAGCTAGAATAGTTCTAACTGTGACCAACCTTGCTACTGGAGCAAAGGTTTCTCCATAGTCTATGCCAAGTTGTTGAGAGAAACCCTTGGCAACCAACCTTGATTGTAGTTTTCTATCTTTCCTTTGTCATTCAACTTTGTCTTATATACCCACTTCACACCAATGCTGGTTTTGTCACTTGCTAGATCAACAAGATCCCAATTTTTGTTCTTTACTATGGTTTCAATTTCCTGATTCATTGCATCAACCCACTGTTCTTTTTTACTGCTTCTTCAAAGTTAGTTGGCTGATAGGAAAGAAAGGCAAAGAGATCTTGTTATTCAATTGCATTGTCCTACTCATATATTTCCCTTAGGTTTCTAGTTCTCTAATTGTCTATAGAGGAAGATGAATCACTATTGGGAGAATTATCATTTCCAGAGTGTTGTTGCTGACCTTGTACTTGAAATCTTGGTAGCCTTGGTGGATGAACTTGATGATCTGAAGGTTCATCAAATAGATGCAATGGATTTGGATCATTCAAAGTTTCATTTTCTTGATCACTCCATGATTTATTCTCAAAGAACTTGACATCTCTGCTCACCATGAATTTCTTGGTGATAGGATTGTAGAGTCTATAGAATTTTGATTGTTCACTATAGCCTACAAAGATGCACTTTTCACTCCTACTATCAAGTTTTTGTCTCAGCTCCTCTGGAACATGTGAAAATGCAATGCAACCAAAAATTCTAAAATGAGATACGTTCACCTTTTTACTAGACCAAGCCTCTTGTGGCACCTTGCCTTGAACACTAGTTGTAGGAGATCTATTTAAAATATAAACTGCAGTAGCAACAGCTTCTACCCAATAGTCATTAGACAAATTCTTTTCTCTGAGCATGCATTTGGCCATATTCATGATGGTTTGATATTTCCTTTCAGCTACTCCATTTTGTTGTGGAGTATATCTAGTTGTGGTTTGCATAACGATGCCATGTTTGCAAAAATCTATGAAATATTTTGAGCTATATTCTCCTCCTCTATCAGATCTGAGCACTTTTATATATTAACCACTTTGTTTTTCTACTTCAGCCTCAAAGACTTGCAGAGCTCTCTCCTTTTTACTCTGAGCATTCAATGGTAGTAAATGAACCCTAAACTCTTTTTAAATAAAGAATTGGGAGAGCTTTTCCACCAATTAAAAGAGTAATCGGTTATAAATAACCAGAAACCTAGGTTTGTTGGATGACAGCACCATCCAACTAGGCAAAGTGACAAAAGCAAAGATGCTTTGGTCATGCCACACTCAAAGGCGTATTGCCCAGGGAGCATCTAGAAAAGCTAAGAGGCCGACAGGCCACCCCCACCACATGTTCTACTTCTTGCTTTATTGGGATTCCTTACTCGAATCATGGAGTAATATGATCACATGCTCCTGTCGGATCAAAACTTTTATAAAAAGCAAACAACATCTCGTAGCTGTAAATGGTAGAGGATAGGCCCACTCTACTAGCCAAGACAAGACCTTACCATGGGTCAGATGGTGTGATTAGCTAGATCACACTTCAGGATTTGATTTCACAATTAAATCATCTACATCTTTGTATTAAAGGGACAACGAACAAACCTTGAAAGGGCCCATCCATGCTTCCTGCTAGGGATTCCCATAAGGGCTTTCAATGGACAAGTCACTGATTATGTCATCTTATTCTTCATACCTATGATAAGTGTCATGGACATAGCCATCCCATGAGTATGCATGTGATTCATGAAGATCAGGGCTTAATCTTTCAATTTTATCATGGTGCCTGGGATTTACCACAAGAAATTCACTACTTAATATGGTATCAGCATCTTCTGAAAGTTAAAAAAACTTTCTTTGAAATGTATATCTAATTTTCTTGTTCTTGTGGTTATATTTACAATCTTTGAAACAAAACTTAAATTCTATTTCATCATACAAGTGATCTCCGATAAATTTGAACAACATATTAGTATCATAAACACCTAATTCTTCATGGATGACAAGAACCTTGAACCAGGGGCTTAAAGTTGTTGGTGCATATTCTTCAAGCCATTGATCCCATGTTAACGTTTCCCATTGATCACATGGACAAATCTATATTGGACATCAAATCAGCTAATCAATTACTAAGTCCTTTCTTGTATAGAACATCAAACTCAAAGTTAGAAAACCATATGGCCCATCTAGTCATTATTTGGTTTCCAATTTGCTAGTTGTGGGGTTTTCTAATGATAAATTCAAACTATAACAGATCTGTCCTCAAGAGGAATTTCTTTGGAAGCAAAAAGATCCTTAGTTTGAACAAGCATAGTTTGGTTGCTAATAGTTCTTTTTTAGTGGAACGGTAATTCTTTTGAGCTAGGTTCCATGTTCCACTGCAGTAATAGTAGACTTCTTCTCTACTATCTTTAGTTTTTTCTAGAAGTATTCCACCATATGCTTCATCTGAAGCATCTATTTCCAAAATCATTAAACCTTCTCCTGATAGTTTGAGATTTGGTAAACCTTTAACTTTTTTCTTGATTCTTTTGATTGCCTGTGTCATTTCAGTAGTCCATGGGCTTGAGTCTTTTCTTAACTTTTTTTTTGTAATATTTTCCTATCTTTGGCCTGATCTTTATAGAATGGAGAGCGATAAATTAGAGATCCAAGGAATTTTTGTAATTGGGTTTTGTATTTTATTTCATCTGGGAATCCTTCTCAATACTACAAAATATGGGGTTGTAATGCAATCTTATTTTGACATATATTTAACCCAATAAATTCAATCTCTATCTAGCCTATCGCTATTTCCTTATCACTTAAAACCAACCCATTCTGGTAACAAAGATCAAGAAATTCTTTCAAATGTATAAGATGGCTATTTAAATCTTTTGAAAGAACTAATATATCATGAATATAGATAACAAAATGCTTAGCATGGCCAAGATTCCATCCATCTTTTTTTGAAACTCAGAGGGAGCATTTTTTAGGCTGAAAGGAATAACCTTCCACTCATAATGCCTATCTAAGAATGGCAAGACAAATGTAGTTTTATAAATATCTTTAAGTTCTACTGCAATTTACCAAAATCCACTTTTTAAAATAAACTTACAAAAAATACAACATTCTTTCAGCTTGTTGATAAGAACAATCTTGTTAGTAACTGGATGCCTGACATGTATAAGCCAATCATTGATCTTTTTATAATTTATTACCAATCTCATTTTCCCTCTTTTTTGTTCTGAGTGTTTATTCACATAGAATGCAGGAGAAGCCCATTCACTATGGCTTTTCTATATAAAATCCTTCTTCAATAATTCTTTGATCTCTTCTTCTCCTGTTTTAACTTGAGAAGGGGAGAAAGGGATAGTGTTAGATTTGATACCTCGGGTATGATCAATGGAAAGTTCTAGATCAAGAGAAACAATATGTTTACACTAATCCCAAAACCTTCTGGGATCATTATCAGAAAATCCTTTGATCTTTTTTATGATAGTATTCAGAATATCTCTTCTCTTTTCAAAATCTTGTACTGTCCTATAAATCTTCATCTACAATTTTGTATCTTCTTCATGGGGTCTTGTGGCAATTCTTACAATTGCATGGGTTTTTCTAAGAATTTGGTATTCATTACCAAAGAAGCTTAAAGACAAGTATTTGTTGTGAATAGTATAAGGCATAAATTGATTCAAGAAGTTCATTCATAAAATAATATCTGTCAACATCTTATCGAACATCCATAATTTTACATATGCTTTAATACCATTTGCTTCAAGTAGTACCTTAGGAGAAACTTTATTTATAGTAGTTCTTGACCCATTGACAACAATAAAATCTAATGAAGCATCTTACCAAAAGTACTCTGGGATAGTTCCATGCTTTGCAATACTCATATTTGTTCTAGTATCGATTAAACAATCTCGGGTCAATAAGCCATTGTTTGAATCACTGATGTTTACTGAGATAATGATTTCTTTTTATTCTCTAGCATAGAAACATCTTTGGTTAGGAAGAACTTCTTTAGGTTTGTTTTCCTATATAAAATATTCAAAAAAAATTATTAATTCATTAATATCTTGAGAAGCAGATTCTATTTTTAATTTTATAGCTCTGAGGATTTCAACAAGAGGCTTTTGGTATTTTATCAGGGTCTTTGTGCTTGGATTATTAAGCTTAGCTTTTTGTTTTCTATTCCATTCCTATTGTGCATATAATATTGGATTTTCATGAAAGGCAACCTATTGCAATGTTTTTCCCTTAGGGTCACCATGCATGCTGCATAATTGGGTAAGCTCATCTTGATAGATATGGATGAGATGAAGAGGAAGCTTACGACTCTAGAGTATATATTCTAGATGTTTCATCTAGGCTTCGAGATCAAATCCAGACATCATATTACAATAGTAGAGTTTAGTCTCAGAGTTATCAGAAGAAGATAGTTCTTCAAATTGATTTACTTGATTTTCATTTTCACTAGAAGAAATATCATTTTCAGTGGGTATTGAATAGACATCATCATCTGAGTTGAATTTAGAAATAACTTGCATTTCTTCATTAAGAAGTATAGCTCTAATATTTTTCATCCTTTTAGGATACCTTTTTCTTATTTGGGCACTTAGGAGCTATATGACCTTCTTCACCATAGATATAACATTTTATAGGTCATTTTCCTGAGATGGTTCTTTTCAGCTTAACATAAGTTTTTCTTTTAGAGAACCTCCTCTTATACTTGGGCTTGTCTCCAATTTCCATTTTTGGGATATACTCTTTTCTTTGTTGCATTTATGATGAGAACTCTCAAAACAATAATAGCCTAGTGCACTATATCCTCTATGTTTGTAGATACTATTATCAATGGTTTTCCTTTATATTTTAAGGTATTTGGCCGCAGCTTTATCCTTACATTGATTGTAAAGATATTCTTCTATAGATTAGATAATTTGACCTAAGGTCATTTTTTTAACTGTGGCTTTTTCTCCAATCATGTCTTCCTTTTTCATTGCTATGTAGGCCAATACTCTATTTGAGATTTCTCTAGGAAGTGCATTAATAAACACGTGTTTAGTTTTAGTATTTTGGCTTTATGTATTTTTTCTTGCCAAAGGAACAAAATCAAACTTGAATTTATCCCAGCATTTCATGTTATAAATCTTCATCTTGAATAATTTATTATATTCAATAACATCAGCATTTACCATGTCTCTAGCATACTCATAGATAACTGCTTCAGCAAAGTCAGCTACCGTGGATCCTACCACAACTCTTTGGTCTTCTGTAAGGGATAACCACTATCCTTTTATGCTACTATCTAGGTTAGCAATTATAAGGTCCATGCCTTCTTCCTCAGTCTTCCCAAATACAAGTTGTTGAGTTTTTGCCCATCCATGGAGCCTTTTAGTTAGACTCTAGATTCTATATCTTATATCATTACCTACTCCACACCAACCATCAATATTGAGTGAATATGGAAGTATAGGAACCTGAGTTAGATCATTTGACTGTCTTCATTGATTTCATTGGATATCCTTATCAAGGGCTTCAACATTACCAAAATTTCCTTGGGGAAACATGGCTCTAAAACTAGGTGTGACTATAGACAAGTTAGATGACTCAATGTTGGAGGAGTATACTTCTTCCAACCATCTAGGTGTACCAATAAGTACAACCCTTTTCTCTTGCACACCTTTAGGCTAACGAGCAAGGACTTAGTCCAATCCTACAAAACATCTAAGGGATCTAAGACTTCTGGATTATCAAGGTTCCAATCTAATTCACTAAGTTTATTGAAATATAGGTAGGTGGCAGTGAGATTTTATTCAATGTTTTTTTTTCTTATTTATATCTTTAGATAGCTTAACCAAAGTTTAAAAATTTTAGTATTTTTACTAAGCCTTTCAAGCCTTTTGTAGGTGTCATCAAAAAATTTCAGCATATCACTTATGTTTAATGACTCAATTTTTATATAAGATCTTAATTGTCTAATTTTTTTAGCATGATTAGACACTTGATCTATAGTAGGTTGTCTTAATGGGATGATCTTAGAAGGGGTGCCTTCTCTTATTTTTATCATACTCAGAGGGTTTTTTTTATAAGACCTTTTCATGTTTTTGTGCAATTCATGTATTTGAGTCAAAATAAGTGAGGATGATCTTACTAAGGTATCAACCTTTTCTTGAAGTTCTTGAATTTTATTGTTAGTTTCTTCTATTCTAACACTTTGCTGATCATTTAATTTTATGACAACTTTTTCTATTTACTCAAGGTTAATGTCTATTTTTCTAGTTTGCAAATTTGTACTAGTATTAAAACTTAAAAGGTCCACCATACCTATGTGGATAACCTTAATCATATCATAACCATGTGTATTTGTCATAATCATCTTTTTCAAATCCTCCTTTATTTCTTAAAGCCTAGTAGTCTTAAGAGAGAGGTCTAGCTTTTACTCCAAAAGGACTTCTTCCAGATGTTTTGCAATGCTAGTGGCTTCATCTAACATTACTATTTGTTTACCTTGACATTTATTTAAGTCAACCAGGCCAGATTTGGCTGCATTTATCTCACTTTGAATTTTGTCAATAGTATTGACTAGTGGAGCTAGGTCTTGTGTTTGGGTCAATGGTTTCTTAACCAGTGTTCTTACATTTTGATTTAGAAAGCTTCTCATTTCAGAAATTTCCACATAAAGTTCATCAATATTTTTTCCCAACTCAGTTAAGGCTGAATTACACTATTTTAGTTGCCTTCCTGTAGTAGGTTATGTTTTCCCCTACCTATTGCTTCTATTGGGTCATGTTGCATAACAAATTGGCCATCAGATGTGAATTTTACATAGAATTGCATTGGGGGGAATCTTCCCATATTTTCTAGAGCACTGTATTTGACATCTCCCCCATTTGCTTCTTTTTCTAAAGTAGTTGAGATTTTCAACTCATCTTCTCTTGGAAGAGATTTTATTTCTTAAGTTGTCTCTCCTTTAAACATATTAATATGCAGATCTTTCTACATTTTCTAGGTATAAGTTATATAGGCATCACAATTAGAATGGTTGCCAAAATGATTTTCAGCTAGGTTTACATAAGAGTCGTGTTCATCAGGAGACCAGGTCAATATCAGTTAGATAAAATTTGAGACAATCTCCTTACCCAAAGAATGGGTGACTAGCTATGTCAAGTGTATCTATAGACCACCAAGGAAAAAAACCAATCACACTCATAGGCTAATTTCTCTTCCTACAAAATAAGATTTTGGAAGATATAAAATCTCCCTGATAGAAGAAGAAAAATAAGAAACCCAACAAGGAGAATGCCCTAAAGAGAGAAAACTCAAAATGCCTCAGTCCGTGAAGAAACCCTCTATAAATAATTTAGAGGTCCTCAAAACCATAAGATTTCCAAGCCAAAAATCTGATGCTTCTGAATTAGATTGGTCAGAATATCATAGTTTTCCTAATGAACACAACTTTTATGTAAACCTAGCTGAAAATCATTTTGAAAACCATCTTGATTGTGATGCATGTATAACTTATACCCAAAAAATGTAGAATGTTTTTCATATTAATATGTTTGGAGGAGAGCCAATTAGAGAAAGAAAATCTCTTCCAAGAGAAGATGAGAAAGATGAGTTAAAAATCTCAACTACTTTAGAAAAAGAAGCAAATGGGGTAGATGTCAAATACAGTGTTCTAGAAAATATTGGAAGATTTCTCCCAAGGAAATTCTATGTAAAATTCACATTTGATGGCCAATTTGTTATGCAACATGATCCAATAGAAGTAATAGGTAGGGGAAAACATAACTCTATTACATAAATGCAACTAAACTGGTGTAATTCAACCTTAACTGAGTTGGGAAAAAATATTGATGAACTTTATATAGAAATTGTTGAAGTGAGAAGCTTTCTAGATCAAAATGTAGGAACACTGGTTATGAAACCATTGGCCCAAACATAGGACCTAGCTCCACTAGTCAATACTAGGGATACAATTCAAGGTGAGATAAATGTAGCCAAAGCTGACCTAGTTGAGTTAAATAAAGGTCAAGATAAACAAATAGTAATGTTAGATGAAACCATTGGAATTGTAAAACATCTAGAAGAAGAACTTTCAGAGTAAAAGCTAGACCTCTATCTTGAGACTACTAAGCTTGAAAAAATAAAAGAAGATATGAAGACGCTGATTATGATAAATACACATGGCTATGATATGTTTAAGGTTATCCACACATAAATGGTGGTCCTTTTAAGTGTTAATACTAGTACAAATTTACAAACAAAAAAAATGGACATTAGCCTTGAGCAAATAGAAAAAGTTGTCATAAAAATAAATGATCAACAGAGTGTTAGAGAAGAATAAATTGAAAAGAAAATTCAAGAACTTCAAGAAAAGGTTGATACCTTAGCAAGATCATCCTCACTTATTTTGACTCAAATAAATGAATTGTAGGAAAAAATGAAAAGGTCTTATAAAAAAAAGCCTCTGCATATGGTAAAAATAAGAGAAGGCACCCCTTCTAAGATCATCCCATTAAAACAACCTACTACAGAGCAAGTGTCTGATCATTCTAAACAAATCAGACAATTAAGATCCTTCATAAACATTAAGTCATTAAGCATAAGTGATCTTTTGAAATTTTTTGATGACACCTACAAAAGGCTAGAAAGGCATACTAAAAATACTAAAATTTTCAAAGAACTGGTTAAGCTATCTCAAGATATAAACCAGAAAAAGAACATTGAAGAAAATCTCACTATCACCTACCTATATTTCAATGAACTTAGTGAATTAGATTGGAACCCTGATAATTCAAAAGTCTTAGATCCCTTAGATGCTTTGCAGTATTAGATTGAGTCCCTACTTACTATATTTAAAGGTGTGCAAGAGGAAAAGGTTGTACTTGTTGGTACACCTAGATGGTTGGAAGAAGTATACTCCTCCAACACTGAGTCATCCAACTTGTCTATAGTCACACCTAGGATTAGAGCAACCTTTCCCCAAGGAAATTTTTGTAGTGCTGAAGCCCTTGATCAAGATATCTAATGAAATCAAGGAAGACAACCAGATGATCTAACTCAGGTTCTTATATTTCCATATTCACTCAATATTGATGGTTTGCGTGGAGTAGGTAATGATACAAGATATAGAATCCAGAGTCTAACTGAAAGGTTCCACAAATGGTAGAAACTTAATGACTTGTATTTAGGAAGACTAAGGAAGAAGGCATGGACATTATAATTTCTAACCTAGATGGTAGCATAATAGGATGGTGGTTATCCCTCATAGAAGACCAAAGGGTTGTGATAGGATCCATGATAGCTGATTTTGTTGAAGCAGTTATTCATGAGTATGCTAGAGACATGGTAAATTTTGATGCTATTGAATACAATAAATTATTTAGGATGAAGCTTTATAACATGAAATACTAGGACAAATTCAAGTGTGATTTTGATCTTTTGGCAATAAAAACAAAATAGAGACAAAAGATTGAAAATAAACACATGTTTATTAATGCACTTCCTAGTGAAATCTTAGATGGAGTATTGGCCTACATAGAAACTAAAGAGGAAGCCACGAATGGAGAAAAAGCCACAGTTGCAAAAATGACCTTAGGTCAAATTATCCAGTCTATAGAATAATATCCTTACAATGTCCCCATTTTTAGTCGCTTCAGTATTGTAGTTGGCTTCGGCTTTCTTAGTGACCGTTAGCCTTGTCTGAGAGGATGTTTGATGTTGGTGATGAGCTCAGATGGTCTAGAAGACTCTTATGCCACTTTTCGAAGTGATTTTTGGCTTTTGGTGTGTTCTCCAAGATTCTTGGTGAGAGCGTCTATTTATAGCAAGTCACCCAGTTGGGTTTGATTTTCATTATTCATCATCGGTATCAGTCCAGTGCAGTCAGATTTAGATTCTGATACTTTTCGATAGTTTCACAAAAATGAGTGTATTAATGGTTATATTTTAATTAAATTACTAAAGTTGCTAATAATTTATTAAAATATTTAAGAAGGCCCTTAGTATTATAGCTCATCGGAACCAAGTTGAGATGCTTTAATTCATGGATGCATTAAATAGGCACCTTGTGTGTCAAAATATCATTATTTTAATGAAAATGTCATTTTCAGAGTTAAAAGGGTGTTTAAAATAAAAAGTGAATTTTTAAAAAAAGGAAGCTTCTGGAGTGTTTGGGAAAAAAAGTATAAAAAAAGGTTGAGAAAGTATTTTGGGATTCATTCATTATCATTATATCAATTATTATTTTAAGTGTTAAGCGTATGCTTCAACATTGCAACTATTGAGGACGAAAACCCTCTTTAGCATTCAAATTTTGGGGACGAAACCCCTCAATTTATCTTTGGTGATTTTATACGGAAGTCACACTTAAGCTTAAAGGTAGATTTTCAAATCTAAGGCACAGATCCAAAGCTATTTTCTCACAGTGGACAAGTAGGGCACACATTTAGATCTGATTCTCAGAATCTTCTATAGTGGAACAACCACCTATTAGCCAAAATAAAATTTGGTAGGGTCATGATCTAAATAGGGCAATCGCAGCTTTTGGGGTCAGTTTCCAGCCCTAGCCACTTCCAACTACCCAACGTCATAGTTGCAGGCCTGCCATACTAGCATAAGCATTCCAATGCAACAAATCAAGATAATAAGCGGTATTTTTTTAGTTAGAATAATTAATATTTGTGTGCTTTTTGTAGGGCTTGATCCAATTCTTGTAATCAACAGTGGGTATTTATGTATTTGTAATTCTGATTTATGGAACAACAGTCATCATTGCTCTTTTTAATTGTTCCCAGCTATATAGAAATCTCGCAAACTATATGACAAAATGACTTTGTGAATCCTTTGACATCAACATGGTTTAATAATGGATATATGACTTAGAATTTTAGTTGCAGCTATTATGATTGTTAGTATTAAAAAATTCCTGATATTTGGTTGCATGCAAAGTGTTTTACGAAATGCCAATAATCTAGAAATCAGCAATAGTGCAAATTTTTGGCCAAAAATTCTTGGTAGGGTCATTTCAGTGGTATCAGAGCTGTGCATCCTACCAGCCTGTGTGGTCTTGTGTTGTGGGATTCCTCGTGAAATTATTTTGTTTGCAGATTGTTTCAAAATGGGAAGATTCTACAAAATGTTTGGGCTTACACCACCCAACACTCCTCCAAAAGAGAAATCAAAGTGGCCCAAGCCTAATGAAGAGGAAAAGAAAATGAGTAAGGTTTCTCTTTATTTTTTTGATGGCACCAATAAAATTTCTGCTAGAGATTGGTTGAGGGAATTGGAGACATATTTGCAATGGAATTCTATGTGTGTGGAGGATGCCCTCAAATTTATCCCTTTGTACTTGGATGGAATGGCACATAAGTGGTGGCATCAATTATTGAGGACCCAAGGGACCGAATCCATTGCTTGCTTTGAAAATTTCAGTCAAAGGTTCCTAGAACGGTTCAATGTGCAAGGATGAACAAGAAAAGGGAATCATGGAATCTATAACTCCAAAGGAAACTACTTTTATAGAGGAAGAAAAGGATCCAAAAGAGCTGAAGGATCACTCTATGGTTAAGGAAGAGGAAGTTGTGCCTACAGTTCGTGGACTAGTACTTGATGAAGAGCATCCAACCATGGAGGAAGAGGTGCTTGAGATCCATGAAGAAACTACAGAAAGTGGTAAGAAGCCTTACTTGGTTGACACTCAAGATTTGATGACTAAGCATGAGGTAATGGTTGAGGAAACAAGCTACAAACAATCTGATTTTGTACATCATAGCATAGAAAATTATGGACATTCAAAAAATGAAGAAGATGCATCTGATATCTATGGAGCTACCATTGAAAGGTATGTTTCAAATGTTGATTCCATGATTATAAGTAGTAGTACATTATCTTCACATGATCTTGGTAATCATAAGGTAACATATATACCTCAAGAGGATGTCCTTGGCAAGGGGTTTTATCTTGATGATCTAAAATATTTTATGGCTAAGCATAAGCAAGTGTTCGTAAATCCAAGCTACATACAAGGTATGACAGCCCATAGTAAGTTTGACATTCCTTGCTCCATACACATGATCACATTTTGGAAACACATGTTGAAGTTATATGAGAGACATTTTATTGAAGAGCTAATTATAGAAACAAAGGGATTGCCTAGTAAGAAGATTCTACAGTTTGATAATGTATGGTTTATCATGGGCAGTACACCATGGAGTTGGTTGGAAGTTATGGATAAGAATGCACCAAAGGACATAGCAGCTAAAGAGGTGGAGGTACATATCAGATTTGGGACAGTTAATGTAGCTAGAGGGACATGTGACTTTCAGCTGGATACATCTCTTAGACTAGCATTTATGGATGAGCGACTTACCAATGAAGAAGATGCAAGAAAGGACAATGAAGACACCTCAAAAAGGTATGATCACGGATCTGATTTTCTAAGTACAAACAGCAGTCCTTTGTCTTCACATGATCATGAGATAGATGAGTGGCATGAGGATGATAATGGTAAGAAGTTTTCCATTGTTGACACTCAGGATTTGAGGGATAAGCCTCTTATGATGATCAAGCATGAGGAGAAATTAGAGTTGCAAACACTTGATGAGAGATTTGTAGAAGAAAAGATTGTGCATGCATCCTATGGACCAACAAATGATGACATGGAAAGATGTATTCATGATTCAGATTTGAAGGAGTCTACTTGTGTTTTGACATCATATCCTGATGAAGATGATTATTTGGGTAGACACAATGTTGTCCTAGTTTTAGGACTTGAGTTCTCTAAAGCAAGGACTGATTTTACATCCATAGACATCAGGTTACTCTTTTGTACAGCTGACAGCCGTGAGGTAGAAGTTATGACAGCCCTTGAGGAGAGTTTTCAGTATGGTACACACCTTGAGACAACAACCTATGATGACATCTATGAAGGAAAACTTGGGAGGTATGAGGTAGAGATTGGTCTTATGGTGATAAGTAGCAATATCTTAACTTTACATGATTTCATTTATCTTGTGCATATGCAAGATTATGTGATTAAGTTTGGATTAATGTGTGAAGAGCCAAGTTGCATACAAGGTAGGTTATTGTGTAATACTTGCATGAATTTCATGACAACATTTCTTGATTATATATGGGGAGAACATGTGATATATGAAGAAGACATCATGGGGCATCGAGTACATGAGAACAATAGTATTTCATGCTTGAACCATTGGTTTTCAAGTTGCATCACAAGAATAGGTGGCTGTTCTACATTTTTGAGTAAGGAATTTTCAGCCTATATGCTTTTGGTTGCAGCAATTTGGAGTGTTTTGGAGTGGAGTTGCATAATAGATTACACACATATGATGGACGCTTATCAAGTCCATGTGGCACAACTCAGTTTTTGGATAGCCCATGATGATAGCTTGAGAGAAGACACTTGTACATTCATATTCAGCTTGGGTGATGTGATACTTTGGTATCCATATGGTGACACACTTCATGATGATGCTTTGTTGTGGGAGCATAGGGCTGTCCTACTTTCAGGGCTTGAGGTATGTGTAGATGTTGTACATGACGAGTTATAGTTGGACCTTTGTCTAAGGTATGGAGATGTGCATGAGGATAGAAGTATTCCATCCCTAACCCATTGGTTTTCTGCTCATACATTGGTGAGAGGTAATTGTTCTATCTTGCTGATCATGGAATTTTCAGAATATATTTTGAGGACATTAGATGTTTTGATGAGTTGGGGAAGTCTAGGTCACTACTTCAATGTTGGAGGTTGGCATGATGATGAGATCCTATCATCATATGTTATTGGAGGTACTTTTTGCATCATCATGAGTATGATTTTTAGTTTGCTTGGGGCTGTTTTGATGTATATCAATAGCTTAGAGTGGTTTGGCATATTTGTTTATGCACTTGTGATGGACACTTTTCACATCCCTAAGGGATCATTCAGATTTAGATGGACATTTGGTGATGATGACACAATGAGAGACATCTATTTCTTCACTCTCAGTTGGCATGAGAGTGTGATGATTTGGGATCCAAGTGTTGGTGTGATTGGTACAATAATTTACAAAGATTTTGGTGAGTTACTTCACAACTGTTCATTGAGTGATGCTTATATCAGAGTGGAGTAGTTGAAGGTTTGGTAAAAGTGGTCATGCTTCAAAGATCATATCATACATCACTTATTGATGGGCATGAATCTCTTTAGGGTTTTGGATTTGTATAATGCTTTATCTTTAATAGACTTAGCACTCATGGACAGTGAAGCCTTTGGAGGAAGGGAGTTATTGGTACGTGTGGCTGATGACCTCCCACCATATAGTGTTTCAGGTATTAGAGTTTTCCAACTTCCAAGATTGATATGGGATGCTGGTAGTTGGCTTTGGGGCATACAGGTACTGATTACTTGGGGCAAGCAATCACCGAGAAGGGAGGACTGTAATGTCCCCATTTTTGGTTGCTTTAGTATTGTAGTTGGCTTCGACTTTCTTAGTGACCGTTAGCCTCTACCATTGTTTTTGCCTGATAAATTACATATCACTTGTCTAGACCCCAGAGCCTTTCTATCAAGAGGATGTTTGATGTTGGTGATGAGCTCAGATGGTCTAGAGGACTCTTATGGCACTTTTCAAAGTGATTTTTAGCTTTTGGTGTGTTCTCCAAGATTCTTGGTGAGAGAGTCTATTTATAGCAAGTCACCCAGTTGGGTTTGATTTTCATTATTCATCATCGGTATCAGTCCACTGCAGTCAGATTTTGATTCTGATACTTTCTTACAATTCTACAAAAATGAGTTTATTAATGGTTATATTTTAATTAAATTACTAAAGTTGCTAATAATTTATTAAAATATTTAAGAAGGCCCTTAGTATTATAACTCATCAGAACCAGGTTGAGATGCTTTAATTCATGGATGCATTAAATAGGAACCTTGTGTGTCAAAATATCATTATTTTAATGAAAAGGTCATTTTTGGAGTTAAAAGGGTGTTTAAAATAAAAAGTGAATTTTTAAAAAAAGGAAGCTTCTGGAGAGTTTGGGGAAAAAAGTATAAAAGAAGGTTGAGAAAGTCTTTTGGGATTCATTCATTATCATTATATCAATTATTATTTTAAGTGTTAAGCGTACGCTTCAACATTGTAACTATTAAGGATGAAAACCCTCTTTAACATTCAGATTTTGGGGATGAAACCCCTCAATTTCTCTTTGGTGATTTTACACGAAAGTCACACTTAAGCTTAAAGGCATATTTTCAGATCTAAGGCATAGATCCAAAGCTATTTTCTGATGGTGGACAGCTAGGGCACACATTAAAATCTGATTCTCAGAATCTTCTATAGTGGAACAGCCACCTATCAACCATAATCAAATTTGGTAGGGTCATGATCTCAACAGGGCAGATCACAACTTTTAGGTTTAGTTTCCAGCCCCAACCACTTCCAACTACCCGATGTCATAGTTGTAGGCCTGTCATACTAGCATAAACATTCTAGCACAACAAATCAGGGTAATAAGTGGTATTTATTATTTGTAATCATTAATATTTGTGTGCTTTCTATAGGGCTTGATCCAATTCTTGTAATCAGTAGTGGGTATTTATGTATTTGTAATTTTGATTTTGGGAACAACAGTCATCATTGTTCTTTTTAATTATTCTTAGCTATATAGAAATCTTGCAAACTGTTTGACAAAATGACTTTGTGAATCCTTTGACATCGACATGGTTTAATAATGGAAATATGACTCATAATTTTAGTTGTAGATATTGTGATTGTTATTATTCAAAAATTCTTCATATTTGGTTGCATGCAAAGTGTTTTACGAAATGCCAATAATCTAGAAATCAGCAATAGTGTAATTTTTTGGCCAAAAATTCTTGGTAGGGTCATTTCAGTACCAGGCTATTATGGATTTGATAATTCTCATTGTAAATGCCACAAAGAAAAGAGAAGATCCCAAAAATGAAAAACTTGAGACAACCCCAAGTATAAGTGGAGGTTCTCTAAAAGAAAAACTTATGCTAAATTGAAAAGAACCATCAGAGGAAAATGACCTATAAAATTTTATATCTATGGTCAAGAAGGTCATATGGCTCCTAAGTGCCCAAATAAGAAAAGGTATCCTAAAAAGATGAAAAATATTAGAGCTATACTTTCTAATGAACAAATGCAAGTTATTTCTAAATTCAACTTAGATGATGATGTCTATTCAATACCCACTGAAAATGATATTTATTCTAGTGAAAATGAAAATCAAGTAAATCAATTTGAAGAACTATCTTCTTCTGATAACTCTGAGACTGAACTCTACTATTGTAATATGATGTCTGGATTTCATCCTGATGCCCGGATGTAATATCTAGAATATCTACTCCAAATTTGTAAGCTCCCTTTTCATTTAATCCCTATCTATCAAGATGACCTTCCCCAATTACGTAGCACGCATGGTGACCTTAAGGGCAAAACATTGCAACATGTTGACTTTCATGACAAACCAATGTTATATGCACAATAGGAATGTAATAGAAAACAAAAATCTAAGCCTAAGAATCCAAGCACAAAGAGCTAGATAAAATACCAAAAGCCTCTTGTTAAAATCTTTAGAGCTATAAAATCAAAAAGAAAATATGCTTCTTAAGATATTTATGAATTAATAATTTTTTTTGAAGATTCTATAGAGAAAAACAACCCTAAGGAAGTTCCTCCTAACCAAGGATGTTTATATGCTAGATAATAAAAGGAAATCATTATCTCAGTAAACATCATTGATTTAAACAATGGATTATTGACCCAAGATTGTTAAATTGATATTGGAGCAAATATGAGTATTACAAAGCATGGATCTATCTCAGAGTACTTGTCGCAAGATGATTCATTAGATTTTATTACTGTCAATGGGTCAAGAACTAATATAAATAAAGTTGATCCTAGGGTACTACTTGAATCAAATGGCATTAAGGCATATGTAAAATTATGGATGTTTAATAAGATGTTGACATATATTATTTTAGGAATGAACTTTTTGAATCAATTTATGCCTTATACTATTCACAATAAAGACTTGTATTTAAGCTTCTTTGGTAATGAACACCAAATTCCTAGAAAAATCCATGCAACTATAAGAATTGCCACAAGACCCCATGAAGAAGAAGACAAAAAATTGTAGATGAAGATTTATAGGATAATACAAGATTTTGAAAAGAGAAGAGATATCCTAAATACTGTCATAGCAAAGATCAAAGGATTTTGTGATAATGATCCCAGAAGGATTTGGGATAAGTGTAAACATACTATTTCTCTTGATCTAAAACATGACATTGATCATACCCGAGGTATCAAATCTAACACTATCCCTTTCTCCCCTTCTCAAGTTAAAACAAGAGAAGAAGAGATCAAATAATTATTGAAGAAGGATTTGATAAAACATATCCATAGTGAATGGGATTCTTCTGCATTCTATTTGAACAAACACTTAGAACAAAAAAGAGGGAAAATGAGACTAGTAATAAATTATAAAAAGCTCAATGATTAACTTATACCTGTTAGGCATCCAATTCCTAACAAGATTGTTCTTATCAACAAAATTAAGGAATGTTGCATTTTTTATAAGTTTGATTTGAAAAGTGGATTTATAAAAAAATACAGTAGAACCTAAAGATACTTATAAAACTGCATTTGTCTTGCTAGTCTTAGATAGGCATTATGAGTGGAAGGTTATGCTTTCGACCTAAAAATGATTCCTCTGAATTTTAAAAAAGGATGGATGAAATACTTAGCCATGCTAATCATTTTTATGTCTATATTGATGATATATTAGTTCTTTCAAAATATTTAAATAGCCATATTATACATTTGAAAGAATTTGTTGATCTTTGTAACCAGAATGGGTTAGTATTAAGTGATAAGAAAATAGAGATATGCAAGATAGAGATTGAAATTTTTGGGTTATATATATGTCAAAATAATATTTCATTGTAACCCCATATTTTTCAATATTTATAAATATTCCCAAATGAAATAAAATACAAAACTCAATTATAGAGATTCCTTGGATCTCTAAATTACTGCTCTCCATTCTATAAAGATCAGACCAAAGATAGAAAAATATTATAGAAAAGGTTAAGAAAAAACTCAAGCCTATGGACTAATAAAATGACACAGGCAATCAAAAGAATCAAAGAAAATGTTAAAGGACTACCAAATCTCAAACTAGTAGGAGAAGGTTTAGTAATTTTAGAAACAGATGCTTCAGATGAAGCATGTGGCAAATGTTTGATAAGATGTTGATAGATATTATTTTAGGAATGAAATTTTATAAATCAATTAATATTCACAATAAATACTTTTCTTTAATCTTCTTTGGTAATGAACACCAAATTCCTATAAAAACCCATGCAACTATAAGAATTGCCACAAGACCCCTGAAAAAGAAGATAGAAAATTGTAGATGAAGATTTATAGGATAGTATAAGATTTTTAAAAGAGAAGAGATATTCTGAATATTAACATAACAAAGATCAAAGGATTTTTTTATAATGATCCTAGAAGGTTTTGGGATAAGTGTAAACATACTGCTTCCCTTGATCTAAAACCTGGGATTGATCATACCCGAGCTATCAAATCTAACACTATCCCTTTCTCCCCTTACCAAGTTAAAAAAAGAGAAGAGATAAAATAATTATTGAAGAAGGATTTTATATAGAAAATCCATAGTGAATGAGCTTCTGATCCAGGCAACAATTCAGGTGATAGTTCCACCCCAATTGATGATGAAATGTTTAGGAGCCATAACTTTTGCACCGTAGCTCCAATTGACTCACTGTTTGAACCGTTGGAAAGATACGAATGAGGAAAATTATGTAAGATGAAATTTATCTTTGATAAATGAAGTTTGACCCCTCAAAACTCAATGAAAGTGCCCCAAATTTCAATTTTAGTAGTGCAGTCTAAAAATAGTAATTCCTCAAATTCTATATTGTTTTAAATCATGGAAGTTGAAACACTAAATCTATATTGGTGACCTTTCACATCCTCCCCCTACTTTCAAAATGTTTATAAATAAATATGTAACCTAAAATAGAAAATCAGACATCTCTTCCTAGAGGTAAGCATATAGTTGTATTGCGATCTTGAGTAATAAAACATCTCTTCTCAAAGAATTCATTGTTATTGTGTTATTTTTGTGTTCTTAAAATATTTATCAACTAGAAATTCTAAGTTTTGGATCAGCTTCTCCTACATTCTATGTGAATAAACACTCAGAATAAAAATAGGGAAAATGAGACTGATAATAAATTATAAAAAGGTCAATGATTGGCTTATACATGTCAGGCATCCAATTCCTAACAAGATTCTTCTTATCAACAAAATTAAGGAATGTTGCATTTTTTCTAAGTTTTATTTGAAAAGTGGATTGATGGAAAATTACAGTAGAACCTAAAGATACTTATAAAATTGCATTTGTCTTACTAGTCTTAGATATGCATTATGAGTGGAAGGTTATGCCTTCGACCTAAAAATACTTCCTTTGAATTCCAAAAAAGGATGGATGAAATATTTGGCCATGCTAATAATTTTGATGTCTATATTGATGATATGTTAGTTCTTTCAAAATATTTAAATAGCCATATTATACATTTGAAAGAATTTGTTGATCTTTGTAACCAGAATGTGTTGGTATTAAGTGATAAGAAAATAGAGATAGGAAAGATAGAGATTGAATTTATTGGGTTATATATATGTCACCCATATTTTTCAATCTTTATAAATATTCCCAAATGAAATAAAAGACAAAACTCAATTACAGAGATTCCTTGGATCTCTAAATTATTGCTCTCCATTCTATAAAGATCAGGCCAAAGATAGAAAAATATTACAGAAAAGGTTAAGAAAAGACTCAAGCTTATGGAATACTAAAATGACACATGTAATCAAAAGAATCAAAGAAAATGTTAAAGGACTACCAAATCTCAAACTGGTAGGAGAAGGTTTAGTAATTTTGGAAACAGATGGTTCAGATGAAGCATGTGGCAAATGTTTGATAAGATGTCGATAGATATTATTTTAGCAATGAAATTTATAAATCAATTTATGCCTTATACTATTCACAACAAATAATTTTATTTAAGCTTGTTTGTTAATGAACACCAAATTCCTATAAAAACCCATGCAACTGTAAGAATTGCCACAAGAACCCATGAAGAAGAAGATAGAAAATTGCAGATGAAGATTTACATGATAGTATAAGATTTTGAAAAGAGAAGAGATATTATGAATATTACCATAAAAAATATCAAAGGATTTTTTGATAATGATCCTAGAAGGTTTTGGGATAAGTGTAAACATATTGTTTCTCTTAATCTAAAACCTGGGATTGATCATACCTGAGCTATCAAATCTAACACTATCCCTTTCTCCCCTTATCAAGTTAAAATAAGAGAAGAAGAGATAAAATAATTATTGAAGAAGGATTTTATATATAAAATCCATAGTGAATAAGCTTTTGATCCAAGCAACAATTCAGGTGACAATTCCACCCCAATTGATGATGAAACTTTTGGGAGTCATAACTTTTGCACTGTAGCTCCAATTGACTCACCATTTGAACCGTTGGAAAGATAAGAATGAGGAGAATGTTTTAAGATGAAATTGATATTTGATAAATGAATTTTGACCCTTTAAAACCCAATGAAAGTGCCCTAAATTTCAATTTTAGTAGTGCAGTCTAAAAATAGTAAGTTTCTAAAAATAGTAATTCCTCAAATTCTATATTGTTTTAAATCATGGAAGTTGAAACACTTAATCTCAATATATATTGGTGACCTTCCAAATCCTCCCCCTACTTTAAAAATGTTTATAAATGAATATGTAACCTAAAATATAAAATCAAACATCTCTTCCCAGAGGTAAGCATATAGCTGTATTGTGATCTTCAGAAATAAAACATCTCTTCTCAGAGAATTCATTGTTACTGTGTTATTTTTGTGTTCTTAAAATATTTATCAACTAGAAATTCTTAGTTTTGGATCAGATTCTCCTACATTCTATGTGAATAAACACTCAGAACAAAAATAGGGAAAATGAGTCTGATAATAAATTATAAAAATCTCAATGATTGGCTTTACCTGTTAGACATCAAATTCCAAAAAGACTATTCTTATCAATAAGCTAAAGGAATGTTGCATTTTTTATAAGTTTGATTTGAAAATTGGATTTTGGAAAATTGTAATAGAGCCTAAAGATACTTATAAAATTGCATTTATCTTTCCAGTCTTAGATAGGCATTATGAGTGGAAGGTTATACCTTTTGACCTGAAAAATGCTCCTTCTAAATTTAAGAAAAGGATGGATGGAATCTTTGGCCATGCTAATCATTTTGATGTCTATATTGGTGATATATTATTTATTTCAAAAGATTTAAATAGCCATCTTATACATTTGAAAGAATTTTTTGATCTTTACAACCAGAATGGGTTGGTTTTAAGTGATAAGAAAATGGAGATAGGCAAGACAAAGATTGAATTTATTGGGTTAAATATGTGTCAAAATAATATTGAATTACAACCTCATATTTTGGAGTCTTTATAAATATTATTTTTTGAAATAAAAGACAAAACCCAATTATAGAGATTCCTTAGATCTCTAAATTACTGCTCTTCATTCTATAAAGATCAGGTCAAAGATAGGAAAATATTATAGAAAAGGTTAAGAAAAGAATCAAGCCTATGGACTGCTGAAATGGCATAGGAAATCAAAAGAATAATTTTTTTTTTTAAAGGATTATCAAATCTCAAACTGTTAAAATAAGGTTTAATGATTTTGGAAATATATGCTTTAGATGAATCATATGGCAGAATACTTCTTGAGAAAACTAAAGATGGTAGAGAAGAAGTATGTTATTAATGCAGTGGAACATGGAACCTAGTTCAAAAGAATTACCATTCCAATAAAAAAGAGCTATTAGTAGCCAAACTATGCATGTTAAAACTAAGGATCTTTTTGCTCCCAAATAAATTCTTCTTGATGATAGATCTATTAAAGTTTTAATCTATCATTAGAAAACCCCACACCCAGCAAGTTGGAAACCAAATAATGACTAGATGGGCAATATGGTTTTTTAACATTGAGTTTGATGTTAAATACAAGAAAGTAAATGCTAATTGTTTATCTAATTTGATGTCTAGAGAAGGATCGAAATGGTATTCTCATAAGATTTGTACTAATCATGTTTTGATATTTTAGGGTAATAAAAGCCCTAATAATTTTGATTATGATATTATTTCAGAAGACATTACTCAACAAGAAAAATAATTAATGAAATAATGGCTTCTTATCCCTACAAAAACTTGAATCAAAGAACTTCTTGGGCTTTCTTTTGAAAATATTTTATCAAAATATTTCTTAGTTAATGCCTATAGGAACTTTCTTGATGCTGACAGAAGGAAATGGACTAGATTCTGTGATATGGATCACAAAAATATCAGGATACTTGGGTGACAATTATAACTTACAAAGTTTAGACTGATCAAAGCAAAGGCAATTTTTTGTGGAGAAGTCTATATCCATATGAGCACCAATTTGTTGACAAGAAGCTTTCATGACATCCTAGTTGATATACCATATGATCAATGAAAAAAGTTAAAATGAGATCAATGGCTTAAAAAATATGCACCAATAACTTTAAGCCCCTGGTTCAAGATTCTTGTCATCCATGAAGAATTAGGTGTTTAGGATATTAATATGTTGTTCAAATTTACCGCAGATCACCTGTATCATGAAATAGAATTTAAATTTTCTTTCAAATATTATATATATAATCATGAGAATAAAAAAATTAGATATACATTTTAAATAAAGTTTTGTGAACTTCTAAAAGATGCTAATACTATATTAAGTAATGAATTTCTTGTAGTAAATCCCAAGCACTCTGATAAAATTGAAAGAGTAATATTTGATCTTCATGAATCACATGCATACTCATGGGATGAATATTCTATGACACTTATCATATGTATGAAGACTCAGATGACATAAGCATTGACATGTCTATCGAAATCCCTTATGGGAGTCCCTAGTAGGAAACATGGAAGGTCCCTTTCAAAGTTTATTCATTGTCCCTTTAATATAGTGACATAGATGATTAAACTATAAAATCAAATCCTAGAGTATGATCCAAATAATCACACCATCTAAACCATGGTAAGGTCTTGTCTTGGCTAGTAGAGTGGGCATGTCTTCTACCGATTACAACTATGAGATTTTGTTTGATTTTTATAAAAGTATTGATCCAACAGGAGCATGCACTCGTATTACTCCATGATTCAAGTAGGGAATCCCAATAAAGTGGGAAGTAACACATGTGGTGGGGGTAACCTATCAACCTCTTAGATTTTTTAGATGCTCCTTAGGTAGTACACTTTTTGGCATGACACGACCAAATCATCTTTGATTTTGTCACTTTGCCTAGTTGGATGGGGTTGTCATCTGACAAACCTAAGTTTTTGGTTATTTATAACCAGTTACTCCTTGAACCGGTGGAAAAACACTCCCAATTATTTATTTAAAAGGAGTTTGGGGTTCATTCACTATCATCAAATACTCAGAGTAAAAAGGAGATAACTCTGGAAGTCTTTGAGCTCTATGAACAAACCTTGAAAGGGCCCATCCATGCTTCCTACTAGGGACTCCCATAAGTGCTTTCAACATACATGTCAATGCTTATGTCATATAAATATTCATACCTATGATAAGTGTCATGGACATAGTCATCCCATGAGTACACATGTTATTCATAAAGATCAGGGATTAATCTTTTAATTTTATCAAGGTGCCTGGGATTTGCCACAATAAATTCATTACTTAATATGGTATTAGCATTTGTTGGAAGTTCACAATTTTTTTTGTGAAATGTATATCTAAGTTTCTTGTTCTCATGGTTATATATATAATCTTTGAAACAAAACTTAAATTCTATTTCATCATAATGTTGACGTCTAGTAAATTTAAACAACATATTAATATCATAAACACCTAATACTTCATGGATGACAAGAATGTTGAACTAGGGGCTTAAAGCTATTGGTGCATATTCTTCAAGCCATTAATCCCATGTTAACTTTTCCATTGATCATATGGTATATCAACTGGTGTGTCATGAAATCTTTTTGTAAGAAGATTGATGCTCATACGAATGTAGACTTCTCCAGAGAAAATTGCCTTTGCTTTGATTAGTCTAAAATCTACAAGTTACAATTGTCCCGCGAGTATCTTTATATTTTTGTGATCCATATCAAAAAATCTAGTCCATCTCCTTCCATCAACATCAAGAAAGTTCCTGTAGGCATTAACTAAGAAATATTTTGACAAAATATTTTCAATAGTAAGTCCAAAAAGTTCTTTGATTCAGGTTTCTATAGGGATAAGAAGCCATTCTTTCATTCTTTATTTTTCTTGTTGAGTAAGATCTTCTAGAATAGTATCGTAATCAAAATTATTAGGTCCTTCATTACCTTTTAACATCAAAACATGATTAGTACAAAAATTATGAGAATACCATTTCAATCCTTCTTTAGACATCAAATCAACTAAATAATTAGTGGTTCCTTTCTTTTATTAAATATCAAACTCAAAAAATAGAAAACCATATTGCCCATCTACTCATTATTTGGTTTCTAACTTGCTAGGTGTGGGGATTTCTAATGATAGATTCAAACTGTAACAGATCTATCCTCAGGAATAATTTATTTGGGAGAAAAATATCCTTAATTTGAACATGCATAGTTTAGATGCTAATAGTTCCTTTTTAGTGGAATGGTAATTCTTTTGAGCTGGGTTCCATGTTCCATTGTAGTAATAGTAGACTTCTTGTCTACCATCTTTAGTTTTCTCCAAAAGTATTCCACCATATGCTTCATCTGAAGCATCTATTTCCAAAATAATTAAACCTTCTCTTGAAAATTTGAGATTTGGTAGTCCTTTAACTTTGTCCTTGATTCTTTTGATTTCCTGTGTCATTTTAGTAGTCCATGGGCTTGACTCTTTTCTTAACCTTTTCTATAATATTTTCCTATCTTTGGCCTAATCTTGATAGAATGGAGAGTAGTAATATAAAGATCCAAAGAATCTCTGTAATTGGGGTTTGTATTTTATTTCATCTAAGAATCTTTCTAAAGACTGTAAAAATATGGGGTTGTAATGAAATCTTATTTTGACATATATTTAACCCAACAAATTTAATCTCTATCTTGCCTATCTCCATTTTATTATCACTTAAAACTAACACATTCTGGTTACAAAGAATAGCAAATTCTTTCAAGTGTATAAGATGTCTATTGAAACCTTTTGAAATAACTAATTATCATCAATATAAACATCAAAATGCTTAGTATGGACAAAGATTCCATCCATCCTTTTTTGAAATTCAGAGGGAGCATTTTTCAAGCTAAAAGGCATAACCTTCCACTCATAATGCCTATCTAAGACTGACAAGACAAATGCAGTTTTATAATTATCTTTAGGTTCTACTGTAATTTGTCAAAATCCACTTTTCAAATCAAACTTAGAAAAAAATGCAACATTCTTTTAGCTTGTTGGTAAGAACAGTCTTGTTAGGAATTGGATGCCTAACAGATATAAGCCAATCACAGATATTTTTATAATTTAAGACCAGTCTAATTTTCCATTTTTTCGTTCTAAGTGTTTATTCACATAGAATATAGGAGAAGCCCATTCACTATGGCTTTTATATATAAAATCCTTCTTCAATAATTATTTGATCTCTTCTTCTCCTATTTTAACTTGAGAATGGGAGAAAGGGATAGTGTTAGATTTGATACCTCATGCATGATGAATTCTATATTTTAGATAAAGAAATAAAATATGTTTACACTTATCCCAAAACCTTATGGGATCATTATCACAAAATATTTTGATCTTTGTTATGACAGTATTCAGGATATCTCCTCTTTTCAAAATCTTGTACTATCTTATAAATCTTCATCTGCAATTTTCTATCTTCTTCTTCATGGGGTCTTGTGGTAATTCTTATAGTTGCATGGGTTTTTTTTAGGAATTTGGTGTTCATTACCAAAGAAGCTTAAAGAGAAGTATTTGTTGTGAATAGTATAAAGCATAAATTTTTTCAGGAAGTTCATTCCTAAAATAATATTTGTTGACATTTTATCAAACATCCATAATTTTATATATGCCTTAATGCCATTTGCTTCAAGTAGTACCCTAAGAACAACTTTATTTATAGTATTTCTTGACCCATTGACAAAAACAAAATCTATTGAAGCATTTTGCTACAAGTACTCTGGGATAGCTCCATGCTTTGCAATACTCATATTTGCTCCAGTATCAATTAAATAATCTCAGATCAATAAGCCATTATTTGAATCAATGATGTTTATTGAGATAATGATTTCTTTTTTTCTCCAACATATAAACATTCTTGGTTAGGATGAACTTCTTTAGGGCTATTTTCCTTTATAGAATCTTCAAAAAAATTTATTAATTCATTAATATCTTGAGAAGTAGATTCTATTTTTGATTTTATAGCTCTGAGGATTTCAATAAGAGGCTTTTGTATTTTATTAGGCTCTTTGTGCTTGGATTCATAGGCTTAGCTTTTTATTTTCTATTCCAATCATTTTGTGCATATAACATTAGGTTGTCATGAAAGTCAATCTGTTACAATGTTTTGCCCTTAGGGTCACCAAGTGTGCTACATAATTAGGTAAGCTCATCTTTATAGATAGGGATGATATGAAGAGGGAGCTTACATATTTGGATTAGATATTCTAGATGTTGCATCTGGGCTTCAAGATCAAATCTAGACATCATATTACAATAGTAGAGTTCAGTATCAGAGTTATCAGAAAAAGATAGTTCTTCAAATTGATTTACTTGATTTTTATTTTCACTAGAAAAAATATCATTTTCAATGGGTATTGAATAGACATCATCATCTGAGCTGAATTTAGAAATAACTTGCATTTGTTCATTAGGAAGTATAGCTCTAATCTTTTTCATCTTTTTAGGATACCTTTTCTTATTTAGGCACTTAGGAGCTATATGCCAATCTTGACCACATATATAACATTTTATAGGTCATTTTCCTGAGATGGTTCTTTTTGGCTTAACATAAGTTTTTCTTTTAGAGAACCTCCTCTTATACTTGGGCTTGTCTACATTTTTCCATTTTTGGGGTCTGTTCTTTTCTTTGTGGCATTTACAATGAGAATTCTCAGAACCATAATACCCTGGTGCACTATAACCACTACTTTTGTAGATACTATTATCAATGGTTTTCATTTATTTTTGAAGTAATTTGGTCGTAGTTTTATCCTTACATTTATTGTAAATATATTCTTCTATAGATTGGATAATTTGATCTAAGGCCATTTTGCAGTTGTGGCTTTTTGTCCAATCCTAGCTTCCTTTTTAGTTACTATGTAGGCCAATACTCTATTTAATATTTCTCTAGGAATTTTATTAATAATCATGTGTTTAGTTTCAGTCTTTTGGCTCTATTTTGTTTTTCTTGCCAAAAGAGCAAAATCACACTTGCATTGATCACCGTGTTTCATGTTTTAAAGTTTCATCTTAAATAATTTATTGTATTCAATACCATCAACATTTACCATGTCTCTGACATACTCATGAATAATTACTTTAGCAAAGTCAGCTACCGTGTATCCTACTACAACCCTTTGGACTTCTGTAAGGGATAACCACCATCCTTTTATGCTACCATTTAGGTTAGTAATTATAAGGTCCATGCCTTCTTCCTCAGTCTTCCCAAATACAATTTTTTGAGTTTCTACCCATTCGTGGAGCCTTACAATTAGACTCTATATTCTATATCTTATATCATTACCTAATACACACCAACCATAAATATTAAGTGAATATGGAAGTATAAGAACCTAAGTTAGATCATCTGGATGTCTTCCTTGATTTCATTGGATATCTTGATCAAGGGCTTCAACACTGCTTAAATTTATTTGGTAAAAGGTTGCTCTAATCCTAGGTGTGACTATAGACAAGTTAGATGACTCAATGTTGAATGAGTATACTTCTTCCAACTGTCTAGGTGTACTGATAAGTACAACCCTTTCCTCTTGCACACTTTTAGGGCTGCTGAGCAGGGACTCAGCCCAATCTTGTGAAGCATCCAAGGGATCTAAGACTTCTAGATTATTAGGGTTCAAATCTAATTCACTAAGTTCATTAAAATATAGGTAGGTGGTAGTGAGATTTTCTTCAATGTTCTTTTTCTTGTTTATATCATCAGATAGCTTAACCAGTTCTTTGCAAATTTTAGTACTTTTACTAAGCCTTTCAAGCCTTTTGTAGGTGTCATCAATTTTTTTTAGCAAATCACTTATGCTTAATGACTCAATGTTTATGAAGGATCTTCATTCTCTAATTTATTTAGCATGATTAGACACTTGCTCTGTAGTAGGTCATCTTAATGGGATGATCTTAGAAGGGGTGCCTTCTCCTATTTTTACCATACTCAGAGGGTTTGGTTTTTATGGCCTTTTCATGTTTTCTTACAATTCATGTATTTGAGTCAAAATAAGTGAAGATGATCCTACTAAGGTATGAACATTTTCTTGAAGTTTTTGAATTTTATTTTCAGTTTCTTATGCTCTAACACTTTACTGATCTTTTATTTTTATGAAAACTCTTTATATTTGTTCAAGGCTAATGTCCATTTTTGTGGTTTAAAAATTTGTACTAGTGTTAACACTTAAAATTTCTACCATTCCTGTGTGGATAACCTTAAACATATCATAGCCATGTGTATTTGTCATAATCAGCTTCTTCATATCTTCTTTTATTTCTTCAAGCTTAGTAGTCTCAATAGAGAGGTCTAGCTTTTGCTCCAAAAGGACTTCTTCCACATGTTTTATAATGCTAGTGGTTTCATCTAACATTACTATTTGTTTATCTTGACCTTTATTTAACTCAACCAGGCCATCTTTGGCTACATTTATCTCACCTTGAATTTTGTCACTAGTATTGACTAGTGGAGCTAGGTCCTATGTTTGGGCCAATGGTTTGTTAACTAGTGTTCCTACATCTTTATCTAGAAAACTTTTCATTTCAGTAATTTCCACATAAAGTTCATCAATATTTTTTCCCAACTCAATTAAGGCTGAATTAAACCAATTTAATTGCCTTCCTGTAGTAGAGTTATGTTTTCCCCTACCTACTGCTTCTATTGGGTCATGTTGCATAAAAAATTGGCCATCAGATGTGAATTTTACATAGAATTGCCTTGGGAAAAATCTTCCCATATTTTCTATAACAATGTATTTGACATCTACCCCATTTACTTATATTTCTAAAGTAGTTGAGGTTTTCAACTCATCTTCTTTTGGAAGAGATTTTCTTTCTTCAGTTGGCTCTCTTCTAAACATATTAATATGTAGAAAATTTTACATTTTTTGGGTATAAGTTATACAGGCATCACAATCAGGATGGTTGCAAAAATAATTTTTAGCTAGGTTTACATAAGAGTTGTGTTCATCATGCAAATTATGGTATTCTGACCAATCTGATTCAGAAGCATTAGATTTTTGGTTTGGGAATCTTATGGTTTTGAGGGTCTCTAAATTAATTATATAGGGTTTCTTCATGGACTAAGACATTTTGAGTTTTCTCTCTTTAGGGTATTCTCCTTAAACTTTCTTTGAAATGTATATCTAATTTTCTTGTTCGCATGGTTATATATACAATCTTTGAAACAAAACTTAAATTATATTTCGTCATACAAGTGATCTTTGATAAATTTGAATAACATATTAGTATCATAAACACCTAATTCTTCATGGATGACAAGAATCTTGAACTAGGGGCCTAAAGTTGTTGGTGCATATTCTTCAAGCCATTGATCTCATGTTAACTTTTCCCATTGATCATATGGTATATGAACTGGTCTATCATTAAAGCTTATTGTAAGTAGATCGGTGCTCATATAGATACATCCTTCTCCATAGAAAATTGCCTTTGCTTTGATCAGTATGAACTTTGAAAGTGACAATTGTCCCCCGATTATCTTAATATTTCTATGATCCATATCACAAAATCTAGTCTATCTCCTTCTGTCAGCATCAGAAAAGTTCTTGTAGGTATTAACTAAGAAATATTTTGACAAAATATTTTCAATAGTAAGCCCAAGAATTTCTTTGATTTGGGTTTCTGTAGGGATAAAAAGCCATTCTTTCATTCTTTCTTTTTCTTGTTGAGTAAGATTTTTTGGAACATTATCATAATCAAAATTATCAGGGCCTTCATTACCCTAAAACATCAAAACATGATTAGTACAAAACTTATGAGAATAACATTTTGATCCTTCTATGGACATCAAATCATCTAATAATTATCAATTTCTTTCTTATATTGAACATCAAACTCAAAGTTAGAAAAATTATGCCCATCTAGTCATTATCTGGTTTCCAAATTGGTGGGTGTGGGGTTTTTGAGTGATAGATTCAAACTGTAACAGATTTATCCTCAAGAGGAATTTGTTTGGGAGAAAAAAGATCCTTAGTTTGAACATGTATAGTTTGGCTGCTAATAGTTGTTTTTTAGTGGAATGGTAATTCTTTTGAGATGAAATTTCATGTTCCACTATAGTAAAAGCAAACATATTCTCTACCATCTCTAGTTTTCTCTAAAAGTATTCCACCATATACTTCATCTAAAGCATCTATTTCCAAAATCATTAAACCTTCTCCCGTTAACTTGAGATTTGGTAGTCCTTTAACTTTTTCCTTGATTCTTTTGATTCCCTGTGTCATTTCAGCAGTCCATGGGCTCGAGTCTTTTCTTAACTTTTTCTGTAATATTTTCCTATCTTTGGCCCGATCTTTAGAGAATGGAGAGTAGTAATTTATAGATCCAAGGAATCTCTATAATTGGGTTTGGTCTTTTATTTCATCTGGGAATCTTTCTAAAGACTATAAAATATGGGGTTGTAGTGCAATCTTATTTTGACATATATTTAACCCAAGAAGTTCAATCTCTATCTTGCCTATCTCCATTTACTTATCACTTAAAACCAACCCATTCTAGTTATAAAGATCAGTAAATTCTTTCAAATGTATAAGATGGATATTTAAATCTTTTGAAATAACTAATATATCATCAATATAGATAGCAAAATGCTTAGCATGGCCAGAGATTTAATCCATCATTTTTTAAAATTTAGAGGGAGCATTATTCAGGCTGAAAGGCATAACAATCCACTCATAATGCCTATCTAAGACTGGCAAGACAAATACAGTTTTATAAATACCTTTAGGTTTTACTGCAATTTTCCAAAATCCACTTTTCAAATCAAACTTAGAAAAAATGCAACATTCCTTTAGCGTGTTGATAAGAACAGTCTTGTTAGGAATTGGATGCCTGACAGGTATAAGCCAATCATTGAGCTTTTTATAATTTATTCCTAGTTTCATTTTCCATCTTTTTTGTTTTGAGTGTTTATTCACATAGAATGTAGGAGAAGCCCATTCACTATGGCTTTTTTGTATCAAATCCTCCTTCAATAATTCTTTGATATCTTCTTCTCCTATTTTAACTTGAGAAGGGGAGAAAGGGATAGTGTTAGATTTGATACCTTGGGTATGATCAATGTTATGTTTTAGATTGAATGAAATAGTACTTTGTTACCTATAATATGAATGCTTCAACCACTATCCAGCTAGATTTTTTTCAACTAATCAAATTGATAGAAATATATATTACAATAAATATGCAATGATTTTCAAAAGTTCAATACATGAATAAAGTAATATTTCAAGGGGTGTTATTGGAGCTTATTCCATTGTATTTAGTGTAAATTTAAACACATTTCATTTGAAAACTATGCAAATTGAAAGGTCACTGTCCTATCATGCTACATTTAAATTCATCTAAAATGGTGGTGGTACGACTGTTTAATCAGATTATATCAAACATTCATATCAATAATCAATTTCAATGATGTGCATGTATAAGCTAGAGTGAGGGGTCATCTTTTGGTAAAATTCGTACATGTATAATATAGAGCCAATAATAATAGTGATGTATATGTCTACATACTAGAGTGTAAGACCACAAAAGGTTTTTGAGCTTTATACACTAGGGTTTATCACATCTTTCTAGTGGTCTAGTGTTTAGTTTTACCTGTAGGAAGTACCTGATCGATATGGTTTTGAATTTGTTATTTTATTTGATTCAAATGATCATAGTCTCAGCCTATGCCATGGATATTTAGTAATTATTTTATCTTGATGAAAAATTATGCTATTTTAGTCAGTGTCAAATATATTGATGTTTTATGGAGGATGGATGCGATAAATTTGTGCTCTGGAGCTTATAATTTGGCGCAAGGGTAGATATGCTTTCTATAGGCTTTGAATTTTAGATTTTTTGGTTATCTGGAGGATTCCAACAAGTTCATTTGCATTCAAATCCTCTAGAATGGGCAAAAATTTGGCTTTTATGTAAACTTTGGTTTTTGCCATGGAAAATAGAGTTTTTTATTTTCATTCTTTTTATAAAAATTGTGCAAATCTCAATACTGTACAACTGGGAAATTACATCATGGATTTACATCAACATCAAATGTAAGTTATTTTGATAATTTGCATTTTATTGAATTTTGGTTTATGTGTGAAGTATCTTCTTATTCTTTTGTCAAGGTCATTAGAAACTAGAGAAGCAAAGATGAAAGTTGAGAGGGATGTTAAGGTTGATAATGTGAGCAAAATTAGAAAAGAGACATTGGGTAATAGAAGTGGGTAATAAATTATACAAATATCAAGACAAGAAAATATCAATAGGTAAATATTTTCAAATGATAATTTGTATTGATTGATATTGAATAATTTAGATAATTACAAACCATGAATAAATAAATCTCAATTCAGAATTGGAGTTGACATGTAAAATTTAGAATTCTAAAAATAAATAAAACTCGACCTGTTATTTTTAAAAGATATTATATTTACTATGTTTTGCATGCAAGTGCGCATAGCTCTAAAAATCTTCAAAAATAAACTAAACACTAAAATTAATCTATCAGAAGAATATCAACTAAAGATCAAGTTTGGTTACAAACATAGATAATATCTAAAATTAGAACAATACTGAAAATAATATTATATTATATTTTTAGACGCTCAAATGGTAACGTATGGCCTCCAAAAATATCTAAAATGTTCATAACCTCACAATCTAGGCTACAAATACATTAAAATCTTTAAGACAATTGTTTTAGCACAAATATGGGCTAAAAAAGAATTATGGATCAAAAGTTATGGCTTCCAAAAGTTTGACCTCTTTTTTTGCATCATTTTCTTCTAGTTGAAAATAACTCAACTCCTATGAATTACTCTAATCATATTTTTTCTATTTATTCTTATCAATCTTATTCAACTCCCATTATGTAATCAAGTGTTTTCTTCCTAATGTAATCCTTACCATTGTACTAAATACTTGTCATAACTTCTTGCATTGTACTTACTTTCTTCTTATCCAGAACTTGCACTATCTTTTCTTTATTCTTCATTGGCCCCTGTTGTTTCCAATCTACTTCTTCATATTCTTCACCTCCATCAACTTATACATGAAAATCATATAAATTTACAATATTAAATACTATAGAGATATCAAAATCTTGTGGTAAACTCATCTCATAAGCACTGTTATTGAATTTATTCACAATTTTGCATTGTCCAATTTTATTATAATTCAATTTGTTATATGTTCTATTTGGAAATCTCTCTTTCATCAAGTAAATCATTAATAAATCTATTTATTCAATTTTTTTTTTAATCTTCTTCTAAAATTTATTGTTATTTTATATTCTTATTAATTTATTGCAACTTTATTCTTAATTCTTCTTGTAACTATTGTATATGTTATACAAATGCTTCTGTATCATCATTAACTCATTTGGTAATTGGTAACTGCACCAAATCTAATACACGTGTAAGATTTGTCCCATAAACAATATAAAATACTAATTTTTATGTTAATTTTTTCACAAAACTATTATATACAAACTCAACATGTGATAAAGCTATGTCCCACTGTTTGGGCTTCTCTCCAACTATAAATGTCAATAAATTTTCCAAACCCCTATATACAACTTGTATCTATTCATATATTTATGAGTGGTATGCACTACTAAATTGTATCTTAGTCCCTATCTTCTTCCATAAAGTTCTTAAAAAATGACTTAAAAATTTCATGTCCCTATCTAATGTATTCATTTTTAGAACACCATGCAATCTCATAATATCTTTAAAAAATAGTTTTGTAACTATAGTGGCATCATTGGTTTTATTACATGAAATAAAATGAACCATCTTAAAAAACCTATCTACAACAACAAAAAATGAATCATTAACTCTCTATGTATTTGGTAATCCTAACACAAAATTCATTCAAATCTGTCCATGGTCCTATTGGAATCGGTAATGACATATACAACAATATATTTTGTTCATGCCCTTTCACCACCTAATATATCCTACACCATGAAACATATCTTGTCACATCTCTCTTCATCTTTGACAAAAAATACTTCTCTGCCACCAAAGCTATTGTTTTTATCTTACCAAAATGTGTATACAAACCACCATTGTACAATTCTCTTATAATATTGCTTCTTAGAGACCTAATTGAATTACACAATTATTTCCCTTTGAAGAGATAACCATCTTACATAAGATAATCATCATAAATATTAATTATATCACCTACCATTAGATTCCTACATTATTCAATTATGTTGCTAAAATCTAGATTAATATCATATACTTCCTTAATAAATTCAAATCTACCTACTTCACTCACCATATTCATTATCAACCTCACTCACCATCTCAAAGTGTTAACTACCTGATTCTATTTTCTTAATTTGTGCTTCAACACAAAAGTATAACCCTTTTTGATAAAGACACCCACTTTGCATGCCTATTATTTAACATTTTTATATTGTTTACATACTTCAATGCCTCATGATCAGTAAATAAGATAAACTCCTTAGGCACCAAATAATACTTTCAATGTCTTAATACTTGTATAATGGCATAAAATTCAATTACATATATAGAATACTTTATTTTTACCTCATTTAATTTTTTAATAAAAATATGTTATTCACTTTCCTTCTTGACTCAACACAACACCAATACCCACAAAGGAAGCATCATAATCAACCTCAAAAACTTGATTAAAATCTAATAATGCTAAAATAGGATTTTCTATAATTTTTTCTTAAATAATTCAAATCTTTTTTTTCTTGCTCTTATCCATGAAAATTCTTTTCCTCTCATACAATTTTTTATTGGTATGATAAGACTACTACAATTCTTAATTATCTTTCTTTAAAAAGTTATTAAACCATGGAAATTTATTACCTCTTTGATGCTCTTTTGGATATACCACTCAACATATGCCTTTCCTTTTTATTCATCCATTCTTACACCATATGATAATATTACAAATCCTAAAAATACCAAACTAGTCTATATAAACCTACATTTATTCAAATTTATATAGATATTCTTTCTTCTTAACAATTCTAATACCATTCTCAAATGTTATAACTGCTTTTCTTTGATTTTACTGAATATTAAAATATCTAAAAAATAAACCACTACAAACTTACCATTGTATTCTCATAACACTATGTTCATCACCCTCATAAATGTGGTGGGTGCATTAGATAACCCAAAACACATCATCGTCTACTCATACAAACCATCTCTAGTCTTGAATGTTATTTTCCATTCATATCTTTTATGAATTTGAAACTGATAGTATCCACTCCTTAGATCAATATTGGTACAATATTTTACTCCTAAAAGAACATCCATCATATCATTTAAATTAGTTATAGCAAACATGTACTTGATTATAATTTCATTGATTGATCTACTATCCACATACATCCTTTACCCTCTATCTTTATTTGAAGTAAGAAACGTTTCTATTCAACATGGACTCATGCTCTCCCTTACTACACCCTTTCTCACCAAATTAATAACCTATTTATTTAATTTTACATGTTCTATTGAACTCATTTTATAAGCTACTTGATTAGGTAGAGCTGACCTTGGATTCAAATCAAGATGATGCCAAATATCTTTTTTTGGTGGTAAATCATATGATAACTCATCAAGTATAACATTTGTATATTATTTCAACACTATTATTATTTTTTTTAGTACTTGTACCACTTCTGTGTCTTCTTTTTTTGTTACTAATACATAATAACAACATGTAATTTTTATGTTTCTGATAAATTATTTTATAGTTAGCATGCTTTCAACTTACCCTTATTATTTAAGAGGTAACAAAACTATCATCATATCACCTTTCCAAAAACTATGTGTTCTTTGATCCATCATAAATTACATTTTCATTAAACTGCAATGGCCTTCCCAATAATACCTTATATGCATCCATTTGTATAACATCATACCATATTTCATTCTTGTAAGATTTACCTATATACAACTTGATTATGTAGCTTTTATCTATTTTAACTTTATTCCCCCTATTAAACCCTAAAATATGATAAGGATTACAATGCTTTTCATACTGCAAACCTAGATTTTCAATCATGTCCTTAGAAACCATATTTTCATAACTACCACCATCTATAATTATTTTGCATATCTTACCTCCTAAATTATATCTTATTTAAAAAATATTTATTTGTATCTATGTATCACTAGCTTATTTATTTTTCACATATTCTTTCATTTTAGTAATCATTTTTCTTATCATGAGATTTTCTCCAATATATGTTGTTGCAACTTTAGTATTTTGCTCTTCTATTTTAGCTTCAACTAAAGTCACTCTTTGGAGATCCTCTTGTCTCCTTTATTGATCTTGTTAAGGTGGACACTTAAATGCTCTATGGCATTCTTATCCACATATGTAACAAACATAAGACTTGTGTTGATTTGGAAACCATCTTCTACCACCACCATAGCTTTGTCTTATCAGAAATCCTCTTCCTCTTTATTGGTATTAAAACCCTTGTCTATTATCTTCTTGTGTTTTTATACCATGTGGTTATTCTCTTCTAGTGGTATTAAACCCATATCTATTTTTATAAAATCCACCTTATTCCCTTATTGGAGGGGATTGTCCTCTTCTTGGCCCAATAGATATTATAAATTTAGTCTGTTTTGTTTTTCTTCTACCTTCAAATTTAATTGATAATATTTCTCCATGTAAATTATTCTATGTATTCCTAATTCATATTGAATATAAAAATTCAACCATTTAAATACATTTTAGCCATATGCTCTTCTATTTTATCATGATCCACTCATATGAAAAGCTTCTAAAACTTATCTGTATACTATTGTATACTGAGATCCTTTTTCCTCAAATTTTAGAATCTTTTGTATAGTGTTTGGGCATAATTCATAATAATAAATTTATCCTTCATGTTGTTATTCATATTTTTTCATGATTTGATCTTATGTTTACCTTTTTCTATATTTCGTTTTACAGGCGATACCACCAAATCATTGCATGTCCCTTCAATTTCATGAATGCAAACTTTACCTTAATGTCTTCTCTCATAGTTTCACATTCGAGAAACGTCTCTAGGATGTACATCTAATCTATCAACTCCTCTGGTTTTAAAATTTCTCCATAATCTAAAACTTTAACCTTGATTCATTCATTCCTTTCTTCTAAAGCTCTAACCATCTTATCTTACATTGATGGTAGTTTTTCCTATTACTCATCTTGTAAAATTTCTTTTTCATAATTTGTGTTATCTTTGACATCATGTTATATACTCCTTTGCCATTTATTATCAATGATGTCAATAAATTATTATACTTACTATTGTAGGTCTTGTATAGTCTAGTTTATCTAAGTGATTCCTACTCGACCTCTCATCATATCTTACACCTCCAAGATTGGAACTTGGTATGATACTATATAATGAACTTGAATACTATCAAGATAAGAAAATACCAATAAGATAATCTTCTAAAACAATAATTGTATTGATTCATATTGAATAATTCAAATTATTACAAACCATCCATAAATACGCCTCAACTAAAAATTGGAGTTGACATGCAAAATTCAAGACTCTAGAAATAAATAAAACATAACCTACTATTTTTCATAAAACTACTATATTCAGAGAGTTTTGCATGTAGGTGTATGCAACACTGAAAACCTTTAAAAATCAAATAAACACTAAAATTAACCTATCATATGAATCTCAAGTAAAGTTCAAGTCCAATTTAAAAAAAAGACAATTTTTAAAATTAAAAAAACATAAAAAATAATACTAAATTACAATTTTGAACCCTTAGATAGTCATGTATGGCCTTTGAAAATATCAAAAATGTCCATAACTAGACATATTAGGTTATGGCTGCACTAAATTTTGGAGACAATCATTTTGGCATGAAGATGGGCCCAAATAGAGATATGAATAAAATGTTATGGCCTCTAAAATTTCATCCTCTTTTTCTGCATCATTTTGATTATGTTTTCCCTTCTTAATGTGAAGGAGATGAAGAAAGAGGGGCCAAGATGTCCTTTGAGGAATATGATGGCCTTGTACAAGTAGTTCATGATTCCGAATGATCCATTTTTTAGATCTACTCTCTCCACTCCTTGGTAAAACACTACCCCATTGATTAATCAACTGGTATGCTTATGTACAATTAGCAGAAAACATAAGCTATATTCCTTTTTCACATCAAATTCAAAGTAGTCTCTGTAATTTCATCATCTTTCAAAATGTTGTTTTAAAAATCTCTTCTTTCTTAACAAATATTAAAATGTCTTCTTTATTTTCTCTCTCTACTAGCATCCAATTTTTAATGAATGTTAAGGTGGTGTTAAATTTATCAACTAGAGATTTTTATTTGATTTTATGTTGAAATCACAAAAACATTATTGGTTAAACATTATCTATTTTAATGAATAAATTCATAATAAATTTAAATGTATTTATTTTAAGTGCACATTAATAGATTACACATTACTTATATAATATACATTATAGAAACACTATATCTTTAAAACATACTATTAATATTTTTTTCTACTTAATGTTATTAATTGTTATGCATTATTTATTATTGCATTGAGTATCTATTACAAATTCACATGCAAACTCAATAATTTAAAATAAAACTATGCATCGGTCAATGTACTATCTACTACTGCACTGAGTTTATATTGTAATTTTATATGCAAACTCAACTTTAAATAATGGCAGGGACTAGATACTATGCAACCTTTGTTTACAATTTTGATTTACTAAACTAGTGACCTAAAAATGAATGGGTCACATAAAGATTCAACATGTATTAATAAATGATTGAAGGTAGAAAAACATATAAATAATTAAAATCCAAACCAATAAAATATTTTGAATCCAAACAAAGATAAATTTACAACATAAAAGTAATAAATAAATTTTAAATATTGAAAAATATCATAGTGAATATGAGTTCCCAAAAACCAAAACTTCTTAAGATCCAAGAACTATCTTATGACATGTAATCATATGAATATTAATAAATAAGTTTGCATATATGTGGATACTTTTAACCTTACAAGACTCAATAATCGCCATAAAAACTAACTTTGATATCTTATAAATATTTATCGACTATGAATACATAAAATATCTATAATATTTATATTTAAACAAAAATTGTATGAGTATTTAAATATAATTATATTATATATCTTACAATTTATAATTTTATGATCTCAAATATATTTTTTAATTATCGGGCATATAGGGTATAAGTAATGATACAAATTCTTGACATACTTTTATTTTTTCTTCGATACAAATTATTTATATTTAGTGCATTGAGAAAAAGATAATATTTATCTAATAATTATGAATAATTTAAAAATAATATTAAATAAAAAAAAAATTGATTCTTATATTCAACCTCTAACTATCAAATTTCTCGTCACCTTATCTTTTCCACCATATTTTCTTATTTCTTACAATATAAATAAAAACAGAATAAACAATAAAATCCTTGTTATAAAAAAAAATGTCCACAAAAGAAAATTTCCATAATCATAATAAGAGCCATAGATCATAAAATTGGATCTCCTCCTCCAACAAGGGAAATAGCATAAAACTCAGGCATTATAAAAATGGTAATTTTTTTACAATAAACAAGATCCTAGATTTGTATGTAGCCATAAAATTTTAAATGAGACCGAGACCTAGAAAACATAATACAGGTCTCAAAAACCTTTCTTTCCTCTTCATTCCCAATGTCACAATCCATTGGGCCATCTATTATCTTTAAGACCAAAAGGTCACATAAAATTTCTAATTTTTTTCTTGCCAAAGTCTACCTCTTTTAAATGTTGTGTACCATTTTTTTGGTTTACAATTTAATTTCTACCAACTTTCATAGAGTCTTGAGTTCAATCTGTCACTTCAAAAATGAAGCAAAATGGCCATTCTTTAATTTTTCACCCACCTATAGATTTTGGATGTTATTACGAGATTTCCCCATTGTTTTCATTATTTAAAAATAAAATCGCCATGGCTATTATTATATGTATTTATTTCTACTAAATAATAATTTATAATTACCAATTTGATGTAAATCTCTTTTATTTTTTCCCTATATAATTTGTGGCTTTTTTCTATTTTATCATATTAATATATTAGTGGTCACAAAACATTAATTATTTATTTTATTTTCATGTTCATTGTTATGTGTTTATGTCGTTAGCCCACATTAAAAAATAATATGTTTAATTATATTTGGGCCACCCAATCATAAGATGCAAAATGTCCAAGAGATCAAATATTTATGTAAACCATTATATGTAAGGTGTCTATCATTATTGATCCTAATGCTGGGTCCGTTTTTATGTCTATACTCTAAATATTTTATGTTACATCATATTGAATAAAAAATCATCACAATAATCAATACGTAGATTGCATACCAACTCATCTCAACATTAGTCCAAACTTTCTAATATTTATGTTGTATATAAAAAGATCCTATTAATCATGATACCTATATGGTATGAGAAGGTGATTACATAATCTCGATAATCAATGACATTAATAAGTAAAATTATAATATATAATAGAGTTATCACTTCAATTTATTATTTAAATTCCCCTCGTCATCAAGATATTGAGAAATATAGGGCCACATAAAGAATTAAGGTGTTCCCAAAAACATATTATCTCCCAACCACACACAAAAATATGTATATCCATATATGTACGCCAACATATAAATTTTTATGTTCTAATGTTTAAAGTTTTATAATAAAATTTTCACCATAAAAAAATATTAAAAATACATAATTCCATAACATGATAATAACTATAAATAATATTCTAATGAATGAATAATAGGGTTCTCAAGGAAAGGCATTACATACCTTTCCTTAAAAAAAAATGTCCTCAATGCTTTCCATAAAAATATGATGACAAATACATTATATATTTGAACTATCTTCCCATGAAGTATAACTTGTGTTTTATTTATCCCATTTGACCTTCACCTAATCAACCTTGCATTGCCATAGGCAAGATTACTGACAGAATAAACCTTGAATGAATTCCCATCCATATTTAAAGAAGACCAATCAATCAGATGTGATGATTCAAATACATACATTGCCAATATAAAATTATAAAAAAATCATGCATCCTATACATTTTGGCTAGCAAGGCAACTTTATAAGTAACTAGGGAAGTCAATTGAAATCATAAATGAACATAAAATTGTAGTGATAACTTAGTCCACAAAAAATATGTCTTGTAATGTTATGGGGTTTCATATGCAACAATATTGATTCTCCAACCTCACAAGTTTTATCAGTCTTATGCAAATTTGAATAATATTTATATCGATCAAGTGCCTCTTTGAGGCATTTCAATATTTTCACAACATTATCTTACACATATTTTACCATATTACTACCAATCAAAACATATTCCTTGAATTTATTCTACTTCACCGATGTTTTGCATGGCCATCCATACAAGGTTTCATAGGATACGATGTCAATAGAGTTATGGTCAATTTTATTATATGAAAATTATACCAATGTAAGATAGTTCTCCCACTAAATTTATTTTGTTATGACATATGTTTTCAGCATGCCATATAGGATTTAATTGACCCTCTATATATTTACATATTATTGATGATGGTACATTGTACTAAAATTCATTTATGTACACCAAGATCCCTGAACTATGGTCCAAAATAAAGATGTTAACAATGAGTGCATATATGTTATTAGTTTGATCTAAACACCATGTAACCATTTAATTTGATCCAGAAACAATTTAGAAATATCCTCTACCTCATAGGTATCCTGTCTTAGTAGGAAATATATAACCATAGTTAGTTTATCAAAAACTACCAAAATAGAGTTGTGTACCTATTGAGTAAGTGAAAATTTTTAAATGGAATCCATAGAAACCAAAACTCATCTCTATGTGGGGATATTAAGAGGTTATAAAAATGTATGGATTCAATTATCACTATTAAATTGTTGTCATTCTAAGCAACCTACAATATATTCAACCACTTCTAGTTTCATTCATGGCAATTAAGACTAGGTTCATAAATATGCATACATTTTCTTTTCTCTATAATGAGTGGAATAGAAAGCCTTATTTGCTTTAAACAATATTTTCTATTTTACTTCACCACTACCCTACATATATGTGAGTGTTTGTATTGTAAAAGTCCATCATCTGAGTCTAAATAATAACTATAGTTGGGTCTATTCTTGAGCTCATTATCATTAAGTGTTATTATGCCTAGCTTATACTAGGCATCATGAATTTATAGTTCAAAAATGTGGTCTCTCATGTTATCTTGCACAATTGACATAGAATTTAAATTTGATATTTTTTTGAGTATATCCACAAATTTATTCTCCTTATCTAAGTTAATGTACTTTATATCAAAATTATACTCATCCAATAACTCCATCCAATGCCTTTATCCATAATTTAAATTTCACTGACAAAATATGTGTGTCAAGCTCCACTAGATAGTAATAAGTATAAACTTTTGGTAAATGAGATAGTGTGGAGCAGTGTTCCTGTCATTGAGGTTTTGCATTGAATTTGTCATTGATGTCAAAGGTTCTTGAGAAAGGTCTTCATGAAGTCAATGAGGAATGTAGCTATGAGAGAGGATATTGATCAGTGTTAAAATGATTTTGAGAGTGTAAAACATGTCTGGTATATGTTATTATAACTGCATGAGTGATTTTAAAGTCATCATGGAATGTCCTTGTTGTCAAAGTTGTCAAGTGCTTGAACCTAGTAAGTGACTTGAGAAGGCATGTGCAAAGGATGCCTAGTCTTGTGCATGAAGGGTTATGATGTCTTAGTGAGATGAATGAACAAAAGTATGAAAGGTTGTATGAGGTTGATTTAAAATTTATATGAGGCATTATAACACTCATGCGAGTCTTAATATGAGCCTACAGGGGTAGGACCTATAGACCTAGTTTGTACGTAGATTACTTCTAGGCCCTGCCTGGCCTAATGAGGTATAATGATCTATTGTAAAGGAATACGAAGGATACACAATAGTGTTTAAACATGTATTAAGTTACTTAAGTATGTGATATAGGTAGAGAGTGAATGAAAATAGGATTGAAGTTTAGTATTAGCTAATTTATTCTTAATCTTTAGTAGTTCAAGATAGACTTTTTTAGGTTCGCAGGCCTAATTATGAAAGTGGTGGTTGGATCTAAAATGTGTCATGAACCTAAGATTAGCTTAGTATGGGTATATTTAAGTGGGATATGAAGTGTTCTTATCATATGTGGTGTTCTAAAGTGTTCCAAGAAGATCAAAAGGTAATGTGTACTAATGAAGGCCTAATTGAATTAGGTCTCCTTAAATCTTAAAGAAGGATTTAGTCTATTTGAGCTATGACCAACATAATTTGATTATTGATTATTGTTTATGGCATGTCATAAGGCATATTTTTTTAAAAATCTAAGTGGGTAAGTGTGTATGGCTGACCAAGAGGTGTATGAGTGAGAGCCTAGTATAAAAATAAAGCCTAACAGGCTTAATTATCTAGTTAGAGGATGAGTAAATTGAAGAAAAAGATATATGAATTTTAAGAGATAAATTGAGTCTTATAGACCATAATAAGGGTGCATAAAAACTATCATGAAGATATAACAAGGGTACTATAGATGAATATCAAGTTTAAATGACATAATCTATCTTGAAGAGACCTAGTTTAGCAAAGGAGCCTAAAAGGCAGTTTGAGAGGGATAAAAGAGTGTGAAGAGATGAAAAGGTGGTCATCATCAGTTGTTTAGGAAATAAGGTGTCCTAAAATTGATAAAAATAATAAGGTGGTTGAGTTGGTTCTGAGTCATCTAAGAGGTTGGTGCCTCCTTTCAAGTTGGTGCTTGTTAAAGCCTTGGTGAGTTGGTGCTTAGCTAGTTGGGTTTGGTGCTTCAATAAATTTGGTATTTGTATTATAATATTGTATACCATTTACATATATAAGTGGGTTTTCTTTCCCTTGAGGTTTTCCCCCTCAAATAAGTGTTCTATGTTTTATGCTCTTGTCTGATGATCATATAAATGGTTATTGATGTGTTGTTAGTTCACTATATTGCTTTCATAGTTCATGAATGATAAAGTAAATTTGTAAAATAATTTGATGTCTAATTCACCCCTGCATCTCAATAATTATGCTTATAATAATTGGTATTAGATCCTGGTCCTTTTAAGAAAGTCTAAGAGCTTGAAGGTGATCCTAAGAAGGACAAGATGTCAAGTGATCAAGAGGAAGAAGACAATATGTATGATGAAGAAGTATACGATGATAGTGAAGAAGGAGAAGCTAAATTAGACCTTGAATCTAAGATCATAAGTGTCCTTGATGATTTAAAGCATCAAAAGAAGACTATCAAGGAACTCAAGAATCAGTTAGAAAGTGTCAATAAAAATTTTAGATCAAAGGAAGTTGGGTATGTTCAGTTGAAGATAGAGCTATATTTATTGAAGGTTGACATTAAGTAGCTCATAGACAAGATGAGAAAGTTTGAGAGAGAGTGTGAGAAGTTAGAATAAGTCATGAGTGCCAACATGAAAATACCATTTAGGCAGACCAATCCAATAAAGGTTAATCCATCTTGGGACCATGGGAAATGGATTAATCAGTCAAGAGGTAAGTATAGAAATGTTGTTTGATACATCTATCATAATATATAATACATTACAATATTTTGCTCTAGTAGAGTTACAAGTACCTCAATATTCAATAATACATATGAAGCTCCTAGAACGCATAAGAAGGATCAAATTTTTGTATAAAAGTCAGAGCTAGTTAAGATTGATCATATTGAGCTCAAGAGTCAAGATGAACTATTTTCTAAGGAGGAATAGAAGACTAAAGAGGATTTTATGATAAATCAGGCTGCCTTTCACATTCAAGATGAAGGCATGAAATGGTATATAGATAGTGGTTGATCAAGCCATATGATAGGACACAAATCTACATTCATCTCATTGAAGAAGAATGATGTAGAAATAGTGAGGTTTGGAGACAACACAACTTCAAATATAGTTGGTAAAGGTATGTTGAGTTTGGACAATGAGAAGACCAAGGCACAAAATGTGTTGTATGTAGAAGATTTGAAACATAACCTGCTTAGTGTAAGTAAAATATGCAATGAATAACACACACTAACCTTTCATGACAAAGGGTGTGAGATAAGGATATCCAAATTAGGAAGGCTAATTTATAATGCTAAGAGGACTAAGAATAATATATATGTCTTGAATAAGATCAAGAAGGAGAGATGCTTCATGATCAAGATAGATCAATGTTGGATATGACACATAAGGTTAGGTCACCTTAACATTGACAATCTGGTCAATATTAGCACTAATTAATCTATGAAGAATATGCCCAATATCACCAAACCTACAAACATACTTTACAATTTTTGTCAATATGGTAAGTAGACTAGAACAAAGATCATGTCTAAGGAGTACTCTACTACAAAACCCTTGGAGTTAATACACACTAATCTATGTGGGCTTACAATAATTAAAACCATTTAAGGAGATATCTACTTCATGTTACTCATAGATGATTACACAAGAATGACTTGTGTGTCAATCTTAAAATAAAATCTAGAAGGTCTTGATATGTTCAAAGCATTCAAGGATCTTGTTGTGAATGAGAAGAATGGGAAGATCAAGTGCCTAAGATATGATAGAGGATGAGATTTTTAGTCCTATGGGTTTGATGAGTTTTTTTAGGTTCATGGAATAAGGAGATAATTCTCAGTAGCTAGGACACCTCAAAAGAATGTGGTTATGGAAAGGAAGAATAAGATAGTTCAAGCTATGGATAGAACTATGCTAAATAAGTCTTTATTATTTGATGGAGATTGGGGAGATGTAGTAAAAACTACAATATATATTTTGAATAGAGGAGAGATGAGGATTAATGACAATAATACTCCTTATAAATTATGGAAAGGTAGACTTGCCAATGTGGAACACTTTAGAATGTTTTGGAGGAAATGTTTCATGAAAAAAGATGATGAAGACTTGGAAAGTTTTGATTCTATATCTGATTAAGGCATATTCTTATGATACTCATCAATGAGATCATCCTATATATGTTATAACAAGATGATACAAAAGATAGAGAAAATAACCAATGTGAATATCGATGAGATAAAGAAATCAAACCCACAATCAAAGGACACTTCAAAAAATTTGGACTTTAAAAATGAAGAGTATACTATAGAAATTGATGAGGAAAAAGAATAAGTTGAAAAGAGATAGGACTCAAAATCACCATGAAGACATATTCAAAGAGATCACCTTGAATCTCAAATCATTTGTAACAAGAATGCAGGTATGCAAATAAGGAGAAGACTAGTAACTAATCTAAATCAAGAGAATGCTTCTCTATTATCCATTATTTAACCTAAGAATCTTATAGAAGCAATAAAATAAAAGTTTTGGATAGAATCTATGAATGAAGAGTTATAAAAAATAGAGAAGAATGAGACTTGGGAACTAGTTACTAACCCTAAAGACAAGAATGTCATTGGCACAGAATGGGTGTTTAAAAATAAGTTGAATGAAGATGGAGAAGTCACTAAGAACAAGGCTATATTTATTGTAGGAATGCTTGCCATTGCGCCAAAAGGTCGACCTGTTAACGCCCGATACAAACCCCAGATAAGTACCCACGGGAGGCTGTTAGTCCATGTCACGAATCCCTAAGGGGGATGCTGGCGATTAGTCCAACAATCCCCCCCTCAGCATCACCCGAGGGGATTCGAACCCGTGACCACTGCTCTGATACCAATTGTAGGAATGCTTGCCGTTGCGCCAAAAGGTCGACCTGTTAACGCCCGATACAAACCCCAGATAAGTACCCACGGGAGGCTGTTAGTCCATGTCACGAATCCCTAAGGGGGATGCTGGCGATTAGTCCAACATTTATATGCAAGGGATATGCATATGTTTAATGGGTAGAGTTTAAGGATAATTTTTCACTAGTATCAATATTGCAAACCATTATATTATTTATAGCTTAAGTAGGATTCAAAGGGTTCAAGATATACTAGATGGATGCCAAATCTACCCTTTTGAATGAGAATTTGGAAGAGGAAGTTTACATTGAGAAACATGAGGGGTTATCACTATCAGATGACAGACAATATGTTTGAAAATAAAAAAAGGCTCTTTGTGGTATAATTTAAGCTCTTATATTTTTTTATTCTTGGTTTGATAGGTATCTATTGGATCAAGGATTCAAAAGAGGAGTTACAGATAGTAATATTTACATCAAGATAGAAGATGACCATCATTTGATAATAGTTTTATGTGTGGATGACATTATCTTTGATGGAAATAATTAGAGCATGACCAATGCCTTTGTATAGGTGATGAAGAAAGAGTTTGAGATGTCCATTTTAGAATAACCATCATTATTTCTTGGGTTGCAAATCAATAAATTTGAAAAGGTTATATTCATCTCTACAACCCATGTACATAAGAGAGATGTTGAATAAGTTTGAGATGGAAGATTTCAAGGAATTTAGTACACCCATGATCACAGGGTATAAGTTGAGTAAATAAGATGAGTATTCAAATGTTAATCACACATAATATAGGTCAATTATTAGAATTTTTCTATACACCACTGCCTCTAGACTTGACATCATGCAAGTAATAGGTCTTGTGGAAAGGTTTCAAGTAGATCTAAAGGAGAGTAATTTATAAGTATTTAATATGATACGTAGGTATCTCATTGGGACTATGGAGTATGGGTTGTGGTATCCAAGAATGAAGGAGTTCAATTTTATAGCCTATATAGACTGGGTAAGAAGTCTAGATGATAGGAAGAGTACTAGTGGAGGAGCTTTATTCGTAGGTGGGTGACTAGTGTCATGGATAATCAAGAATAAACCATTAGTAGTAATATCCACTTGTGACGATGAGTAAATTGAAGTAGGTTCATGTTATACTTGGGTCCCATGAATGAGATAGACCCTAAAAGACTACAAGGTGGAGTATGATGGTCATAGCCATATCTATTATGACAATACAAGTGTTATAAGTGTCAAAAATAATCCTATCATTCACACAAGGACTAAGCACATTCCTATCCGATATCATTTTCTAAGAGAGTAGGTTAGTGAAAAAAGTTTGAAACTTGAATATGTTTCTGGACAAGATCAAATTATATAAATTTTGACCAAACCACTTCCAAACATAAACATTTGAACACCTCCGATAGGAATTCAACATAATTCCTACCCCTAGTAAACATTAAGGAATCCACGTACTTAGTGGGAGATAATAATTCTATTTAGCTCAAATAACATGCAATTTTTTCCAAGAAGGAATGTGTGGAGATAGGGGAGCATGTTTGTATTATGTCTCATAAACTCATAGTTATGTGTGTTGAGTATTTTGGTTGTAAGGAGTGTGATCTGAGGAGTTGCCGACATCACTTTATTATTTATGTAAAAGGGAGTGAAAGACCAAGATGGGGAGATAAGAATGATAAATTTTAAGTGTATATTTTCATAAATTATAAAGGGGGATATTGTTTATTACTATTCTTGTTTTTTATGTTTGGCATTGATTTTGTCATTGATGTCGAAGTTTCTTGAGAATGGTCTTGATGAGGTCATTGAAGAATGTAGCTATGAGAGAGGATATTGATCAGTGTCATAGTGATTATAAGCATGTAATACATGTTTGGTATATGTTATTATGAATTCACGAGTGATGTGAATTCAGCATGGAAGGTCCTTGTTGTCAAAGTTGTCAAGTGCTTGAACCTCGTAAGTGACTTGATAAGATATGTGCAAATGATACTTAGTGTTGTGCATGTAGGGTCATGATTGATTCATGAGATGAATGAAAACATACATGAAAGGTAGTATGAGGTTCATTGAGCATTTATATGAGGCATTGGATCACTCATGTGAGTCTTAGGATGAGCCTATAGGGTTAGGACCTAGAGACCTAGTCTATACCTAGACCACTTATAGACCCTACCTAGCCTAATGAGGTATAATGGTCTATTGTAAAGGAATATTAAGGATGTATCATAGTGTTTAAATATGTATTAAGTTTATTGACTATGTAATATAGGTGGAGAGTGGATGAAAAGAGGCTTGAAGGTCAGTTTCAAGGTGTAATATGATTTGTAGGTCAAGGTCTAAACAAGTAAAGAGAGAGAGAGAGAGTATGGCATAATGGGGTATGAAGTTATGTTTCAAAATAAATTATGGATAGGTAAGTGTTTTAAAATTTTTTATAATTTTTTTTCAAGCATGTTCACAAAGTTTGAGGTCATGGTCTGTAAGAAAAGGCATGAAAAATAGTTTTGAGGTCTCTCAAGTACATAGAATGAAGGCATGCAAACCCAATAAAGAATTTTAGGTGTTTATTGGCATGTATAAACTATTAATATGGAGTTTATATATTAATTTTAGATGGGAAAGGTTCCTATCTTAAAGTATTGGGCATTAGTTTTTGGAATGAGTTGCTAAATTTTCTAAATAATTGCTAACAGTGGAAGATGGTTTAAACCCTCAAAGAACCCCTAATAGTGACCCAATATGAAAGAAGTTATTCTAAAATGATTAGAATGGATTGATACAGATATTTTTGTGATTTTAGGTTTTTTTGAACTCTCCTAGACATCTCCAAGTATGATTTAGTCTTCAGGTAAGTGAGTGGACCCTATATGAAAGCCCTTATTTCTCAAAGATTTGTTATAGCAGTCAGAGTTGACCAAGTCAAAGTTGTTAAATAGATGGAGAAAAAAGTTTGAGACTGTAATTTGTGTCCATAAAGGTTTCTAGATAATTTATATTCATCAGGTGTAATAAAATTATCATCCAAGTTAGTCAATTGCTAACATGCCTAATGGTGGAAACAATGAGAAACCCAAGTAACAGTGAGAAGATATTTAGGAATGTGTTATCATTGTATAGTGATGAATAAAAGTTAAAGAAGTTTTTTAAAGGATTTTTAATACATTATAATATTTAGTAGAATTTTTGGAGTTCAATGGTTATAGTGGAAAAGTTGATCACAAGTTGACTTTGTCTGGCTCAATGAGGTCTGTGTACAGCGAGGTTATGAGATTGGTTTTCAAGACCAAAATTTTCATTTGACCATATTATTTTTCTATATTTTAATGGTATAATAGTATCATGGGATCATATAAATGTATCATAATGCAATGAAGGTATCTAAACAGGTGTTGAATGCCATTATCACCATGATTGTCCTTGAAGGTTTTTTGACAATTCTAAGTAGGCTATTTGCATAGAAGGGGTTGAGTATTTTTGCCCTGAGTTGTGAAGTATAAATCATATAATGATGCACTTAAATCCATATATATTTTTTTTATGTGTTTTATTTCCATACTTGATTAACTAATTTATGCTTAATATTCAGTAATTCAAGATAGACTTTCTATAAGTTCACTAGCCTAATTGTGAATAGTGCTAATAGTGTGCTTCAAGGGTGATTGGAGCTAAAATACATCATGAAAATAAGATGAGATTGATAAGGGCATATTTTAGTGTCATATGAAGTGTTCATTATGGATTTGGTGTTTGAAAGTGTTTCAATAATATCAAAAGGTAACGTGTACTAATGAAGGCCTAATTGAATTAGGTATCCTTAAGGCTTAAAGAAGTATTAGGTCTATTTGACCTATGACCGACTTAATGTAATGATTGATTCATATTTTTGGAATTCACTCAAACCAATTTTATATAAAATATGAGTTAGAAAGTATGTATGGCTGACCAAGAGGTGTAGTTTCAAGACCCTAGTATAAAAACAAGGCATAATAGGCCTAATTGTCTAGTTAGAGGATGAGTAAGTTGAAGTTGAAGATATAACACTTTGAATAGCTAAATTAATTATTTTAGAACATCATAATGGTGAAGATAAACTATTATTAATATCTAATAAGGGTACTATAGATGAATATCAAGGTGAAATGACCTAATCTATTTTTAAGAGACCTAGTTAAGAAAATGAGCCTAGAAGGTAGTTTGAGAGGGATAAAAGAGTGTGAAGAGATGGTCATCATTAGTTAGTTGAAAAATAATGTGTCTTAAAGGTGATAAAATTAATCAGGTTATTGGGTTAGTGCTGAGTCATCTAAGGTGTTGGTGCCTACTTACAAGTTGATGCTTGCTAAAGCCTAGTTGAATTGGCCCTTAGCTAGTTGGGGTTGGTGCTCCATGTAGATTTGGTGATTCACTAAATTTGGTGTTTGTCTTATAAGACTATAGTCTATTTTAAAATATTAGTTTATTTTTTTCCCTTGAGGGTTTCCACTCAAATAAGTGTTCTATGTTATATGATCTTATCTCATGCTCATATAAATGGTTCTTGATGTGTTCCTAGTTCACTTTATTACTTTGATAGTTTATGAATGATAAAACAAATTGGTGAAAGGTTTTGATGATTGATTCACCACCCCCACCCTTCTGCTCCAAATAGATAGTGCCCCTACATTTGAATTACATGCACTACTTTATAGTTACTCAAACTTGGTCATGAATATTTTATAATGTTGGTTTTGGCCCACATTTACATTTCTTAACTTAATCTTGTAATTTGGTCATATTTCACCTCCTCACTCTATCTTAAATACTTGTATAGTTACACCCCTTCTAAGTATTTATTTTACATGTACATAAATATTTTTAATTGATTAAATCCCTTCTAATAATTTTTACATACATTTCAAATTCTTAAAATCAAAGTTTACTCTTCTAGGTAAAAATTAATATCCATGTGTCAAGATCGCCACTCAATCTCCACCTTTATGGGTCGATCTTTCCCTTTATCCAAAAATGTTTATTTTTCAAATTTAATCCCTTCCTTACATATTAGTCCATTTTTAAAATATATGTCTTATGAGGTTTTGTCCATTTGGATTTATATAAATGCAAATCTAAATCATTTATTCCATCGCTTGGTAAGTTTTGCAATTTTTGAATTTTATAATACTTATATTATTACACACTAAGCAAATCTTTCCTTTTCAAATAAAATTTAATTTTGATCACTTGAATACACCCTTAGTTAATTCATAAGCTTATTTTATCTAAGTAAAGCAAATAATTATCAAATATTCAAACCATTTTTAGATGCTTACATGTAGCAAAGGAATAGTATCATACTAAACACTCCAAGTAGGATAACCATATGAGGATTCATTACCTCTTTCGTGTATATGAATTTGTAAATAAATTTTAATAATCATGTAGGTGATTGGGGTATACATATCCTATTACACTTCCCCGTTTGTTTTCCATGTTTTCATTTATCACAAATCTGAACTGAGTTTTAAACAAGAAGAGGTCATTTATAGGGCATATGCACACAACCAAAGTATTAAATTCCACATATAATTCAGATCTAGTTAGGATTAGACATATTTGTTATAAAGATATTGTAGATAATTCAAATATTGTTGTCTTTTGATCTTACTTAATTGTAGGTAAGCATCACGTTTCAATTTAATTTTTTTGACTTATCTACAATTCTTTGTTGAGTTTTGCATTTTTATCAATCTTAATATGGTTGATCGATTTGTGTCCTATGAATGCTTTGTTACCTAAGAACTAGTCCATCCATGAATTGGATTGTCTTCACCATTTCTTCTTAAGAAAATTATATATCACCCAAATTTATATTGCAACATTTCTAAATATGCTTTACTATATCTAAATGTAATAATGGAGATATATAAATATGAAAGATGGAAATTTCAAATATAATAATTATTTTGTCATTGCTAATAAACATTAAAAAAACTCCTAAAATCATTGGACTTAATATGAGAAAATCAATTCCATATATCTCAATAAAAATATACATTGATTAAAATGTCTAACTTGATGAAAAATACTACAATTACCTAGACTTATTTATTTTAACTATGGTCACTTCAATTGTTCTAACTAAAGTAAGCCCACCTTTGACTTGTTTGGATACCATTCCAGACACATCAAGAGGTTTGAGTCTCTCCCTAGTCAAACAAAGATAGAAAAGGGAACAACACACCAGGGGAGTAAAAAAGGACCCAACTGAAAGATGTACAATAGCAAAAGATAAAAATGGCCCAAACAAGGGAGGAACTTTATAGAAAAAAAACCAATTACATTTGACTAGTGTAGGAACTAATATATTTTTACTAGACCAAAAACTATCTTGGGTTAATGGAGAGATGATAAGGTCTCAAAGAGTGGACATAGCAATGCACAAGAGTGAAGAGAGTTAACAAGTGAGCTTAGAGACCATTCCTAGGCACAAGGGGACCCGGGTTGCCAAAAGACCAAAATAAGACCCAAAATCAGGAAAAGAGGAAGAATCCAATAAGTTCCCCAATAGGATAAAAAGCATTCATCAACCCACCAATGGTCAACCCGTACTAAAACCAAACATCAAAGTAAAAACATTAACATCCAAGGGTAGAAAATTAGGATTTAAAAATTAAAAAAATATACTCCACCTCATCTGTCGACAAACAGTTTCTAAATAATAGTCAATTCAATGACAAGCCTTATTAGCTACACTATGGTCAAGCATCTTTAATTCTAGTTCAAGCAAATGTTTCACAGGGGAGCCAAATCTTTCCCTTTCATCCACCATCTCGAGGATCTTGAAGGTATTCCTTCATAATTTTTTTAGATGGGGTTTACTCTCCTTTCCCAATGTGTACAAATATAAATAGCATTTATTTCCAGAGAATTTAGGAATAAGTGCTAAGGTGCTATCTAGATTGGCTATGCATTCCTTGAAAGGATCCTCATTTGTTACATTCATCCCTATGCTGATGCCCTACTCTTCAAAAGATAGTTCTGTCTTACATTTATGATCATATTCAACATTCAATGTTGTATCATATTGAGGTGGTGTAGATCCCTTGTCCTCCAGATTATTATTATATTTAGTGGAATTGGCATCGATACAAGGAGATAAAATGACTTCCAAGTTATCCTTCCATATTTCATTGGGTCATCGGATAATCCTCCTTTATCCTTCCAATTCTAACCAGGTCCAATATCTCTATTTTTATTTAAAAAATCCACCTTTACTTCCGCCATACCCCTCGAAATAGAATCCTCGGTAAGAGGAACATCTTTTCCAGGTATTAGGGTCACAATGTCCTTGGTACTCCCAGCATTAACCTCAAGAGAATCTTCTTTTTTGTTTCCACATTTATGACCAAAGATGTAACACCTTAAGTAGATTTCATCAACTTTTTGATACACAATGCTCTGTGTCCGAGTTCTAAATTTGGATTTAAGCTTAATGGACTTGGGTAAAACTATTTCAACATCAATGTTGACATATATTTTGGTGAAAACAAACATGCTTCTTATTCTAGTCACTGAATCAATACCAACAAGGGAGCCAAGAGAATTAGCAATCCCCATTAGGATATTATTCTTCCAATACTCCAGTGGGAGAGATGGAAGTTTGATCCAAAGAGGGATTGTGCTAGGAAACTCCTTAAAAGGGTCAAAACAACACTTCCATTTTTGTAACAATAAGATAAACTTATCCAAATCCTAGAGCCCTTGTTTAAGAATATGAACAAATTCCACTTGGTTTGAGAAGGAGAACAATAGGAATCCATTAGGCATGGCTGTAATCTATAGAGTTCTTTTTAAAGACCATGTTCTTCTAGTCCAATGCCTTACAACATCAATATTTGATTTCGACACTTTAAACTTTCTTATGAGATTGTTCCTGTACTCTTCTTTTTCATGATCTACTTCAACATCCAGAGTTTCCAATATGGCTTCCTTGCCAATAGTAGGTCGGATAAAAACCTTAAAGCTTTATTATTCACCACTAACTCCTTTGACCACTTCGACCTAGAAAAGACCAGAACCCTTTACAATAGACAATGTCCCCCTATATCTACCATCACAATCTTGATTATCTTCCCTTACAACGCCCTCTCCCACTAGCGATGCCATTGTGATCACGTCAATTATGATGACATGTCATAGTCTCTTTTTCCTATTGGGGGAAGGGAAAAACACATTTGAAAAAAATTAAAAATATGTTTGAAAGTAACATGAAAGGTTCTTATATCAAAAATTTCCTCATATGTAACATAAGTATAACAATTTTTTATATCCCAGTGAATTTCTCAATTGTTGAAGTTTTTATTTTATTCCATCATCAAGCTTGAATTCCCAGCTTATGCAATGCCTTGGATTCTATTCTTTCCCCCTCTGCATGTCATATTAAATAATTGAATGAAGTTACAATTGTAGTATTCTTATGGTCATAATTTTAATGTTACTGCCATAAATATAAGTCAAATAAAATCTAACGCTTTTAGTCAACGAATTTTCACTTGTATCCATTCATAAAAGTTCATATAAAAGTTATTTATTTATTAGAAAAAAATTAAAAAATATTATTAATTTTTATGTTACAACATTGAAAGTATTAAGTTTTTAAAAAATAATATTTTAATAATTATTTTTCATTATTATATATTATACACCAGTGTAGATATTTCATATGTTTGGCTGTGTTAATCAATTAGTATTTTTTATATAGAATAAAAAAGTTAAATATTATTTATCAAAATAGTTTACAATAAAATAATAAATATATTTTATTTATATTGTTATAAATTTAAACCGACATATCACTTATTACCAATTTTATTTATATAAATTTTTATTTTATTTATTTTTTAAAAATCGATTTTATATTTTTTGTAGGGAAGAATGAAGTTTTTTTGCTCTACTAGGGTTTTCTCCATGCATGCTATTGGGTCGGCCTTTGGTTCCATGACCAGCATTGTGTCATACCGCAACTTTAAGTACGTACAAAACTTAGCATTTATTACTGTTTAGGGTTTCTCACGTTGAGATGAGGCTAGCCTTTATAATGGTTTCTCGCCATTCTATCCCAACAATTTTACTCGCAAAGAAGAACAAAAAAGCTCAAAACAATGCCCCCCTACAAGCACTTGATGAAGTTTCTCCCAAAGATATATCATGAGGTAATACTTTGAAACCTAATATTGTTTTGTCTATTCTTGAATTTAATTCTACATGTCAATGGTTAGAGTAGTTTTGTTTAATAGGATATTTTGTCAGGAGAATCTCCTATGAAAGTATGCTACGGTCTTGGGTTCAAACTCACCGGGCATCTCATAACATTAAGCTAGAGAGCATCCAGAACATGACTAAGGGTTTTTTCTCTTCCATTTTTTTGCCCTGTCCCATGCCAAAGGAATCCTCCATAAGTCTGCCACTTGGTATGTCAAGAACTCACTTATGGTTCTCTCCCCCTGGACATGAGACTTTGTAGTCTCAGAGCACTCTGCTCTTAAGTCCCAGTGAGGGTGTAATTTTCAGGACTCCCACACCCTTGCTACCACTTTATTAACCAGATAGCATCCTCCATAGACCATGTCATTTTTCATGAACAAAGTCGGTTCTACTTTGCCGGACCACAAAAAAGGATCTGCATAGAAGTAGACCTCTCCCAGGACCTCAAGAAGTCTATGCAAATATAGGTCGGGGATGTCATGCACTCTCATCAAGTCTTATATATCAACTTACCTAATATTTAATTCCCTTTCCAAGCCATAGACCATAAGATAAGGGATGGTGGACTTGAATTGGCTTGTAATAATACGTCCAATGACTCAACCTCTTTTACAAGCCCTTTCCTAAAGCTAACAAGGCACCAACTGAGGATGGTTGGACTATGGTTGGGAAGAATAACACTCTCACCAAAAATACAAAATCAATTAATGCTCCTAAAGGAGGTAAACCATCTTTGAACAATGGCCCATAGGAGCAGGGCCTATTGTAAAATAGCCTTCATCGGCTACAACTCTAGTATTGATAGAATGGCCTAGGGCGTTCAACATTCATCTAGTTGTTAACATTTTATCCCAAGGTTTTGAGGCCTCTAGGCCTAATTCTTCAAGCTCATAGTTAGCCACTCTTGTAGTTCCTACTCAGTGGGATACTCTTGAATGCTCTCACAGTCCTCCTTGGAGGACTGATGAAGTGGAAGGAAAATTTTTGGGTGACCCTGACTTGAGGAAATAATATGAGTTCTTGAGTGCCAATAGTGGGCATTTTATAAAGAATTGGTATGACACCCTGAAAGGGCTGGACTCAAAAGATATGTCCCTTGACTCTCATCAACTATGAATTTCTTTTCATGGAATGATCAGGGTCTCAAAAATCCAAAACACAAGTTTGTTGTGCGTGAGTTTAGAAAGAAGTTTCTTGAGATGGACATTATCTCTCTATAAGAAGTCAAGGTGGTGGATTTTTTATTGACAGCTATCAGTAATTCCATATGGCATGATAATATCATTCTTCATAGAAACCATGTTGCAAGATGTAGAGGTGTGATCACATTCATTTCTCTAAGGTGGCAACTACACTTAGTGCAATCTAGTATGGACCCCACCAATCAATTTGTTTGATCACCTTTTAGCATTGAAAGCCACTCCATTGGCTTTAATAATATTTATGCCTCAATTGACACTTTAGAGCGTACCGATTTATGGTGATGGATAGTGGATGATCTCCCTGATGCCCACTGGGTATTATGTGGTGAGTTTAATATGGTGACATCTCCTAAGGACAAATTAGGCCACTTGCCTATCAAGTGGGAAGCTAGCGAAAGGGAAACATGGTTTTACATGTGCATTAAATGGGGTCTTTATGACCCCAATTTAAATTTTTAGCCTACAAATGGAGTTTGCTACATCTGGAATAATTTCAAGGAAGAACCTGCTTAGATTATGAAGCATCTAGATAGGGCAATGATGTCCACCCAACCATACTTCTCTTTTGATAATGGTTTCTTTCCTCCAATGTAGGTTATCCCAGATTTTAGGATTTTTTATCACTCCCCCATTTAGTTTCGAGTGACATGGTAGTTCACAAAGCCCAAAGCTCAAAAAACACAATTCTTCCTAAACACCTCATTGCTCAAGCATGGGTCCATAGTGTCACACATTAGGAGAGTTTGGAATTTAGATCCATGTCCTTCCCAAGACTTTTTTTGGATTCTCTAGTGGGATGATGCTATCAGGAGGACCTCCCAATTTCTATAGATCTATGGCTACCAACTCATGAAAATTTGGAGACACTCCTACTCTACTACTATTTTAGAGCTAAGCTGTGTGGCACTAGCTCTAGAAAAAGATCCCTTTAATGAGATCTTCCAGGTGAGATTTTCTTTCTTAAGGCACTGCATTCAAATTATAGATAACTACAATGCTTGGGGATCCCAAGTAAAATCCAGGCTTCATTGGCTTAAAATAGGGGACAAAACTTCTAAGGAGTTCTTTCATTTACTATGAACCAAAAAACTTGAAGCATCAAATTCAAGTCATTACTAAGGCTGGTGGTAATAGACTCACTGAGACTCCTTTGATTGTGCAAGATTTTATCTACCATTATCAACAAATGTTCAAAGCTCAAGCATCTTTAGCTGAGCATGATTCTATCCTCCAACAATGTCTTTCAATGGTGCCATGCAAACTTACTCTTGCCTACTGGGTGATTTGTGATAGGCCCTTCACTATTGATGATTTACATGAAGTTATGTCTCATATGGCTAATGAAAAATCTCTTGACATTGATGGATTTACCTATGAATTTTACAAAACTCTTTGGGATGTTGTGGGCAGTGATTTGCTTACAATTTATCAAGAAGCATTTCATGCACATTCACTAGGTAAAAATATAAATAAAGAAAATATCAAACTCATACCTAAGTAGGGAGATATTGAGTTGATATACAACTAGAATCCCATCAACCTCCTAAATGTCTCCTATAACATTATCACCAAGGCTCTGGAAATATGTCTATGCAATATGTTGCCTCTCATTGTGCATCCAAAACAAATGGGTTTCATTAGAAACTGTTATATCTTGGATAACATCATTGCCATCTCAGAAGGGATTGATTGAGCCAACCAGTCTAAACAAAAATATTTTTTCATCAAAATTGACTTTGAAAAATCTTATATCGCATCGAATGGCATTTTATATTATCTATGCTTCAAGCTCTAAGTTTTGGGCCCATCTTCATTCAAATTGTTCAGATGCTTTTATCTTATGCCTCGATAGTCCTCTCCATCAATGAAGTTACCTCTGAGAAATTTGTTTTATTCCATTCCATTCACCAAGGGTGCCCTCTAGCTCCCTCGTACATTCTTGTAGTTGAGGGTTTTGGATATCTTCTTAGCAATGTCCAAGCTAGCACCTTGTTAAGAGAATTTATCTCCCTCTCGATGAATCTAATTCACATGAAAATATGTAATTACTCAATGGCCACTTTTTAAATGACTCCTTTCTTACCCTCATTAAATATGAAGCTAATGTGGACAATGCTTTGCAGTGTCTTGACACCTTCTTCCTGGCCTCTGGCTTTAGCATCCAATGGTAGAAAACTCATTATTATAGGCAGTCTTACCTCCCTCTACCAATGTGGGATGCTAAATTCAGTTGAAAGAGGATCCAACATGATGAAATATTTAAATTCCTTGGCATCTCCTTTGATTTTGATGCTTCACCACTTTTACTATGAAAATATGTTGTTTACAGAGTTGCTAAGAAGCTAGATTAATAGGTGTCTATGTCTTTTTTTTTGGTAGGAAAATTGCGAACCTGTTAAAAATTATTGCATCCACCCATGTCTATTACTCATCATGTTGAGTCCCTTCTAAAAAATCATATCAGAAGTTGGATAAATTTCTCTAATATTTCCTTTGGGCAATCTCCACACAAGGTAAGGATTCTATAGGGTGGCCTAAGAATACTGCTGCCTCTCACATGAAGCTGGAGGGATGGGTCTCATCGACATAACTCAATAAAGAACTACCTTTTGCACCAAATAGATTGTGCAAGCCATTGAGGGACCAAAATCTTGGAAGGTGTTATTCATATACTTTATCTCCTCAGGGTTTCCTGAGGACAATAAATCCTGACAAGGGATCAGCTTCCCCAATTTACTCTTCTTCCAATCTCTCATCTAGATCACAGGTTCTGTTGTGGCCAAAAGCATCTAGAAGGCTTATGAAAAGATTAAACATTGGCTTTGGTAAAATGGTTTTGGTTTCTATAATGGGATCTTTTCCAACTCCCACTATCTGTGGTGGTCTCCCATTTTTTCCTGCAATGAAATGCCCCTGGCAGAAGTCCCTTTGATCAATGCCCTCAAGCTTTTCCATAAAGGAATTTATTTTGTCTAGGATATGTTTTACAAGTGTTTTCACTCTTGGTTATCTTGGGAAGAAGTGAAAGCTAAATTCCAATTAGCTAATGTGGATTAGGAATCTTATTAGGAGATTCTCAATGCCATCCCTATGGATATGATCTACAAAATGTCAGTCCATTCCACTTAGCCTTGGTGGAAGGACTAAAAATGGTATGTTGAGATCCCTTTCTGTAGTTACACTCCTTGACTAGGTTATGCTTTGCTCATCACTCATTTAGACATGGTAGACAATCTCAATTCCTGATAGGGTCTGCACTCATCTATTAAAACATGGAACATTCGATTCAACACTCTCTGGGGGGCTTGTGTAGAGCCGAAGCTTGCCCACTTTGCTTGGTGCATACTTCACTAAGGCTTGCCTATTAGTTGATAACTTATTTAGTTGGGAGTTTACCAACCTACTTGCCCATTCTATGATCACCTAGAGATGCTCCCTCATATCTTCTGATACTATTCCAAAGCTCAAAGGGTTTGCACTTGGATCCATGATCTTTTCAGGCCGTTTCAGCCCAAATTTTTCATTTGGTAGCATATCCTCCTTGGTGACAACCCTACCATGCCCTTCATTTACATGCAAGTCTGATATACTTTTAGAGTGGAGATTATCTTCCGGATTTGAAAAGAAAGAAATAATTCTATGTTTAATCATGCTTCTGTAGATTGCAATGTGTCTGCTTTACACAAATCTACTATCATCTCCAATATTCTTTTGCAAATTCAAGTCCCAACCATTAAAGTGGCTATGGATCTTGGGTACCTTCAAGATCTCCTCTCCCATTTGGGATATTTTCCCTGTACTATGGCTCAGGTTCTGCCTTCTCTGCCAAAGCATCCTAGATTAGATGACAAAGTGCCTCGACCACCTAGTGGTGGGCATTGTTGTAGCCATTGCAGGTGCCACTCTTATAGTGTCACCCCATACCAACACATTTTCCCTCCTAGATAGCAACGAGGGTGGCAGTCACCACTTCCTTCCCCTATTGGGGAGGATGGTTGGGGTACTCCTCCTCCATGCCCAGATGATTGGGGGGCACCACTTGGAGGTTGTGCAGATGTAATGGATAAGTTCTCCAAGCTCTTTTTGGCTATTTCATCCACTTGGATACAAGCTGACGATGATACAAACACTGCCCAAGTCACTAGTTAAGACCCTGTTCTAGTTGGCAATGATTTGCCAAGCTCGAGCTAAGATCTAGATGATATGGATCCTCTGCTTGTAAGCCTTACTTTTGCTATCTAAAAATTATCTTTTATGACTTTTTGATAATTTCTTATTTCTAAACTCTACCTAGTTTTTACCTGATACTTTAATTTTACTCCTAAACTCTACCTAATATATTGTGACATACTCTTATACCATTTTATTTTTTATTTTTTAAATTATTTGTATATTTATTTTTAATTAATATATAAAGATATTTCACAAACTAAAAAATAAAATAAAATAAATTCATTTTTATACATAAAAATATGCCACAATACCATACTTTCATATTTCTATTTTTCTTTAGATCAATTCTTAACCAAATGAGTTAAATGAGATGTTATAAATTTTTTTTCTACCTAATCTCAATCTAACACAAAAGTGATCCACTACGAAAGACACACAAAATGTTTGAAAAAACACATCTTATAAGAAATACGTGTCAATGACATATTCTAAGTTATATTTAAGTAATTACCTTATTATTTCACCATTAGCGTCTATCTTATACCTTCCAAGTGTCTTAATATTTATTGCAATATGGTTAAAGTAGTGCATCCATCAAAAGACACTTCATAATTTTTTTGGCCCGGTATTGAAGAAATTTGAGACAGATTATGGGCTATTATTCGTACTTGATAATAATAATTCTATCCTTAATGTTATTTTTCTTTCCTTTATCTATGATTTTCTCTATATAAAAATGGAATAGAATTTTGTTAAGTTGTATTACTTCATATTTCACTTGGTCTTTCTTGCTTCACTTACTCAACATGGTAAATACGTGGGGCACCTCCGTCGTAATTATTCTATTTTGTATTAAGGGATTATTTATAAATATTTGGAGGCATATGCTTGGCATCTCTTTTATTAATTACTTATTTTTTATTTATAATTATGGCACATGTATAAGAGAGAAGAATTATCTTCAATAGAATAATTTAAGTAGACGGTTTGTTTAAGAGAAAAGATGATTAATTAATTAATAATTAATTAATTTTATTTATTTATAATTTAAGTAAAAGGTTTGTTTAAGAGAAAAGATTATTACATATATATATGTTTAATAGAGGTTTCTTTTTTAAAGAGGCTTTTGATACTATGTAGTGATAACATATATTTTCACAATATTATTGTTATCTTTTCACTCAATGAATATTGAATATATTTTTATTATTTTATTGATTTATGTAATTTAGTATGTTTTTAATATTTTGTATCAAAGTTGAGTTCACAATTTGTGTTTTTGTGTTATGTGATTAGGTTGATAGTATCATATGAAAGGGTTCCGAGCTTTTTGAAAAAGATTAAATAAAATTATTTGTTAAAATGATTGGCTCAATGAGATGATTAGAATGGTATAATTTTTACAAGCGTGAAAAAAATATCTTTGACATTAAAATTGAAAAATATTTTGTATGACTTTTTAAATAAATGAAATACCCATTAAAATTATTGTCTTAAATAGAAAGTGATAATAGTGTATTCACCATATGGGATGGCAGGGGGGAGGTTGGGGCAAGGATGAAATTTATTTTATACTACTCTACTAGCTAGCTACAACACTGAGTTTAGTTAACCATTTTTTAGAACATTTTGAACATTTTAATTATTGTTTTTATTATGTTTCTACTAGCTATCAGAAGATGTTGCCTAGTTCAAAATTATGTGTTAGTACTTTATTGTTAGGGAATCAAATTCAGATATGTGATTGTAAGAATGTCAAGGTTTCAAGAAGGGTTACTATAAGATATGATTGGTCTATGAGCTTGTAAATGTACTAATCTTAGTCATAAAATAGTGTCAACTCAATATTTCATAGCTATAACAATGGAGGATAATAGACTTGTAGCCCAATATCCCATTTCTAAGGTATGATGCAAGTAATTTCCTAGGAGTCATCACTTACTAGTTCATCACAGAGACAAATGATCAAAGGCTTCATATGTAGGTATGGGCATAAAATTGGAAGATAATTCCATAGACATCTCCCTAATGTGTACACACTATGATTATAACACGTATGCTTTATTGTCATAATGCATATGCATTATTTCAATTTAGATTTAGTATTATCAAGACATATGCATTATTTCAATTTAGATTTGGTATTATAAAGACATAATAAATACACATTATGGATACATAACATGTATATGTTAGGTTTCAATAATGTGTACACATTATCAAAATTAGAATAGGCTTGACCGAAAGTCACACTTATCTCATTCTCATTTTCGTACCTATTCTATGCTTGTCTTTGATATACCATGATTGTGTTATGCTTGGTGAGCCTAAAAACATAATTGAATCATGCAATACCTCATTGAATTAACAATTTCATGATAGAGGAGAGGAAAATAATAAAAAAATGAACCTATTAAAACCAAATTTTGATATTTTTTATTTACACGATTGAATTGATAAATCCTACTTTTTATTAATAGTTCATTCCACTACAAGATAACAACATGCTAACCATCCTCCTAACCCTCATAACCCTCCATCTAACCTTTCTAACCCTCCTAAACATCTTAGCCCTCCTATAGTTCCACAAGATCCCTAAAGCAATTAGGAGGATCTAGCTACACATAGTGTAAAATGAAATAGAACAAAAAAATAGGAGAATGAGAGACCTCATATCGACCTACAGCCACCACACCTACTTGGTCAATACCTTAGAGTCAATATTAGCTCAAGTTGACTAGATAACGAGTCAAATTGACATATGGACATTATATAGGGATAGATGTAGGACTTATTATGTCTATAAATTATTAGTACTTGAGGTGAAGGATAAATAAATATAAACAAAGATAATTTATGCCTTATTCACTGACCTAATAACCAATGCACATTTTACAATAAGTAGTAAATGTTTCCCAATCTATCGATGCCAATATTACTTGATTAGAAATGAATTTTAAGACCAATCCTAGTTGGTGTTTGATTATTTGCCATGTAACAACCATAAGGTTCCATTGTATTTTTGAGGAAAATCTAATGCGAGTTTGTTTTCAATGAAATACCTAATTATTTTGACTATGGTAACTTTTAGATCTAAGGGAAATGCTCTACTCATGATTAACTAGGTGCATGTTGTATGCCTCATTGTCTTACAAGGATTCATACTGAAAATACACTTCAGTCTAAGATCCCCTCTATGGTGAAGGAGGTCATGGATTCAACACTTTGCATGCACTTAGTGAACTTATTGATACACTTGTTCAACATATGAGTAGGATTTCTATGAGCTATTATAGAAATACTCCACCCAATGTGCATACCCTACCTCACCATTATAGATGTTGTGGTATTATATGCACTAGACCTTCAAATGATAAGGTTGGTGCTTCTAAGGCCTTAGATTATGTACTCATGGTCAATCAATTTTTGGCACGTACATTTGATTTGCATACATTAATCACTAGACATATGTAGGTATCTTTTATATGAATGTCATGTTAAATTCAAGTTATATTTGTATTTTAAAGATAACAATTAATTTACACATAAATTCAATAGTATAATGTAATTTTTATGTTCCAAGAGAAGATGGTATGTACATCTTCATGGTCTATAACTTCATTTGTAAATATCAACGAGTTGATATTTATATGTGTAGAGACAGCTCGTGGGCCATCCACTACTTGAGTTTTTGATGTTATTAGGTCACCATTTATATATATGGAGGTAAAATTTCAAGTTAATATTATAATCTATGTATATATTTTTATTTAAATAGATATATGCTCTTGACTTAAAATCATATATATGCTCTACAAAACTAAGTGAGGTTATTTGTTGAGTAGATGATGATAGTAGATGCTATTCTATCTCTACAAGAAGATGCAAACACAAGCATTATTGTTACAATGTCTTCTATATAGGCACTCACCAAGGTACATGTCAATTTGTAGTTTTAAATTATATAAGTATATTTGTTTTCATAATTTTATTACATGCTTGGGAAAATATAACTTATGTGAATGTATTATGTATGAATGGTTTTTATATGATGTCTCATAATCCCATTAAAATGATTAGAAGGAACCTACTCATGTTTCTTCCCCATTTCACACTCATGTTCATTCACCTCGACATGTCACTAAACCTGTTTACTGTCAGGCACAAATTTAGTATGAACACAAGAATATAATAAGTACATGTTAAAATTCTTTTTATTCTAGTTTAAAATTAAGTTCTAAACTTGGTTGCATGTATAGTGTTGATTTATAATTGTAAACCTCTTTCACTCGGCCTTGCACACTTGAATAAAATGGAAAAAAAAGATGAAAAACCTATTGATATGTCATTATAGTGGGGGGAAGTTTTTGCATTGAGAATGAATCGAATGGAGAAAATGACTAAGAGGCACCGAAAAAGGGTATGGTCAACTCCCTACTACTTCTGGTTCTACCTAGATCAAGGTGAGAGGAGATAAGGGATAAATTGCTCACATTGAGAGATTTTTTAATTCAACCTCTATGGGGATTTTTGACATAGAGAACAAAAAATATGACTAGGGCACAACCAAACTCATTCACCCCACTTGGGAAGGGTTGTCACACAGGATGAACAAATGCACTTGGTCACATACAAGCTACTAAAGAAAGATGGGAAAGTGATTGTAACTTTCATTCTAAATTTTTTTTAATAATATGAGTTGAATGGAAAACTACAGTGTTAGGTATTTAAAGCACAAAATGTAGACACATGTTGAGTATGTAATATTTTATGCATTTGCAGAGCATATAAAACTTATGGTATGCAAAAGGTGCATTATTTGTAGGGTAGGATAGGGTAGGATAGTTTGTTAATTATAAAAGAGGGGGTGTGTCGGTGGTTTTCAAACAACAAGATTTTTGTCAAAATACATGACATCACTTATTGCAAAGATGTAAAAACACTAAGTAACAAGCTAAGGGGAATTACCATGAGTGATTTGCATCCATTGGTTTCAATACAATGAAAACACCCAAATGATCCCTCAAAGCCTAGAGCATACACTACAACTAAAATTTCAAATAATTTTCCCTATTGAATCCATGACCTAAGGTGCCCTTAAAAGGTATTCAAAAAAACATTTTTAAATATAAGTATATAAAATGATTTATATCTTAAATTCACGCTCATAATGACAACCAGTAATGAAAACAAACCCAGATATCTAATTAGTAGAACTTGTAAAACACATTATTGCATTTCATGAATAGGAAATCCTAAGAACAACAAGTATTTTCTATTAACTTTCCAATAAAATTTTACATACATCAATGTTTCAAAATGCTTCCATGGGGACAAGCAGGGTGTATTTGCTCCATGTTAGACAAGGAAAACATATAGACATGCTTTTAGAGCTTGCTAATGGCTGTATATTTGTAACTACCTTAGCAAGAGAGGTAAAAAATACACATCAGTGATTCCAAAATTTGGAAGAACCTATACTTGGGAGAAAAACAAAGATCAACAACTTAGAATAGAGGAAAAACACTCTATTTATACATTTTTACCATTATTTTGCAATCTGAGAATGGGGGTTGCATTTTGAAATTTTCAAAATTGTAGTCAACATGCCAAAGTCCCGCCAAGATTCTCCTAGCTAGAAAAATTTCTTTGCCACACTTGAAATCTTCATGTACTTGCAAGAAAAATGATTCCTCTAACTGCCTCTACAAGAAATGATGAATATTTAGAGCACATCCTTTGATTTTTTGGCTATAGATGCCTTTTGCATGAGTTGGAAGGTGAAGATTCATAGTGCAGGACAAACAAATTTTATCCTCATGTGCAACTACCTAAAAATACTCTTGACCACCTGCTTATACAATTGGAACCTTTTGGACAACTACCCTTCCTCATATGTACGCCATAGAACAACCTACTCTTGTAATGATTAATTTTGATCACTCCATACCCTAGATTTCTTGAGAAATATTATTTGTAGTGGCTCACCTTGGATTTGCAAACATGAAATATCTCTCCCATGGAGGAGCTTGAACAATCAAAGTATGAGAAAATGTAATACTTAGGTTTATTTTACCTTTTTACCTCCAACTTGTATTTTCACATTTTGTTTTTTGCACATTTCCCTTTTGCAAATTTGCTTTTTCACACTTTACAATTTTCACATTTACTTTTTAGCAAGTTTAATTTTTTAGGGTTTCCTTCATTTTTTTTAATGCACAAATGCATTATTTTATTCGTTTTGACTTTTTGGGGAAATTCTGGGCCCTTTTGCAAATTTGCAATTTTTAAATTGCAGAATTGTAATTTACACTTGTAGTTCCCGTAGATGCAATTTGCAATTTCTTAATTTACAAAATTAAAATTTTTAGTCGGAGTTCCAAATTCTCTCAAAAGCTTGTTTTAGAGAATCTGGAACTCCAACTATAATTTTTTATTTTTAAAAATTATAAATTGCAGTTGGGGTTCACATTTCCTTCAAAAGTTCTTTTTAGGGAATTCAAAACACCAAATGCAATTTTTAATTTTCAAAAATTTCAAATTGCAGTTGGGGTTCACATTTCTCTCAATTTTTTTTTTAAAGGAAATCTAGAACTCCAACTGCAATTTACAATTTTACAAAATTGCAAAATTTCAAAATTGTAAATTGGCTATGAAATCTCCCTCTTGCGTTAAGGCCTCTCGTTGATCTACGTTGACTTTAGAAAATGGGAGATTTAGGTGAAATTTGCAATATTCACAATTGTAAAATTGCATTTCTCCTCCAGTTCTCCCTGAACTTCTTGTGTTAACATTTTCCATGCTTTGGTGGGTGGGATTGGAGAGTTGACTGTAATTTTCAATCTGATTTTTGGAGAGTTGCATTTTGCAAGTTTCTCTTTCCACTGAAATTTACCACTGAAATCTACCATTTGTGAAACTTGCAAATTTTTTGATTTCTCAACTCAGCTCCATTTCAGCAACTTGATCCAGCAGAATACCCTGTAGAAGATTTTTTTTTGAGAAACCAAGCTCCTTCTCAACTTAATGCCTCAACACAACAATTTATACTTGAAGTACTACATTGACATGCCACATTCCCAAATCATTATTCAGCCATTGAAATGAGGCCAAACAAAGATGCAGATTGCCACTCTAGAACCAAACTCTGAATCTGAAGCATTTACCAACGAAAACCAGTATTGCTCTATTTTCATGGTCATTTCACATAAACTAGGTCCCATTATGGAATAACCAGCAGAATCCACCATTGTCAAGTTACCTGGGGGATCTCCAACAATGGTCCCATTGCTTCACAAATCATCCAAATTGGGTGTCATTAGAGGAAATGTGTGGGCTGCATCTATATCATATGTATTATTTATCATGTCAATTTGTGATTGTATCAGTGAACCGCACAACTCCGTAACTGATCTATAATGACTCCAAAAATGACCAAAGTATTCATCAGCGTTTAACACCATGACTGCTTCAATATCACTTGATGGTAGGCCAAAAGATAATGGTTTTTCAAAATGCTTAGCCAAGGCGTTGCTTTGAGTATCCGTCGAAGAAATAATAGATCCAGTCATTATAACAGTAGGTATAGACCCTTTCTAAATGTCCATATAACCATGCCACAATACATACAAATCCTCCTTTAGAGGAATACTCTTTACTCACCTCTTCCACACAGCTATTCATTTCGCCACATGCTCAGAGTACAGTGGCAAAGGTTTTTGAATCTGCTGTCACATCTGCAAGTTGCATTTGGCCATAAAGCTTGAGGGTCTTCGGGTAACTTCATTGAATAAATTTCCTACTCAATGCGTGCCCTTCATCCCAACTAGCTGGGCATCTATTTTTTATTTCTTTGATTTTTTCCCGCTTGTTTCTTTCTTTTTACTGTACCACCCTGGAATTGCTTTTAGCCCTTTGACCTCTGGCAGAACTTTGACAAAGCATTTGCAATTTTTAGAACTGCATTTGGCTCCTTGAATCCCTGATGGAGTTTTGTAATACCATTGTCAATTGCATTTTGATGTCTAAACCTCCACCAAGTTCCTTTCTGGCTGGGGCCCATGATATGCCTCACAAAGAATTTACTTGCTGGAAATTTGTTGTCACTTTTCACCTTCCATAGTGGCACTATTAATAGATTTTTGTGTCTTCTATTATGTCTACTTGAAACGTAGCTTTGCTCCATGTCAGCATAGCCCAACTATGTTAAAAAAACCCTATTGTGTTTCCAAAAATTTTTTGCATTCCACTAACCTCTACCTCCACATGGCTGTTCTAATTATCATGCTTTTTTGCTCAAAAAATGGTATAGACACATGGTGCAAATCCGAGCACCAACAATGGCTATCACCCATGGATGTACACCCCCTTCGGGTGTGCAAAGATCCCTAGAAAATAAGACTAGGTGCCAATCCATTGGGTTACATAGTCAACACTTGAGCAACTTATCAGTAAATACTCATGAAGGCTCAACAAATCAAGGCAGATTGACAATAGATCAAGAGGATAAAAAAATGAACATATGACAAAAAACATGAAAAGAACTATACAAGTAAGGCCTAAAACAAAGGGGAAACAAAATAACAGAGTAAAAAATTATATATAATATGTGCATAGTCATGGGCTTAGTCAAGGAAATGATTCAAATATCTACCATGAACTGGTGGCTCTGGAATCTTGCCATACCTTAATTTATTAAACTTTTCTTGTAGCTTGGTGGCTAGGTTAAAGTAAACCAATCTCTGTACTTGCTTGAAGGTACTGTTGCTAAGATGTAATAGGATGATAAATTGAAACAAATCCTTAATGTATAATCTCAATCCAGATAAGACCAAGCCAAAAGATCTTGGTACCTTTTCAATAGCTATAAGTAAAGATGTTTCTCAACTGCAATCAAGTGAGTACCAAGAAAGAATGCCTCAAATTTATCAATGTCATTCATGTCCTCAAAAGGCAGCTTGAAAGAGAACTTAAAATATTCATCCTTGGGAGCATAAAAGATAACCCCAGTTCTACTTTCAAGATTGTAATATGTCTTGTCAAATGCCATCTTCCAAACTGTACCTTCACTATCAGGTTCAACATCAAGAACAACAAGTTGTTCATCAGCATCAATATTCCCAACAAGCTACCCAATTCCACATCTATGTCTAACACTTCAATTAGGGCATGCTTTTGATCTTCAATTATATTTAACATCTTCGACTCCCTAAGAAGTTTGACCACTTTACCCCCCAATAGAATTCTGGAATTAGACAAGTCCATTTGTATACTTCCACCCATGTTAGCATCCCATTGACATGACAACAACATCCCCCATTTAGGCTAGTAGTCCACAAACACTACATCCATATTCAAATACTTACTTGGATACGCTACCAACTATACTACCAACCCTTCAACTTGTCCAAAAATTGGCACATCTTGTGAATTCATGGCATAACACTTGCTAAAGGTTGGTGTAATATTTATTTCAAGCTCATTTAGGATACCCAAGGGCATCACATTGTAAGAGGCTATAGAATCAAGCATTCAATTATGGATAATCATTGCATTGATCAAGGAGGTTGTATAAAATGGATCCACTTTAAATTGATGTTCTGTCAATACAATCCCCAAATACACCTTCGGGGATAGTTCAACAGCCTCTTTTGATTCTTCATCTTTTTCTAGGGGTGTTTGGGGTAAATTAGTTTCATTTGCATCTAATTTTTCATCAAATTCTAAATACTCAAATGTCATCTTCCTATCTTTAAGTATTCTGAACAACTCAAAAAATAACATGGTGATTTTCAGTTGGCTCAGCACTTGGGACATATCACATATGTTATATAGAGGAAGAGAAGTATTAGGTGGAAAGGTGACAACACATTCAGCTAGGATACAATCACTTAATGTTGAAGTGGAATAGGCTGGGGTTGACGTGCATTCTTTATAGTAGTTTTTAAAGGTGGACTATCTCTAACATCATTCACACCCTTAGTGATACTAGATAGCAAGGACATTCTATTATTAGCTAGAGTACCTCTTGGTTTAGTAACTTGGGAAATATGTGCTAGTTTGGATAAATTTGGGATTGTTGTAGCTTTATTAACTTCCTTACTTACATCCCTTACCTTTGGATATGCAGGGTTAGTGTCTTGAGGAGTAGCAACTAGTTTCCTACTTCTCAAGTAATATTATTTTTCTTGGGAAACTACTACATTGATTAACAGCTGCCTGCCCTCAATCAATGAAATTCCCCCATCATATTTTTTAATCATCAGTGATCTTAAAAACTTGAAATCATGATTTAAAAATTCATATGCTTGTGCCATATTAACATCATTAGAAAATTCTCAAGTTGGGACACATACCTTTTGTACTTCACTACAACACTGATCAATAGTAGTAACACTTAGCAGTTCCGTGGAGAAAAACATCTTGCTTCAAGGACTTTGACAATTGAACATCAAACTCTCATCATTAGATGATGCAAACTTAGGTTTATCCACATCTTCATTAATCGGTTCAGTAGTATCACATGGGGGATGAGGAAGGAAGCACTTGTTACACTAATCAATATCAATGTCAAAACCTACCACATTCACTTTGGTGTTTAATAGATCAATCACATCTTTTCTAGACCCTCTATTCTAATTTCTATCCATTCATTCATCATGTGTAGGTCTCTTCCCTTTATGATTTTCTCAATTATGGAAAGTATGCCCGCTTTATGCTTGATTCAGATTTGGAGACCTCCCCTGACTTGTAGACCCATGAAACAACCCCTTCTCAGACCTAGCTAGCTTGTAGGACATCTCTTTGATAGTAGAGGCGAAAGTCTTAATAGTCTCCTCAAGGTTTTCATCTTAGTGGACTACATTATTTTTGGATTGACCAACTTTACATCAGCCCACTTGTTCATAGGATTTCCCACAGCCTTTGTGTTATTCTCAATTTGGATGGTCATATTGAATTTGAACCACAATTTTGTGGGAGTATTATCCCTCAAGTTGTACATAGCCTTCTTGTCAAAGACATCACAATATTTAATCAAGCACATTGTATGACTAGGCCTTATGTTTTTAGGTAGTCACATCATAACTTGGTTGAACCTTGTATTGAAATCATGCACACACTCATTAGGGTTCTTATTGATGTTTTCAAACTCAACTAATAGAAACATTGGATCAATTTCATCACCATACTTAATTCTAAAAACATTCTTCATCTCTTCCAATGAATCAATACATCTGCAAAGAAGTGAATTGAGACAGTTACATGCATCTTCTTCTAGTCTGTGCACAAACAACTTAATTCACACATCCTCATGTCCAAACTCATAGTATCCAATGGTATTGTGAAAATCCCTCAAGTGATGATCACCACTTACTACATTGTTCTCATAAAAGTTTAGAAGGCAATTCGTTACTTCATTTAGGACCTCATTAGGATAGCCCTCTATTTCATCAAAATTGATAGGCCTGAATCTAGGAATGTGGAATGTGGAACGTAGGATGCTTATTCTCATCTTGGTCCCTATACCTCATGATTGGTTCAATGGGAGGTTCAAGAACTGGAAAAGGGATATGAGGAGGTGAATAAGGTTGACTTATAAGATCAAAATTGGTAAGGGATTCAACTGGTTGATAAGGAGTTGGATAATAAGTTTTAGAATGACTAACATAGTTATGAAAGACTTCAACAATGAGGAGTTCAACAAAAATTTCAAGATTATTAGAATCTTGGAAATCTAAATATTCCTGAGTAGCTGAACTTTACCCTTTAACAAACCTCCAAACTTGTCTCACTCTTCTTTGATGCAAACTTAAGGGTAAGACAAGGTGTTTTAATGAGTCACCTTTAACAGATGATCTCAATCCTTCCAAATTTGCAAATAAGAAAGAAAAGTCAAAGCTAAAATGAAGATATTCAAAATAGGCACTGATCTTTCTTGAAACTAGGTGATAAAATTAGAGTCTCCACTAGAATCAAAATTTTATAATATAACGGTTAACAAAATGGTTATGATACATGCCAAAATTATACTTTGCTAAAGATTCTTGATGAGATAAAAATGCAAAGATACTAAATTTTTAGAGTTATGTTCAAAAAGGGAAAAGTCACCTTCCAACATATAATTTGAATATCTCTTTACAATAAACACAATACAAGTCAATTTATCAAATCTTTCAATTCATGGCACATGCCAAGTGGAGTGTTACAACGTTGATGGCCAAAATAGAAAAGTATACTCAAATAATCTCAGATTTCAAACTTATAATACAACATGAAAAAACTTGTCTAAAAATGTAGCTAATATTATTTTAACAAAAATTCCATAGCAGAGAAATTTTTAAAACTAAATTAACAAGCTCTTTGTAAGAGTCCCTTACAACATGGGTGACAAGGAGTATCCCAGGTAACAGTGCCAGTTGAGTGTTTACATTGATGGACCAAAGATAGTCTGAATGTACCAAATGATAGCAGAGAAATTCACAACATGAAATACTTACAACTCTCTACAAGAGTCCCTAACAACATGGGTGACAAGGAGCGTCCCCAGCAATGGTGCCAAATAAGTGTTGACATTGACAGACCAAAGATAATCTAGATGTAGAAAATGATAGCAAAGAACTTCACAACATGAAATACTTACAACTCTCTATAAGAGTCCTCAATAACATATCTAAAAAGGAATGTCCCTGATAATGATGCCAATTGAGTGGTGACATTGACAAACCAAAGATTTTCAAATTGCAACAAAATATAGGCAGATAGCTCTCAAACATGAAATACTTATAGCTCTTTCTAAGAGTCCCCAAAAACACAAGTGCCATGGGTGTCTTTTCAATCCCTGGTAATGGTACTATAAGAGTGTTGGTTCCTAGTTATACACCTCTTTCTCTTGACCTTTCACACTTGAATAAAATGGTGAACTAAGATGAAAAATTTGTTGATATGTCATTATAGCTGGGGGAGGGTTTGGCATCGAGAATGAACTAAATGGAAAAAATGATTGAGAAGCATCGATAGAGGGTATGGTCAACTACTTGCTACGCTTGGCTCTACCTGAATCAAGGTGAGAGGACCTAATGAGTAGCTTTCTCATATGGTGAGATTCTACAATTAAACCTCCATGGGGATTTTTCACATAAAGAACAAAAAGTATGACCAACTCGTTCACTCCACCTGAGAAGGCTTATCACATGGGATGAACAAATGCTCTAGGTCACATAAAAGCCATTGAAGATAGATGGGAATGTGACTACAACTTTCATTCTAAAGAATTTTCAACAACATGGGTTGAATGTAAAACTATAGTGCTAGGTCTTTAAAGCACAAAATGCAGACACATGTTGAGTATTCAATATTTTATGCATTTGTAGGGAAAATAACACTTATGGTATGCAAAGGGTGTATTATTTGTAGGGTAGGATATGGTAGGATAGTTTTTTATTTATAAAAATAGGGTAGTGTGCTATTGGTTTTCAAATAGTAGGGTTTCTTTCAACATACATGACATCACTTATTGAAAATATGTAGAGAAACTAACTAACAAGCTAAGGAGAACTATCAGGAGTGATTTGCATCCATTGGTGCCAATATAATGCAAACACTCAAATGATTCATGAAACCCTAGAGCATACACTATAACTATAATTTCAAATACTTTTCCCTATTGAATCCATAACCCAAGGTACACTTAAAAGGTATTCAACAACATATTTACAAATATAACTATAGAAAGGGATTTATAACATAGATCCATGCTCAAAATGACAATAGTAATGAACACAAACCCAAATATCTAATCATAAGAACTTGTAAAACACTTTATTGCTTTTCATCAATAGGAAACCATAAGAACCTAAAGTATTTTCCATTAACATTGCATGAAAATTTTACATACAATAATGTTTCAAAATGCTACCACGGGGACAAGCATGGTTGATTTTCTCAATGTTGGATAGAGGAGACATATAGACATGCTCCCGAAGCTTGTTAATGGTTATACAACTACAACCACCTTAGCAAGAGAGGCAAAATACACATAGTAGTGATCCTAAAATTTGGAAGAATCTATACTTTTGAGAAAAACGAAGACCAACAACAACCTATAATAGAGGAGAAACACTCTATTTATACATTTTTTACCCTTATTTTAAGATTTTTGGAATGGGGGTTACATTTTACAATTTTCAAAATTATAGTCAACACCCCAAAGTCCTGTGAAGATGGTCCTAGCTAGAAAAATCTATTTTCCACATTTGAAATCTTCATGTATTTGTAAGTAGAATGATTCCTCTAACTACCTCTACAAGAAATGATGAAGATTTGGAGCACATCCTTTGATTTATTGGTTGGAGATGCCTTTTACATGAGCTGAAAGGTGAATATTCATGATGGAGGCCAAAAAAAACTTTGTCCTCATGTGTAACACCTGAAGATGATCTTGATCACTTTCTTCCATATATGGGACCTTCTGGACAACTTCCTTTCCTCATATGCATGCCATAGAACAACTTGCTCTTGTAATGATTTATTTTCATCACTCCATACCCTTGGTTGCTTGAGAAATCTTCTTTGGAGTGTCCCACCTTGGATTTGCAAACCTTCAATATCTCTCCCATGGAGAATCTTGAACAAGCAAAGCATGATAAAATGCAATACTTAGGTTTATTTTACCTTTTTACCTTTTTGGCTCCAACTTGTATTTTGAAATTTTCTTTGAACATTTTCTCTTTGCAATTTTTTTATTTTCAAACTTTATAATATTCACATTTAATTTTTTACAAATTTTTCTTTTTATATTTTCTTCCATATTTTTTAATGCATAAATGCATAATTTTCCACTTATTAACCTTTTCAAAAAATTCCGGCCCCTTTTGTAAATTCCAAATTGTAGAATTGCAATATGCACTTGTAGTTCCCCTGGGATGTTTCCTTAGGGAAATAGGTACTCTTGACATAATTTGAAAATTTCACATAGAGTTCTAGACTCCCTTAAAATCATTTTTTAGGGAATCTAAAACTCTAACTGCAATTTACAATTTTGCAAAATTACAAATTATAGTTGGGGTTCCCATTTCCCTCAAAATTTATTTTTAGGGAATCCAAAACTCTAGCTATAATTTTCAATTTTTTTAGTTGGGGTTCTCATTTCCCTCAAAAGTTATTTTTATATAATCTAGAACTCTAACTACAATTTGCGATTTTGTAAAATTGCAAAATTACAAATTGGCTATAGAACCTCCCTCTTGCACTAAGGCCTCCTATTGACTAGCATTGACTAGTAAAAATGGGAGATCCAAGTTCAATTTTCAATTTTCACAAGTGCAAAATTTCAAAATTGCATTTTGCCTCTAATTTTCACTAAACTTCTTGATTTGACATTTTCCATGCTTGCTTTGACTCACGGTATTGGGAGAGTTGATCACAATTTACAATCTACTTTTTGGAGACTTGCATTTTGTAAGTTGATCTTTCCACTAAAATTTCCTAAGGACCTTGAGGGCCACATCTATGATTTGTAAAACTTGTAATTTTTTTGATTTCTCAATTCAATTCCATTTCAACAACTTGGTCTAGAAGAATAGCTTGTAGAAGATTTTTTCTATAAACTAAGCTCCTTTTCAACTTAATGCCTCAACACAAAAATTTATACTTGAAGTACTAAATTTAGATGCCACGTTCATTAATAATTCCTTAGTCATTGAAACCAGGCTAAGTAAAGATGCATATTGCTACTCCAAAACCAAACTCTAAATCTAAAGCATTTACCAATAGAAACCAGTATTGCTCTATTTTCATGGTCATTTCACATAAACAAGGTCCTCTCATGGATTAACCATCACAATCCACCATTGTCAAGTTACCTATGGGATCTCCAATAATGGTCTCGTTGTTTCCCAGATAATTTAAATTGGGTACCATATGAGGAAAAGCATGGGTTACATCTTCATCATATGTATTATTTATCATGTCATTTCAAGATTGTATCAATAAATCACACAACTCTATAACTAATGTATAATGACTCCAAAAATGACCAAAGTATTCATCAACATTTATCACCATGACTATGTCAATATCATTTGATGATAGTCCAAAAGGTAACTACTTTTCAAAATGGTTAGCCAATGCATTTCTTTGAGTCTTTGGTAAAGAAATCATAGAACTAGTCATTATAAAAATAGGTATAAACCATTTCTAGATATCCATATAGCCATGACACAATACATTTAACTCCTCCTTTAAAGGAATCTACTTTAACTCACCTCTTTCAAGCAGTTGTTCATTTTGCCACATGCCAAGAGTATAGTGGAAAAGGTTTTTGAATCTGCTCTCACTTCCTCAAGTTGCATTTGACCATAGAGATTGAGGGTCTTTGGGTAACTTGATTGAATAAATTTCTTTCTCAATGCATGTCCTTCACACCAACTAGCTATGCATCTATATTTTTTTCTTTGATTTCTTCCCACTTATTTCTTTCTTATGTCTCACGGGATCCAAATATGCCCCAATAATTTACAATTTTGAAACATTTCCAATTTACATCATGGTTCTATTTTTCTACCATGATTTGAACCTTTTGTCTTCATCTATCACCCTAGGATCCGAAAGGGAAGATGCAAATTAAAATTTTATCTTATTGAAAATTACACACTGGTCTCCCTTTTCCACCAACCCCAATGTATTTTGTAGTTTATTTTTCCAACACTTATTTTTTGTAAATGTGTTTTTTCATGGGGTTTGACATATCATCTTGTAGTTGTATTTTGACCCACGCACCTTTGATGAACTTTACTAGCCTCGTTTGAAAATTGTGTTTGCCTATTTGGATCCCAAATGGAACTTGGAACACATTTTAGCAATTGTTTTTAAACCTTATGCCTCCATAGAACTATATGATATCATTTGTAGTTTAAACCTATTTCAAACTATAGTAAACATGAATTTATCTGTCGACTATCATGGACCTTCAACAATGTAAAAATTTAAAATTTTCCTTACTCCTTTTGATGTTTTTCCATGTAGGCATGTTTTATGTGGTGTGGTTTAATACATATTAGTTTGGTTTCCCCATTTCTACATAGGCCAAAAGACTTCCATGTAGAATTCCCCCTTCACTAGCCTGCATGTTAATTTTGGGGACCAGCACCTTCCCAGTAAGTTCACTGTACCAATGTGTAATTGATTTTAGCACTTTAACCTTTGACATAACTTTGATGTAACATTTGAAATTTTCAGATTTAGGTTTGGATCCTTGAATCCCCAACAAAGTTTTGTATTATTATTGGTAATGTCATTTAGAGGTTAAACCCCCACTAAACTCCTTTCCAACTAGGGCCCACAATATGGTTCACAAACAATTTACTTGCTAGAAACTTGTTATCCCTTTTTACCTTTGACGGTGGCACTATTAATAGGTTTCATGGATTCTATTATGTCAGCTTATAAATTATTTAACTTATTTGAGAATAATAGAGTTTTATTCTTATTTTAGTTAAGGGTGTGGATTAATAAATTAGTATAGACTATAGTAATAAATACAGTCCTGATTTGTGCAATTGTTTATCTTTTCCACCTTTCTAAAAATAATAATAAATAAGAATAAATATAACTTAGCTAGAAAATAGATTGAGATGGTTGATACAGATGTTGAAAATGGTTGTGTAGGACTAGGAAGGTGTCATAAACCTAAATCTGGATTTCGTTGGGTGAAAGGGTAGGAGGATCAAAAAGTGGATGCTTTTGTGTCTATCACTATTGTTCATTATTGTTGCTATTATCAAAACTACTCATAAAGACCTAAATTTTTTTGGGTAGTTGTGTTGTGCCTGTGTGAGCATACCTGTGAAAAATTGAGTGTTGGTCATCAATAAAACACATTATGGAGCCTATTTTGTCTTCAAACCCTATTCATCCATCATGCTTGAATAAATGACATTTGTGTCACTTGAGAAAGAGGGGAGTTAGTGTGAAAGGTGTACTAAATTTTCAATCCACACCTCTTGTGTGGGCACGCTTCCTACATACCAATACTCTATAGAGGGATCAATACATATGTATTTATCCCACCTAGTTTGCTTTGTGAAATAGTGTAATGTGGATATAAATGCCAAATTTATAGTGTTTGAGGTTGCTAGGGACAACTATGAGGATTTGAGTAGGTTTACAGCTATGTTGTGTGATTCTGTGCAAAGAATAGGGAAGTTTTCCTTAGTGGTTTTTTTGTATTCTTGCTTTCTTTGTAATTTTGGTCCCCTCCCTTGTAAATGAGCTTTAAGTGGACTTTTTTAGGGAACAATTGATCATGGGTCAGATGTATTTATGATAGGCCAACCTAATTATGGATAAGGACAAGATGAAAATGACCATTGGGGCTCAAAGTGTAAATGAATAGGACTGTAAAAAATTGGACACTTCTATATGGGGTGCTATAGTCCAAATGGGGTGATCCTATCATATAGGATCTAGACCTAGGGCAATAGGATTGACATGGGGAATATTATCTGACTGAGGTGGAATGACCATTCATAAGTTTCTAAATGATTGCCAATGAGTAAAAATGTGTATATAAGGGTTGCAAGAGCATGTAAAAAGGACCTATGGATGGAGTGTCATAAACCACACTCAAACTACCAATTTGGACATTTTATATGACTACATTTACCTCACTTTATTCTAGTGATGCAACAAAGCAAAATACTAGGATAAAGGAAAAATAGAAAGTGTACTTGAACTTACCTACAAGGGTGAATCCCATGAAGATGTGTGATGTTGAGTGTGTGTAGAGAGAACACATTATGAAGAATAAATCTACAAGAGAAAACAAGGAGTAGATCAATTCTTACTAGACATGTTATGTCTAAAATAAGAATGTACAATGGTTGGGTAAAAGAAAGAGGAAGATAAATGAATGAATACACCTCACTAAGTATGTGAACTAATACAAAACCTATTATTATGTTGAGTGGTGTTGAGTGATGCTGAGTGATGTTGGGTATGTGTTGCACTAAGAGTAATATCATGAATGGAATTGAGTGCTCAATTACCTGAGGGTAGCTCAAGAATACAAAGGTTGACCTTTTATCTCCATCATCACCCACTATGTAGTGAAGCTATGTGATATTGTGTATGTTAATAGATGTTTGGAATGTGTGTCTAATCCCTTTGAGTAGGTGGCTTAAAAATACAAAGGCTAACTAGTCCTTTGGCTCCATCATTGCCTACTAAGTGTGAACTATGAATTGATATTGGTATGAATGTGTGCCATATGAGATGGCTCATAAATCCCATTAACGCTATGTAATCTGATAATGTGGTGTTAATAGCCAAATGTGTGCTAAGAATAAGGCCAATCTTGGCCACTTAAAAAGGTGGAGATTGGGCTTGTATTAAAGCCACTCCAAAACTAAGAACTACGCTTATATGAAAGCCACTTTGAAATGATGCCAACCACATACAAATGGAATAAGGCATGCAATTACTAAGAATACCCAGGTAATACAATGAAATATAAATAAAAAAAGGTAAATGTGCCACACATATTGCCTATAATGACTGGTGTCTATTATATGGATTCTGATTTGGAAGTTGTACTAACTACCCAATCTAAAACTGTAAGTGAGAGGCATCATACCACACATGATTCCCCTATATTTAAATAATCTGAGTAAAACTATATTAAAACTACCCAATCTAAACTGGACTATAACTTAAAAAATTGTAATTGACCTTATCTTTATATGTTTTTATAAAAATTCTATGTTTTTGGTTATTTGGATAGGAGCACTGAAAAGTGGACACATTGCTATAGGGTGTTACAGTTTGAATTGGGTGCTCTTATCATTTACTATTTTTGATAATTATTATGTGTTCATCCATTTTTTTGGTCTATTCTACATTTTTTGAATTTTGATTGCTATTCTAAGTGTTCTAAATTCTGATTTTGACTAGTAATGGGTTCTGATCTCTGTGACAAAACCCCTATTTATTGTCCCCTCTTCTGAGGGTAGGAATGAAAAATCTATAATGACTACCCTTAGAAGAAAGAGCCTTATAAGTATTCTATTCTACAAAATAAATGAGATAGCAATGATAATCCAAAATATGTCTCAATATATAGCATAGTTTGTATTGGATATTGTTAGATCAACAGGGGTATGGATAGATAGATGTAACATTGTAATAACATATGTAATGTACTGAAATAAACATAGAAATATGGTTAGTTTTTAAGGAGGGATTGAACATGATGTCCATCATGGCATCCAATAAGGAAAGATAATGCATGGTGTGGATCATGGAATTGCAAACAACTGAGAAGTAAACAATCAAACAAACATGAAAGGTAAGAAGTAAGAAGCATACAAAAGAGGCTAAGGCTCAAAATAAACAAGGTACATGGGAATATGTCACTCTAATTGGGAAAAAAAGCATACAAGGCATGTTTAAATGCCCACATACACATGCAATTACAAACAAGCAAGATTGGCACAAGGAACATAAACACATACAAGAGTAAAATCAAAGGACATTGGCAAATGTCCTAAGGCACACACAAGTAACAAAACAAGAACTAAGAAATGCAATCACATTTAGCTACTCAAATCAATAAATAAAGTCATGTAAATTTTGGAAATACTATCATATCTAATTGATCAAAGAAATAAGTGAAAGTATATAAAACATGTAGTACAAGACTAGGTAGATGCTAAGAGATACACAAGTGTTATATACTAGTGAGTGTCGATAGAATAATCTGTGTAAGCTAGTAAGTAATGTAAATCAACATGATAACTAAGTTTGTGGTGTAGGAATGGCATAACCTAGATGGTGTAGTCATGTAGAAGATACCCTTGGTGAGTAGATATGTTTATATATGTCTCAAATGTAGAAGCAGGATGCCCCCTTATTGACACTCACTAGTATATAACACTTGTGTATCTCTTAGCATCTACCTAGTCTTGTACTACATGTTTTATATACTTTCACTTATTTCTTTGATCAATTAGATATGATAGTATTTCCAAAATTTACATGACTTTATTTATTGATTTGAGTAGCTAAATGTGATTGCATTTCTTAGTTCTTGTTTTGTTACTTGTGTGTGCCTTAGGACATTTGCCAATGTCCTTTGATTTTACTCTTGTATGTGTTTATGTTCCTTGTGCCAATCTTGCTTGTTTGTAATTGCATGTGTATGTGGGCATTTAAACATGCCTTGTATGCTTTTTTTCCCAATTAGAGTGACATATTCCCATGTACCTTGTTTATTTTGAGCCTTAGCCTCTTTTGTATGCTTCTTACTTCTTACCTTTCATGTTTGCAAGGATTTGGGTGTCACTACACACTCAAAGAAGATCAAGTGAAGCATGGTAATGTAGATAAATCAACAAACAATAGCATAGAACAATAAAATGTAAGTCTAGCATGGTAGTAGAAATGTAAAGCATGGATAATGCATATAATTGAAAAGTGTTTGGTGCTTTGAGTTATTTGAATGTTTTTGTATGTTGACATGTTATATTGTTTTTGGTATTTTGAAATATTATATTCTTTTAGTATTTTGAAATAACCTATTTAAAATAAGAAAAAAGACATTATGTATAAGTAAGCTGATAAATTATGTACAAAAAAGACTAAGAAAGAACTATACTAATCGATGAGTCTCATAAGAGACTCCCTATCATGGTGTCTTGTATCAAGGAGATGGATTGTGTGTGATCATTAAGCATGATGGAAGGGCTGAGATTGTAACTTTGAAATATATGTATGTTGTAAGTGATCTAAAATATCTATAGTGGAAACTGACTGTGGGGTCCCCTTGTAACTCTAAGAAGTAGATGCAAATGTGTGGATCTTAAGGACCCATTTGATAATATAAGCTTTCTAAAAATATTCTCTATGTGTAGAGGCATTAGACCTCAATGATACTACCTTGGGTATGAATACTATAGTTATAAAGTGTCTACAGTCTTGAAACTATCATTGATGTAGTGGTCACTCTAAGAGTGGCCTCTGTGGAAGTGTATGAACTCTCTATGCTGGTGAGGGAGGCATAGAATCTATCTAAATCTCAACTAGAGGAAGAACTATAACTAGTGGATGAGCTAGAACTGGTGACTACAGAGTAGGAGATGGTTCTAATGTGTGAAGTGGCAACTCATACAAAACTTCACCAACTATAACAACTTGATTAGCATGAATGTATTTCATGCATTTTTAAACTATAAAAGGTATTGCATCTATGTCCATGGTTGACCAACAAACATGTCAAAGACTCCTGCACTAGGAACAATAGTAAATGGTGTGGCCACATGTGTTGGAAAAACCTATAGAGTAAGTAAAATCTCACCTAATGAACTTTGTATGTGTCCATTGAATCCACTAAAGACTATGTACATTGGGGTGATATCCTAATTTGAATATCCCAAAAGCTGAAGTAATGTAATAATCCACATGTTCACATTAGATCCATTATCTATGAGAACACTATCAATGGAATGGTGATCAATGTAGGCTCTAATAAAGAGTGCATAGTAATTTTAATCATCCTCAACTATCTACTACTCTAAGAAGGAGATCGAAGGTCTAGCTAGAACTCTAGAATTATACACACCAATCATGTTTCTCAAAGGATGTGAGTCAACTGAAGGTGCCTGCTATGTAGCTGGTGGAGGGTGTGCATGATATGCATGGTGAACACTTTATGTGCCCTTGTATCCTTTTTAGAATGTTTTGGGAAAGGATATAATTTTTTTTAGAGCCTTGTGCTATGTTTGTTTTGTCTGAGGAGGCTCAATTAGAGTGCCAAGATCAATAAGGTTTCCATCTATCAAGTCCTATATATTATGTCACAAAATAATGCATACATTTTTTATGTGGCTTGGTTCCCTATGAAAATTGTAGAATGAATTTTTATTATATCCATGTGGAAGATGATTTATCATATCAACTTCTTGATTATGAGGGAGAAATAGAGCACTGTATTCCAACAGCTACTATAAGACTCTGGATGGAGATACTTGTAGATTGGCAAATGCTCATTGAGAAGGCATTGATAAAACCACTTTCTAAGGGGGATTTGAATATGCATTAGCTATAGGTTGGTTTTGAATTTTTTTATAATTAACCTTTACTTTGTATGGGACATTAGTGTTACTCTTTTTTATTATTTCTTAAATGCTTGTGTACTTGATTTTTCCCATTAAAAGTAATTTGACTTCCCTTTTCTTTAGTGTATGGCATAACTCAGTGAAGGAAGAAAACATTTTGAACATTATTGACTCATGTAAACTTTGTAGGAGACTTTGTTTGAAGAGATATTTTATTTCTTGATCAGCCATGGGATTACTCATTTTTGCCAAGATTGTCTTATATCTAAGAACATAATATGTGAGATGCTCATTTGACCTTTGTTTTTATTTTGAAACTTGGGCATAAGAAACTTTGTCACATATTTTAATGCTAAAATGAGCTAGGAACATATAGAACATAGTCCTTTAAACTCCATGGAAATAACTAGGTTAGTAACTAGTCATTTAGCACACAGTCCAAGCATGCTGCATGAAAATCTCTCAAGTGTGTCTCTAGATCACCCTTACCATAATATAGAGTGAGTTTGGGTTGAACAAAATCTAGTGGAAAGTGTGTATGGATAATATGGCATGGTAATGGTGTATGAAATAGAGAAAAAGATTCCAAAGACCATGTTGGTCTAGAGGCACCTTGATCAAGATGAATCACCTTGGATTGAATTTTTTTAATCTCTTGCATTAGAGTAGCCACATCAGGAGGTGAAGATATACTAGCCATAATTGGCGGTGCGACATAGGAAGGTTGAGATGTTATAGGGGGTTGTTGAGACATAGTTTCCCCCATAGTATCATTTTTTATTGGCTATTATATGGTTTGAGAGAATTGACTATTGTTTGATTTTAGTTTTTTTCTTGTAGTATTTTAAGCATATCATCTTCATATCATGATTTTTAGTTAAAATGTCTTGAATTCCCCTCTTATTAGTTTCATCAAAGCTAGTATATTGGGCCATTGTTAAAGTAGGAAAATAAAGTGAAAGTGGATTGAATTTTTTACAATAAGTTGTAATAAGAAAAATGTGATAGAAGAAAGTATCGAATAAAGTAAATGTAACTTTTTAAAAATAACAAATAGGAATATACATAAAAAAGATAGAAAACTCACTAACATGTAAGGTGATACCTCAAAAACATAGGGACCTAGTATATTCTACTAAGGTTTGAAATAAATGATTTTAAAAATTATTATGGTGAATTTTAAAAGTTAAATGTAAAATTATAATTTATATATGCATGAAAAATCAAAAGAATATTTTTGAAATCAGTAAGGAATTTTTCCTAGGGTTTCTAGGGTTTTTATATGTAAATGAAGTAATTCAAGTTCACCAAATGATTTAAATTATTTAATAATAATGGAGTTTTAATCATATTTTAGTTAAGGGCTTGGATTAATAAATCACTACACAATATAGAAATAAATACAATCCTGATTTGTGCCACTATTTGTCTTTTTCACCTTTCTAAAAATAACAATAAATAAGAAGAAATATAACTCAACTATAAAATAGACTGAGACAACTGATACATGGGTTGAAAATGGCTATGCATGATTGGAAAGATGTCATAAACATGAATCTAGATTTAATTTGGTGAAAGGACAAGAGAACTAAAAAATAGATGCTTTGGTGTTTGACATTGTTTTTTTTTTGCCATTATTATACAAACTAATCACAGAGACCTAAAACTTTTTAAGTAGTTGCATTGTGCATGTGTCAGTGTGGCTATGAAAAATCAAGTGTTGATCATTGATGGAACTCATTGTGGATCTGATTTTGTCTTCAAACCCAAATCCTCTATCATACTTGATAAAAAGACATTTGAGTCACTTGACAAAGAGTGGGGTTAGTGTGAAAGACCTAATGAACATGCAATCAAAATCCCTTATGTGGGCATGCTAAATACATTCCAATAATCTAAAGAGGGATCAAGTCATATGTAGTTCTCTGATATAGTGTGGTTTGTACAATAGTGTGATGTGGATGAAAATGCCAAATTGATACTATTTGAGGTGGTTAGGGACTAA